>JANAVB010042617.1:17121779-17499279 GCA_029216955.1 Iris pallida
ACTGTTTGGGATGATGATACAATTTATTTGACTCAATTTGGGCTTAATTTGGATATTAGGGGAAGAATTTTGGGGAGGAACTATTAGGGTTCTAAGTAATTGTAAAAGGAGGCCAAGGCTTTCATAAGGATCCTTTATAGGAAGGGGAAACTTGATGGCTGCCATAAGATGAATTAGGTTTAGGTTTTAGGTCTAGATGAGTGGCTAGGAGTTGTCCACCCAATTCTAAGCCTTCCTATTGGTTCAACTAGTCATAAGGCTTTCTTTTTCACAAATATCCTAAGGAAAATATCCTACCGCAATAATATCTAGATATTACTAACCTTGGCACTTAGTAGGAATGTTCTAACCATGAGTCTAACCTCAAGACTAATCTAGGTTAGGTTAAACTTCTAGGTTAAGGCTTAACTAAAGGATTAGCACAATATTTAATTAATATAAATTACAATTTCACAAAATTATTAAAATAACCAAAATACCCCTAGGCAAAAAAGTTGTAATTATTCATCCTAATCACATGACTAAGCTCCCTTGGTCATGGTTAGTCTCTAGGCTTAGCAAATTTGGGTTTTAACTAGTTAACCATCAAAATCATAATTCAACATTTTAAATAGTTTTAAATTGATTAAAAATCACCAAAAATCACAATATGATTTAAATATCATTATTAAATGATTATAATTACAAAATTTCAAAATTACCCTCATTTCTGAAAAGTAGGTGTTACAAGTCTACCCTCCTTAGAAGAATTTCGTCCTCGAAATAAAGATGATCGTACTCTCTTCTAGGTCAAACCCCCAACAATAAAGGTCAAGATAATATGTAATCGTAGTCCTACTGGTCGTGATCCCACAGTCTTGAACAAGGTAACTACGCTATCTAGCATATCACAAGAATATCCTGACAGATACTAATGGAAATCACACATGAAGGTGGGGAAAAAGAACAAGAATGACAAACCTGCTAACCCGTCATCCGTAGCGTCGGTCTACTCGACTGTCAGCGCAAAAGCCCTGCCCCTCTGGGGTATATCCCTCTGATGGTGCGGAGTACGGTGCTGCGCTACAGATGGCTTAGCTTCCTTTATCTAATCCATGATACTCAAGTAACACCCGCACTGATATTCCATTCCATCATACTAGGGCACCATCTATATGGTATCTATTCTGAAATATGATAATCATACCCGTCTATCCAGAACCATGTTACCAGAATCCTCGTTACACCAGTGAGTATAACAGCGATAATCCATAGAGTCCGCAACTAATGTATATACCTCTAGAATCATGGTATTTAAAATTTTTGTATTGCCGCTAGCTTGGCTGCGAAAACTTTAAATTCTCATACCCGAGAAATACATCTAAAATCTGACTCTATCTCATCGCCAAACCAGCTAATATGGCTATAGAAGACTCTAGATTCTATGACTGAGGCAACCTAGCCCATAATGTTATCTTGGTAGAAAATCAAGTCAATAATGAATACCAAGAATCAAATTCAACGATGAACAAGGAAGATAGACAGATACTGTCAGAATCAAATTTCGAGATAGTATATAATAAGATTATTTATAATGAGAATCAAATTCAACGATGAACAAGAAAGATAGACAGATACTGTCAGAATCAAATTTCGAGATAGTTTATAATGAAATTCTCAAGGGTCATCCCAGGAATCTTCTCAAGTAGTACTAACTGTGATTGAGTACTCTCTCAACTAAAGCCTATTCCTTAGTTCCTATCGCAGGCGCGCAGCAGTACAACCAATCGTTGTACTACCACGACATCGCACTAATGCGACCCTCGACCTGCATGGGCCACCACTAAAAATATGCCACGACCCACACCCAATGTAGGGGCACGAGAAGTGGGTACGTCCAGCCTACGCCACAGTATCGGTGGTGGAACGTTGTCCTAGGTTACTATCTAAATAACAACTCACGCAATTATATAATGTACTTGTCAAATCTCAACTCCGAACGGAGGACAAGTATAGATATAATAAAATCTCAATCACGGTCTAAGTACGATAAGATAACACAGAAGTTTATAACTAAGACTAAATAACAACAATAAAACCAACTACTAAATAATATTAAACTCAAACAATCTTTAAAAAAATATCTCAACTTATTATAATTCAAGTTCTAAAACATGAAAATTAAACCAAGTCTACTAGCTAGTCTCCCGATCACTCCTGAGTGTCGGGGCCAAAGGTAGCTAAGCCATCTCCTGCTCCAAGGCAAGTAGGGCAAATATCCTCAAGACAATCATTTGTAATATTTTTAACAGGTCCAGTCAGGACAGGAACGAGTACAACTCATCTAGAAATCTCAAGTAAATGACAGAGAACTATAAAGTAGTTATAGACAGTTTTATTGATGAACATGGCAGTTTATACGAGTAATGATGTAGAGAAACAGTTAAGGTACAAGGAAAGTAAGGTAACAAAACAAGAGGAGAAGTATGGCAATGAAGACTGTAAAACAAGATCTAGCTGAACTAGAGTAACATGATATAAGTCCAGACAGTACAATGTAAGTCGAGTGCAATCCCAATATGAGTCTAATACAAGATGAGTCGAATGTGATTCCAGTACAGTATGAGTCAAATGTGATTCTAATCATTGTTCTAATAAGGTGATTCGAATAAGGTGGTACGAATAATGATTCACGTGATGTTCTAACAATAATTCGAATTAATTCTCCAAATGTGTTTTAAAATATCAAGATCGTCATGTAAATGGCTGTAGGTAATACGGCACACCACACACTGATCAGGTGAGGGATGGCTATCGTTCGAATATCATTCACAGAGGGGTAATTCGAATAGAGGGATATATCTACATGTCTAATCAGTATTTCTCCGCCCAGTCTAATACAAATGAATCCATAATCCAACACATAAGACGAATACAAGTCCAACTAGCACATGAAGATGCGAATAGGTGGTTTGAATAGTTCGAATGGTGATTCGAATAATAGAGGCAAGACGAGGTAAAGTATGTGTGTCGTATACATGAATTCATTAACAACAATACGTATTTGTAACAAGAATTGAATAGAACTAACTAGAACTGAAGTACAGTAATTGACAAGTAAATGAAAGAACTATCAGAGAATATACTCGCCTGACACTCTAAAAAGAGTAGTATAATATCAGATGTCTACACCAGAGTCGCAATGTCCTAAATAGAGCAGTAAAGGTTATAATGTGTTTAAAGTAAGATAAAAGAAGTTACGATGTAATCTACATGATTTTTAAGCCAATCTAAGTCAAGTCAAACTTGGTCAACTCTGGGTCAACCCAAGTCAATACTCTAGTCAACTAGGTCAAACTGGTCAACTGTCTAGGACCAGTCAGTTTTGGTCACAATGGTCAACATCCAGTCAAGCTAGGTCAATTGGTCACATCAAGACTCAATGTTGACTTTTGGTCCACTCTAGTCAATCTTGAACTATTGGGTCAAACCTTGGTCAATTCTAGGGTTTTGGGTCAACTCTAGTCAAACTCTATATCAAGCTAATCATATAAGTTACCCACATAACCAAATACCTATATCCATCATACTCTATCTCATCTATCCACGTAACTCTACATCATATATCAACCTTTCCTCAACTAACCATAACATATTACATATGTATATACTCAAGCCTATATACATAACATTAACATTTCCTCCCTTAAACCCTCTATATCAGATCATACATATGACATACCTATATACCATAATATATATACCCAAGCTCCGATATATATATTGTTGGCCCATTGGTCATGGTCAAACCTGATTTTAATAATTGATCAAACTCTGTCTCGATATAATTGCAAGTCAACTCAGATGTTTACCTACGACGTTTTGGACACTGCTCAACAATGGATATTTACTATGTTCAAGACTGAAGATGTTTCGAAGCCGTTTGCCATTCAGAATGTACTTCATGTTACGCTATGTAATTTTTTATTTTATTGAGTCTAGAAATACATTGTACACCGAGTCGTACTTACAAATAGGCTATCCTAAAACGTTTGTCAAAACCATCATATTCTTTATAAATGACCTGCGTTTTTGAAAAACATTCTTTTTACAAAAAGCTTCCGAAGGAATTTTCAAAAAGCCAAAATTTATTTTCTCCAAAAATGAACTGGCAGAACCCTAGGAGAACTCGGCCCGAGTTCGGCCAGAGTTCGGCCATTTGGAACGTTAGTGAACGTTGGGTTTTGAACTTGGTCATCCTTCAGTTGCGGTTTGTTACAAAGAGTTCTGTCTGAATTCTGTCCGAATTCTGTCAGAGTTCTGTCTTTGGAAAAACTATAAATAGAAAAGTATTTCGATCATTTCAAATCACCAATTCACTTTCAATCTCTTCTCTTCCTGAGCTTACATTCTTCCAAAGAGTTCTTAAAAGCTTTTATTTTCAAATCCCAAGCCAGTTACAATCCTCTAGTCGATTTGCCAGTGCCGTACGGTCTAGAAATTTCAGAGCGATTGTAATCAGAGGCTTGATAGAAGATTCAAATCTTCACAATTGAAGTTGGTCGAGTTCTTCGTATCAAAGCTCATGTATGTAGAAGTTGCAAGGACTTCATATAAAAACTTACGGGATTTTCCAATAGTGGATTCAACTGGAAGCTAGAGTTCTTCCGACTGGACTAGTCCTCACAAAAGAGAAACCAGTATAAATCTCGGTGTTTGCGTTTGCCTTCTGATCACTTTTAATTTCTGTCATTTACTTTGTGATTATTATTATATCTGTGATCTAACTGCTAACAAGTTTTTAATTAGCAATATTCCGCTGCCTACTCTATTCACCCCCTTCCCCCTCTAGAGTATTCTGCTTTATGATTTCGTTCCTACAATTGGTATCAGAGCGGGTTATACAGGTAAAGCAAGGTAAAATTGCAGTTATATTCAATTGTTATATAGATCACAGCATTAGACATGGCAACTGTGAAATTCACAAGTGAAGGCCAAGCCACAAACAGACCTCCACTGTTTGACGGCACAAACTACACTTATTGGAAAACACGTATGAGTTTCTTTCTGAAATCTTTTGATTTTGACTTATGGTATGTAGTTATTGATGGCTATAAAAAGCCACCTTGTATTTATGTTGGTATTTTAGCTGAAAAACCCCATGACAAATATACAGAGGAAGAAAAAAAAAAGGCCAGTCTTGACACACGTGTTATTAATGCTTTATTTTGTACTTTAGACAGAACTGAATTCAACAGGGTGTCTACTTGCACAACATCAAACGAAGTGTGAAAACTTCTCGAAGTAACCCACGAAGGAACAACACAAGTCAAGGAGTCAAAGATCAACAGACTTACTCAGGAGTATGAGGCGTTCAAAATGAAGCCAAGTGAATCAGTTACTCAGATGTTTACAAGATTCTTGGATATTATAAATCTTTTGTCCTCACTAGGCAAGGATTACAGTAACCATGAGAAGATTCGCAAACTTCTACGAGCCCTTACAAAGAACTGGATTCCAAAGGCTACAGCAATTATTGAAGGGAACGACCTCTCAACAATGTCTCTCGAAACACTCATGGGTAAGCTACTCACTCACGAGCTAGAACTTCAAGACTTTGAAGATGCTACACCAAAGGAAAAGTCAGAGAAGACGATCGCTCTCAAGGCTCAACATAGAAAAACCATCGAAGATGAATCCGAAGACAGCGACTCTGACTCTGAAGATCAAGCTCTTCTGGTAAGAAAGTTCAAGAAGTTTATGAGATTTAACAAGAGAACAAAAGACAGCAACAACAACAACAACGAGGAAGATCATATTTGCTACGGATGCAAGAAGAAAGGACACATGAAGAAAGACTGTCCAACAGCATCATCATCAAAGAAAAATAGCAAATATGACAAAGGCTACCTGAAGAAATCGACATCAAGAAAGTACGCCAACACAAGCATATGGCATGAAAGTGAAGCCAGTGACTCAGAAGATGAACAATCAGATGACGCTGCAAATGTGTGCTTGATGGCTTGCGATCAGGTAATCACTAATCCTCTATTTGACCCTTATGATGATTTCACCTTTGAGCAACTAGGAGAGGCTTTCAGTGAACTGTTAGATGATTATAGGAAACTGCATAGCAAATATGAAACCTCTAAGAAGGTACTCAAAGAGTACAAAGGTAAAATAGGAAGACTTACCGACCTACTAGATCAGGTTAGAGATAATGACTCTTTAAATGAGTCTGGTGAGCTTTCTTCTATTAAATTGTTGTTACACGAGACTGTTAAGCTATCCGAAGAAAAAGGCCAAACTATTATCCAGTTAAAGGAAGACCTATCTAAGGAGAGAAAGAGTCTCTAGTGTGCACAGGTCAGATTAGAATCACTTACATCTGACTATACTAGATTATATAACACTTCCAAAAAGTTGGAAATTAGTTTAGAAAAATGGCCTGAAGTTGCTGCTTCTTATTTTAACACGTGTCAATTACCGAATCATCGGAACACACCCAACACTGTCAGACCCAACCATACCAAGACTATGCCCAAGAAGACTAATAGGCATGCATTCTTCTATACTAGAAAACCAAAACCTACCAATCATGCACCTCACACTACTTTCAATACTCAACATGCTAAATGTCATTATTGTGGCTTCATTGGTCATATATCTTCTGTATGTAGAATCAGAAAGTTAGTAGATTTAAATGTTTATGCATGGATACCGAAAACTAACCAGTCTGGACCCTACAAGAAATAGGTACCAAAAGTTTCATCTGCAAATTGTTTTGTAGGTGGGACACCTTTCACATGCTAGGAGCAAATGGATCCTCGACAGCGGTTGCTCACGGCACATGACTGGTGACGCTTCATTATTTGCAACACTGTCGAAGAGGAATAAAGAAGGATACGTCTCCTTCGGTAATAATTTGAGAGGGTACATAATCGGTATCGGTGACATTGGTAAGGCTCCATATCCAGTGATTAAAGATGTTTGTCTTGTTACCGAGTTAAACATAATCTGCTCAGCATAAGCCATTTGGCTGATCACGGTTATGGCATTAACTTCGTAAAAGATAAATGTACTATTATTGATAGTTCAACTAGCAGTACTATATTTAAAGGTATTAGGGAAGATAATATATATGTATTCTATTTGTTGGAAGATGCTAACACAGCAGGTAGATATTTGATGGCCAAAAGTATTGAGAGTCAACTATGGCATATGAGACTCGATCATGCAAACATGGATACAATTTCAAGATTATCTACGAAGAAGTTGCTACGCGGCTTACCAGATATTTCTTTCAAGAAAGATACGGTATGTAGTGAATGTGAAAAGAACAAAGCTACCAAATCCGCATTCTAATCCAAGAACGCTTTAAGTACCACTAGACCTTTGCAATTGTTGCATATGGACTTATTTGGACCCAGCAGAATTGCTAGTCTAGTTGGAAAGTTATATGCATTTGTCATTATAGATGACTTTTCTAGATATACATGGGTTTATTTTCTTGCACGCAAGAATAATGCATTATCAGAGTTCGTCATCTTTTGCAAGAAAGTACAGAATGAAAAAGGGTTTATGATTACTCGCATTCGTAGTGATCATGGCGGCAAATTTGAGAATGCAGAATTCAAGCAATTTTATGACACACACGGTTATCTGCATGAATTCTCTTGCCCTAGGACTCCACAACAAAATGGAGTTGTGGTACGTAAGAACAGAACTCTATCTAAAATGGCTAGAGTTATGTGGAACCAGTTTAGTCTACCTAGATATTTATGGGCTGAAGCTGTAAATACAACATGTTATATTCTCAATAGGGTTCTAATTCGACCTATATCGAAGAAGACTCCCTATGAATTATGGTTTGATAGAACACCAAATGTTTCTTATTTCAAAATCTTTGGTTGTAAATGTTTTATTCTTAATACTAAAGATAATTTGAGTAAATTTGATGAAAAGGCCGATGAAGTTATATTTTTAGGTTATGCAGCAAAGAGCAAAGGATATAGAGTCTTCAACAAAAGAACCATGATCATTGAAGAATCTATCAACGTCAAGTTTGATCAGCTAAATCAACACTTAGACGATGATGACAATGAAGACATAATTGCACCAAGTACGACACAAAGATGCAGAACCATCACATCAGGCATCAGATGAACCTCCAAGCAAAGAAGCCGGAACTAGCAATCTTGAGACTACACCAAAAGAGATGAGATTCTTGGCTAGTCATCCAAAGGACTTGGTAATTGGTGAGATTACCAAGGGTGTAAGAACTCGTTCCTCTAATAAAGATATAGCTTTTGTGTTGCTTTTGTCTCGCAGTTTGAACCCAAAAATATTGATGAAGCATGTAGTGATAATTTTTTGTTAGATGCTATGCAAGAGAAATTAAACCAATTCGAACGGAATCAAGTTTGGGAACTTGTTCCCAAGCCTATTTATCATCCGGTCATTGGCACCCGATGGGTATTCCGAAATAAACTGAACGAGAATGGTTTAGTGACTCGTAATAAGGCTCGACTCGTAGCTCAAGGATACAATCAAGAAGAAGGTATCGACTACGATGAAACTTATGCCCCAGTTGCGAGATTAGAATCCATTCGCATGTTATGTGCATTTGCATATTTTCATAATTTTAAATTATTTCAAATGGATGTCAAAAGCGCATTTTTAAATAGTTTTATAAAAGAAGAGGTTTATGTAGCTCAACCACCCGGTTTTACTGATTTTAAATTTCCTGAATATGTTTTCAAGTTGAAAAAAGCTTTATACGGTTTAAAACAAGCCTCTCGTGTCACGACCCGCACCCTAGAGTTAGGGCACGAGAACGTAACAACGCCCAGCCTACGCCGCAGTGTCGGCGGTAGAACGCTGTCCTAGGTCTCAATGCATCTAACAGTATAAGACTAAACAGTTTATAGTCCCCGAATGGGGGTGACATAGCAGAATGTAAACTCAATCACATCTAACGTAGAGCATAAAGGAAGATAGATAAAACATGAAATTGAAAAGAGATACAATAGATAGAAGTCTAAGTGTCTAAGATACAAACTCAGGATACATCTCAAAACCCAAATACAGTAATCCATAAATACAACTCAAGATGACTGAAAATAAACTATAAGCAAAAATCCTAGCTATCTATGCAACCTCTACTGTCTCCTCTAGGCTAGCAGGCAACCTCCAGGCTATCTGTAAAATTTATTAACAGGTCCAGTCAGGACAGGAGCGAGTACAGTACATCTCAACAGATCATAGCAGGTTAGAAAATATAATCATGCATTAAAGTAAGATACAGGTACTGAAAGAAATACAGTATGTAAACAGAAAGAGAGAGATGTAATAGAAATATCTACTATACATAGAGAACTAACAGTGGCTAGTGAGTCAGAGTACAATATAGACATGTAAATGGCACAGGAGATTCTGATAAGACACTATGGAAGAAATTCTGATAAGATACTACTTGTATTCTACATGAATCTCGGTCAAACTAGGCCAAAGTCAACCCTTGGTCAACTCTGGTCAACTGCACTAGTCAAACTTGGTCAAACTAGGTCATGTCCTAACCCAGCAAGTCTTACTAGGCCTAACCAAGACTATCCTAGCAAGCACACATCAATACAAGGCTATACAAGCCAACATACACCCAACTCTATATAGCATGCAATTATTCAATACTCAATATGCAAGAATTCACATTAGATATACACTAGGTAATCTATTACTTTAAGCTATACATGTCTACACATATATACACATGCATATATTGGTATTCAACATTAGGTCTATAATCATGGCATTTTAATGGCTATATAAACTTATATATTACAATATAATATGCTACCATATATATAATATACATACATAGCTAAGTTAACTATATTCATAAATACTTATTTAAGAGGCTATGTGTGTGTATGTGAACATGGCAAAGGGGCAAGTAAGGGTTAAATGGGCATACATAGTGTATACATATCAAAGAGTGTCAAAGTGTAAGTGAACAAAGTGTCAAGTGTGATAGTGTCAACATAGTGTAAGGGGTACATGAGGTAATATAGGATTTGTGTTAACATAGAACATTACATCTCATTAACTTGTATATTACATATATTACATCTATTATTATATTACATTCATGCTTGCATTTATTTATCATTCATTTATTCTCTTGCACTACTATATGCACCATACATTACATACTATGGAACCTACATATTCATTACAAGTCATACTTGTACATGCTTACATTAGATAGGATACTTACACCTCATACATCATTTATTTAACCATTTACTCATTCTTGCATTCTCAATTTAGTTACATAATGTATATACATTAACATGGGTTAAAATCAAATAGAACATTATATTATGCACAAGGGTGCACAAAATGCATATGTCGAATAGTAACTCCTACTAATAATCAATATTGTACCAACTCAGCATGAATTAAAATCTAGGATTGAAGTATGTTATAGATCTATGTGTTAGCTTTCCGAAACTTCAAACGGATCGCATTTTCGTTTCCGAAAACTCCCGGAATCACGAAAACACCGAGAACGCGTTTGTCTTTCATACAGCTGACACTCAAATAATTCTCCAGAAAGTTACAGAAAGAAGTAGGCCTATTAATAAATGTTTTTGGAAAGCTAACTTCAATATGCTTCTTTTAAAAAAATGGGAGATTAAATCGAGCTTTGAGCTAGAAGTTATGACATTTCTAAGTTAGGGCTGAAATTAAAAACGTGGATAAAAATCATGACGGATTTGGGTAGTTTGAGACAAAAGAACACAAGTATATAACATAATATATCAAGAACTCACTCTCTACACTAATATATATATATATGAGACACTATAGAACACATCTCCAATACAAAAATATGAGATTAAATATGTAATAATTTATTCATACATAACAACACATAGTATGTCCAAATTTGGGATTTTTCCACATGGACACAACCACAACACAAATGACACTCCTATGACCTCCAAATGGACACGAAATGGACACAAATGGAGATACAACCATGGGGGTCATTCCTATGGGTTTAAAATAGACCTATATGCATGAGAAAATAAAAAAGAGAAGGGATTTATACCTCCCGGTAGATCGAATCGAAGAAAAGCCTTCCCGGAGCGACACCGACACGTAGAGATTCCAAAAGGACACGAACGAGCTCCGAATCCTCCCAAACTTGGGTAGCTTCCTCCTTGGCTAGAATGGAGAAGGAAAAAGAAGATTTGGTAGCAAAATGGAAGGATTTGGTGGAGAAATTGCTAGGGATTGCTCTCTAGGAATTTGGGAAAGAACAAGAGAGACAGTGTGGATGAGAATAATGAAATAAACTTGAGCCTATCCTCTCCCAAAGTGGCTGGCCATATGGGGCTATTTGTCCTATTATGGTAAGGTCCAAAATGTCTCCACTAACCTATTCTATGAGTATTAGGAAAAGGCTAATTGGTTGGGGCTAAATTAGTCATTCTAAAGTCTCTGATCACACTAACCTTATCCATAATAATTAGTCTAACCTCTAACTAAAATATTTCTATCATGTGGACTAAAATTAATATCATGTAGGCCATGCCTAACTAGTGTGTGGATTCCACTAGAGTCAAACTACCCCCGGGTCCCCGTTTCAAGTCGAATTTAGTTGAAATTCGAACCTGACTCACATAACCCCAAAACAGTATCATAAATAATAAAATAATATCAAAATAATTCAAAGAGGTCAAATGCAAAAATATCCTTAGGCCAAAAATGACATTAAAATATCATAATTACATGGTTAGGCTCTAGGTCAAACAGTCTCTAGGGTTTCACTAGCAAAACGTCAAAACCACAAGTCATTGATTTAAATAATTTTAAAATAATTTAAAATCACCAAAAATCATATCATGAATTAAATATCATTATTAAAATAATTATAAACACGAAATTTCAAAAGTACCCCCATTTGGGAAACTGGGTGCTACAACTCTACCCACCTTAGAAAAATTTTGTCCTCGAAATTTAAGATCGATCGTACTCCTTCTAGAGCCTCTAACCTACCCAATATCTAAGGTAACACTTTCTAACACTGGAATAATAAACGGACATCTAAAAAGTGTCAATCTAAGAATACCTCCAATACTGCTCTGCTGTACGGCGGTAATGGAACTTCAATAAAATATGGACTGGAACCTATATCCAAGGGACTGGACCTATTTTAAAGTGGTCTTAACTAAGGATGAAAAGGAACTGATCATAGGCTATAGGTATGCTCAAACTATTATCTTCCTATTAACCATCTATTAATACATTCTATTACCATAGGAACGATGCATTACTAAGACATATAGGCCCCTATCTCTCATAACACATTTATACTCACCAAAAGACTAGTACATCCTATCAAGGCTGATACTATAATCTCTCCTAAATCTCCTAAGCTACATATTTATAGACACACATCCCCACATCAAGGACTAACCCATATATATCTACAACTGATACTAATGGAGTGACGTCCCTATTTCCCAACAATAAAGGTCTAAAAAAAATTATCTAAATCATACAATTTGAAGGAATAGTATACAAGGTCAGGGCAAACCGTAGCAGTTGGAAGTCTCACCTAGGTACACTAATTATTCTAGGTCAAAACAGTACTATGGTATCAACACACAAACAATCTAGGGTGTCCTAATTGGGAAGGTAAGGGAACAACAATCATCAAGGTTGTAGGGCTGTCTACCATCCTACATAAAAATTGGTCATTAACAAGCAACTAAGAAATTATTAAAAGGTTAATATTCCATAAAATGACAAAAATTAAAAATTTAGGCACAACAAATCACAAATAGATTTTTGTCTTGACACTATCTAAGTTGATCAATTTTGGGATAAACGAGATTTGGGCAAGAAGGGAAATCAATAAAATCAAAGTATGAGCACGAGCATCCAATGATGGAGGTTCAGGTCATGATTAAATTTAATTCGACTGAGTACGAATACGAGGTTCATAGGCGATGAAAAGATTTCAAGGAGAATTGTCAAGGCTGTCGTGAATGAGACTCTAGGGTCAAGTTTAACTATGTCTCCATTCTCGTAGATTGATACATGAAAAAGTGAACCAAAGTGCAATAGGTTGATCAGACCATCATGTACCGGTTCTGATTAGACAATATGTTAGTGGGTGGCCACCCAATAAAATATGTCATGACCAAGCTCGAAAATAGATAAGCTTGCAAAACTAAGACTAATTTAGCAGCACAAGATATAAGGGTGGTAATGATGAAAGGAATTACATAGTCCAAGTTTCTTAACCAACGGGTCAAGTAATCAGATAAGGTACAAGGTTAAGCATCTAAGGAAACAAGCAGAACACCATCACATGTCGGGTCGAAAGAATTGAGTCAAGGCTGGATTTCTAATTGAAATGGAAAGAAATTTAGTATAATGGTAGAGGTTATAGTTTAACCAGTTGACCAGAAAATCATATCAAGAAAATAGAGTACAAGAAGACGGATTTTAGTGGGACATGATATACCTACACGAAGGTGGGCTCGTCTAGGTCTTACATATAAGATTTGTTGGAGGGTAACAGCTAGTATTACATTCCGAATATCAAAGTCACGATAAGGAACGTCAAGGATCTCAATTAGAAAGTGGGAGTTCAAGAGGTGGTAATTAATGCACAATGAAGATCGAGTTAGTCATCTGCTTCTGATACTCTTAAGTTCATCTGGTCATAACTTGCCAATCATATCTTTACCTCACCAGTCTCCATATGAAAATTTAACCTTTACTTAAACCCTTATCATGACTACCGTAGGCAATTCCCAATTTCTAAACATCACTCTTGAAGCACAACCCTCACATTTAGGAATCAACATTAACCACTTATTTAAATTTCCAAGTTCTTTCACCTTGTCTTAAATTTGACCCAAAACCTCTAAATTCCGTTTACGAATTCCTTGAACTTGTTCAAATTGTTCTTCTCGTATTATTTAATTTTAATCTCTAGGCCTTACAAAACTTACCTTTCATCATAAAATCAACTTTCCTATTTTCTTCGACATACACCCTTGAATATTATTCTCCTAAAAATATTTTACAACAATCTCTAAACTTTCATAACTTTGTGCTCTCTCTATCCCTAGTCATTTTCTCGCAACATCTTGTTTAATATCCTTATTAAACACAATTAACTTCTCTTTTCCATTACTAACCTTCTACATAGCCTCAGAGTAAAAGTTTTCCCCAGAATCAATAACCAAGATTTTCTAAGTTCTCAAAACTAGGTTGACCTCTGATATCCTTATTAGTTTTGAATACACCTATAAACTATCTCATAACCCCAAAATTTCTCTAAATGTAATTATTTCCAGATTGGCAGTATACATCTCTTTATTCTATTCGAGACCTTTACCACATTTCTATCTCAAGTTTCCATATGGAATACTCCACATTTGATTTTCTTTAGATCATCATAAAATAACCAGTTACGTCTTCTCTGAGCTACATAATTTACGTCACTTCCTTAACGTTTCTCAGGCAAAATGATATAAAGATTCAAGAGTTGTCAAGGTATAGCTGACAGAATTATATACGAGACAGGGAATTGATATAATCAGGACAGGTATATAAGACAAGGAATGATGGTAGTAAAAATATTGGCAGGAAAAGAATGATAATAGAATCTGTTCTGCTTATCTATTTAAAAGGGGGACCCATTTTTTTGAAACAAGAATTATAATATCAAATCCAAAATAAGGCCTAGCAAAATCATTGGTTTATTGTATTAAGAAGAAATAAATTTTTGTAAAAAGTTACACAAGGTTTATAAAAATAGCTAAAGCTACATCCTAAGTAAACAATGAGAAACAAAACAAAACAAAACAACAATAATTCCTTCTCTCTTTTTTTTGAATGACTAAAATAAAAGTAGCAAAAATATGTTCGAAAACATTTAAGGTACAATCTGATAATCATATACGTCTATCCAAAATCATGGTACTCTAAATCCTCGTCATACTAGTAAGCAAGGCTACGATAATCACAGAGTCCTTGACTTATGCACATACCTCTAGAACCATGGTATTTAACATTTTCGCGATGCCGCTAGCTTGGCTGCGAAAACCTTAAATTTCCACACCCGAGAAATATATCCAAAATCAGACTATATGTCCTCACCATGCTGGCTAATGTGACTATAGAAGACAAGATTTCCATAACTTAGATGACCCAGCCCATATAATTTCATCTTGCCAAAAATTAAATTAAATCAACAATGAATACCAAAAAAAATCAAATTTATCAACGAACATCAAAATTCAAAAATGAACAAAATCCTTCAAATCATATAACTACAAACTCGGATGCTATAGCTAACATCAAGATTCAAATTTTAATAGTCTTCATCAAAATCAATAAATACAAACTCAAATTCAATAATAATCCATCAAAATCAAATTCAATAGCAGAAAGTAAAGATAAATCAAATCAAGGAAAAAGAAAAGAGTTTTCAAATCGAAGTTAAACAAGATTCTCAAGGGTCGTCCCAGGAATCTCTCAAGGGATCCTAATTATGACTGAGTATCTTCAAAAATGTATCCTAATCCTACTGCAGGCTGTAGTGATACTCTAGTTCGAATACCACTACACAAACTCGACCTGTATGGACCACCACTAAAAACGTGTCACGACCCACACCCTAGAGTTAGGGCACGAGAACGTAACAACGCCCAGCCTACGCCGCAGTGTCAGCGGTAGAACGCTGTCATAGGTCTCAATGCATCTAACAGTATAAGACTAAACAGTTTATAGTCCCCGAATGGGGGTGACATAGCAGAATGTAAACTCAATCACATCTAAGGTAGAGCATAAAGGAAGATAGATTAAACATGAAATCAAAAAGAGATACAATAGATAGAAGTCTAAGTGTCTAAGATACAAACTCAGGATACATCTCAAAACCCAAATACAGTAATCCATAAATACAACTCAAGATGACTGAAAATAAACTATAAGCAAAAACTCTAGCTATCTATGCAACCTCTACTGTCTCCTCTAGGCTAGCAGGCAACCTCCAGGCTATCTGTAAAATTTATCAACAGGTCCAGTCAGGACAGGAGCGAGTACAGTACATCTCAACAGATCATAGCAGGTTAGAAAATATAATCATGCAGTAAAGTAAGATACAGGTACTGAAAGAAATGCAGTATGTAAACAGAGAGAGAGATGTAATAGAAATATCTACTATACATAGAGAACTAACAGTGGCTAGTGAGTCAGAGTACAATATAGACATGTAAATGGCATAGGAGATTCTGATAAGACACTATGAAGAGATTATGATAAGATACTACTTGGGTATTATTCACATGTCCAATTCTACTCCCCCGTACCCCCAATCAATACACAAGGATCCAGCCAGGTTATGTTATGATTCCATGCAATGGCCCCGCAAGGTGATACATGGATGCCCATAAATGGGTGATTTTGGGGGTTACCCAATAGTGAGTGATTCAAGGAGACTCTGTGATCATGAGGGTACATGTCACAAGTGATCAATGAACCAAGAAGCGTAGTGATACACAATGTAAGTGAAACGCACAGAACATGTAATATTCGATACTCCTAAAGGATAACATCTCAAGAAAGGATCCATATAGTACCAATCAGTGTGACCAACGTGACAGTATCAAGTAAAGTAATTTAAAGCAGGAAAATAATTCTAAGCAGGATATGAAATGATCAGAGAATGTACTCGCCTGATATCTAAATGTCCAAGGTAAAGATACTGTCCGAGGAGAGGTGTCTGGCTCCTAATTAGAACAGCACAAGTCACAATATGTCCAGAAGGGTAATATAAAGCACTACAATGTATTCTACATGAATCTAGGTCAAACTAGGCCAAAGTCAACCCTTGGTCAACTCTGGTCAACTGCACTAGTCAAACTAGGTCAAACTAGGTCATGTCCTAACCCAGCAAGTCTTACTAGGCCTAACCAAGACTATCCTAGCAAGCACACATCAATACAAGGCTATACAAGCCAACATACACCCAACTCTATATAGCATGCAATTATTCAATACTCAATATGCAAGAATTCACATTAGATATACACTAGGTAATCTATTACTTTAAGCTATACATGTCTACACATATATACACATGCATATATTGATATTCAACATTAGGTCTATAATCATGGCATTTCAATGGCTATATAAACTTATATATTATAATATAATATGCTACCATATATATAATATACATACATAGCTAAGTTAACTATATTCATAAATACTTATTTAAGAGGCTATGTGTGTGTATGTGAACATGGCAAAGGGGCAAGTGAGGGTTAAATGGGCATACATAGTGTATACATATCAAAGAGTGTCAAAGTGTAAGTGAACAAAGTGTCAAGTGTGATAGTGTCAACATAGTGTAAGGGGTACATGAGGTAATATAGGATTTGTGTTAACATAGAACATTACATCTCATTAACTTGTATATTGCATATATTACATCTATTATTATATTACATTCATGCTTGCATTCATTTATCATTCATTTATTCTCTTGCACTACTATATGCACCATACATTACATACTATGGAACCTACATATTCATTACAAGTCATACTTATACATGCTTACATTAGATAGGATACTTACACCTCAAACATCATTTATTTAACCATTTACTCATTCTTGCATTCTCAATTTAGTTACATAATGTATATACATTAACATGGGTTAAAATCAAATAGAATATTATATTACGCACAAGGGTGCACAAAATGCATATGCCGAATATTAACTCCTACTAATAATCAATATTGTACCAACTCAGCATGAATTAAAATCTAGGATTGAAGTATGTTATAGATCTATGTGTTAGCTTTCCGAAACTTCAAACGGATCGCATTTTCGTTTCCAAAAACTCCCGGAATCACGAAAACAACGAGAACGCGTTTGTCTTTCATACAGCTGACACTCAAATAATTCTCCAGAAAGTTACAGAAAGAAGTAGGCCTATTAATAAATGTTTTTGGAAAGCTAACTTCAATATGCTTCTTTTAAAAAAATAGGAGATTAAATCGAGCTTTGAGCTAGAAGTTATGACATTTCTAAGTTAGGGCTGAAATTAAAAACGTGGATAAAAATCATGACGGATTTGGGTAGTTTGAGACAAAAGAACACAAGTATATAACATAATATATCAAGAACTCACTCTCTACACTAATATATATATATATGAGACACTATAGAACACATCTCCAATACAAAAATATGAGATTAAATATGTAATAATTCATTCATACATAACAACACATAGTATGTCCAAATTTGGGATTTTCCCACATGGACACAACCACAACACAAAGGACACTCCTATGACCTCCAATTGGACACGAAATAGACACAAATGGAGATACAACCATAGGGGTCATTCCTATGGGTTTAAAATAGACCTATATGTATGAGGAAATGAAAAAGAGAAGGGATTTATACCTCCCGGTAGATCGAATCGAAGAAAAGCCTTCCCGGAGCGACACCGACACGTAGAGATTCCAAAAGGACACGAACGAGCTCCGAATCCTCCCAAACTTGGGTAGCTTTCTTCTTGGCTAGAATGGAGAAGGAAAGAAGAAGATTTGGTGGCGAAATGGAAGGATTTGGTGGAGAAATTGCTAGGGATTGCTCTCTAGGAATTTGGAGAAGAACAAGAGAGAGAGTGTGGATGAGAATAATGAAATGAACTTGAGCCTATCCTCTCCCAAAGTGGCTGGCCATATGGGGCTATTTGTCCTATTATGGTAAGGTCCAAAATGCCCCCACTAACCTATTCTATGAGTATTAGGAAAAGGCTAATTGGTTGGGGCTAAATTAGTCATTCTAAAGTCTCTAATTACACTAACCTTATCCATAATAATTAGTCTAACCTCTAACTAAAATATTTCTATCATGTGGACTAAAATTAATATCATGTGGGCCATGTCTAACTAGTGTGTGGATCCCACTAGAGTCAAACTACCCCCGGGTCCCCGTTTCAAGTCGGATTGAGTTGAAATTCGAACCTGACTCAAATAACCCCAAAACAATATCATAAATAATAAAATAATATCAAAATAATTCAAAGAGGTCAAATGTAAAAATATTCTTAGGCCAAAAATGACATTAAAATATCATAATTACATGGTTAGGCTCTAGGTCAAACAGTCTCTAGGGTTTCACTAGCAAAACGTCAAAACCACAAGTCATTGATTTTAATAATTTTAAAATGATTTAAAATCACCAAAAATCATATCATGAATTAAATATCATTATTAAAATAATTATAAACACAAAATTTCAAAATTACCCTCATTTGGGAAACTGGGTGCTACATCTCGTGCTTGGTACGATCGTCTAAGCACTTTTCTACTTGATAACAGTTTTTCAAAGGGAAAGGTTGACACTACTTTGTTTATAAAATCTTTGAATAATAATATTCTTTTGATTCAAGTCTATGTAGATGATATTATATTTGGATCTACTGATGAATCTCTTTGTCAAGAATTTTCAAAGTGTATGCAGAATGAGTTTAAGATGAGCATGATGGGAGAGCTGAAATTCTTTCTCGGACTGCAAATCAAACAAACCAACAATAGGACGTTCATAAATTAAGCAAAATACACAAAGGATCTATTGAAGAAGTTCGACATGGAAACAGTAAAACCACTTAGCACTCCAATGACGACTTCAACCAAGCTTGATATTGATGAACAAGGCAAACCTGTCGACATACGTAAGTATCAAGGTATGATCGGTAGCTTACTATATTTAACTGCTAGTCGACCAGATATTATGTTTAGTATTTTTTTATGTGCTCGTTTTCAAGCTAATCCTAAGGAATCACATTTGTCCGCAGTTAAGCGTATCTTCCGATACCTTAAAGGCACTTCTTCTGTCGGCTTATGGTATCCTAAAACTACGTCGTTTGACCTAACTGGTTATTCTGATGCTGATTTTGCCGGATACAAAGTAGATAGAAAAAGCACTAGCGGTACATGTCATTTCCTAGGAAAAGCTCTAGTCTCTTGGTTTAGTAAAAAGCAAAATTCTGTTGCATTATCAACAACCGAGACTGAGTATATCGCCGCAGGACGTTGTTGTGCACAAATTTTGTGGATGAAACAAACTTTAGAAGACTATGGATTGCAATTTACACACATACCCATTTTCTGTGACAACACTAGTTCTATTAATTTGACTAAGAATTCAGTAAGTCATTCTCGTACTAAACATATCGAGATTCGACATCACTTTCTTAGAGATCATCAACAAAATGGAGATATAGACCTTGTATACATAGACACACAGAATCAATTAGCTGACATACTCATAAAACCTTTAGCGGAAGATCGTTTTAATTATTTACGTCAAGAATTAGGCATTTTAGATGTCAATAATATTAATTAATTTTGTTTTATTAATTAATTTATTCGATACTCAAAAACTGTTTTCGAGACAAGCCCAAAAAGAGTCTGTCTGTCACCACGACTACGGTCGAAGCGAAGCGGTACTTAAGAGTTCCTTGGTGAACCTCCGTTAGCTGGGACAGTACTCCTACAGCTAATTCTGAGACGGATGCTGAGTAAAGAATATTAATTTATAAAATAATATTAATTATATTATTTTGAGATTTAAAATTACTAAACTTTGAATTAAACATTTGAAACAAATTAATGAAAAAGAATGTGGCCTCATTTGAATTATATATATATATATATATATATATATAGCCAGGCAACCATAAAAAAAAAAAAAAAAAAAAAAAAAATATATATATAGCCAGGCAACCATTGGCGAATTCGGCCCGATTTCGGTCCGAATTCGGCCAGAGTTCGGCTGGGTATATATATGTACCAGCACGAACCCGAGGCTTCCTTCTTCTTCATTCTTCTCCACATCCTCATAACAGCAGCAGCGCGCCTCCGAAACCCTAGCTTCTTCTCCATCCTTGTTCTTCCAATCCTTGTGGAGTTTCTCGTCCAAACTTTGGATTTGTGCAGAGAACGTCATCCTCTACAACATATCCAATTCTTGGAAGGTATAATCCCTTCTTTCATCCACTTTTCAATACTTAGGGTTTCTAGAAATATTTTGGAAAAGAATGCCTAAGTTCAATCCCTTCAAGAGGAAGAAGACCAATGCCAGTGAAGAGGCATCATCTTCAGATCCGCATACGGATTGCCTCTTTTCTCCGGTCCAATCGGACGATGGTGCGTCGGACGAGTTTTACTTTAAAACTTTCGATCAAGCCTTTTTGTGGTACGCCTATTTTATCATGCGTACTATTTGCACCGGATCGCCGATTAAATGGACTGTCTTTCCGCATCATCGCCCTTACTTTGAGGCATTAGGGTTACAATATTTTGTTACCTTACAATTCCCCATTACCACTAATTCCATTAGATTATTCTATTGTAATTTTGTGTTAGACACTTTTACAGCGAGAACACGTGTCGGAGGAATTAATATCGAATTCACTGATGAAACGTTAGCGGAAATCCTTGGTATCCCAAACGAAGGTGCCCCACTCGATGACATCACTGATTTTGTTTTCCCTGATGGCACGACACTCGTTAGTTTCAAGAATGAGCTTTATGCGCCCGTACGCGCTCATCATGGAAAGTTCAAGGCTAATAACTTGAACTTGTTTAACTACGAATTACATCGCATCATCTATTCCACCTTACTTCCAAAATCTACTTCTAAAGATGATGTCACTGCACTTGAGCTCTCTGCTCTTTATCATATTCTTAAGGGGATTCCTTTTTCTGCCCCTAAGACTATCATCCAGATGATGGGTAGATGTTGCGGGAGAGACCGCAACCTATCTTATGCGATGCTTATTCCTCGCATCTTTCAGAGATTTGATATTGACCTATCTACTTGTGCTGTCGACCCCGAGCCCAAGTTTCTCAAACTCTCTCGTCGTAGCATTGCCACTATTCCTCCACCTACTACACCTACTCCTCCTGCACCTACTCCCACAGCTCCCACAGCACATGTTCCTCCTCATTCTTACCCTATGACATTTGAGGGTATACATCAGTACTTATCAGATTTGCAGTCTTTTTATGTTAAAACCTCTAGGGAACACGAGTTCCATGATGTGACTCGGTTCCAGGCGATTGCCAACTCCTTCACCGATCTGAGGTTTGCGCATACGGGTCATCTACCTTGAGACCCTTCTGTTTTTGGCTACCGCATTGACGACGAGGCGGTCCACTCTCTGTTCCAGCCAGGGAACGTCTATGATTGGTATCGTACCACTGGTGCCACTCCTCATACTTCTGGCGCTGGTACTTCTAGAGCTGGCCCTTCTGGACATGCTGGAGCTGCAGCTGATGACATTGATGATGAGGATGATAATGATTTTTGAGATGTTAGATATTGAGACTATTACCTTTGTCTTATTTTTACTTGGAAATGCTCTGACATTCCAAGATTTTATCAGTACTTTTTAGCTATTATCAGCACTTTTCTTTGTTATGTGACTATTCATAAACATGGTTTTTTATTATGCCTCGGTTTTGGCATCTTAGTCTATTTTTCAGCACTTTATTTGTTTCAGTATTATTCTCGCACTTTATTAAATACTGCCTGTGACAAATACATGCCTGTGTTGTTCTATAGTCTATCTATTTCTCTTACTATATTTATTGTTTATACCATACCCGTCATGATTATTTATTTTTATTGTGTTTCTTCACTGTTTGTTACTTATACATTTATTGCGGGGGAGCTTTCTCTTTTGCAATTATTTTGCTAAGTGACAACGGGGGAGAAATAAGGATCTAATATTTTCGTGAATACAGGTTATGAACAATTTTTTTTATTACTATTTTGAATTGATTCCAGCTTAGATGTTATATCGGCAAAGTTTGTCAATTATCAAAATGGGGGAGATTGTTGGCCCATTGGTCATGGTCAAACCTAATTTTAATAATTGATCAAAATCTGTCTAGATATAATTGTAAGTCAACTCAGATGTTTACCTACGATGTTTTGGACACTGCTCAACAATGGATATTTACTATGTTCAAGATCGAAGATGTTTCGAAGTTGTTTGCCATTCAGAATGTACTTCCTGTTACGCTATATAATTTTTCATTTTATTAAGTCTAGGAATACATTGTACACTGAGTCGTACTGGCAAATAGGCTATCCTAAAATGTTTTTCAAAACCATCATATTCTTTATACATGACCTACGTTTTTGAAAAACATTCTTTTTACAAAAAGCTTCTGAAGGATTTTTCAAAAAGCTAAAATTTATTTTCTCCAAAAATGAACTGGCAGAACCCCAGGAAAACTCGGCCCGAGTTTGGCCAGAGTTCGGCCATTTGGAACGTTAGTGAACGTTGGGTTTTTGAACTTGGTCATCCTTCAGTTGCGATTTGTTACAAAGAGTTCTGTCCAAATTCTGTCAGAGTTCTGTCTTTGGAAAAACTATAAATAGAGAAGTATTTCGATCATTTCAAATCACCAATTCACTTTCAATCTCTTCTCTTCCTGAGCTTACATTCTTCCAAAGAATTCTTAAAAGCTTTCATTTTCAAATCCTAAGCCAGTTACAATCCTCTAGTCGATTTGCCAGTGCGGTACGGTCTAGAAGTTTTAGAGCGATTGTAATCAGAGGCTTGATAGAAGATTCAACTCTTCATAATTGAAGTTGGTCAAGTTCTTCATATCAAAGCTCGCGTCTGTAGAAGTTGCAAGAACTTCGTATGAAAACTTGCGAGATTTTCCAATAGTGGATTCAACTGGAAGCTAGAGTTCTTCCGACTGGACTAGTCCTCACAAGAGGAAAACCAGTATAAATTTTGGTGTTTGCGTTTGCCTTCTGATTACTTTTAGTTTTTGTCATTTACTTTTTTAATTATTATTAGATCTGTGATCTAACTGCTAACAAGTGTTTAATTAGCAATATTTCGCTGCCTACTCTATTCACCCCCCTCCCCCTCTAGAGTATTCTGCTTTACGATTTCGTTCCTACATATATATATCAAATACAACACACCCTTGCCCCCAAAAACCTTACTCTATATCTCAGAAAACTGAGATCACACTCAAAACTCAACTAACCCCACAACTACTAACCTCTCACATATATATCCATAGACCAAGTGCCAACCTTGACTAACGCCATGGCTAGCAAACCTCTGCTACTCCCAAAACAGGGAGCACAAGCCCAAGCAAGATACACGGTGTACATGGTTCCAAATGCAATACACTCATGTAAAAATTATAGGAATCTGAACTTAAGATCACACATACCTATCTAAGTTGAAAACTAATAAACCAGCTAACTGGTACCCACAAGGAAGTAAGTCCTTGTCCAATGATGTCTACTCAAGCACCCAACAGTCACTCATAAACTCACTTATACACTCACTCATGCCCAAATTGCCCACTACCCTGATGTTGCTGCTAGTGCAGCATACTGCAGCTGCTGCCTGTTGAATTCCATGCCATGCTAAGGCTCAAGCCAACCCAAAATTAGTTTTCAGGTTATCTCATAGAGGGAAAACTCAGTTTCCAGCCCATATTGTTCTCAGATTTTAAATACATCACAATCAAACAACCAACCCAGTTTGTATTTCCAATTTCATATCCCATTCTCAGTTCATTATTAAACTATTCTCAGTTATTCATGTTAACTCAGTTATAACATTGCAAACTCATGTCAAATAGTTCACTGGAATTCTCAGGAAACTCATTAATCATTAACATTCATATTTCGAAACATAATCATTCAAAACCCAAGTGTGAAACTGGAAAATGAGAGGGGATTCGTATGTGTCCCATACGTGTCTAATAGTGTGTCGATTTGTGTCCAATAGTCGTGTCCAAACAGTGTCCAAAACCTAAGTGTCAATGTGTGACTGAACTGTGCATAGGCATAGTCTCGTGCACGCGTGTCGAGTCGAAATAGACTCGAATAGTGCACAAGACACCATGTGTACGTGTACAGTGCTAGATGGGTCATAGGGCTAGGTCCAAGGGTGCCTGTATCGAGTCGGGGTCGTGCCATGTCCGGGTTCGAGTCGCGTATCAGTGGGGTTTTCTGCGTGTATGCGTGTCTGTACAAAATCAGTGTGAGCTCGATAACTTCGAGAATACCAAACCAACTCGACCCAAACTTTGGGGGCATGCTGTCAGTGTATGCCCCCTCGTGTCTACCAAAACTCGTGTTAAGAGAATCCGTGTCGTGTCCTATAGAGGGCCCGAAGCAGGGATGTGCACAGTGTGTCGTGCAGTGGGTTCGAGGCTTCATGGAAACGCCATAAGACACGCGACCACACGTGATCACGTCCAAATGTAGCTCTGACATAGGGCTACACGAACGACATGTCATCACGCATCCACGTCATGTCAGGACACAACATGACACGTGTATCAGTAATGAAATCCTCGCACTGTGTCTGTGTACAAAATCAGTACACTTCGAATATCATGTCCGACACGTTATCAATTGATACGACACTTGGGGAATGACATATCAGTCATGTCCCCTAGCTGTGTGTCGAATTGCACATGTTTGAGTGGCACAAATATGAAAAAAATGTGATCGAGCAGCAGGGCACTCGACCACAGTGTCGTACAGCATGTTTGTGTCCATTTTGGACACGGACACGGCTCAAAAATGTGCTCAGTGTGATAGATTCATGATCAGTATGCCAAGGGCTATACAAATGTGTAATTAATTTTAGAAAATACTAAAATCTATTTCTATGTGGCATTTCACCAAACACTTCTTTAAAAACACCGATACGTGTCCGATACGGACACGAAATGGATACGAGATCCTATCAAACTTGGGCTACACCTAGGGAAACCCTAAATGAATGCATCTATGGAAAGAAATCAGGAACTTATTAGGGTTTGTAGGGTTTTACCTATTGAGAGTTCAAACTCAATGTAAAGAGCCTCGACTTGACGTCTTCCTCGATTTGCTGCGATTCAAATGTCCTCTAACCTTGCTAGCAAGCCTCCACAAGTCTGTTCTACTGTTTTGGATGATGATGCAATTGATTTGACTCAATTTGGACTTAATTTGGATATTAGGGGAAGAATTTTGGGGAGGAACTATTAGGGTTCTAAGCAATTGTAAAAAGAGGCCAAGGCTTTCTTAAGGATCCTTTATAGGAAGGGAGGCACTTGATGGCTAGATGAATTACATTTAGGTTTTAGGTCTAGATGAGTGGATAAGAGTTGTCCACCCAATTCTAAGCCTTCCTATTGGTTCAACTAGTCATAAGGCTTTCTTTTTCACAAATATCCTAAGGAAAATATCCTACCACAATAATATCTAGATATTACTTACAGGGTCTGGGCAGACTTATAGACATTACCATATATCTACCATGACCCTCAAATCCTTTTTTTTCACAATTTCGTAAGTCTATCTTTCCCCCTACAACTCTAATCGTATATACATACGTATTTGTATCTATTATGTTCCCCAACCAAGAACCGAGTAGATTATCTTGAACCGTGCATTTCCGGAATTAGGATAATCTTAAAAAAAGACTATTTTGAAAGATAATCAATGATGACCTTCCATGGATTCCCCTATATAAGTTGCGGCTAAAGTTGCAAAAATAAGAGCTTGAATACCACTTATAAATAATCCAAGAAACATAACAGGTATAGAAACTACTAAAGGTACTAAAGAAACAAGAACAACAACTACTAATTCATCAGCCAATATATTCCTGAAAAGTCAAAAACCTTGGCACTTAGTCGGAATGTTCTAACCATGATTCTAACCTCAAGACTAATCTAGGTTAGGTTAAACTTCTAGGTTAAGGCTTAACTAAAGGATTAGCACAATATTTAATTAATATAAATTATAATTTCACAAAATTGTCAAAATGACCAAAATAACCCTAGACAAAAAAGTTGTAATTAGTCATCCTAATCACATGACTAAGCTCCCTTGGTCATGGTTAGTCTCTAGGCTTAGCAAAACTGAGGTTTAACTAGTTAACCATCAAAATCACAATTCAACATTTAAAATAGTTTTAAATTGATTAAAAATCACCAAAAATCACAATATGATTTAAATATCATTATTAAATGATTATAATTACAAAATTTCAAAATTACCCTCATTTCTGAAAAGTGGGTGTTACAATAGACTTTTGACTCTATGACATTCTAGGACATCACATGTTTGTTTTTATTATTATATCATGTTTTTAGATATTGTGATTGAGTATTGCCATTTCAATTTATATCATTGTACTCTTTATGGAGTTAGATATTATTGAGTGAGATTGTTAGTTATATATAAATGACCTGATACAGCGTTCTACTACCAATGCTGCAGCGTAAGCTGAACGTACTCATGTACTTGTGCCCAAATATCTTGGTGCGGGTCGTGACACGTTTTTGTGGTGGCCCATGCAAGTCAGTCGTCGCAATTAGTATGATATCATGGTAGTACTTAGGTTTAGTCGTACTATTACGAGCCTTCAATAAAGTATTGGATTATAGAAAGATAAGTGAATACTCAATCACAATCTAGGAAACTCCAATTATTGATTCTTGAATATATTGTTCTTTCTTGCAAACTCAACTTCTAATATTCTTTAAATTTTAATATATGCTCATCTATATCCTCAGGAAATGGCCACTTTTAACCTATCTAGAGGGGACGGAAGCAAGGGGGATTATATGGTAGGAGCCTCAAAGGATATAGTGCCTTACACTCAGGATCAAGAGGAACCAAAAAATGAATGAAGCACGGATTGTGGAAGAGTTGAAAGAATTAAGGAGAATTCAAGAAAAGCAAAGTCAAGTGATTCGACAACTAATGAAAATGGTTCAATGTCAAGAAGAGGAATCTGGACTCAAGAGGGCGATGGATAGTGTTCCTCATAAACCTATGAAGCATCCTAATTTACAATTTATGCATCATCCCTCAGTTAGTGCCCCAACTCAGACGAGACAAATCAAGAGGACCCCTACTTGTGGATTATAGGAACTCGGGACATACGGGGAATGGATGCAGCAAAAAGAAAGAGGAGTGTCTAGATTGTGGATCAAGTGAACATAGAATGAAAGGTTGCCTTCGGGTTGAGCGCAGAGGAGGAACCCCAGTCGTCCAGTGCGAGATAAAGGTATGAGGTTAGTTTAAAAGTTGTGGTATAACGTTTGAATAAAATCCCTAGTCTTATATTAATAGATGCATTGATGACATTATGATAAACTTGAGAGTGAAATTGGACATGATAACAAATAAAAAAAATAAAAGTAAGGAATTTAGCTTGAAGGATTGTCAAATCTCACATGATAGATAAATTTTGAAGATATTAAATTTATGAAGTATGCAAATGTTGACTGCCATTTATTATACTCTCGAGGTTACGACTTTATATTCATAAGAATTGATTGAAGTATTTAGGAATAGTAACATCAACAGAAGAAAATTCAATTATGTGAATCGGAAGTTACTAAAATGATAACATGCAACAAAATAATGAAATTAAGGATTTGGAAAGAATGAAACATGGATTTCCTAACTCTTATGATAGTAATATTTGGGAAATCGAGATTACAAATTGAAGTTTTTAAAATTTTATGAAGTAAAATTTTAGTGAATGATGATTGATAGATTATAGATATTTCGAGTTTAAATTTTCAAATGTAGCAGTATGATTATTAATGAGAATATAAGAATATGATTGAGGCAATGGCATTGAATTTTTGGGAGGACTTGAGGAATACAAGACTAATTTGAGGATAAGATGAAGAGGCTAAACTGTGGACATAAATTTTGACTTGAAGGTCATGGATTTAGTTCAAGGCAAAGGCTAGAGAAATTGGAAGTTTTATAGAATGCACAATTCGATGATAGATCATGAGGTCATATGGATATACCCTTCAGGATTAGTCAAATTTTAGGAAGTTCTTGAGCATATATTATATGATTTAACCAGTTATTCCTATCTTTATGTTAAGTTCATTCTTGTATCGAACCATACCGAGTCTACTAAAATATTTTACTCTATCAATTAAACTATTCCTCTACCTATCCTAGTCATGATATTCGTTAGAAATTCTAGAATAATAGTGGTAAGAATTTGTATGATAGTCTTGATCTTTTTCTAGTTATGGTAGCCACCTAACATTAGGAACTGAGTATGAAAGTTACTAAAATGATAACATGCAACAAAATAATGAAATTAAGGATTTGGATAGAATGAAACATGGATTTCCTAACTCTTATGATAGTAATATTTGGGAAATCGAGATTACAAATTGAAGTTTTTAAAATTTTATGAAGTAAAATTTTGGTGAATGATGATTGATAGATTATAAATATTTCGAGTTTAAATTTTCAAATGTAGCAGTATGATTATTAATGAGAATATAAGAATATGATTGAGGCAATGGCATTGAATTTTTGGGAGGACTTGAGGAATACAAGACTAATTTGAGGATAAGATGAAGAGGCTAAACTGTGGACATAAATTTTGACTTGAAGGTCATAGATTTAGTTCAAGACAAAGGCTAGAGAAATTGGAAGTTTTATAGAATGCACAATTCGATGATAGATCATGAGGTCATATGGATATACCCTTCAGAATTAGTCAAATTTTTAGGAAGTTCTTGAGCATATATTATATGATTTAACCAGTTATTCCTATCTTTATGTTAAGTTCATTCTTGTATCGAACCATACCGAGTCTACTAAAATATTTTACTCTATCAATTAAACTATTCCTCTACCTATCCTAGTCATGATATTCGTTAGAAATTCTAGAATAATAGTGGTAAGAATTTGTATGATAGTCTTGATCTTTTTCTAGTTATGGTAGCCACCTAACATTAGGAACTGAGTATGATTAGCATATATATATATATATATATATATATATATATATATATATATATATATATATATATATATATATATATATATAATATATATATATATATATATATATATATATATATATATTTTATATAGGAGATTGTTTATATATATATTTTTTTCATTCACCTACATCAATCACCTTGAGAAGAGCTCCTTATATAGGCTTACAGTGTAGGTTAACATCATGATGACAATTACAAGAAGAAATGTCAAAAGACATAGGTTATGAATAACCAAAAGGCATAAGTTATGTAGACCAAATAATATATGTAATTATATCTATAATATATATATATATATAATATTATATCTATATATAATATATATATATATATATATTATTTATAGATTATTATATATATTAATAACAATAAATATATATATATATATATATATATATATATATTATATTTATAATATATATATATATATATAAATATTTTTTGTTATATATATTTATATATATATATATATATATATTATAATATATAATATATATATATATATATATATATATATTATATATATATTAATATTATTATATATATATATATATATATATATATATATATATATATATTTTATTATTTATATATCTATATATTTATATATATATATATATATATATATATAAATATATATATATATATATATATATATATATTATTATATATAATATATATATCTATATATATAATATATTTTTTTATTATATATATATATATTTTTATATTATTTATATAATATATATAATTATATATATATATATATATATAGATATATATCTATATATATATATAATATATGTTTGACTTTTAGGTACTAGAGTTGGACAGATAGAATAGATATAGGAAACCTAAATATTAAGGATTTATTTTTGAAAAGAATTGTATTGAGATAATGAAGACAAAATATGAATAAGAGGCTTTGTAGTGAATTATTTGAGTTTGAATTTTAAGATCATTAACGAGTGGAGGATTATGAAATCGACAGGATTCTACACTTGGAAATATTGAGAATAGACAGGAATATATTGAGGTCATGAGTTGAAATCAAGGAAGAAATTTTATAAATTTGGGTGATTGAAAAGAACAAGGTCGGTGGAGGAAATAAAAATGGGTTAAAACTTTGATAGAAGATACTTGAATTTTGATATAAGAACTATGAGGAATTGAATATGAGGTTAAAATGTTGAAGAGATGTACCCTAGAACAGACAAGTTAAAAATTGAGTATCTACATCTGACAAGTTTATAATTAATGATAAAAGGATCATCGGGTTTAAACGAAACAACATAAGGTTAACCATCAGTGGATACAGGAATATGAACTTCAAAGGAGTTTATGGTGATAAAAGTTAAATTTGAGATATTTGATTAATACAATAATGGTTAAATATCAGAGTGTTGAGGAATGGGATAAGCGGGTTATATCTCCTAGGAAGAGAGAGGATGAGATGTGTGCCCTAACTTTCGAGCCATTAGGTCTTCTTCCTTTTCATGCCATAATTATTTTTATTCTTGATCATGCATATGCGCCTTTGATCTTGATTTTGATCGTGCCCATGTGATTTTGACTATATTCTTGACTATACTTTGACCTTATTTCTTATCATGCCTATTTTAAAATTCGAGGACGAATTTATTTTAGGGCGATGATTTGTTTCCTTCGTTTTGAATGCACCAATTATATTTTTTTAGTACAAAGTTGGGTATCTATTTTAATATATTTGTTGGAAAAGAAATGCGGAAACCTTTCCCCAAACTAGAGAGTACCTGCGAGAGAACCAAGCAATACATCGCACGCACCAAAATACCAAAATAAACCACGCAGACACAGAAAATTTTTGACGTGGAAAATCCTTGCGGGAAAAAACTACGGGAGGATCAGAGTCCAACCCTGAGAAGCCTTCACTAATAAAATAAAGGAGTACACCCTCTACAAACTTCTCCCGATCCAAATCGGATCCCCACAATACTTAGAAGCAAGAATAATGATTACAAGGCTACGAAGAACAAAGACGACGAGTAGATATTACCCGAACACGATCCTCCTTCGAAAGTTGCTTTCAATCCTCCTTTTTCTCGTCTAAAGTTGCAATGGCACTCTTGCCTCTTCTTTCTCACTTGTGTGTGTTACGTATGAGATTAGGGTTAGGAAAAACCATATGAAAACACCCTAATCTCGCAACGAAACTTGGACCATAGGATACGATCCAACGGTGATCAATCACCCTGCAAAACACTTCAGCCTCGACAACACAGAGTTCGTCCAGAACTCTGTGTTTGGCAACCAGCGAGTTTCTGGAACCAGGGGACAGAGTTCGGCCCGAACTCTGTCCTGCGACAGAGTTCGGCCCTCCTCCTTCCAACAGCTCCTCTGGTCAGCTTCCGAGTACCTCAGTCATCTCCGACTGGCCTCGTCACCTCCCCAAGCTTCTCTGACACACAAACGACGCTCGTCGCACTCCGGGGTCTTCTCCACATAGGTGGGAACCCCATCCACTCCAATAAATCTTCTCCTTCACAACTAGGTGGAGGAGGTCGTCATCTCGACTATCTGCCTACAGTACTCAAATATTCCCCTCGGTAGAACCTTCATGAGCATATCTGCTCCATTGTCATCAGTATGAACCTTCTCAAGCGTCGCGTCCTTCTTCTCAACCACATCCCGTATCCAATGATACCGAGTCTCGATGTGCTTGGACCGACTATAAAATGTCTGGTTCTTTACAAGGTGAATAGCACTCTGACTGTCGCAAAGCAAAGTATACTGCTCTTGCTTCAGCCCCATTTCCTGCAACAGCTTTTTTATCCACAGTAACTACTTGTAAGCCTCCGTCGTTGTAATGTATTTTGCCTCCGTTGTCGACAAGGCAACACACTTCTGCAACCGCGACTGCCACGATACCGCTCCTTCGGCAAACATCATCACATAGCCCGAAGTTGATCGTCTTGTGTCTACATCTCCAGCCAAATCAGCGTTAGTATACCCAACCAGCTTTGGCTCGTCACCACCAAAAGAAAGTCTCCAATTAGTAGTACCCTGAAGGTATCGTAGAACCCACTTGACCATACTCTAATGTACCCTTCTAGGATTTGAAAGATACCTGCTAACTGTGCCAACTACATGAGCGATGTCTGGCCTCGTACACACCATAGCATACATAAGACTTCCCACAGCTGAGGCATATGGAACCCGTTATATATCTTTCTTTTCATCCTCGGTAGATGGACACTGCTCCTCAGTGAACTTAAAGTGAGCCGCAAGGGGGCAACTCACTTTCTTCGACTCGTCCATCCCGAAACGCTGAAGTACCCTGTAAATGTACTTCATTTGGGACAAGTGAAGCATCTTGGACTCTCTCTCGGCTGATCTCCATCCCAAGAATAGTCTTCGCTGTGTCCAAATCTTTCATAAAGAAGGCCACGCCTAGTTGGCGCTTTAACTCCGCTATCCTAGTAGCATTCCGACCCACTAATAGCATATCATCAATATAGATCAATAAAATGATAAAATCATCCTCGGCAAAGTACCTCACAAATGCACAGTGGTCCGACGTCATTCGTGCATAACCATGCTCCCCCATAAACGACTAAAACTTCTTGTACCACTGCCTTGGAGCCTGCTTCAGACCATACAAGCTCTTCCTCAACCGACAGACCAAATATGACTTGCCTTTCTCACAGAATCCCTCTAGCTGCTCCATGTATAACTCCTCCTCAGGATCACCGTGGAGGAATACCGTCTTCACGTCCATCTGCTCGACCTCCAAGTCAAGACTGGCTGCCAATGCTAGCACCACCCGAATAGACGACTGCTTGACGACTGACGAAAAGATCTCACCATAATCCACGTCTTTCCGCTGACCGTAGCCTTTAACTACCAGCCTCGCTTTGTATCGAGGGCGAGTAGCATCATCTGTCTGCTTCACTCTAAACACCCATCGATTCTTCAAAGCCTTCTTGCCCTTTGGCAACTGTACCAGCTCGTATATAGAATTGGCATGTAAGGAACTCATCTTCTCCTGCATAGCCTGCATCCACTCATGCCTGTGTTCGTCTTCTATAGCCTCTACAAAGCTTTCGGGCTCTCCTCCGTCAGTCAGAAGCACATACTCACCCGGTGAGTATCTTGTAGATAGTTGACGCTCTTTGTCGCTCCTTCTCAGTGGAGCCACTAGTGCTGGTTGTATACCAATAGCCTCCTCCTCTTCAGGAACTGCCTTTCCGGCATGTTCATCCTCCTGAGGAACACCCTGACCATCATCAGCAGGCTGATGATCAAGGTTGGGAGCAACTCCATGTATTGGCTTTCCCATAATTGGATCCTCTGCGATGTCCTCTGGAAACTGCTCGAAGCGAAATAACTCTAACTCAGGCAATTCCTCAGCCTCAGAAGGCATCTCGGAATCCTGAGTGTTGGTCATGGTCTGATCCTCTACGAATACCACGTCCCTGCTTCTATAGAGCTTTCTTTCCACTGGGTCGTAGAGTCTATAACCAAACTTATCCCGACATAGCCAACAAAGACGCATCGCCTCATCTTCGGCTCAAGTTTGGACCTCTCGTCCTTCGGTACATGCACGAAGGCCTTACAGCCAAACACTCACAGGTGATTGTATGACGGCTCTTTATTATACTATACTTTGTTAGGCACATCACCCTACGAAGGAGCACTAGAAGATAAATTAATAACATAAGCAGCTGTGAGAAGAGCCTCACCCCAATAACTGCCTAGCAAATTTGCTTCTGATAGCAAACAGCGTACCCTCTCCATCAGTGTCCTATTCATGCGCTCCGCTACACCATTGAGCTGAGGTTTCTTGGGCGGAGTCTTCTGGTGTCGTATCCCTTGCTCTCTACAATAAGCATCAAAGGAACCAATATATTTGTCGTCGTTGTCGGACCGAACACACAATAACTTCTTGTCCGTTTCTCTTTCAACAGAGGCCTGAAACTCTTTGAAAGTAGGCAGCACCTGATCCTTGGTCTTTAAGGCATAGACCCAAATCTTCCTGGAACAGTCATCAATAAAAGTTACAAAGTAAGAAGCACCACCAATAGATTTTACCTTCATAGGACTGCAGACATCTGAGTGAATCGACTCGAACAACGCTGGCTTCCTTGAACTTGGATGACTTTGGAAAGATACCATATTTTGCTTTTCATCTAAGCAGTGCGTGTACTTCTCCAACTTTGTAGACTTGAGCCCTGGAATCACCTTCCTGTTCACCAAGTAGCTCATCCCCTTTTCGCTGATATGGTTGAGCCACCTGTGCTACAACTCCGTAGACGCATCACTGACTTTGTTCACCTCATGTGCCCCATGTGTGCTTCCCTCTATATAGTAGAGATCGGACTTCTTGCTTCCTCTGGCAATCACCATCGAACCTCTGGAAAGCTTCCACTGACTATTCCTGAAAAGACTGAAGAATCCCTCGTCATCCAACCTTCCAACCGACACCAGGTTGAAACGGATATCAGGGACATGATGAACATTTTTTAGAACAAGAACTGCACCCGTCTTCGTCCTCAAATGTACATCTCCAACAACAATCGCCTTTGACACATCTTCATTGCCCATTTTCAACACTCTACAGTCGTCTGTCGTGTAAGTGGCAAATAGTGCCCTGTTGTGAGATACGTGCGCCGAAGCCCCTGAGTCCACCAGCCAAGATTTTTCATCACAGGCAAGGTTTGTAATAACCTCATCACCTATGACGATCACATCGCCTCTATGTATCGAAGCTGCCGCTGTAGTGTTCTCATCTTGCTTCTCCTTGTCGCCCTTCTTCTCTCTCTTCCAAGTGAAACAGTTCCGATTGATGTGGCCCTTCTTGCCAGAGTGGTATCTGTTTGCCATAAAAAAATCAAAGACAGGTATTACAGAACACTGAAATTGATTGCAAACTCGCTTGTACAAAGAAGAGCCTAGAAAGAAATCCTAGGAAACAATCTAAGTACAATTGTTTAGTTTTGATTCTGGGGCTTGACGATGGAGACTCGGTAAAGTTCTATCAGCTCTGCGTTACTCCATGGACTATCTGATGTAGTCTCTAGCTCGTGAAGAAATTGTTTTTTCTTGAAGGTTGCCAGCCTTGGGTTGCCAACCATCTTGCAGGGGTGTGGTACCCTGCTATTTATAGTAATTTCGGGATGAAGGATATTTTGAGCCGCATAGATGACTACATAGCAAATCTCCGAGCCACATGGCCGTAATCATGCCTCGAGACTCGGTCTGTGACTGATAGCTGGGGATTTATTAGGATTTGTTGTGATTTGTCGTTGAGCAGTTGAGACCTGGTCAACTACTCTTCTGTGGCAAGCCGCATGAAGGATGTCTTCTGGCCGAGCCGTATGAGGAATGTCTCTTGGCTGAGCCGCATAAAATAATGTCTCATGATCGAGCCGTATGAAGGAATGTCTCATGACCGAGTCGCATGAAGGAATGTCTCATGATCGAGCCGTATGAAGGACGTCTTATGACCGAGCCGCATGAGGAAATGTCTCATGACCGAGCCGCATAAAGGACGTCTCATGACCGAGCCGTATGATCGAGCCGCATGAAGGACGTCTCACGACCGAGCCGCATGAGGAATATCTCATGACCGAGCCGTATGAGGAATGTCCCATGAACGAGCCGCATGAGGAATACCTTCTGACCGAGCCGTATGAAGAACGTCTCATGACCAAGCTGCATGAGGAATGTCTCATGACCGAGCCGCATGAGGAATGCCTTCTGACCGAGCCGCATGAAGGACGTCTCATGACCAAGCCGCATGAGGAATGTTTCATGACTAAGCCGCATGAAGGATATCTTCTGGCTGGAAGGGTATAGGGGCGCCAGGAGAAGGTATTGTACCGAATGTCATGATTTAAGAGAGTTTCTTTTGTCTTCCTCTTGATTGACCTCCTTGTTCGAAGAATATTTGATGATGGACTCCTTCAGAAGATTGTGATGCGCTTGACTGAGACGATGCGCCTGACTGAGATGTCTGAGTAATGCATCTAGTTGAGAGCAGGCCGTTACAACGCCTTCAATTGGCATCATGTTTCCGAGATGATGTTGGAAAGGCGCAGTAGATCGCAGTCGCTAGAACACAGACTGCCTTGATAGTAGAGCCACTGTCTTGTGGAAGCGGCAGTTGATGATGGCTTGGGTACAGTGATGTTCTGGAAAGGGCTCATCGCACGCCAAGGTTGCTTTTCTCTTCTTGTATTTGTGAATGACCAACTCTCGTAAGTCGAGAGCAGATTGATCTACCTTTGCATCCGTTTTGTGGGCCCAGGTATCCCGAGCGCCCGGGTGCGTAGGTATCATATTTGCTCCCTGATCTGAGGCTAGTAAAAGCACTTGCTCTCGATCGTTGTAGGAAGACTTTTGGGACCATCATTTTTGCTCCCTGATCTGAGGCTAGTAATGCACTATGCTCGATCATTATAGGAAGACTTCTGAGACCCACCCTGTTCGTTCCGCATGTTGGGTTGGACGCAGGTGGCTTTGTATAACTTTCTATCAAGAGCCCGTATAAAAGTTAACGGTGTCCGCTGACAGTCAGCAGCTTGAACAGTTGACTGGGCTTGTTGAGCCCGTACTGCCCTAGACTTCTTCCACTTAGCACCCGAAGGTGAGTAGTAGGAAGAGTCCAAGTTGAAAGGAGGGAAGGGAAGTTGGTGCCCTTTTCAAAGGAGGCAAGGGGGCTCTATTTATAGAATGGGGTGAGCCCTTTCTTCTTCTCCTTTCTGATATGGGACTAAAAGCAATATTTTTCATGCTTCTACAATACCCCCTTCAAAGTTTTCAAATTATAAATTTGGAATACTTTGAATAAGAAGCATGGAAAGTAGAGTTGTTTAGGTGTGGCAATCCTATCAGAGGTAGCATGGACGTGATAGGTTTGGCTACTTCCGCTGGGGATTTTATGTGGACTTATCATCCGTGGTGTACCTTAGTTTTAGGTACGGATAATAAGTTGAGAGAGGGAACCATCATATTTACTCAGAGGTGGTGAGAACATGGTAAATATGGGGTTGATGGTAATGAGGACGTGATGGAAGTGGACTCAGATGAGGATACATAGAACAACTCAGAGGTAATACGGACGTGGAAGTTCTACGTAACGAATAATGAATGCCACGGAACAACTGGGTTCCAGAAGCATATGATTGTGAAAAAGGGGTACATGTACTAGAGGACCTAATACAGCATTTGTGGTCAACAGAGGAAATTTGTGGGCCTATTATCCTTTTTGTGTATTGGTGGTACGAGTACGGATAATAAGTGGAAAGAAAACTAACATATTTACTTAGAGGTAATGAGGACTTGGTAAATATGGGTCTAGAGTAGAGCCTTCCTACTCAGAGGTAATGAGGATGTGGTAGGAGTGGGCCTAATGAGGATACACAGAACAACTCAGAGGTGCTATCAACATGGAAGTTCTATGTATTGGGTGGTTTGTTTGTGATGGACGGGAAAACAACTCAGAGGTAATATGGACGTGGTTGTTTTTCCCGTTGGAGAATTTGGTGGACCTATTACCCTTTTTGTGTACTGGTAGTACGAGTAATAGATTTGAATGATATTTTGTAGATCTACTACTCATTGGTACACCGATGGTATGAGTAATAGATTAGGATAACTTTTATGAACCTATTACCCTTCTGCGCACTGGTGGTGCGGGTAATAGATTAGGATAACTTTTGTGGAACTATTACCCTTTTGCGCACTGGTGGTACGGGTAATAGATTTGAAACAAAACCCAACAGAGGTGATAGGTTTTATGGTCTTAACACCGTGTCTTTTATCCCGGGTTGGGGTACAGGTGTTAAGTTGGAAGAAATATGAACGTAACACACGATAATCAGGACCAGGAAGTTTGCTTAGGGATAATGATGACTGGGCAGACTCCTGTTAAAGCATTAGAGTGGGAGTTCAGAGGTATCATCGTACATGACTCGCCACTCAGGAAGATGCAATAGAGTGTGAGTTCAGAGGTATCATCATACGTGACTCCCTACTCAGGAAGATGTGATGGAGTGTGAGTTTAGCGGTACTATCGTACATGACTCTCCACTCAGGAAGATGTGATGGTTTTGAGGGAGTACCAGCATGTCCTTTAGATATAGTATTTCTTTAGGAATTTGCTATAATAATGTCGGAGTTGCAGAGGCGATCGCCGACCGCTACCATAATTCAGACCAGAGGTAGCCTCTATGTCGTACTCCTATTTTTGTATGAAGTACTTGGCCTAAGGACTATACAGGTAGAGCGGTAGTCTCCCAGTATCGGGTTCAAGATCAAACTCTTGAGGCATGAAGGGTTGAGATCCTTCTTTTCGGCCAAAGATGCATGAGACTAGGAAGTAGGCGTCTTTAATGGGAGCAAGTCAGCTTGTGGTATGAACGGTTGTCATATCATCAGGAGAGGGACTATCCATCCTTGCAACCAGATACTTTGCGAGTTCTGCATTTTCTTCTGCTACCTCCTGCGTGATCGGAGGTTGGGACACTGTCTTGGGCAACTTGACCACCAAGGGTTCAGCTTGTGGTATTGGCTTGCCTGAGGGTATTGGATCGACACTTGGCTGCTGGCTCGTCTTGGGAAGACGGATGACAACTGGCTCAGCAAAGGACTTTGTGTCTTCCGGTCGTCTTGGAGTAGATTTTGGCAATCGAATTACCATCGGTGTTACAGAGGGCCTTGCATCTTTCTGTTGCCTTTGATTGGACTTCGGCAGCCGGATCACCATTGGCCCTATGACAGGTTTTGGCTCCTGGCTGGATCTTAGGAGACGGATGACCATTGGTTCCAACTACGTAGGTATGGCAAGAGAACCAGGCACCTCTTTATGCAATGTTGCGACAACGGGTGCGGCCTTGCCCAGTTTGCGGGCTTGGAGACGAATTCTCAAGGGTTCTTCTGGCCCTATGATGGCTTCTAGCTCGTCAGTTATATGTTTCCTGGATTCGTCATATAGACAAGCCTCCAAAGAGTAATAAGATTCGACCCTTTGAAGGGATCAATGTCGACGAATTCAGTTTTCACAGAACCATGCTTACTGACATACTTGAAACACTGGTGAAGGGTGGATGGCACGATCATATAGTCATGTATCCACGGACGTCCCAGGAGGATGTTGTAGGAGGTGTCTGCATCTAAGACATAACAGGTAACTTCCGTCTTCAGGTCACCAATCTGGCACTTCAACCGGATCTTCCCTAGGGGATAGCTTCTTTCTGAGTTAAAACTGCTAATGGAAGTGTTGGTTGCTGCTAGACGATGCATAGGGATGCCAAGAAGTTGGGGCAGGCTTTTCGGGATGATGCTTATTGACGAGCCAGGGTTGATATGCATCTGATCTACCTTGATGTCGCCTATGTATCCAGTGTAGTATAAAGGGCGATCATGCAAATTGGTCTTGATCAACATGTCCTGAGGAGTAAATATGATGTTGGGCATTGCATCTGTGCTATCGCCGCCCTATAGATCTGTTGGCGGGTCTTCCCCTAGAGGCTTGACCTGAGCTAAGTAGGCGTCAGCATTATGGAGTGCTTCGCTTAATGCGACACAAAGATCCTTGGAGAGCCTTAGAAGCTCGTATAACGACAAAGTTGCTGGCGTATTAGCCAATTGTGCTAATATGTCAAAGTTGTAAGGTATCTCCAGTCCCTGAGGTACGTCATTGCGGAGTGGCCTGTCGAAGCGGGTTTCCTTTATTTTGGACTTATCCGCCAGTGGAGGCTGAGATAGCCTTAGAACATCAGAGGAAGGCAACGTTGCCGGCTGAGGATCTTCGGCTGAACTATCCCATGCGAGCTGGACTTGTGCTCCAGACTGGGTAACAACGGCTGCAGCTTCCTCAGCCTCGGCTAAAATTGTATGGCAGGGTCTAGACTTCTTGCCCTTCTTCTTGATGGTAAGAGATGACATCTCCTGGGTAACTTCGGGCACCAAGTCTGGATGCACCCACATGATCTCTCCTCGCAATGTGGTGAGGGGTACCAATCCAGATGTCTGGCTCCGGACGGATGGAAGATTAGTAACCTCCATTATTGCCCGAGGGATAGGTATGACCCCGTCTGGAGTGCTTGTTGAAGGGAAGTCATCGAACTGAATAGACACCATGTTTGCCACCACGGTAACCTCTTCAAAGTCTATTGACGGAGCTTTGGAGTCGATAAGACTCTGAATGTATCGCTTCAATGGGAAGCAATTATGAGTGGCATGATGGACATAGCGGTGGAAGTGACAATACTTTGGGTCCTCTATTATGACCATGGCCTGTTTGCCCTTATTGTCCCGGTTAGTGGTGGCGCCACTGTTGTTGTTACTAGAGGTGGAACCAGGACGTCTGCCCTTATCTTCTCCGTCTGGGATGTGTAATCCCACCTGGCGAGCCTTCTTCAATTTTGTATTTGCGTTGGTAGCACTTATGATGAAGGTTGTCCAATCCCTGAACTGATCGTCGCCCATCCAGAGGCTAATTGCAGGGAGCAGCTTCTTTTGGCAGATTTTAATCAAGAAGCTCTCGGGATTGCCTTGGGGCAATCTTATTGCAGTTTGGCAGAACCGCTTGATATAGTTCCTCGTTAGCTCCCTTTCTCCCTAAACGACGTCCATGAGATACGATATCGTTACATTATGCTCCACTTCGTAAAATATTTCCAGGAACATATGTTTGAAGCCGTCAAAAGAATGAATGCAGTTGTCGGAAAGGTTGCGGTACCAGTCGAACGCGATCCCCTCTAATGCTCCGATGAATAATCGCGTGAGGATGGCGTCACTATACGGCAAGTGGTCGGTTGTGACCTCAAAGTAAGTCATGTACCGAGGTCTTTCCGTCATAAGAATCGATATGGGACGGCTTATACCGTGGTGAAAAAGGCATGTCTCTCCATACAACAGGATATGGCTGCCGTATTCTGTGATCCCGAGAGGAGTCTCGGGCATTGAACATCGCTTGAAGCTCCTGGACTCCCTCCTTGCCTCCATGGCTTCATCTGCAGCTAAAGGAACGGATGCTGCTAAGGGATCATCACCCAAAGGAGGGACGGTCGTGTTGGAGTCCGCGTTGACTGCGGGTCCCAAGCCTGTTTGTCCGGGCGTCCTTGTTGGTTGAGTTGGCAAGGCGACTTTGATCTCGTCTACGGACTTGACCAAGGACAGGAGCATGGCTCCCAGCACTTCTAGTCGTTGTCGGTCAGAAGGTGCTTCATGATCATCGTCAGCCATAAAGACTGTCCTCACATGGGTAGAGGTGGAAGGGATTGTGGCAGAGGTACTCTCGGTGCCGTACCCTTGTATAGAGAAATCGTCAAGAAATGTCGGAATATCATCTTTGTTTGACTCGAAAGGGGTGCTACCCCCTGTGCAGGAAGCCGCATCGTCTTGGTGAGGGTGGTGGCCCTCAGGGAAATCTAAGTCTGTTGTACAGTTCTGGGGACCTCTACTCCCTGTATGTGCTCTTGGTACATCGGGTTGTCACAAATATTGAGGGGACTGCTACTCCCAGCTTCTTCTACTCTCAAGGAGGCCGAAGGTGCACCCCCCGGATGGCGAAAGCTTCTTTTTGGATCGAGTGCCTAAATAGACACCCCCTGTGGTTGTCGATGGAAACCCCTCAGATGAGGGTCTTCTTACAATACTGGCCGAGATGGCCGGGCTGGAAGAGCCTGTCTTCTTTTCTCCCTTGCCAGGAGGAACCTTTTGAGTCGAATTACAGGAGGCGACAGGAAATTCCTTGTCCCCTGGAATTTGCACCTGTTTCTTGAGTTGTTGTCGGACAAGTACTGGCTGCTGCAGTCGCTGGAAAACTAACTGTCGATCTTCAAGTGCTGCTGATTTGTCGTAGCAGCAGTTGATGTTGACTTGGATGCAACGACGCCCTGAGAGGAACTCATTGCATGCCGACGCTTCCGTCTTGCGTTTATGAGTAATCACATCACGTAAGTCGGTAGGAGGCTGCTCTACCTTTGCACCAAACTTATGAACTCGGGTATCCCGAGCGCACGGGTGCTTAGGCATCATGTTTGTTCCATGATCTGTGGCTAGTAAAAGTACTTGCTCTGGATCTTTAGAGGGAGACTTTAAAGACCCACCCTGTCTGTTAGCACTGGGGGACTGGATGCGGGTGGTTCTGTACAATTTTTCGTCGGGAGCCCGTGTAACAGTCAACGGGGCCCGCTGACAGTCAGCAACTTGGACAGTTGACTGGACTGGTTGAGCCCGCACTGCCCTAGACTTTTTTGACTTAGCACCCAAAGACGCATAGTAAAAAGAGTCCAGATTGATCAATTCCACATTCTCGATAGGCCGTATGGCGTCGGGCCCGCATGAGAGACGGTCGAACACAGAGCTTCTGACAGGGCCGCATGAGGCATCCTGTCTGAGGTCAGGATTGGTTGTCGCATGGACCATCTTCTTGCGGCTAGAGTTGCCTGCCGCATGGACCATCTTCCTGCGGCCAGAGTTGGCTGCCGCATGAGTTGTCTGCCTGCGGCCAGAGTTGGCTGCCGCATGAGTCGTCTGTCTGCGGCCAGAGTTGGCTGTTGCATGGACAGACTGTCCATCTCTCTTATACGGCTTCTTCTTTGTCCGTATGGATTTTCTTTGTGCCCCCAAAAACTCAACATCGTAGTATTTTTCTCTGCTGGATTTAGGGGCAGTGGGGTCCTCTACGGTCGTAAGCAAAGCCGCAGGAGAACTTTGGTCACCGTCTTGGGCTGCAGAAGGAACTTCTTCGAGAACTTGGTCGGGGGCAACAGTTTTACGCACCGACGTCTTGTGTGTCCTCTTTGGGTTGGCTCGCTTCTGAGATGGGCTGTCGCTCCCTTCAGAGAGCAATTCTTCGAAGTCTTGTTGGTCAAAACAAACCACAAGCATCTGCTATGTAGAGCCGAGCTTGGACGCGTCAGATTGCGTCACCAACTTCTCATCGGAAGAGAAGAACGTCCCCAGCAGAGTCACCATCGTGTTTGCCATAAAAAAATCAAAGACATATATTACAGAACACTAAAATTTATTGCAAAATTGCTTTTACAAAGAAGAGCCTAGAAAGAAATCCTAAGAAACAATCTAAGTACAATTGTTTAGTTTTGATTCTGGAGCGTGACGGTGGAGGCTCGGGAAAGTGCTATCAACTCTGCCTTACTCCGTGGACTATTTGATGTAGTCTCTAGCTCGTAAAAAAATTGTTTTTTTCTTAAAGGTTGCCAACCTTGGGTTGCCAACCATCTTGCAGGGGTATGGCACCATGCTATTTATAGTGATTTCGGGATGAAGGATATTTTGAGCCACATAGATGACCATGTGGCAAATCCCCGGGCTACATGGCCGTAATCATGCCTCGAGACTCGGTCTGTGACTAATAGCTGGGAATTTGTTAGTATTTGTTGTGATTTATCGTTGAGCAGTTGAGACCTGGTCAACTTGTCACGTGCATCAACTAATTTTCTGTGGCGAGTCGCATGAAGGATGTCTCCTGGCCGAGCCGCATGAGGAATGTCTCATGGCTGAGCCGTATGAAAGAATATCTCATGATCGAGCCGTATGAAGGAATGTCTCATGACCGAGCCGCATGAAGGAATGTCTCATGATCGGGCCGCATGAAGGACATCTCATGACCGAGCCGCATGAGGGAATATCTCTTGACCGAGCCGCATGAAGGACGTCTCATGACCGAGCCGTATGAACGAACCGCATGAAGGACGTCTCAAGACCGAGCCACATGAGGAATGTCTCATGACCGAACTGTATGAGGAATGTCCCATGATCGAGCCGCATGAGAAATGCCTTCTGACTGAGCCGTATGAAAAATGTCTCATAACCGAGCCGCATGAGGAATGTCTCATGACCGAGCCGCATGAGGAATGCCTTCTGACCGAGCCGCATGAAGGACATCTCATGACCGAGCCGTATGAGGAATATTTCATGACTAAGCCGCATGAAGGACGTCTCATGACCGAGCCGCATGAGGAATGTTTCATGACTAAGCCGCATGAAGGATATCTTCTGGCTGGATGGGTATGGGGGCCCCAGGAGAAGGTGATGTACCGAATGTCACAATTTGAGAGAGTTTCGTTTGTCTTCCTCTTGACAGACCTCCTTGTTTGAAAAAGATTTGGCGGTGGACTCCTTCAGAAGATTGTGATACGCTTGACTGAGACGATGTGCCTGACTGAGACATCTGAGTAATGCATCTAGTTAAGAGCAGGCCGTTACAACGCCTTCAATTGGCATCACATTTTTGAGATGATGTTGGAAAGGTGCAGTAGGTCGCATTCGCTAAAACACAGACTACCTTGATAGTGGAGCCACTGTCTTGTGGCAGCGGCAGTTGATGATGGCTTGGGTGCAGTGATGTTCTGGAAAGGGCTCATCGCACGCCAAGATTGCTTCTCTCTTCTTGCATTTGTGAATGACCACCTCTCGCAAGTCGAGAGCAGATTGATCTACCTTTGTATCTGTTTTGTGGGCCCAGGTATCCCGAGCGCCCGGGTGTGTAGGTATCATATTTGCTTCCTGATCTGAGGCTAGTAAAAACACTTGCACTCGATCGTTGTAGGAAGACTTTTGGGACCATCATATTTGCTCCCTGATCTGAGGCTAGTAAAGCACTGTGCTCGATCGTTATAGGAAGACTTCTGAGACACACCCTGTCCGTTCCGCATGTGGGATTAGACGCGGGTAGTTTTGTATAACTTTCCATCAGGAGCTCGTATAATAGTTAACGGTGTCCGCTGATGGTCAGCAGCTTGGACAGTTGACTGGGCTTGTTGAGCCCGCACTGCCCTAGACTTCTTCGACTTAGCACCCAAAGGTGCGTAGTAGGAAGTGTCCAAGTTGTAAGGAGAAAAGGAAAGTTGGTGCCCTTTTCAAATGAGGCAAGGGGCTCTATTTATAGAATGGAGTGAGCCCTTTCTTCTTCTCCTTTCTGATGTGGGACTAAAAGCAATATTTTTCATGCTTCTACAATAACGCTCCGAGTCCTCGTACCGACCCTTGGACTTTCCTCTGCTCTTGTCTCTGCCACCACCTGGACCACTGCTTTTTCCCCTTCTACGACTCTATAAAACTAGTGCCTCTGAGTGGTAGGATATGTATGAAGTGCCCTAAGAACGTCTCTGCATCTCTTCATTCAGCACCCCGCTCTTGGCAAACTCCAGACTGACCACGCCTTCTGGAGCAGAAGCGATCATAGATACTCGTACGGTCTCCCACGAGTCTGGCAATGTACACAGCAGTCATAGTCCCTAAACCTCGTCATCGAACTTGGCCCTATTGAAGATAGCTAGTCATCCACGTCTAGAAATCACTCAAGTGATCTATAATAGATTCCCCATCTTTGTACCGCAGACCCATCATCGTCTAGATCAGGAATAACTTTTTACCCCTATCTTCTTCGCGTACAAAGATTCTAGTTTATCACATAACGTCTTCGCATGCTCAATATTGGCAACGTGGTTGTACACGTTCTCGTCAACGAACTGTCTGATATATTCGCACACCTGTATATGCTCGAATTTTCAGTCCTCCTCGGATTTATCAACTGGTCGCTTGGAAGCAAATACGAAAAAATGCAGCTTCTTAAGAAACAACAAATCTTTCATCTTGCTCCGCCAATAGTGATAGTTGGTGTCGTTCAGGTTTACCATGCGCACCGGCTTCGCGTCCATCTCTCTTTTCTAGTTTTCCTGTCAACTCCTGACACCCTTCTGAATTCCAGAACCTGGCTCTGATACCACTTTGTTAGGAAAGAAACGCAAAAACCTTTTTCCAAACTAGAAAGTACCTGCGAGAGAACCGAGCAATACAACACACGAACCAAAACACCAAAACAAAATGCACAGACACAGAGAATTTTTGACGTAGAAAACCCTTACGAAAAAAACCACGGGACGATCAGAGTCCAACCCTAAGAAGCCTTCACTAATGAAATAAAGGAGTACACCCTCTAAAAACTTCTCCCGGTCCAAATCGGGTCCCCACAACACTTAGAAGCGACAATAATGATTACAAGGCTACGAAGAACAAAGACGACGAGTAGATATTACCCGAACACGATCCTCCTTCAAAAATGGCCTTCAATCCTCCTTCTTCTCTCCCAAAGTTGCAATGGCACTCTTGCCTCTTCTCTCTCTCTCTCTCTCTCTCTCTCTCTCTCTCGTGTGTGTTACGTATGAGATTAGGGTTATGAAAAACCATATAAAAACACCCTAATCCCGCAACGAAACCTGGACCGTAGGATACGATCGGAGTCCAACCCTGAGAAGCCTTCACTAATAAAATAAAGGAGTACACCCTCTACAAAATTCTTCCAATCCAAATCGGATCCCTACAATACTTAGAAGCAAGAATAATGATTACAAGGATACAAAGAACAAAGACGATGAGTAGATATTACCCGAACACGATCCTCCTTCGAAAATGGCCTTCAATCCTCCTTCTCTCCCAAAGTTGCAATGGCACTCTTGCCTATTCTTTCTCTCTTGTGTGTGTTACGTATGAGATTAGGGTTAGGAAAAACCATATGAAAACACCCTAATCCCGCAACGAAACCTGGACCGTAGGATACGATCTAACGGTGATCAATCACCCTGAAAAATACTTCAGCCCCGACGACACAGAGTTCGGCCAGAACTCTGTGTTTGGCAACCAGCAAGGATCTGGAACCAGGGGACAGAGTTTGGCCAAAACTCTATCCTGGGGTAGAGTTCGGCCCGAACTTTGTCCTAGGACAGAGTTCGGCCCGAACTCTGCCCCCTCCTTCCAGCAGCTCCTCTAGTCAGCTCTCGAGTACCTCCATCATCTCCGACTGGCCTCGTCACCTCCCCGAGCTTCTCTGACACACATGTTGGCCCATTGGTCATATGGTCAACCTGATTTTAATAATTGATCAAATTCTGTCTCGATATGTGAAGCTAGTCAGGATGTATCGGACTCTTGGACATGAACAAGAACATCTATCTACACAGTTCAAGACCGAAGCTATGTTTGCATGTTCGAGTCTGTATTTCCTTTGAGCAATGTATTTTCCATATTATTGAGTCTAGGAATACGTTGTACACCGAGTCGTACTGGCAAATAGGCTATTCCAAAATGTTTTCAAAATACTTTTAAAATATCCTTTGTTTTGAAAAATATTCTTTTAAACAAAAGCTTTAAAAAAGTTTTCAAAAAGGTTTTCAAAAATCATCAAAAACTATATTTTTAAAACCTAACCTAACCCTGACAGAAGAGTTCGGCCAGAGTTCGGTTGGTGGCCGTTTAATTTTTGAAATCTTCTGAACTTGTCCTCCTGCAGTTGCGGATTTAACCGAAATTTTCTCAAAGAGTTCTGTCCGAATTCTGCCCGAATTCTGCCAGAATTCTGTCTTTGGAATTCCTATAAATAGAGAAGGATTTCGATCATTTCAACTCACTCATTCACTTTCAATCTTCTCTTTATCTAAAGTTTTCAGTCTTCCAAAGAGTTTTCTTGAGCTTTAAATTTCAGATCCCAAGCCAATTACAATCCTCTAGTCGATTTGCCAGTGCGGTACGGTCTAGAAGTTTCTGAGAGATTGTAATCAGAAGGCTTGATTGAAGAATACCTCTTCACATTTGAAGTTGGACGAGTTCTTCGTATCAAAGCTCGCGTTGTAGAAGTTGCAAGGACTTCGTAAGAAAACTTGTGGTTTTGCCAATAGTGGATTCAACTGGTAGCAAGAGTTCTACCGACTGGATTAGTCCTCAACAGAGGAAAACCAGTATACATCGTTGTCTTTGCGTTTGCTTTCTTATTTCTGCCTTTACATTACTTCATTGTGATTATTATTCTGTGATCTTGCTGCTAACATTTTTTAATTAGCAATATTTCGTTGCCTACTCTATTCACCCCTCCCTCTAGAGTATTGTGCTTTACGATTTCGTTCCTACAATTGGTATCAGAGCGGGTGTTACAGGTAAGGTAACATTGTAATTATTTATTCATTTAATTAATTGTTATATAGATCACAGCACAACACATGGCAACTGTGAAATTCATAAGTGAAGGCCAGGGCACAAACAGACCTCCACAGTTTGATGGTACGAACTATACCTATTGGAAAACACGGATGAGTTTCTTCTTGAAATCTCTTGACTTTGATTTATGGTCTATTGTTATTGATGGCTATCAAAAGCCACCTCGTATAAATGTTGATGTAGTTTTAGTTGAAAAATCCTATAAAAGATATACAGAGGAGGAAAAGAAAAAGGCCAGTCTTGACGCACGTGCTATTAATGCTCTATTTTGTGCTTTAGACAGAACTGAATTTAATAGGGTGTCTATCTACACAACGGCTAATGAAGTGTGGAAGCTACTTGAAGTCACACATGAAGGCACGACTCAAGTCAAAGAATCAAAAGTCAGCAGACTTACTCAAGAGTATGAGGTGTTCAAGATGAAGCCCAACGAAACAGTTACTCAGATGTTTGAAAGATTCTTGGATATTGTAAATCCTTTGTCCTCCCTAGGCAAAGAGTACAGTAACCATGAAAAGATTCGCAAACTCCTGCGAGCACTTACCAAGAACTGGATTCCAAAGGCTACTGCAATCATTGAAGGGAACGACCTCACAACTATGTCCCTCGAAGTACTCATGGGTAAGCTACTCACTCATGAACTGGAGCTACAAGATTTTGAAGAGCCTGCACCAAAGGAGAAGACGATCGCTTTCAAGGCTCAGCACAGAAAAGCTGCTGAAGGTGACTCAGACAGCAGTGAATCTGATACTGAAGATCAATCACTCCTAGCAAGGAAATTCAAAAGATTCATGAGACATGAGAAGAGAGCCAAAGAAAACAACAGCAACAACTGGTATCAAGATGATGTTATCTTCTATGGCTGCAAGAAGAAGGGACACATGAAGAAAGATTGTCCTACAAACTCATCATCAAGCAAGAAGAGCAACAGGTATAAAAAAGGAAACCTGAAGAGATCAACATCTCGGAGATATGCCAATACCAGCATATGGCATGAAAGTGAAGCCAGCGACTCAGAAGACGAACAATCAGAAGACGCTGCAAACGTATGCTTTATGGCATCCGATCAGGTACCTACCGAACCTGTAGTTGATACATATTATGACTTTACCTTTGAGCAACTATGAGATGCCTTCAGTGAACTGATGACTGATTACAGGAAACTGCGTAGCAAATATCAGACCTCTAAGAAGGTACTCAAAGAGTACAAAGGAGAAATAGGAAGACTTACCGACCAACTAGCTGAGGTTAGAAATAATGTTAGTGAGTCTGGTGAGCTTTCCTCTATCAAGCTCTTATTACACGAGACTACCAAGTCATCTGAAGAGAAAGACAAAGTTATTGACCAACTCAAAGAAGAACTTTATATAGAGAAGAAAAGTCTTCAAAGTGCACAAATCAGAATGGAAACACTCACTTCTGATTATACTAAGTTGTATGACACTTCCAAAAGATTAGAAATTAGGTTAGGAAAACAGCCTGAGACTGCTGCTTCCTTCCCTAACACGTGTCACTTACCGAAAAATCGGAACATTCCCAAGCCAAACACTGTCAGACCTAACCCTATCAAACCTTTACCCCAAAAGGTTAAGCCCAAACAGGATTATAGGTATGCTTTCTTCTATACTAGAAAACCTAAACCTACCAACCATGCATACCACTCAGCTTTCAACACTCGACATGCAAAATGTTATTATTGTGGCCTCATTGGTCATATTTCATCTGTATGTAGAATCAGAAAGCTTGTTGATTTAAATATTTATGCTTGGATACCAAAGGCTAACATTTCAGGACCCTACAAGAAATGGGTACCAAAAGTTTCATCTGCAAATTATTTTGTAGGTGGAACACCTTTCACATGCTAGAAGCAAATGGATCCTCGACAGCGGTTGCTCACGGCATATGACCGGTGACGCTACACTATTTGCAACATTGTCGAAGAAAAAGAAGGAAGGCTATGTCTCCTTCGGTAATAACTTGAAAGGATATATTATTGGTATCGGTGATGTTGGTAAGTCTCCCTATCCTATAATTAAGGATGTCTGTCTGGTTATCGAGTTGAAACATAATCTACTCAGCATAAGTCATTTAGCTGATCATGGTTATGGCATCAACTTTGGCAAAGACAAATGTACTATAGTTGATAGCTCAACTGGTAGTACTATCTTTGAAGGTATCAGGGAAGACAACATATATGTTTTTTATTTGTTGGAAGAAACTAACATTTCAGGTAGATGCTTAATGGCTAAAAGCGATGAGAGTCATCTGTGGCATATGAGACTCGGTCACGCAAATATGGACACAATATCAAGATTATCCACAAAGAAGCTAGTACGCGGTTTATCGGACATTACATTCAAGAAGGATTCGGTATGCAGCCAATGTGAAAAGAACAAAGCTACCAGATCCACATTCAAGTCAGTAAACGCAGTATGTACTACTAGACCTCTACAATTGCTTCATATGAACTTATTTGGTCCTAGCAGAGTTGCTAGCCTCGGAGGTAAGCTTTATGCTTTCGTAATTGTAGATGATTTCTCTATATACATGTGGGTATACTTCTTGACACGCAAGAATGATGTATTATCCGAATTTATCGCCTTTTGCAAGAAAGTATAGAATGAAAAAGGTTACATGATCACTCGTATTAGAAGCGATCATGGTGGCGAATTCGAAAATGCAGAGTTTGAGCATTTTTGTGACATACACGGTTTTGTACACGAGTTCTCCTGCCCTAGGACTCCACAACAAAATGGAGTTGTGGAACGTAAGAACAGAACTCTATCCAAAATGGCCAGAGTAATGTTAAACCAATTTAGTCTACCCAAATATTTTTGGGCTGAAGCTGTCAATACAGCTTGTTTTGTTCTCAATAGAGTTCTAATTCGACCCAAATCGAAGAAGACTCCATTTGAGTTATGGTTTGATAGAATTCCATCTGTTTTATATTTTAGACTATTAGGCTGTAAATGCTTCTTAATACAAAAGACAATTTGGGAAAGTTTGACGAAAAGGCCGATAAAGGTATATTTTTAGGTTATGCGACCAAGAGCAAAGGATACAGAGTCTTCAACAAACGAACCATGATCATCGAAGAATCAATCAATGTCACTTTTGATGAACTAAATCAAATGACTATCGATGATAATGACGAAGATCCAACTGTACCAAGCTCAACAACAGCTGATTCTCAACCAAGCTCGGCACTAGCTGATCCTCCTAGAGAAGATCCAGGAACCAGCTACCTTCAGAGTCTGCCGAAACGATTAAAATTTACGGCTGATCATCCAAAGAATTTGGTAATTGGTGATATTACCAAAGGTGTAAGTACTCGCACATCCAGTAGAGATATTATTTCTAGTGTTGCTTTTATTTCACAACTAGAACCCAAAACTATTGATGAAGCATGTAGTGATAATTTTTGGATAGATGCTATGCAAGAGGAATTAAACCAATTTGAACGGAATCAAGTTTGGAAACTTGTTCCCAAGCCTATTGATCATCCAGTCATTGGCACCCATTGGATATTCCGAAATAAACTAAATGAGAATGGTTTAGTGACTCGTAATAAGGCTCGACTTATAGCTCAAGGATACAATCAGGAAGAAGGTATCGACTACGATGAGACTTATGCCCCAGTTGCGAGATTAGAATCCATTCGCATGTTATGTGCATTTGCATGTTTTCATAATTTCAAATTATTTCAAATGGATGTCAAGAGTGCATTTTTAAATGGTTTTATAAAAGAAGAAGTTTTTGTAGCACAACCTCCAGGTTTTACAGATTTTAAAAACCTGATCATGTTTTCAAGTTGAAGAAAGCTTTGTACGGTTTGAAACAAGACCCTCGTGCTTGGTATGATCGTCTAAGCTCTTTCCTACTTGATAACGGTTTTTTAAAAGGCAAGGTTGACACTACACTTTTTATTAAGTCCTTTAATGGTAAGCTTCTTTTAATACAAGTCTATGTAGATGATATCATATTTGGATCTACTGATGAATCTCTGTGTCAAGAATTTTCTAAGTGTATGCAGAATGAGTTTGAGATGTGCATGATGGAAGAGCTAAAATTCTTTCTCGGACTGCAAATCAAACAAATTGACAATGGGACATTTATAAATCAAGCCAAGTACATAAAAGATTTGCTAAAGAAGTTCGATCTGGACAATGTCAAACCTATTGGCACTCCGATGGCAACTTCAACAAAGCTTGATATTGATGAACAAGACAAGCCGGTCGACACACGTAAGTATCGAGGTATGATCGGTAGATTACTTTATTTAACTGCTAGTCGTCCAGATATTATGTTTAGTATTTGCCTGTGTGCACGTTTTCAAGCTAATCCAAAGGAATCACATCTGTGCGCAGTTAAGCGTATCTTTTGATACCTTAAGGGCACTTCTTCTGTTGGCATGTGGTATCCCAAAACTAAGTCCTTTGACCTTACTAGTTATTTGGATGCAGATTTTGCTGGATGCAAAGTTGATAGAAAAAGTACCAGTGGCACATATCATTTCTTAGGCAAAGTTTTAGTCTCATGGTTTAGTAAAAAGCAAAATTCTGTAGCCCTATCAACAACAGAGGCTGAGTATATCGCCGCAGGACGTTGTTGTGCTCAGATTTTGTGGATGAAACAAACCTTGGAAGACTATAATTTATTTTATACACACATTCCCATTTTCTGTGATAACACGAGCACTATCAATTTGACTAAGAATCCTGTATGTCATTCTCGTACTAAACATATCGAGATTCGACATCATTTTCTTAGAGATCATCATCAAAATGGAGATATTGACCTTGTATACATAGATACTGAGAATCAATTAGCTGACATTTTTACAAAACCTCTAGCAGAAGATCGTTTCAATTATTTACGTCAAAAATTAGGAATTTTGGACGTCAATAATGTTAATTAATTTTATTATATGATTTTATTTCAATATGCAAAAACTGTGTTAGAGAAAAGCCAATAAAGAGTCTGTCTGTCACCACAACTACGGTTGAAGCGAAGCGGTACTTAAGAGTTCCTCGGTGAACCTCCGCCAGCTGGGACAGTACTCCTACAGCTAATCTGAAACAGTCACTGTGTAATGATATTTAATCTATAAAATAAGATTAATTATGTTAATTGAAGGTTGAAATTACTAATCTTTGAATTAAATATTTGAAATGAGCCAATGAAAAAGAAATTGTTTCAAACCAAACCCAGGCGAATTCGGCCAGACTTCGGACCGAATTCGGCCCGAGTTTGGTTGAGGGTGTCAGGTTATGTAACCAGAACCCGAGAGTCTTTCTTCCTTATTGCTTCCAAACCACATCAAACTGAACCAGCAGCTGCGCGAGGAGAACCCCAAACCCTAGTTCTTTATCACTCCCTCTCTTCCAATCCAAGTGGTGAAATCAATCCAAACTTTGGATTCGTGCGGAGTTCTTCATTCTCTACAACATACTCCAATCTCGAGAGGTATAACTCCTTGTTTCCTCTCTGTTCAATTTTGTGCTATTTCCTTTATTTGCACAAATGGCACCTAAGGGATTCAACCCCTTTAAGAGGAAGAAGACAACCAACCAAAGTGAGGAAGGTTCATCTTCGGATCCACCCACTAATTCTCTATTTTCGCCAGTCCAATCTAGCGACGGCACGTTCGACGGGTTTTACTTTCAAACCCTAGACCAAGCCTTACTGTGGTATGGAGACTTCTCAATGAGATCCATATGCATAGGCGCACCCATCAAGTGGACTGTATTTCCTGATCATCGCCATTTCTTTGAGGCATTAGGGTTACAGCATTTTGTTAAACTCTGTTTTCATGTAGCAACTAATGCTATTAGACTGTTTACTGTAATATCATATTAAACACTTTTGATGTAAGCACACGTATTGGAGGATTAGATATCAATTTTAATGATGTTCTCTTAGCGAAGATCCTTGGTATTCCCAACGAAGGTGAACCGCTTGTTGACATCACTGAGTTTGATTTCCCCGAAGGCACGACACTTACCAGTTTCAAAGCTGAACTTTGTGCACCTGATAGAGTTCGCTCTGGAAAGTTCAAGGCAAACAACTTGAACTTATTTAATTATGAATTGCACCGTATCATTTATTCCACTCTCCTTCCGAAGTCTACTTCGAAGGATGATGTCACGTCTTTTGAATTATCTGCTATGTATCACATTCTTAAGGGGATTCCATTTTCTGCCCCTAAGACCATTATTCAGATGATGGGACGTTGTCGTGCAAGAGATAGAAATCTCTCTTATGCGATGAGTCTCCCACGCATCTTCCAGCGTTTCGACATTGACTTATCTACTTGTGCTCAAGACCCTGAGCCCAAGGTTCTCAAGTTATCTCGTCGCAGTATGACTGCATCTGCTCCTCCTCCTGCTCCTGCTACTGCTCCACCTCCTCCACCTCCTCAGCAGTATGCTATGACTTTTGAGGGCATATACCAGCACCTTTTCAGAATTGCACGTCTCTATGACGGACATAGCCCGCGAACGTGAGTTCCGCGACGTCACCCGTTATCAGGCGATTGCAAATTCTTTAGCTGATCTTCGTTTCGCCCAGACTGGACATTCAGCCGGTTCTATCCCTAGAGATCCAGCTTTCTCTGGTTACCGCTGTGAGGATGAGGTTGTTCATGCCTACTTCTAGCCCGGTAACGCATATGATTGGTACCGTTCTGACCGTGCTCCTCCTCGTGATTATGTCGGTGAGTTTTACACTAGCGCTCCTCCTTACCCTTCTGGCGCGGGTACCTCTGGAGTTGGTCCTTCTGGACATGCTGGTCATCATACTGATGATGATGATAAGGAGGAGGAGTTGTGATATGTTAGCTGATATGAGACTTAGACATTATCTCCTGTATACTTGGAAATGCTCCGACATTCCAAGTTTTTCTATTTTCAAACTTTATTATCAGTAATTTTTTGAGGACTTGTACTGGATTTGTTTTATTTGATGTCATCTGAACATCTTTATCTTCATCTTTATGAGATTCGTACTTTTTACATCAGTTTATTTACTTAGTATTTCTTTATCTGCTTCTCTACTATAAACTGCCTATGATATAATTCTTTGTTTATTATAAACTGCCTGAGTACAAATACATGACTGTGATGTCATTCATATTTTTTTTTACTATCATTTATCATGTTTATTTTCTTGTGTTTCTTCACTGTTTGTTATTTATGCATTGATTGTGGGGGAGTTTTTCCTCTTTTACAATTATTTTGCTAAGTGACAACGGGGAAGAAAAATAAAGATCTAACATTCTTTTTAGAAAATGCAGGACATGAACAATTTTTGATTTTATTTCAAGCTTAAATGTTATATCATTCATAGTTTGTCAATTATCAAAATGGGGGAGATTGTTAGCCCATCGGTCATATGGTCAACCTGATTTTAATAATTGATCAAACTCTGTCTCGATATGTGAAGCTAGTCAGGATGTATCGAACTCTTGGACATGAACAAGAACAGCTATCTACACAGTTCAAGTCCGAAGCTATGTTTGCATGTTCGAGTCTGTATTTCCTTTGAGCAATGTATTTTCCATTTTATTGAGTCTAGGAATACGTTGTACATCGAGTCGTACTGGCAAATAGGCTATTCCAAAATGTTTTCAAAATACTTTTAAAATATCCTTTGTTTTGAAAAATATTCTTTTAAACAAAAGCTTTAAAAAGGTTTTCAAAAAGGTTTTCAAAAATCATCAAAAACTATATTTTTAAAACCTAACCTAACCCTGACAGAACTCGGCCAGAGTTCGGTTGGTGGCCGTTTGATTTTTGAAATCTTCTGAACTTGGTCCTCCTGCAGTTGTGGATTTGACCGAAATTTTCTCAAAGAGTTCTGTCCGAATTCTACCCGAATTCTGTCAGAATTCTGTCTTTGGAATTCCTATAAATAGAAAAGGATTTCAATCATTTCAACTCACTCATTCACTTTCAATCTTCTCTCTATCTAAAGTTTTCAGTCTTCCAAAGAGTTTTCTTAAGCTTTAAATTTCAGATCCGAAGCCAATTACAATCCTCTAGTCGATTTGCCAGTACGGTACGGTCTAGAAGTTCCTGAGAGATTGTAATCAGAAGGCTTGATTGAAGAATACCTCTTCACATTTGAAGTTGGATGAGTTCTTCGTATCAAAGCTCGTATTGTAGAAGTTGCAAGGACTTCGTAAGAAAACTTACGGTTTTGCCAATAGTGGATTCAACTGGTAGCAAGAGTTCTACCGACTGGATTAGTCCTCAACAGAGGAAAACCAGTATACATCGTTGTCTTTGCGTTTGCTTTCTTATCTCTGCCTTTACATTACTTAATTGTGATTATTATTTTGTGATCTTGCTGCTAACATTTTTTAATTAGCAATATTCTGATGCCTGCTCTATTCACCCCCCTCTAGAGTATTGTGCTTTACGATTTCGTTCCTACAACACAGACGGCGCTCGTTGCACTCCGGGGTCCTCTCCACATAGGTTGGGAACCCCACCCACTCCAACAATATTTGTATAAAAATATACATACTTGTTGCATGATTAATATATAAATATACCTAGTATTATGTTAATGGTTCTTTGTTTTCTCATAAAATAAGTTGTAAGATTGGTTTGATAGTGATTTAGGTACACCACAACTAGTGTATTTTCAGTCTAGGTTGTATTGGACTAGCGTGTAATTTAGGTTAGATAAACCTATCCAAATTATTTCCAATTGAACCCAACTTTGACCTACACCTACCTAGGACCTAGGGGACCTAAACCAAGCCTTAGTGGATATGTACCTATGATTACCCCCTTTGATATCCTATATTTGCATTATTTTAGAATTACAATTATCTAGAGGAAACCATATTTTTAGCCTCATTCCCTTTGATTCCAAAACTCACATCTACTTGTGCTCGTTATTTCATGTGTAAATTTCATCATTTATGTCTGAAACCTATATGAACATGTCCCTATCTCAATCCCCTACAATGCCATATATTTAAACTATACCATATTCATGATTAAATAAGGTTAACCATGTGTTTACCTTTTCAAATTCTAAAATTTAGAATTTGATGTTGACACAATTTCACCATTAAGCTTATCATTTTATGTACAACTTTTTCGTAATTTTACCAAACTTTAGACGCATTATTAGCACTCAAAACCTTGCTGGAAAACTATATTATTTCATGATTTTACATGATAAACATTATGTAGGATCATGAGGCAACTCTAGAGGGGGTGAATAGAGTGCAACGAAAAATAACCCTCTAAAAATAAATATAAAGGCACATTAACAACTCAATAATGTAATAAGTACATATATGAAAATTAAAAGTATAGAGTTCAGAGAGAGCAAAGCAAACACCGAGGTTTATACTGATTTTTTTCTTAGAGGACTAATCCAGTCTCGAGAACTCTAGCTCGATGTTAATCTACTATTAAAATAGCAGTTACACCACGTGCTTTGATCCGAAGGGCACGACGACTTCACAACCATAAGCTTTTGATACGAAGAGATTCTCGACTTCAAACAACAAGTGTAGATACGAAAGTTGAAAATCCAAGCTTTATAACTCGATCAGACTTCTAGAATAAGAACCGTATTGGCACTAGAAGGCTGGGAGTTGATCTTAGGAATGGAAAAGGTTTATAGCTCAGCTAGGTAGGCAAGTGAAGATTGAAAGAATTGGTAAAAAAAATAATGGAGAATTCAATGCCTATTTATAGGTTTATAGGGGATCGAGTTCGAACAAAGTTCGGTCCCCTAACGTTTATAAATCCGAACGTTATAGCCTAGTCTTCAGGAGTGAACGGTCAAATAGCAAACTAGGTTTGACGACCTGAGCTCAGACCGAGTTCGGCCCGAGTTCGGTCTGTTTAGACTAGTAGGTTTTGGTCAGTTTGGTTTGGTGGACTATGATATTTGTTTAGGCGTGGGTTTGAGCTTCCTAGTGTGAACATGACCCAATGCACATCTTATCCTAGACTCAAATAAATATTAAAAAATAGAATAAAATATAAAAAATAAGAGAAATTTGATGGCGTATTTTTTTTTGACGGCAGTTGTCCAAAAATAAATAGATATGAAAATATGTATACCTTTCAGGGGCTTCGCCCCCCAACCTACACGGGGGACGCTGCCCCCTCGACCCTAGTCTGTTGACCGAGCAGCGGAATCCCTGAGTGCGAGGCTCCGGAGATGTCGTTAGGTGGACAAAGTTGATGGCGTATTTTTCTTGGCCCGTCATGAATTCTTTATTACATATGTTCTGTTCGATCTCGCTTAGTGCTTGTCTACAAATACATGTTAGGTGAACAAAGTTGTATAATATATTCAATGAACATTTAGGACAATGCTAAGTTTAAGTATTAACAATATAGTGATTGCATGAATACTAGTGATATCATAATCTTAAACTTAATCGATTAGTCAAATTCAAAAACATGAAACGATTATTGGGCTAACACATTAGATGTTTGCGACGTTACATTTAAGCACTACTTTTGCGCTAGTATTTGTCCAAATGTCATTGTTGTAGTGCGTCGCACTATAGGAATAGTTTATATCTTGACTTATAGTTAACCCATTGAATCATGTTAGCATGATGTTCAATAGGATCGAAGACTATAGGATTGGTACATATGATTGCTATTATCACTATTGACAAGTTACAGATGTTGTCATTAACTAGTTTATGTCATTGTATATTAATTAATAAGTCCCTTTACTTATGATAAAATTTAGTAGAAAGAATACCTAATACCATATTTTAGTTATTAATTTAGAGTATCACAATCTACGAATTTATATATTTATTTAGATTAATAAATTGCTAGGTGACCGGAAGACCGAAAACTATTTTTGAAAAAATACTTATCTCTTATTTGTAACATAATCCCTATTTTTATACCAACATATATTTAGTGTTGCATTGCATATGTAGCAAACACTAGCACTAACTAATTATTATTAATTTTAATTTATAGGCTTTCGGGACAGAGCAGACGAGAGTTCTGGTTTTGGCTTGTTGTACTTGCATCTTGGACTTCCAAGCAAGTATATATTGCCTTATTTTTACTATTTTAACTTAATTATTATTGTTCATATGCTTCTTCTATGTATATAATATATGTGTGCGCATTTGAGGACACCTCGGGTTGTAACCGTCGTTTCCAATGCATCAATTATATGTTTGTCAATACATAGTTGGGTATCTATATTAATATATTTGTATAAATATATACATACTTGTTGCATGATTAATATATAAATATACGTAGTATTATATTAACGGTTCTTTATTTTCTCATAAAACAAGTTGTAGCGTGGGTTTGCTAGTGATTTATGTGCACCACAACTAGTGTATTTTCAGTTTAGGTTGTATTGGACTATGGTGTAGTTTGGGTTAGATAAACCTATCCAAATTATTTCCAATTTAACACAACTTTGAACCATACCTACCAAGGACCTAGGGGACCTAAACCAAGCCATAGTGGACCAAATCATGGTCCACACAAGTGGTGGACAGTAGCCACTTATAGCCATGCCAGGGTCGGCACTATGTGGCAGCCACCTAGTGTGTTAGTTGCTATAACTCTCTTCCATTACCTCATTTTCTCCTAAAACTTCTCCCACGCCTCCCTCATCCATTCACCTACAGCCCCATATATTATTTCCCATCCGTTTCATTCAATTTCACTCTCAAGCAATCCATAAAATGAGGATACTTTCAGCCAAGTTCCATAATAGGTGCAACAGGATATGATGACTTCCGAGGCCAATTACACCACCAAAACTAAAGGTAAGACCTTCAAATTTACCTATAACATGTACCTCTCTGTTTTAGCATTCCAACCATATATAATTTCCTAGGGTTTTAGTGTTTTATCATTCCCTAATCGTCATTGCGGGACAATGTATCCAGTATAGATCATGATGGTACAATTGTTCAAAGATTGGGTTGTGCAGCCCAAAACACTAGGTAAAACTCTTTCAAACCTTCTCTATTAAGTACCTCTAACAATTCCAATTTCGTACATATATGATTTGCAATGGTTAGCTATCGTTTTCCCTTTCGTAGAGACGTTCTATTGAGCACTCTAAATCTCAACATTGTGCTATGTCACGACCCGCACCCAGAAGTTCGGGCACGAGTACGTGGAAACACGTCCAGCCTACGTCGTTGATTTGGCGATAGTACGTTGTTTACTCCTCAAGTAATATCCAAATCCAGCAATATAATGTAAACCATGATAGCAAGATTATAACTTAATCATATGTGCTAACAGGAAGATATGGAATAGAAAGACAAATCCACAAAGTCCAATCCAGAAAGTCAGATACATGAATCCTCAAAATAGAGTACATCTCAATATGTTCTAACAATAGAACGTACACAGCAAGTAAGTAAATGCTAGGCTAAATCTAAGCATCCTCCAGTGGTAAGTCTGCTACGACATCTCATGCATCCTCAAATATAACGTGATCAGCCTCAGGTGTGCCATAGTAAGTAGGGCTGAGCATTATCCGGTTTTGAACCGAAAACCGAACCAAACCGAATAAGGGTTTCGGTTCGGTTTGGAAGCGGTTCGGGTTGAGTTCGGTTCTAAAGAAACCCAAAATTTATATTCGGTTTAGGTTTCGGTTTTGGACTACGGTTTCAGTCTACAACCGAAACCCGAATTGGTCATGTAAATTACAGTAATATCCTTACCGGTATATATATATATATATATATATATATATATATATATATATATATAAACAAGCCCTAAGTCTTTCATTTCTCTCTCTTCTTTCTCATTTTTTTAGCCGCCTCTCTTCTACTCTCTCTCTCTATCACCTGAGAGAATGGAAGAAGAATCATCTCTCTCCCTCTCGTTTCTTCTTCTTCTCTCTCTTTTTCTCTCTCCCTCCCTCTTCCAGATCTTCTCTCTCCCTCGTCAATCTCTCGTCCATATCTTCTCTCTCTCGTCCAGATCTGTCTAGATTTGAAGCTATAGTCAAGAAGAAAGTGGCCCTCTGATTAGGACTGAGCATTAATCTGCTAGATCTGGCTTTATATTTTTTTAATTCTGAAAACTTTACTACTAAGACTTATTTTGTTGATTATGTTATAGGACTGATTAGATCTGGTGTTTTTTAAAAGCGTTAATTTTTGCAAACTTCATCACTATTTTTCTCAGATTTTTTTTGTTGTTTCTAGAATATCATATATTTTTCTTTACTCTTTTTCAATTTTTATTATATTGTAGGATATATTAGATTATACTGTGCTCAAAAGCTGTACTTCCCTAATTCTGTTGTTGTTGCTGACCTTTAGATCTTCTATCTTTATATCAGGTTATATATGATGTAAAAAATGTAATGATACATCAAAGGACAAAATTAAGCATTCAATCTTTTTTTTCATGATCTTTTTTGGTTTGCAGACATGTTAAAAATCACAAGAAATGTCCAAATGTCCAAATGGAGTTTCTTCACAAAATTAATTATTCTTCTTTATATCATATTTCTTTATATTTCTTTGATTTTTTTGGCCTTTAGGTAATGTGAGGTTCTTCATACTAGAAATGTCCAAATGGACTTGATATTCAGGCGGTGGAGGAGGGGACACCAAATGAAACTAGAACATGGTTTGATGGAACTAGGACATTGTCTGATGGAATATAAGTTTGTGTATTTTGTTGGAACATTTAACTTGAAATTAGTTAAATTGGACAATCTGCAATCTCTAGAAGACAGATACACATTTTTAATAAAAACCATTTTACATACTTATTTTAATAAGAAGTCCAATTTTTGGTTGGTCCATTATCATTAAAAAAAAGCCCAACTAAATATAAAAAAGCCCAACCGATTAAACCGATCCCAACCGAATAAATCGAACCAAATTTTGTGGTTCGGTTTGGTTCGGTTTTGATGCATATCGGTTCGGTTTCGGTTCTGATTTTAGTGAATTTGGTTTAATTCAGTTTTCAATAATTTGGTTTGTTTAGAACCGAATAAACCGCATGCTCGCCCCTATTAGGGGGGCACCAGTCCTCTAAGTTGTCGCCTAAAAATGTGGTTATCCAGTCAAGATGGGATCAAGTACAATATATGATCTACTATTCATAACATGATAGGAAATATATAACATGAAATAGAGTAAGAGAACAAAAATGAATAAACTGTAATCATGATCTGATAAGTATATAAAGAAAGAAAGGAATAATCATCACATGAAATCAAGGCATGTGGCATAATCAATATGAAATGCATAAGTCATAACTATACTAAGTGCATTTGAATACCACGTTCTATATGTGATCGGGCTGAGAGATCTACTTGGTACGGCTCAATCATACGTGAAGTGTATGATTAGCTATTAGGCATGGCAACACGGAGTACGTGATTTTGATCACATATATACTAAGGTATTTCATGTCAACTAGTAAAAATGGATTCAGATCATAATGTGAACAAGGTAAACATAAAAGCATGCATGGAAATACGATAATCATGAAATAGAATCCATAAACACTAATCTCATATAATAGTCGCGTCAATAATTATGAATGTACATCAAAATATAAAATAAAGTAACTATCAGAAAATGAAAGTAATCATTGTAAGTACTTGCCTCGGGTATCTGAAGTCGACGTGCGCGACACAAACGTGTTGACACAGAAAGTATCATAGTCTAAAGGTCGAGAATATAATAATAATCCCCAAAATAACATCGTCTGAAATGTGTCCGAAGATCATGTCGTCCAATAGTAATCCAAGATCGATCCATCATCTAATAGTCCAATAGTAGTCCACAATAGATAGTCCACAATTCCGTTGATTTAGAGATAATTGATAATTATCAGAAGCACAGATGAGAACGCACGATTAGTGATTGATAATCAAATTTAATGAGAAGGACGTAAAGATTAAGCCATGGATTTGATTTAGATTATCTAAGAAAGTTTAATAGACTAAATAAATTGATATAAGAAGTTAATGTTAATATTTATTAAGGACTTATTAATATAAACAAATACTCTTTTAGGAAATACTACTTATTTAGAAACAACTTTAGAAATACTATATATATATATATATATATATATATATATATATATATATATATATATATATATATATATATATATATATATATATATATATATATATATATATATATATATATATTTTCAAAGAAGGCTTTTTATTCATCAAACTATAGAGTCCACCAGTAGTACATCAAAATTTCCAAGAATAAACTAAAACATATAGATATGAAGTAGAACGGCCAAACTCAAAAGATCGGGTCTTCAACATGAGAGCATCTGATCAAAACTTTCTTCACTTGTCTCTTAACTTCCGAAATCAACTGGATATGAGAATAAGAATACCCTTCGTAGCGCTATTTATTTTGATTCTTCCATAAAACCCAATAAATGGCACCAACTATAATCTGCTTGGCATGTTTCTGTCTCCTCCTCCACCAATTCTTGAAACGAAGGAGTATATCCACTCTTCTCGATCGAACACCTAAAATAGATTCAAAGTGGTTCCAAACTGTAGACGCAAGATCTCCTTCTCCAAATATATGAAGCACAGATTCACCACAAGGATAAGCACAACAATGGCAAGCCGAGGCCATTGAGTATCCAAGCTTTTGTATGTTATCATCAGTAGGAAGTTTGTTAAAGCTAATTCTCCAAAGCAAAATGGAACATTTTGATGGCATACACTTAGGCCATATGTTTTTGAAGTATACCTGCTGCGGAAAATGATCTCGAATTTGGTTCCAAGCTGATGAGATTGAGAATTTGTTAGATAGACTAGGGGTCCACAAGTAATTGCCAAGATTGTCCTCCAAAATATATTCATCTCCCATCCTTCTACCTCTAATGAGTCGCTTCCAAACATGAGATGCAGTAGACGTGAGCTCGACTGTTTGAGGAGAGGATTGAGAGCAGTACTTCGCCTTCATATATCCTGCCCATAACGACTTCGATGATCTAAGCTTCCACCATAGCTTAACTGTCATAGCATCCATTACATCCCCCAAGCGACGGATGCCAAGACCGCCCTCCAGCGTCGGTCTGGCCACCCTCTCCCATTTAAGCCAAGATCTTTTCGGCAGTCCATCTTTAGATCCCCAAAGAAAACCATCGAACATACTCTCAATGCGATTCAGCACTGATATAGGGGGATTACTAGCTGACAAATAATGTACAGGCATAGAAGATAAAACAGATTTGATAAGCACTAACCTCCCTCCATAAGATAAGTGTTTGTTGTTCCATCCCGAGATCTTCGCCTGAATTTTGCCTACTAGCTCATCGTACATCATTGCATTACGTCTACCAGCCATAATGGGGCAACCCAGATACACCATAGTATTATCATGAATCTGAAAACCCGTCATCTGTTGAAGAAAAGCAGCCTTTTGATAATGAATCTTGTCCGAGAGCATCATAGCAGATTTACTAGCATTAACTTGCTGTCCCGAGTTAACTTCATACTGTTTGATAACATGCATCAACATCTGAACTGATCGAGTGTCCGCACCAGAGAAAATCAATAGATCATCTGCATAAGCTAAGTGAGATACTCGAGGACAGCCCCTGGGAGAATAATATCCTGAATAACCAGTGCAGGAGTTCAGATGAACAAGATTCCTACTTAAAGCTTCAGAGGAGATAATAAATAGGCTGGAGAGATCGGGTCTCCTTGACGTATACCACAGTGGCCATGAAAAAATTCCGACTTTCTCCCATTTATCAGAGTAGAAAACCATATGTTGTCGAGCAAATGAAGAATCAATGTATTCCATTCATCACTGAAGCCAAATTTCTTCATAACCCGCAACAGAAAGGCCCAATTTATTCGATCATATGCTTTACTCATGTCTAGTTTAATGCTCATATTTCCTCCCCAATGTTTATGATCAATGACTGAAATCATTTCTTGTGCAAGAATAATATTATCTACTATTTCCCTGCCCTTAACGAATCCACTCTGCTATGGGGAAATGATGCGAGGAAGAACGTCTACAAGCCTTCTAGCCAATAGTTTGGATATAATTTTGTTCATAAAATTACAAAGACTAATTGGCCGGTAGTCATTGAAAGATTTAGGATGCTTAACTTTCGGTATTGGAAGTAAAAATGTGCTAGTAATAGTTTTAGGCAAAGCAAAACCATCGAGAAATAAGCATACCGCATCATAAATATCATTGCAAATGATAGACCAGCAAGCCAAGAAAAATGAGCCCGAGAATCCATCAGGACCCGACGTGCTGCAAGGATCCAGGCTCTTGATCGTAGCTAGAACTTCCTCCATTGTAGGCTTTGCAATCAACTTCTTGTTATCTTCTTCAGTTATTATAGAAGGAATATTGTCAAGGTACCCGTCTTCAAGAACAATGTGTGGAGCTGTAAATGCCTTGCTGAAATGTTCATTAGCTTCCCTCTGGATATCCTCCAATGTAGTAACCGTAGACCCATCAGTCAACTTGATATGGTGGATATGAAGGCGATTACGCTTGGATGATACGCATGAATGATAAAATTTGGAGTTTTTGTCACCATCCTCATCCCACTTCACCCGAGCTTTCTGCTTCCAGTAAGCATCGTCAGTGCGTAATCGTTGTTTAAGATTAGCACGAGCTAGCAACCACTGAGATCGAAGAGAAGGATCCGCCTCAAATGCAGCCTCAATCAAAGTAACATCGTCTTCTGCCTTCTTAACTTCTTGGAAAATATCTCCATACGTAGCCCTACTCCAACATGATAGTGCTCTTCTAGTCGCTCCCAATCTGAGACCAATACGAACTAGACTATTAGCATGATCCACCGAGCCCCAAGCAGCTTCTACCACAGGTAAGAAGGTCTCGTGATCCTTCCAAAAATGAAGGAAGCGAAAAGGTTTAGGAGAAGTAGGTTTTTCACTTTCAACAGATAGTAGAATAGGAGAATGATCCGACTCCGATCTGTTTAAGTGAGCAGATGAAGATAACAGCGCCCAAGCTATCCACTTGGAATCAAGTAGAACTCTATCTAGCCTCGAGCCCATCTTAGGCGTCCCACATTGCCTATCAACCCATGTGAATCGATTACCCGAGTAAGGAACTTCTGTTAAACCAGCAGCAACTTGGAACTCCAGAAACTCCTTGATCGATACCGAGCATGGTGGCAGGCCACCGAACTTTTCATCTTGACTAGTAATCGCGTTAAAGTCTCCACTGACCAGCCATGGGATAGACCATCTCTGCCGAATAATCAAAAGTTGATTCCAAAACAGTCCACGTCCCTCCTTGGTGTTACTACCATGCACAGCTGAGAGTAATGAGGTCTCAGGAAAAAGAGAAGACGACACAGTAACAGTAAGGCATTGATCACTAGAGTCAACCACATCGACCAAAGTATCTGATCGTGCCATGATCCATATATTCCCTTTGGAATTACTGTAGGAGCTCTGAAAGCCCAGTTTCATTTGATAGGACAGAAGCTTCTGAGGTTGAACCTTAGGTTCAATAATAATAACGATAGGGACCTTATTAGTACGACACAATGATTTGAGTCTTTTAAAAGCCATTTGATTAGCTATCCCCCGTATATTCCAGCTAAGGAGTTTAATCATGAGAGGAGGACGAGGGTTGAGTAGTTGTGACCTTTGAAGAAGATCGGAGTATGCGGGTGGAGGGGATGGGGGCAGCCTTCTTTTTCTTCTGACCGCCTTGAGTGCCTGGGGGTTGGATCTCTTCCGAGGGGGCGGAGTGGTGGTCATCCTGCACCGCAGTGTCGTCAGGAGGGTCTTCGTCCAGCTGTTGGTCGACAGCATCAACTTCGTCCGCCCAGGACCGAAGTTCACCTTCCTCCAGAGGATCCTCGGGAATAATGGCGGGTGGGTTTGCAACCTGAGCTGGCGGAGATTGATGGGGAGAGAGGGTTGGAGAATTAACGTTGACAAGATTGGCTTTAGGGGATGAAACATGATCAGGAATTTCGCCACCAATAGGCTGGTCTCCATTTGCTAATGTGGCCAACTGGATCTCCACTGACGGTTTGAACATTGATGGCAATCGCTTCATCATTAATTTCCTGAGGTTGATTAGAAAGCCCCCCTGCAAAGCAGCAATATTTATAGAAGTCTCATTATTATTATGATTAGAAGTTTCACCCCGTTCCTGACCAGTCGGGGACTTATTGATCTCAGCCACCAAAATTTCTTTATTCTTCTGTTGTGGAGGATGTAAATGATTTAGAGCATGGGATTTGCAGGATTCCTTCTTGTGACCTTGGTGTTTACAGATCGAGCAATAAGACGGGATATTTTCATATTCAATTTTCTGAGAAATAATCCTACCATTAGGAAGACTGATACGAACCATCGGAGGTAAGGGTTTGTTGGCATCAACTTCAACGAACACCCTTGCAGTACTAGGCCGAGAGAACTCTTTTGTAGCTTTATCAAGTTTGAGAGGGGTACCAATACCTAGAAACCCTAGAGACTGTTTGACCTAGAGCCTAACCATGTGATTATATATATATATATATATATATATATATATATATATATATATATATATATATATATATATATATATATATATATATATGAAAATTAATTTGGAAATTATGTACAATAATAACATTAAACATACTTTTTAGGAATATAGATAATATTATTTATTTTCTAGATAATATAAATTATTACATATAATGTTATATTTATATTTACTAGCATATGTGCACGTGCCTTGCACGTATTTTAACATTTCTTAATTAGTTTAGGAAGACCAAAGGATAGTCTTCCTAATTACTAAGTTGTCTTTATTAAAATTAATAAAATATTTTAATTAGTATAGACATGTAAGGGTATTTTCGGAATTCAAAAGTTTCACCATCCAAATTTTCCTATTATATAGTAGAATATATATATATATATATATATATATATATATATATATATATAATATATATATATATATATATATATATATATATATATATGGAAGCGGATCAAAAGCCCCCCTTAGAAAGCCCCCCAAAAATTCCCCTCACTCTAATCCGTAATTTAATGTTAATATTAATGTTAATATTAATGTTAATATTAATATTAATGTTAATATTAACATTAAATACTAAAATTAACATTAAACTTAACATTAAAATTAATATTAACATTAATATTAACATTAACATTAATATTAACAATAACATTAACATTAATATAAAAAAAATTAATATTAACATTAAAATTAATATTAATATTAATATTAACATTAACATTAATATTAACATTAATATTAACATTAATATTGCGAATTAGAGTGAGGGGGGTTTTTGGGAGGCTTTCTAAGGGGGGCTTTTGATCCGTATATATATATATATATATATATATATATATATATATATATATATATATATATATTATTTTTAGGCTAAAAGCCTATAATCCTCTGAACATGGCCTAGCCCGACCCAATAATGGCCAGCCCAATGAACATTTTATTAAAAATACATAAACAATGGGCACAAAGCCTAGCCCAAATAAATAAATTAAAAGAAAAAAAAGTACTGGGCTCTGAGTCCCAGCCCAAGTTCACTAGGCTCAGGCCCAGCTACTACCGTTCTTCTCAAATGAGATAACAGAGAGAGAGAGAGAGAGAGAGATAACAGAGGGAGAGAGAGAATGTACAGAGAGGGAAGAGAGTGAAGAGGGAGAGAGAGATAATCGGGGAGACTCGAGAGGGATCGGGAGAGAAGGCCTCACCGCAGCTCAGGCCACGCTGGTGTGCGGCTCGCCGAGACTCGGAGAGGAGACGACGGTGGCAGGCTCTATGGGGTCATCAGGACTCGGCGGCGCTCGAGGGAGTTCGGCCGACGCTCGATGGAGTTTGGCAGGCGCTGCTCCAGTGCAAGTTCGATGGGTGGAGGCGTGGCAACACACTGGCGAGAACGGGAGGCACTCCGCAAAGTCATCCGCACACGCTGGAGGAGACCGGCCGTAAGATTCGGCATCGTCGGCGAGGGGCTCGACGGGTCTGACAAAATCTGGATGGTCAGACACGGGGTCAAATGCGGCTAGGGATCGCTGACGGTGACGAGCATGGCAGTGAGGGCACGACTGGAGAAGAGTGGCGGCACGTCAGATCTGGAGGTGAGAGCTGGTTATGAAGCCGATGGTGAATACGGAGTGTCGAAGCACGGTGGTACTTGTGGTGGTGTTGGTAGCAACGATGGTGTGGTGGCTATTGGTGGTGGTTAGCGGCTGTGAGGAGTTGGTCAGAGTTGGGGTTGGTCGGGACACTGGTGAAGTGATAGTGGTTGTCGATTGGGTGGCTGGATGAGGAAGTCGGGGAGGAGTAGTTGGGTTGGCCAGAGCTCAGCTAGGATAGCGGTGGTGAAAAGACGGCGTGAGGGTCGAGTGGCGAGTTGGTCGAATGTAAACTTTGTGTAATAAAATAAATATTTTAATAGGAAAAAGTATGGAGTGTTCTACCAGCCATGATGGCAAGAAATGTAATATAAATAGATCTAGCGACAATAGTGGAATGGACTAACTAACTACAACTAACCACTAACTAATTGCTAACTAATCTAGTAATTAGTAACTAATTACCAACTATTAATTAATCTAAAGCCCAATCCCATTAATAATTAGTACAAAAAGGTTAGGAATATAATATTAACTAGTAGCCCACAATCCAAGCCCAAGGCTTGGTAGGCTAATAAACTAGGCTAGCCCACAATCCAAGCCCAAGGTCTGGTAGGCTAAAATAAATTTTATATAAAAATAAAAATAATGTTAAGCCAACAATTTTAAAGTTTAACTAATTAATCAATAATAATAATTAGAGCCAACTGATAATTTCATAAATGAATCTCGAATTTTTTGGATAAATTCTAAAACAATAGTACAAAATTTCCAAAAATAGCACTTCAATTTATAGGTAGTTACAAGTCTACCCACCTTAAAAAAATTGTCCTCGAAATTTAAGATGAACATGGTCGGGAACAAAATGCAAAACATGGTCAAGAATATGATCAAAATACTTCGGCATGATCCATTACAAAATGATATGATTTGGTACGACTAAGAGTAGTCAAAAATCAAAATTATTTTCGCACGATTAAGTTATGTTGACACAATTAGGGATAACATTGAAATATGGTTAAAATCATTTAGGAATGATCAATTATGGCACGATTTCAAATCATTTAGGCACAATTGAGGATGGATTCGAAATCATAATTCAAAACCGTATAAGCACGATGAAGAATAAAATTTAATCTTTTAGGCACGAGCTAGTTACGACCTAAAAGGATCAAATCGTTTAGATCAAAATCATGATCATGTTGGAATCGAGTTACAATAGAATCAAAATCTAAGCATATAATGATCAAGGTACGATCAAAGTCAGAATCAAAGTCATATTAGTGTGATCAAAGATCAAAGCTTAGGCACAATTAAGGATAAAATCAAATATGGTCATGGTCAATAGAATCTAAGTTATCTAGACATGACCAGAAAGTTTATGCATAATCAAAATATAGTCATGATTATGAGAATCAAGGTCGTCTAGTAACGCAAAGCAAAGTCATCTAATGATGACCAAGATTAAAATTTTGGCACGTTTAAGAATAGAGTCATGATTTATATAGGATCTGATCATGGTTACGAATATAGTCGAAACCTAAGCGCGATCAGAATTTAAAATCATTTGCTATGGTCAAGAATCTAAATATAGCACGATAAAGATTATAATTAAAATTACTCAGTCACAATCAAATATGAAATTTAGCAATTGAAAATCAAAGGATGATTTCAAGGTAAAAAAAAAAAATCAAAAGATAGGATTTGTAGAGGAAAAACGAGGTGATCATCATACTCTACCCTCTTTTCTACCATTGGTACCAATACTAACTATACTGACACCTACCATAGAACTATTGCTACAAAGGTAATATACTATAAGTTATATCTAGATTGATGTATGTAGCTCACATGTCCAACCAGGAATGTAACGCCGTAGTCCCAAAATACGTAGGACTAGGAACGTAGACATGCCAGCCGTATAATAAATATACGTAAGCTGTAAAATGCAGTAGAACTATAACTAATCTCATCCACATAAAATAAATGAATAAAAGATATCATATAATGATAATGAATTGTCTTGATACAATATGTTGGGCGGAGACAAATCCACTACCAACAAGTAAAGGAAAAATACATGAGAGAATAAATGATTTTGGTGAGCGAAACGAAGACGATCAAAGTGCAATCACCCTCGAAGAAATGGAGATAGTCACTGCTAGAACTAGAGTACCTGCGAAAGACAAGAGCACACACCTGGCGAGATAACCAAGTCCTCAGAGGGACGTAACAAGACACATAATATCATGCCAATAACTGAATAAATAAAGCTCAACGAAAAAGTATATGTGACTACACAAATAAAGGTCCTTAACCATTCTATGTGAAAATGTAATTTGAAGATAACGTTCCACACAAGGGCTCTCTGTAATGCCCCAGTCCCAAAATACGTAGGACTAGGAACGTAGACATGCCAGCTGTATTCATACGAAATATACTCCAATATATGGAATCCTCGTATGAATACATAAGCTGTAAAATGCAGTAGAACCATAACTAAACTCATCCACACAGAATAAATGAATAAAAGATATCATATAATGAAAATGAATTTGTCTTGATACAATATGTTGGTCGGAGACAAATCCACTACCAAGAAAATAAGGAAAAAGTACATAGAAAATGAAATGAGTGGCGAGCGAAGCGAAGACGATCCAAGTGCAATCATCCTCGAGAAATAGCAATGAACACGGCTAGAGCTAAAGCACCTGCGAAGAACAATAGCACACACCTGGCAAGACAACCAGGTCCTCAGAGGGACGTAACAAGACACATAATAGCATGCCATATAAACTGAATAAATATTGCTCAAATAAATAAGTAAATCGAATTATAACATGTTCCAATACGCACCTACTGAACGAGCGTACCATCCCCCCAACCAAACAAGGACAGGAGATTGTAAACTAATTCACGGCGACGTATCTTCCCATGCTATGAATCCGATATGGTATCCGGACCCCAACAAGGTTCAATACCTTCTCATCGAAGTAGTAAGTCACACCTACAATCAAACAAGGACAAGATGTGACGAACTAATCCGCAACAAGTTATTGTTCCAAGCCACGGTCAGATACAAGTACCCAAACCAAAAGTACTTGTACCTAACGGATAGGGTAGCCTACCATTCTAAGTGATATGTAGTTAAGAAAAATCCTTCCTACGCATGGGCCCTGGCTGAATAGGATCGGCGTAGTCCCCCTTTGGGTACCAGAGGCCCCATCAGAAAGAGCATGACGTTCCGCAGAATCGTCAGTGGCCGTCAGTAATCTTGGGTCATCAACCCCGTATCTCCAGCGGAGAGTCCGGGTCACAAGGGAAAGTGCATCGAAGCCCATACGCTAAGGAATTGTCCTCCCCGCCCAATGCCTACTGTGTTGTATCCACAACACAAACCACTATAACCGCTAAGTCAAACTAGCATGCAACCTCTATTAGCAGTTATTCCTATCGCACGGCTTGTACGTACTGGTGGCCAGCCAATCACGCACTTTCGTGTTCTACATGCGACACACAATCTCGTGTTACAACGTGTCAAGGCCAATGAATGCAACACACAAGGTGGTCCCTTAAATCTAGGTTTAATGTGAGAAAAATAATACATAGCAGGAAAATAAATGAACAGTAAGTTCTAACAGTTATGCCATGTATCACAGTTTATTTTGCATAAAGAAAATAAATAATGCATGAAATATGAGCTAAAATAAATAAACAGCTAATGGCAAGGTGTCTTGCCTGGTAGTACACCTGGTGTGCTGCAATGATCAAGGTGGCACGACTGCGACTTCGGTGTAACAACTATGCAAGGTGACCTCTGATGGTGGTACGGACAGTTTCATTGGGTCCAGAAGGGTCAAATTGGTTAGGGTAGACATAATGTAGGACAGAATTGGCGAGAGGATGGAAGAAATAGGATTAGTCATGGACCGCAAGATAATCGAAGGAATATTTGATAAATAAATTCTTATAACCATTTTAGAAAATAGTTTTGATACTTGAAGACTATAATGTAATAGGCAAAATATTTAAATATATATTTTTGAAATTACGGACAATCGATTTTTAGGTCGAAACTATAGTTTTAGATAGAAAATAATAATAATAATATTTGGTTAATAAGCTATATTTAAAATTACCAAAAATAATATAATTATATATTATTAGACTTCAAAATTTAGCCTTGAAAATAAATACAGGGCCAGACCTAGTACAATATTTCGTTACAAAATAATATGAATCTATAGTTATTTAATAAGAATAATAATATTAGTAATGGTAAAATACAATAGTTATTAATATAGATAAAGTATTGTATTTAGTACTATCGTAGATATCATACTATATATACATATTAATATTTTAGTTAAATAAGGTAAAATAACATTGTATGTCCCCTTTCCCTATCAAATACCAGGGAGTCCAATCTTGTAATGAGACCCAAGAAAAGACAAAAAGAAGCATACAGAGAATACTCTATACCAACAAAAGGAATCAAGGAAATAATAACCACAAAAACAAAACAAACAAAAAAAGAAAACATAATAATAATAATAATAATAATAATAATAATGATATTTATAAAACAATAAAATAATAATAATAAAAAATACTGGAAAAAAAAGGCCGTTCTCCTCTTTCGATGAGAACTTTACTGAAAGAAAAAAAAACTCAGAAAGGAGATGAAGTGGTTTTTAGAGAGAGAAAGAAGCTGAGGGAAGAGGGAGAGAGCAGAGAGGGAAAAGAGGCGACGGAGAGGCTAGGCGGAGGGAGCTTGGCGGCGGTGAGTGGGAGCTTCGCCGGAGAGGGTTGGCCGGCGCGGAGCTGCGTGCGGAAGGAGGAGATCGGAGCTGGAGCGGCGGTCGGTTACGGAGGCTGGGCGGAGGCGGCGCTCGCTCGACGGAGGCGGAGCTTGGTCGACGCGGAAAGGAAGGGGAAGTCGGGGGTCTGGGAGAGAAGGAGGATGCGGGCGGCGGCCGGGCGGAGAAGTGGGGCGCGTACGGCGCTCGGGAAAGTCGCCGGCGGCCCAGAGCGCGGCGGCAGAGAAGATAGGAAAGGCGGTGGGCGGAGCTGAGAAGGAAAAGGAGGAGCAGGGAAGCGGGCTGAGGGGGAGGGTTTCGGTGGCCGCTGCGCCAGCGGCGGCGATCGGAGGAGTAGGTCGGCCGGGTGGTGCGCGGAGGGTTTCGGGCTGCGGTGAGCGGGCGGCGACGGGTGCGGTGGTCCGGTGGAGGAAAGGGAAGCGGGACGGCGGACGGCTTGGCGCAAGGGACAGCGGTCACGGCAAAGGGGAGGCGTCTTCCAGAGGGCGCGGTGGTTCGACGGCGAGGCGGATGCACTGCTCGCCACAGTGTCACGCGGCGACGCAGCGAGGTGTTCTCTGGCGGACACGGTGAGGTAAGGGTGTTCCAAATTTTAGGCTTTTGTTTATTTGTGGTGGTGTTGGTGATGGGCTTCCCGATGGTGTCCACCGACCTGGCTTGGTCGAGACGGGGAGGTGGAGGTTGGATGGTAGTCTGGTAGAGCGGAGGTGATGGCGGTGACGACTTGGTGAGTTGTCGTAGTACGGCGGGTTGTGGTGACGATGTCGGAGATGGTGGCGGGTTGTGGTGACGGTTTAGGGGCTGGTCGGGGACGGCCATAGTGGTGGTGTACGGTCGCTGTGGCGGTGGTGATGGGTTTTGACGGTGGCCGAGGCTGGACAGTAGGCTAGGGCGATGGGGATGATTTGCTGACGACGGTGGTGGTGACGGCTAGGCGTACGGTGGCGGGGTTAGAGGTATATGGATAGGGATAGAGTTATTGTTAGAAATTTTTGTGTCGAGTGTGTCCGACACGGAGGGGGAGAATAATGTATATGTAAAAATATCATGGAATAAGAATGAGAAGCGGACACGGACACGAACACGGACACGAGGCACTATTTGGGTTATGGAATTTGTGGAGGATGAATTGTGGAGGAATAAAAATATTGGAGGAGTACCTGCCTATTTATAGGATGTGAAAATTTCCAATTAGATAATGATTAGGATTGTTTAAACCCAAATTAGATAATTCAACCTATTTAATTCAAATCCAAATCCAAATACAAATCCTATTTAAATTAAATCCCTTTAGTTTAAAATCAAATCAAATAATCCAATTCCAAATATAGATACTAGTTTAATTTATTTAAATAATTCCAAACATTAAATCAAGATTTAAATTGGCCAAAATAACTTTCAAAAATATTTTTCAAAATACCAATAATAATAATTTTGAAAATAATAAATATTTTTAAATATCTTTTTGAACAATAAAATATTACTATTAATAAATTTCGAAAATTATACTTTTATTTAAAATAGACCAATAATTAAATAACAAAATATTTGTATGCAACAAATATCCTTTACATAATTAGGCTTTTCTAGTATACAAAATATTATTTATTATTAATAACTTTTTTTAGAAACAAAAGGCTTTTTATAGCAAGAATAATAATTATATAATTTTAAAAGTGTATATTAAAATAGAAAAGAAAATGTTTTTATAAAATATGTACGCTCGCACATATTCGTACTCGTCGAGCAAACGAAAATTTTGCATACGACGTACAATACGACTACGTGACATACAGTACCAAAAAATTTTAAATTCATGCAAATTAATAAATAAATAAAAATAGTAGAAATTTAGGGGTTTTATACTCTCGAGACTAGAAACACGGCGCGTTAGCGTTTCAACCAAGCCACTAGTGGCGTCTAGAGAAAAGTAAATGCACGGCCCATTAGCACTCGAGTGAGAGCTAAGGGGCATCTCAAGAAAATAAATGCACGGCCACAAGCTCTTGGGTGAGTCACTAACGGCAGCTAGAGGAAAGTAAATGCATGGCACATTGTGTTTCAACCGAGGCACTAGTGGCATCTAGAGGAAAATAAAATAAGTGCACGGCGCACTAGCTCTCGGCTGAGTCACAAATGGCAGCTAGAGAAAAGTAAATGTGTGAAAGTCCCTGCGCCTAATAACTGTCTTCACCCTCCCTGTGTACTACTCGTGCTGAATCCACACCACGATATTTCTAATAACCGCTAAGTCTTCTAGACAACTATATTAGCAGTTATATCCTAACGTTCGTCATGTACGCACCGATGTACGGTCGGTACGCAAGTCCGAATCTATATGAGACACGTGACATCGTGGCACACAGGTGTCGGGCCAATGAATGCGGCACAAACAAAGGTGGTCCCTTAACTATAGGCCAAATGCATAACGAAAACTAACTATAGTAATTTGCAACTACATAAAGTTTTGAAATAACAATTTATATTTGCTAGAAATAAATAATTATAAAGCATGCATAATATTGAGCAAAAAATTTAAACAGTAAAGGCAAGGTGTCTTGCCTGGTAGTACGCCTGGTGTGCTATAATGGTCAATGTGGCACGAGCTGTGACTTAGGGTAACAACTACACAAGGTTACCTCTGATGGTGGCACGGATAGTTCCATTGGGTCCAGAAGGGTCAAATTAGTTACGACCGATGTAAGGTATTACGAATTTGGCGAGGGAATAGGAATAACGAGATTAGTCTCGGACAGAAGGATAACTAAAGGGAATTTTGGAAAATAATTACATTTACTATTTTTGAAAATATTTATAATACTTGAAAATATATTACACTATTTAAAATATGTTTAGAGATAAATATTATTTTAGCTCAAATCAATATTTTCAAACATAGTTTTGGATAAATACAAAATAATTTTATATATTAAAATACCATAAAAATATTATTGTATATTTTAGGCTAAAACCTAATTTGAAATCAATATAGGAAAAAAATTCTATTACTATAAATTTTGCAAAATATTATCTATCTTTTATGATAGCAATAAATATTTAAGTAACAAAATAATATCAATACTTAGTAAATATTATATATAAAAAAATCTGAATTAATATTAATACTGTTAATGAAACAAAGGTAAAACTACAAAAAATACTAAAAAAATTTAATAGAAAATCCTCATTGTTGTTCTCTCTTTAAGACAACAACAACAACAACAACAATAATAATAATAATAATAATAATAATAATAATAATAATAATAATAATAATAGTAATAATAATAATAATAATAATAATAATAATAATATAAAAAATATCAGTTACCATTAAAAACAAACACTCTCTAAAATAACAGAACCCAATCAAAACCGTAGCAGTAATCAAAGAAGCGGGGAAAGGAGGGAGAGAGGAGAGAGAGGATTGCGAGAGTGAGCGAGAGAGGGGCGGAGGGAGGCGGTGGCTTCGGCGCAGTGCGGCGGTGGAGCTCGGCCTGCGCTTGCGGCCAAGGTGGTCGGTGGCTGACGCGGAGGGCAGGGACTCTACTGGCGGGGATCCGGTCAGGGCGAGGAGCTCACTACGCTGGCCGCGGAGTGCCGACGGAGGTGCGGCGACCCAAGATTCGGCAGCGGGAGGAGCTCCGGATACGATAAGTTCCCGGAGGACGGCGGCGCTCGGGATGTAGACTGCGACGAATGGTTCAGGTACGGTTTTTCCTATTATGTCCTGTCACGGTGGTGGTGGTCAGGTTAAGGGACGCCGGTTGCGGCGATTACCGTAGTGGGGTGTTGGATGTTCCGCCGGGAGGTTTGGGTGGTCACCAATAGTGGTGAGGCCGACTGTATGGCGGGGATCGGGGGTTCGGTGCGCGACGGAGGCGTCGAAAAGGAGTGGAAGGTTTGATGGCGGAGCTGATGGTGGTGGCAAGGGTCCAGGTGTGTGCGGATGGTCGCGGAGGCGTGGTGGACTGTGACTGCGCTCGGGGTGAGCGGAGGGATCGACCAGGGAGGTGTTGGTGGTGGTTCGGTCGGGATGGTGAATGGGTTAGGTTTAGGTTTTCGATATTTGGTTCGTGTCGGGGGTTGTCCCACACGCAGATGATAATGTAATTGTATTAGAACATTATAGTGGATGGGAAGGGGGATATGGACATGGACACGGTGTACATATTTTGGATGGAAAAATTTGGGGATGTCAGAAATTTATGGAGGAGTACCTGCCTATTTATAGGATGTGGGAATTTCCAGTTGGATAAAGATTAGGATTTATTTAAAACCCAAATAGATAATTTAATTATTAAATTTAAATCAATCAAATCTAAATTCAATCAAATTCCAATTTAAATCTAGATCATCTCAAATCAAATTAAATATAATTTATATCTTTAAATTAAATTCATAAAATCAAATCATAGATTTAAATTGCCACCATAATTTCAAAATATGTTTTCCAAAAATACTAATAATAATAATTTTGAAAATTATTATTTAAAAATAACCTAATAGATAATTATGAAATATATATGTATGCACAAATAATATTCGTATAAATATACCTTTCTAATAAAAATATTATTTACTATTTATAACCGAAGGGCCTTTAAAATGAAAAGAACAAACTTAGCAATTTTTGTACGATAACAAAGTATTTATTATATAAATTATTTTGAACTATAAAAATAAAATAAAAAATATTTTTCTAAAAATATGTACGCTCACACATATTCGCACTCGACGAGCAATTACGAAATATGCCGTTTGCGCACAACGTACAATACGACTACGCGACGTATAATACAAAATTTTAAATCAGTACCAAAATCGATTAAAATATAGTATAAATTTAGGGATTTTATATCCTACTCAACTTAAAAAAATTTCGTCCTCGAAATTAGAAAATAGTAGTAGGGGGTTAGAAGGCACAAAGGGGTAGCGACGAGGAAAGATAAATTCACAACGTTCAACCAAAAGATGCATTAGGAATTCGTGATTTAGATAAACACGAAAATAATCGTGGATATGGCTAATTAATACAAGAACGAAAAAAAATGATCAAGGGTTTTAATCAAAATAACTTGCAATAGGGATTAGTATGGTATCAAGAGAAAATAAATTAGCGACCTTTAAGTTATGGTTTCTTAAGAGTAGGTTGAGGGCACGATTAAGAGAACGAATTAGATTCACTCATAATTTAAGCGATTTAGAAGGTCATGATAGGGCCGAGTAGTTTTAGGATGAAGATATAGCAACGTCGAGTGATAATGGTTATAGGCGATAGGATAGCTAGATGAATCTCTAGCACAACGCTTTCGTCCTTCTAAAATGGTTGAAGGCGAAAGCAATAAGGAGTGCAAGGACGATATTATCGATTATGAATACGTGGTTCAAAGGCGGCCGTATAAATTTCAAAAGAATCGTCAAGGCAGTCATAGATGGAATTCTAAGAGGAAAGTTTAACTACATCCCATCCACGTAGATTGATATATAAAAAAGCGAACCAAAGTGCACTCGGTTGATCAGACCATCATGCACCGGTTCTGATTAGACAATATGTTAGTGAACGGCCGCTCAATAGCATATGTCTTGATCAAGCTCGATAAGAAATTAGCCTGCAAATACTAGGCTATATTAGCATCGTTAATCAAAGTAGTAAAAACATAGGCACGAGGGTAGATGAAATGAGAATCAATATGAACAGTCTAAGTGTGATAAAAATCTAAGTCTTGTTTATTCCTATAAGATCATTCTACGGTTTATTGCCCAAGGCTTGGTTGACCAAATGGGTTAATTTTCTCTAGTCTCTATGGTCTAGTTAATACTATTTGTATTTCCTTAATGGTCAAGGGTGTGTCAGGTCGTGGGGTATTCTACCCAACTTAAAGAATTAATCTAAGGGTGTCAGGGACATCTAACTAGTAGGGTCAATCTCTAGCAAACAAGAAGGGAAGATAAGAATAATGATAGAAGGAATCAAGCAAGATGAGTAGATGAGTCGAACGATAGTTCGAATATGGAATCGAGGAATGAGGTCAAGTATGTGGATAAGATCCTAAACTTCTAATCCTATACGCAGGCTTGCTTGGTACGGTAAAGTAACCAAGCAATTTATCTTGGACCTGCATGGGCCACCACAAAAACATGTAACACCATAGTCCCAAAATACGTAGGACTAGGAACGTAGACCTGCCAGCCGTATAATAAATATAAGTAAGCTATGAAATGCAGTAGAACCATAACTAATCTCATCCACACAAAATAAATGAATAAAAGATATCATATAATGATAATGTATTATCTTGATACAATATGTTGGGCGGAGACAAATCCACTACCAACAAGTAAAGGAAAAATACATGAGAGAATAAATGATTTTGGTGAGCGAAGCGAAGACGATCAAAGTGCAATCACCCTCGAAGAAATGGAGATAGTCATTGCTAGAACTAGAGTACCTGTAAAAGACAAGAGCACACACCTGGCGAGATAACCAGGTCCTCAGAGGGACGTAACAAGACACATAATATCATGCCAATAACTAAATAAATAAAGCTCAATGGAAAAGTATATGTGACTACACAAATAAAGGTCCTTAACTATTCTATGTGAAAATGCAATTTGAAGACCGTTCCACACAAGGGCTCTCGAGACTAGAAACACGGTGCGTTAGCGTTTCAACCAAGGCACTAGTGGCGTCTAGAGAAAAGTAAATGCACGGCCCATTAGCACTCGAGTGAGAGCTAAGGGGCATCTCGAGAAAAATAAATGCACGACCACAAGCTCTTGGGTGAGTCACTAATGGCAGCTAGAGGAAAGTAAATGCACGGCACATTTGTGTTTCAACCGAGTCACTAGTGGCATCTAGAGGAAAATAAAATAAGTGCACGGCACACTAGCTCTCGGCTGAGTCACAAATGGCAGCTAGAGAAAAGTAAATGTGTTAGAACCCATGTGCCTAATAACTGTCTTCACCCTCCCCATGCACTACTCGTGCTGAATTCACACCACGATATTTCTAATAACCGCTAAGTCTTCTAGACAACTATATTAGCAGTTATATCCTAACGCTCGTCCTGTACGCACCGATGTACGGTCGGTACACAAGTCCGAATCTATATGAGACATGTGACATCGTGGCACACAGGTGTCGGGCCAATTAATGCGGCACAAACAAAGGTGGCCCCTTAACTCTAGGCCAAAAGCATAACAAAAACTACGTATAGTAATTTGCAACTACATAAAGTTTTGAAATAACAATTTATATTTGCTAGAAATAAATAATTATAAAGCATGCATGATATTGAGCAAAAAATTTAAACAGTAAAGGCAAGGTGTCTTGCCTGGTAGTACGCCTGGTGTGCTGCAATGGTCAATGTGGCATGAGCTGTGACATAGGGTAACAACTACACAAGGTGACCTCTGATGGTGGCACGGATAGTTCCATTGGGTCCAGAAGGGTCAAATTAGTTAGGACCGATGTAAGGTATTACGAATTTGGCGAGGGAATAGGAATAACTAGATTGGTCTCGGACAGAAGGATAACTAAAGGGAATTTTGGGAAATAATTACATTTATTATTTTTGAAAATATTTATAATACTTGAAAATATATTACACTAGTCAAAATATGTTTAGAGATAAATATTATTTTAGCTCAAATCAATATTTTCAAACATAGTTTTGGATAAATATAAAATAATTTTATATATTAAAATACCATAAAAATATTATTGTATATTTTAGGCTAAAACCTAAATTGAAATCAATATAGGCAAAAATCCTATTACTATAAATTTTGCAAAATATTATCTATCTTTATGATAGCAATAAATATTTAAGTAACAAAATAATATCAATACTTAGTAAATATTGTATATAAAAAAATCTGAATTAATATTAATATTGTTAATGAAACAAAGGTAAAACTACAAAAAATACTAAAAAGTTTAATATAAAATCCTCATTGTTGTTCTCTCTTTAAGACAATAATAATAATAATAATAATAATAATAATAATAATAATAATAATAATAATAATAATAATAATAATAATAATAATAATAATAATAATAATAACAATGATAATAATAATAAGAGTAATAATAATAATAATATAAAAATATCAGTTACCATTAAAAACGAACACTCTCTAAAATAACAGAACCCAATCAAAACCGTAGCAGTAATCAAAGAAGAGGGGAAAGGAGGGAGAGAGGAGAGAGAGGATTGCGAGAGTGAGCGAGAGAGGGGCGGAGGGAGGCGGTGGCTTCGGCGCAGTGCGGCGGTGGAGCTCGGCCGGCGCTTACGGCCAAGGTGGTCGGTGGCTGACGCGAAGGGCAGGGACTCTACTGGCGTGGATCCGGTCAGGGCGAGGAGCTCTCTACGCTAGCCGCGGAGTGCCGGCGGAGGTACGACGACCCAAGATTCGACGACGGGAGGAGCTCCGGACACGATAAGTTCCTGGAGGACGGCGGCGCTCGGGGCGGAGACCGCGGCGAATGGTTCAGGTGCTGTTTCCTTATTCTGTCCTGTCACGGTGGTGGTAGTCGGGTTAAGGGACGCCGGTTGCGGCGATTGCCGTGGTGGGGTGTTGGATGTTCCGTCGGAAGGTTTGGGTGGTCACCAATAGTGGTGAGGCCGACTGTGTGGCCGGGGATCGGGGGTTCGGTGCGCAGCAAAGGTGTCAGGAAGGAGTGGGAGGTTTGATGGCGGAGCTGATGGTGGTGGCAATGGTCCAGGTGTGTGCGGATGGTCGCGGAGGCGTGGTGGACTGTGACTGCGCTTGGGGTGAGCGGAGGGATCGACCAGGGAGGTGTTGGTGGTGGTTCGGTCGGGATGGTGAATGGGTTAGGTTTTGGTTTTCGATATTTGGTTCGTGTCGGGGGTTGTCCCACACGCAGATGATAATATAATTGTATTAGAACATTATAGTGGATGGGAAGGGGGATATGGACACGGACACGGTGCACATATTTTTGGATGGAAAAATTTGTGGATGTCAGAAATTTATGGAGGAGTACCTACATATTTATAGGATGTGGGAATTCCCAGTTGGATAAAGATTAGGATTTATTTAAAACCCAAATAGATAATTTAATTATTAAATTTAAATCAATCAAATCTAAATTCAATCAAATTCCAATTTAAATCTAGATCATCTCAACTCAAATTAAATATAATTTCTATCTTTAAATTAAATCCATAAAATCAAATCAAAGATTTAAATTGCCACCATAATTTCAAAATATGTTTTCCAAAAATACTAATAATAATAATTTAAAAAATTATTATTTAAAAATAATCTAATAGATAATTATGAAATATATATGTATGCACAAATAATATTCGTATAAATATACCTTTCTAATAAAAATATTATTTACTATTTATAACTGAAGGGCCTTTAAAATGAAGAGAACAAACTTAGCAATTTTTGTACGATAGCAAAGTATTAATTATATAAATTATTTTGAACTATAAAAATAAAATAAAAAATATTTTTCTAAAAATATGTACGCTTGCACATATTCGCACTCGACGAACAATTACGAAATACGCCGTTTGCGCACAACGTACAATACGACTACGTGGCGTATAATACAAAAATTTTAAATCAGTACCAAAATCGATAAAAATATAGTAGAAATTTAGGGGTTTTACAAGGAATCACTCACAGACTCACAAGCTATACTCCCAACAATCAACATTGATACTCAACGACACAAACATATATGTAAGTTACCAACTACTACACTATCCAAGGGACCTCAAGAATTAATAAAATGAAGCTCTTATAAGGAACTTGACTAGAGGAACTAAGGATATTCCTACTCTTGAGCTTGGAAAGGTGTCACGCCTCAGTCCCAAAATATGCGGGACCGAGCCACGTGGCACAGCCCAGCTACGTATTCAACCTGACTCTAGTCCAACTAGAATACGTATAAGCTATTCGAAATGGTGTAACTACAGCTACATCAACTCTATAACTCAATCCAGATAACAGAAACATAAGAAAGAAAAATATGAATTCTAGTCTGTAGCCTAATAATCATACTCGCACGACTAGACTCAGAAAAGAATAATATGAGTCTATAAATACTATGCAATCGAGCAGATCATATGTAATAGCAGAAGAATGAAACTTCAAAAGAGTATATACCTGAAATGAATGAACACTAGCAACAATCCAGCAAGGAGCTCTACAAACCTACTCAGCCAACCTGAAAGAAAATTAGGTCCTCGGCGGGATGCAACAAGGTACATAACATGCAAGCTAGGTGTAACAGTGCTAGAAATGTGAGTATGTAAACTGCATCGAAACAAGGTGAACTAGACAACAACCATTCTATGTGATATGCTACTTTTAAGGACAATGTTCGATACATGGGATTTCCAAATATAAAATTTGTATCTCCGATATAGAGACTCAACAGGATGTAGGATCGTAGATCCGACATAGAGACTCAATGGTGTATATGAAACAGTGTGTGTATAGTAGCCCAAGCATCTAGTAGTTGTCCTCCCCTTCCATGAGATCGTACGAGTTGAATCCATGACTCGCGTGATCGGATCCTCTAACAGTAACAGCCGACCATACATAGTAAAGTAAATGTAACCTAATTAGGGTCATAAGTCAACACAGGTTCTGGACTTTCGGACAACTCTGGAATGCAGGGAGTCTGGAAAAATAAAAGTGTACAACAGTGTCCTATGGTACAGGTGTATCTAGGTTAGTACAACTATGGTATCGAGACAGTCTCTAATGACTGATACTCGGCGTTACAAACGTACGCCTGTACCCGAATCTGCCTCAGACGCAAAGTATCGATCGGCGGTCCTATGTCGGTACGCAATACAACTAATATAACAGATATTTAAGAGATTAAATAAGGAACTGATATACAATACGGCAATGTACACTTGATTGGAGTTGCCCAAACTGTGCTGAGACTATAGTACCAAGGTCTATCCCACTATCCATAAGAACCACACTCTATGCAAATATCTATCAACCTAAATCATAAATAAATATATTTCACACACTATAGTACACATATGACTAATAACTCCAACCTAGGGAGCTTGGGTCGTTTCTAGTCACCTATTATCTTGGATTATCTAAGACACTTGTAATTATATAGCCTAGAACTAGGTCACACTGTGACCTAGTCTCTATAATCATTATTGCAATAATATAAGTGGTAGATTCAAAATATCAAGTTGTACCTCGTTATTCGTACAACGAAAACTATGACACACAAATCGGGATGAGATGATCAACTGTAAGGTAAATAAACTTATCTTGGCGATCGACATGGTCACCTAGTCAATTTTAGTGATGTGAGATCACTGGAATCGACTAGTTTCAGTTTCGACGTACGGATTCCGAAATACTAACATGAATAGGAATTAATTATAATTAAGGATGATACATAAAGAAAAATCTACAGACATCGTCGAATGATGAAACAAACATCACCAACGTCTCCATAGTGGTCAAATTAGCTAGGATAAGTCCAATTTGGTTACAGGAGCAAAATGGTAATTTTTGGTCAAAATAATGTCCGTCATTTGACCCGCTTTGCACCAAAAAATACGCCAGGATACAAGTCCACTAAATCTAAAAAAAATTATATGTCCACGAGTCCAAAATGACAATACAAACCCAACGGTATATCCGGAATAGGATTTCGATGACCCGATCTCAAAATGACCCGTTGACTCGAACGTTGGAACCCAGTTTGCAAAGAAATGTGTGTCGGAGCCAAAGTCCTCTAAATCTAGAAAAATATATGTCAACGAATCTAGAATGACAATACAAACTCAATGGTATATCTAGAATTGGATTCCGATGAGCCGATCTCAAAATGTCCCGTTGACTCGGACAAAGGGATCCAATTTTGCACGAAAATGCGTGTCGGGGCCACGTTGCTCCAAACTTAGTAAATTATATATAAATTTATGCCAAAACGATGCCACGAGTCCACTGGTGGCACCAAAATTAGAATCAGGAGTCCCGGGTCCAAAATTAGAATTTTACAAGTTTGAAATTACGGTTTTGAGAGACCAACTTTGGCGTCGATTTCAACTAACCAAACGACATCCTAGGAAGCTAAAAAATTTATGACACAAAGTTAGTTATACCTGCTGTGCACAGGTACTGGTGGAGTGGAAAACGGAGCTGCGACGGCGAAGAAACAAATCTACAAAGTTGGCTTCATAAAACTGTCCTAATATAATACAATTTAAACGGTCAACTTGGTGGCCAGTTTTGATCTATCAAACGATCAAATTAACGGATGAAATTTTAGGTAAGCGAAGAGGTATATACCGAGATTACAACGGAGAAAAGAGTTCAACGATCCAATGGTCGAATTGTCTAGAAAATATGCCAAAATTTGCTGCGATGAAACTCGATTTCTTAGTTTCAAAACTCGCGCGTCACGACGGGATCCCGTGCCAAATACACGAATTGACTAATTTCTTGCGTTAGGGAGGTCGACGACCGTCACAGGCGAGTTCGCCAAGGTCGCTGGGGTATCGCATAGCGGTTATGGCCCGCGATCGCCGCGACTAACGTCATACACCTACTGTACACTGCTACTGTATCATGTGCTACAGCTGCATCGTGTGCTACTGTGCGGTACTGCTGTTGAATGGCCGTACGGCCTCACATGATCAATAGGACAGTACGCCAAGGCGTCGCTCCTGGAAGGTCTTACAGAAGAGCAGGGAAAAGCTCTTCCTCCCTGAGGTGGACGACGGTCGCGTTAATCCCGACGTTCGATGGCAGCACCGCACTCACTTGGTGGCTGCTGATGTTGTTGTCCCTGACTGAAGAACATGGAGGAGGCAGCGTACAAAGTCGAAGAGGCTCGCCAACACTCGCTCGCTGCTGCGAGGACTAAGGCTACACATAGCTGCAGTCATGACGTTGACGATGACGAGGTGAAGGTTACGGTGGTGACTAATATAGAGGGGCGGCTAGGGTTTATGCTAAGAGAAGTGCAAGAGTGTGGAACAATATGACTATATAGGAAAATGAATGCTAGGTTTAGCTGAGGGCTCCCTTCCCATTCATACAAGGCGTGCTCTGACAGAGTTGGCATCTGCAACGTGCTGCCAGAGACAGTGTCCTTCTCTTCGCGTGGAAGAGAAAAACAGTAAGAAAATTTGAATGGTCAGGCTCCTCTTGGCTTATATACATATATATAAACAGTGTCCTTCTCTTCGCGTGGAAGAGAAAAACAGTAAGAAAATTTGAATGGTCAGGCTCCTCTATATATATATATATATATATATATATATATATATATATATATATATATATATATATATATATATATATATATATATATATGTATATATATATATATATATATATATATATATATATATAACACATTATCAGTAATTACTAATAAAATTCTTTTAGTAATCTAGTATCATCATATAATCTTGTTAATAAAAATTAGATATGCTTAATAAAATCAGTGATTTAACTAATTATAAGCATAACAATATGTAAGGCAATTTAACAACCATTTAAATTGGTCTTCAATATTTGTTAGCAAAATATATATAATAAACTAAAAATAAATAAATAAATAGGGCTCACATGCATTTGGGTTGGGCGTTTGAGTTTGATTAGGCTAGGTTTGGGCTTGGAGCGATCATGACTACAATTCAAGTCATTTATGATCATTGATGAAATAATATCATGCGGGAGCTCAATTAGACGGCACACAAGGGGCATGTGGGTAGTAGACTCAAAATAGGTCAAACCCATATATTGGGTCGATTATGTTGAATCGATGTCGAGCCCCGAAATTAAGTTGGAAGTTTGGTCAAGTTTTTCGGTAGATGGTCAAATGGCCTAAATTGACCAGAAAGTTGCACGACGTAAATAGAATTCAAGGGAACAACTTTGGATGGAACATGATACATCAAAATGAAGATAATCTTGTCTACTACAAAAATTATAAAGGAAGTTCCGAGAGATTGACATCCTTGGTGTTCCAAAAATCAAAGTCACAAAAAGTTACATTTAATTATCAAACTAATTATAATAAAATTATTTATGGAAAATAATTAATTTGAAAAATTTTAAAAGAGCCCCAAATTTCAGGAGACTCACATCCTACCCACCTTAGAAAATTTTGTCCTCGAAATTACACTTAGGCATAGTATAAAAAGGTTAGAAGATTTATATCTAGAGGAGTCAAGTACGAGAGAATTGCGAGCAGAGAAGTTACAGTTATGGTAAGAGAAATTTGGATAAGTTCAAGGAGGAATTTTTCATGGGTATAAGGTACGACTTAGGTGGATACTTGATTGGGAAATTGGAAGAAACGGTACCTATGGTAATACGAATGTTAGGCACAAAGAGGTATAGAATCAAGGATTTGATTTTTTTTAGATTTATGACATGATTAGGGAAAGGATAAGATCCTTCTCGAACTCATAGCCGAAATGATCGCGAAGTTATGGTTGCAACATAGGACAGGAGGTTAAGGGATGAAAGGATAGTGATACGGTCTGAAACTACAACTTCAGGTCAGCTAGAATAATCCGATAATCAAATAAGCTGAAGAAATTGCACACCGGTTCATACTATGGTTTAGGGCCCATTTGGTAAACCGTATTTGGAGGTAAATTTTAGGATTTTATGGATTTGGAGTCAAATTCATGTAATCCTATATTTAGTTGGAGAGGGATTTGGATTTGGATATGGAAAGTATGACCAAATCCAAATTTTGGATTTGGAAGAAAGAGAGTTGGATTTAGAAGAAAGAGAGTTGGATTTGAAAGGAAAAAAGTTAGTTATTTTTTTAATAATTTTGTTTTTCTATTAAATATTTCGTTAACACAAATTAATAATTAATTAGTTATTTAATTAATTAGTTATTTCTTATATATTATTTTTTATAATTATTATTTTTAAAATATTTAATTTATAGTTAATTAAGAATTAACTATTAGTTAAATTAAAAATTAGTCATTATTATTATTTTAAAAATTAACTTTTTTTATAACTAATAGTTAGTTGTTACTTTCATAAAAAAAATTAACTAATAGTTAGTTATCATAATTATAATTTAAATTAATATTTATTAATTGATAGTTTTATTCTTAATATTTTATAATAATCTCAATTAATAATTTATTACTTTATTAATCATAATTATAATCTTAGTTAATAATTTATTAATCATAACTATAATCTTCAGTAATAATTTATTAATTAATATCCAATTATAATCATAAATAATAATTTATTGGTCTTATTATAATCTTAATTAATAATTTGTTAATTACTATTTTATTGTAATCTTAATTAATCATATTTTAATCGCAAATAATTTATAATTTAGTAATTTAATAACTAATTTCTTGTAATAATTTTAACTAATAATTTATTAATCAACATTATAGTATTAATTAATAGTTTTAAGGTTCCTCAATTAAATATTTAATTATAACCTTTATTAATCATAATTATAATGATTATTAATCATAACTATAATTCTAATTAATACTTAATAAATAATAAATAAATATCTAATTATAATCTTAATTAATGAGTTATTAGTCTTAATTATAAATATTAATTATTATATTTAATTTATATTCAATTAAGAATTAACTATTAGTCAAATAAAAATTAGTCATTATATTATTTTAAAAATTAAATTTTTTATAACTAATAGTTAGTTATTATTTTATAAAAAATTTAAATAATTTTTATTTATCGTAATTATAATTTAAATTAATATTTATTAATTAATAGTTTTATTATTAATATTTAATAATAATCTCAATTAATAATTTATAACTTTATTAATCATAATTGTAATTATAATTAATAATTTATTATTCATAACTATAATCTTAAGTAATAATTTATCAATTAATATCCAATTATAATCATAATTATTAATATATTAGTCTTATTATAATCTTAATTAATAGTTTGTTAATTACTATTTTATTTTAAGGGTCTTAAATAATAATATTTTAATCACAAATAATTTATAATTTATAATTTAATAACTAATATTATAATAATTTTAATTAATAATTTATTAATTAAAATCTTAGTCTTAATTATTAATTATACACTTCATCAATTAAATATTTAATTATAACCTTTATTAATCATAATTATAATAATTTATTAATCATAACTAAAATTTTAATTAATAATTAATAAATAAATATTTAATTATAATCTTAATTAATGATTTATTAGTCTTAATTATAAGCTTAATTATAAATATTAATTATTATTTTGTTATAATTTTGTTATAATTTTAATTAATAATTTATTAATCATAATTATCGTCAGAATTAATAATTTATTATTTAATAATTTAGTAATTAATATATTATTAAAATTTTAAATCATAATTTTTAATCGTCATTATAATCATTATTATAATCTTAATCAATAATTTATTAATCATAACTATTATCATAATTATAATAATAATTTAATTATTAATCATAACTATAATTATAATTATAATAATTAATTAATAATTTATTTATTTGTTATTTTATTAATGTATATATTATTATCATAATTATTAATCATAATTATAGTTTACAAAATCCTATGTTTGGTTGGAGTTGGATTTGAATTTAGATTTGGATTTGGATTTGAATTTTGGATTTCCAAATCCAAATCATTGTTACCAAACAAGTCCTTAGCCTATTTATCAAGTTTATAGGATAACACATGATTCCTTAAACCACGGCTAGTCTACTCTTAATCCAAAATCTAGCTAATAGTATTTGAAGGTCTTCTACCTTCTCCTTTCCGTTAGTACCCTCATTGGTCTAGTATCCTCAATCGTAGCTTCCACTAACATAATGTCAAGGTGCCCATAATATAATCTGTCAAGGTCGTCAAGCGTCCTTGATTTTCGAAAATTTTAACACAACATACTCTTAACTTTTCTCTATCTATGAAATATCTTCATCTTCAAGAACTTACAATTCAACTGTAGATTTCCATTTATCAACCTATCACAAGATATTCCTCTTCCATTTTGTTCTCACGTCTCTATCTTGATATTTTGCTTCACTCTCTTCTTATGTCATTTTGTTTCTTGTTCTTGTTCCTGAATGCCACAATCTTGATCAGGTGTCAATCTACAATCTATGGTGCTGGCTTCCTAATAACTTACTTGTATATCATAATCATTTTCCTTTTCTAACTTCACTTGTATCTTATCGCAACATTTGTATCATTTATTTCTTTGAGATAACCTCCTTTTTTCTTCATTCGAAACTCAACTTTCAGGTTGGATTTTACGACTATATAGCTTGCTTAAGATATATCCTCTCTTTAATCTTCATTAAGTTATCATAAATAATCATGCTCGTAATCCTTGTCTCAATTGATTTCTTCTTAATCTATTTATGAACCATCCTAAAATTCCAACATTGTTCCTCTTCAAATATTTTGACCTAAACCTAGTACTGCTTATATAATTTCTCCATCTCTTTATATATCCACTACGTACACCAATCACAATTGCTCCAGTTACAATACCTCCAGGATTACTATATATTCTGCATCGACGAAGGGTTTACTAACATGTCTTCTGAGGTACGACTTTTCTAATTCTATTTCCATATCCTTAGCTATGACTAACCATCGAAGATAGAAAGGTATATTCAATCCCCTACAATCCCACAAATTCTATACCATGCTATTACAAGCCTTAGGTCAAATATCTTAGCAACGTAACCAATGTTCTACCCCCTTCAAACCATAGGTGTCACGCCCCAGAACCAGAATACTGGAGAGAGGGGGCAGACATAGCCAGCAACGGATATTGAAATGGGAACCACCTCGATATACGGTCACGGCTGTCTAGAAATATGAGGGTTTACTACAAGCCAACAGTATCTTAAGGTCAAGCCTACTGTCTCAATCTCAAGCAAGTAATATAATTACAAGATGTTTGACCACCAAATATACAATAAAAGGCATCCCAAATATTACATATCAGCTGATCATGAAGCTAGTCGTACAAAATGCTAGGACTAGCAAGAGTTAAGTCATACATGATCAACCCTAGGATTTGTTAATCATGTTTACAGCCCGTAGGCAGACAGTAAGTAAAAGTACATCGAGCTAACAGGTGCTCGTCGGCTAAACGCCTCAAAAGAATAACTTTACAATAGAGTGAGCGAAACAAAATAGAAAACCCACCCGTAGCCCGGATTCCTTCTAGTCGCCACCATTGGGCTGGAAGCTTGGTAGATCCTCGGGAGCTGCTCCGAAATCTGGCCACACAAAACCAGCTGGGTCAACCCCAGAAAGAGCAAGTGCCACAAGGGGGGCACCAAATAAGAACAAAAGCCAGCAATTAGCACAAGAAAATCTAATAGTAAAACTATAATTTACGAAAACATGGCAGGGTGATATACGACGAGATAACCATGGAACTATTCCGATAGCCAGGTTACAACCCGTAAACCAAACAAGGACCGGGGTTGTAACCCTTAATCTGAACAGAACTTGGTTTCCCACCATTTATCGGCAAGATAATAATGCAAGAAATCAAGACAGGGAGCAATCTTGTACTGGATCAAGACATGGCTAAACTGGTTATACCTCATTCAATCAATCACGGCCAAGCAGATACTACGGCTTACTACTTTAACTAACTAGGGTTATCACAGACCTAATTACTAACAAGATGCAGTGAGATTGTTCCACAGCCACAAGCCCTGCAGACCATCCAGGTTACCCAGGTCGAAAATTAGGGGTTGAATTCAGGTGGGTACATCGTCCGGGAGACAAATGTACCCTTAGGTGACTTAGAGGGTGCAACACGCGACGGTGTGCTGGAAATGTGCCCTACTCGTCGGCAGGCTACAGATCCCAAGAGCGCCCAGGTAACGGGATTGCCCGTAGCTGTGTCATCTCTTCATGACTACTGAGTTATTCTAGTTATTAACCTTAATCCATTTTAGTAGGTACTCCTGACCGTGGTACTCAGGAGTCCCATCCTAGACATGATGCAAGACAGGACAAGTGGATTTAACAAGCAAGCAAGAAAGAACTACCCACGGTGTCAAGGCAAGTCAAGTTAAGTTAGCCGTCGTAACAGCATTAAGATAAATCATGTCAGGGTACTTGTCAGGAGTGCGCCACGACGGACCACTATCATGTCAGGTTGGTCATGTCAGGAGTGCACCACTACGGGTCACTGTCGTATTATGCTAGTTTCTTGCCATACCATGCCATGTACAATAGTCATTCCAAACATATTAAGTAAAATCAAGTTCATGACAAAAGGCGTAAGGATATAAAATGGGCATAAAATATCTAATAAAATATCAATATACAGGGCTATAGAAAAGCTAAGCTTAAAGAAATAAGACCAAAACTCCAAGAGCCAACAGGTTAAGCAAGGGGTCAGGGGAGCAGCGTACGCGAAAAGTCACGCACGCATGAGAGCTGCGTACGCAAAAGTCACGCACGCAGGAGAGCTGCGTACGCGAAAAGTCACGCACGCCAGAGAGAGCAGCGTAGGTGAAAAGTCACGCATGCTTCAGAGAGCAGCGTAGGTGAAAAGTCACGCACGCTTCAGAAAGCAGCGTAGGTGAAAAGTCACGCACGCTTCAGAGAGAAGCGTAGGTGAAAAGTCACGCACGCTACAGAGAGCAGCGTAGGTGAAAAGTCACGCACGCTTCAGAGAGCAGCGTATGTTAAAAGTCACGCACGCTACAGAGCAGCGTATGTGAAAAGTCATGCACGCTGGAGCTGCGTACGTGCAAAAGCACGCAAGCAGAGAGCTGCGTACGCATAAAAACACGCACGCAGGGTCTGGGTCTTCTTCTCCATGGCTGAGAAGAAGCTCCAATGGCTCCAAAACTTCAAAGCATCACAACTTGGTCATCCGAACTCCAAATCCAGATTTCCAAAGTTCTAACCAGGGTAGAATTGAACTCTCTTCCACATGGAAACATCAAAACCCATAAAAATCCAACTTAAATAGATCAAAACTATACAAAACCGAAAATAGGGAAAACTTAGATCTAGAGCAATGGAGACTCCAAATCACAAAATGCTAAGTTCTAAAGTTGATCACCATGTCCTACTCTAGCAAATGGAAAAATAAAAGAGGGTTCTCATATGGTGGCAAGGTGCACTTGCCTATGGGTTGGGAGAGGAAGGAGAAGAGAGTTGTTTAGAGGAAGGAGAAGAAGAAATTTAATGGAGGTTATGAGGAGAGAGAAAAAGTTGGTAGAGTTTTAAAGAGGATGGGATGTGGTGTGTTGAGGGTGGAGTGTAGGTTAAGGTGTTCCTATGAATAATAAACCAAATCAAACCAACCCAATCCAAACCAATTAAAACCGAACCATGACGAAACCCAAATATAAGAAATACCGAAATTCCACAAGTTGAGAAAAATAAAAAAATACATGCCAAAATCCAGATACGAGTATAAATACGAAATACGAGAAATACGGGAAATGAGGGTGACAACTCTACCCACCTTAAAAGAATTCCGTCCTTGGAATTTAATCAAGGAGCTAGAGATTGTCACGACAAGCTACATTAAGCACAGGCAAGTTACACTAAGCAGTTCAATCATACAATCACACAATGCAAGCAAGGAAGGGAAAACGTAAGGCATAAGAAAGACATTATACCTCACGAGTCAAACAGGTAGGGATATCGTGATCGGATGTCGTCCTCACGCTCCCACGTTGACTTACCTAGAGAGTGATGACCCCAAGCAACACGGACTAATTTAATAGTCTTGTTCTTGAGTATCTTCTTCCTCCGGTCCAATATAGACACGGGCCTCTCCTCATACGAAAGGTTGGTACCAACAACCAATTCCGAATGGACTAGGATGTGGCTCGGGTCCGGAATATACCGTCGTAATTGGGACACATGGAATACATCATGCACCTCACTTAGCGACGGCGGAAGAGCGAGACGATAGGATACATCTTCTACTCGCTCTAGAATATCGAACGGCCCTATATACCTAGGACTAAGCTTTCTCCGCACGCCAAAGCGAATGACGCCGCGGTTAGGCGAGATCCTAAGGAATACATGGTTGCCGACAGCAAATTCTAAGGGACGCCGATGAGCATCGGCCCAATGGCGCTGGCGGTCCTGGGCAACTCGGAGGTGATCTCTGACCTTCCTGACCACTTCAACCGTCTGGGAAATCAATTCAGGTCCGAGCATCTGCCTCTTCCCGATATCATCCCATGCTAGCAGGGATCTGCACTTCCTGCCATAAAGAGCCTCGAAGGGTGCCATCTGGATACTGGCCTGATAACTATTGTTGTACGAGAATTCCACCAGGTGCAGATGATTCTCATATGAACCACCGAAGTCAAGGGTACAGGATCTCAACATATCTTCAAGAGTCTGGATTGTGCGCTCTGATTGACCATCCGTCTGCGGGTGATAAGCTGAGCTGAATTGAAGGCGAGTCCCCAAACTCTTCTGCAAGCTGTGCCAAAAGTGTGATGTGAATCTTGAATCCCTGTCCGAGGTGATGCTGACTGGCACACCATGAAGCCTGACGATCTGCCTGAGATACATCTCTGCTAACTGCACCGTCGACTGTCCAACTCTGAATGGGAGAAAGTGTGCCACCTTGGTAAGCCTGTCAACTATAACCCAGATGGCATCTCTACCAGCTGGGGATCTGGGCAATCCGGTCACGAAATCCATGGTTATATGTTCCCATTTCCATTCTAGGATCGGTAAGGGTTGAAGAAGTCCAGCGGGCCTCTGATGTTCAGCTTTAACCTGTTGGTAAACCAAACACCGAGAGACAAACCGGGCTATCTCCCTCTTCATGCCATTCCACCAGAAATGCTGACGAATATCACGGTACATCTTCGTACACCCGGATGAATAGAATACTGTGAACTGTGGGCTTCTGCCATGACTTCCTGTTTGATATCTCCGCTGGGTACACAAAGACGAGTGTCGTGCCAAAGTGTACCGTCTTCATGGATACATAACTCTGGCCTTCTTTCTGCTTCACACTCTGTTCGGAGTCGCTGGATCTTAGAATCTGTTGAATGCGCCATACGGATTCTCTCAACTATGCCGGACTGAACCCGTAGGCTGGCCATCAATGCCACACTGGTTGGAAAAACCACTTCAATTCCCATCTTCTGAAGATCTGCTAATAATTTTGGTTGCGCCGTCAGGAAATAAACTCCGGCTCTCCTGCTCAATACATCTGCTACAACGTTGGCCTTCCCGAGATGATACTGCAAATCCACATCATAGTACACCAGTAGCTCTAGCCATCTTCTCTGCCGCATATTAAGGTCCTTCTGGGTGAAAACATACTTCAGGCTCTTATGATCAGTAAAGACCTCCACTCTATCTCCGTACAAGTAGTGTCTCCACAACTTCAAAGCAAACACTACCGCCGCCAATTCTAAGTCGTGGGTCGGGTAATTCTTCTCATGATCAAGTAGTTGACGTGATGCATAAGATATTACCTTCCCATGCTGCATCAAGACACACCCCAATCCTCTGCCTGAAGCGTCGCAATAAACTGTGAATCCTTCGGTCCCATCTGGAAGGGTGAGAATGGGAGCCGTTATCAAACCTCGCTTCAACTTCTCAAATGATTCCTGACACTCTGCTGTCCAAACAAACGGCACATCCTTGCGGGTCAACTGGTTCATTGGCGCTGAAATCCTTGCAAAGTCTGAAACGAACGGCCGGTAGTAGCCGGCCAATCCAAGGAAGCTGCGAACCTCTGCCACTGAGCTGGGTACCGGCCATGACTCGATAGCCACAATCTTCTGGGGATCCACTTCCACTCCTCCTCGGGTAATGATGTGACCCAAGTATGAAATGCGATCGAGCCAGAACTCGTATTTACTGAACTTGGCGTACAACTGATACTCCCTAAGCGTCTGAAGGACGGCTCTGAGATGCTGCTCATGCTCTGCTTCGCTCTTGCTGTAGACCAGGATATCATCTAGGAACACGATCACGAACTGATCCAAGTAAGGAATGAAAATGCGATTCATGAGGTCCATGAATACGGCCGGCGCATTGGTCGCTCCAAAGGGCATAACAAGGAACTCCCAATGTCCATACCTCGATCTGAATGCTGTCTTCGGGATGTCCTGCTCTCTGACTCTGATCTGGTGGTATCCTGACCGTAAGTCTATCTTCGAGAACACTGAAGCCCCTCTGAGCTGATCAAACAAGTCATCTATCCTCGGAAGAGGGTATCTGTTCTTGATTGTCACCGAATTCAAGGTACGATAATCAACACATAGACTGGACGTACCATCCTTCTTTTTTACAAGAAGCATCGGGGCTCCCCAAGGCGATCCACTTGCACGGATGAATCCTTTGGTCCTCAGTTCTTCAATCATCTTGTACAAAATCTCCAACTCTGAAGGCGCCATTCTGTAGACTCGTTCTGATACTGGTGCTGTTCCGGGGATTAAGTCTATAGTGAACTCAATCTCCCGCTCTGGCGGCATCCCTGGAAGCTCTTCTGGGAAAATATCTGGAAATTCTTCAACTATTCTGGACAACTGCACTGCTGCTACTGCCATTCGCAACACTGGGGAAGATGGCTCCACTGCTCCTCTGGAAAATGAGAACTCTGGCTCGCCTGGAATGCTGAAAATAACTCTGCCAACATGGCAGTCTATCCTAGCATACTGGTTCCTCAACCAATCTATGCCTAGGACTACATCATAGTCTGCCATAGGAAACTCTATGAATCTAGCGGGGAACTCCCTACCGCTAACTACGATCCGACATGAGGAAAACACTCGATCTACTCCCACAAGGCCATTACCAGTAAGTATATTGAGCCTCACTGATAATGACTCGGGCTCCAATCCTATCCGTGTCACGAATCGTGCAGACATAAATGAATGCGATGCACCAGAATCAAATAATACAGACGCTGGAGAGGAGTTGACGAGAATAGTACCTGCCATAACCTCACCTGGTGCAACTTCTTCTTCCATAGCCATCATCATGGCCTGACCTTGTCCTCTGGCTGCTGGTCCCCTCTGCTGGAAACCTCTCTGCCTATTCTGGGTCTGAGCTTGGGCTTGTGCATACTGCTGGGGGTGTTGTTGCTGGAATGCCTGAGACTGAGGCGGCAAGGGCCTCAAAGACTGATACTGCTGCTGCTGAACTGGTGCTGGGGCCGGTCCTCTCTCCGAATAGCTAGAAGGGTTGGATGCTGATGAACCACCCCTATTCGGGCAAGCCCCTATCCTATGATCTGCTGCTCCACAAGCCAGGCACAATCCCTACGCCCTGCGACAATCCGCCACTACATGGCCTGGCTTCCCGCAATGAGAACATCCCATCGCGGAAGTCTGCTTCTGCTTCTGCTGCTGCGGGTACGTCAGGGTCGAATGCTGAACTGACGTTACTAAGGCCGCCCGCCTCGGAGTTCCAATGGTCAAACTTCTAGCTACTGGGGCTGGAGCTGATGATTGGTGCATCTGACTGTGGGACCGCTTCCTACATCCGGTCATATCCACGATCCTCTGGGAGGTGTACTCATGCCTCCTAGCTGCTCTCAAGACTGCATCGAACGTCTGGTGCTCGAACTGCTCAACCGCCAACAAGATCTCCAAATGCAGTCCCTGCTGGAACCGCTGGGCCCTATCAAACTCGGTCGCCACCAAGGTGGGGGCAAACCTACTGAGTCTAGAAAACTCCGATGCATAACTGTCGACTGTTCTGCCTCCTTGCTTCAAGTTGGTAAATCTGGTCTGCAGGTCATACCGAGCCACAGCATCGAAATACTTCGTCTGGAATCTCTCTCTAAATACTGCCCAAGCAATGGGTGCCACTAATCCCATGGCTTGCGTCGCCCGCCAACTGCGAGCCAAGTCCAACAACTGCAGGCATACCACCGCCACCTTCTCATTCTAGGGTGTCCTAGCTGCTTCCAGAATCACCCTCTTTTTTTAGTAAAGAAGTACGATACGCCGCCGGTATCCTGAAGCCATGCATCTATGACAATCGCATCCTCGGTGCCGTCGAAAAAAGGAGGGTTCAAGCACTTGAAGCTGTTTGCCGCCTGGTTCCCTGGATGTCCGCCTCGGGTCAAAGAATCTTGAACTGTCTGGTGCAGGGCGTCGCTTCGACGATCTTAGGAAGCTATCAAGGTTTTGATGAGGCCTACTAAGGTACCATCATCTGGCTCTGTGGGCTGAACGGGCCGAACTGGTGACTCTCCTCCAGTATGTATCACTCTGGAGGCGACTCCGGAATGCTGGACTTGATCTCCAGGTTGCTGCTGGTCCACGGGAGGTGCTCCTCCTCGCTAATCGGCAGGGTCAGGTACAGTGTCGCTGAAGAAGACGACACAGGGAAACAATAAGGAAGGACCAGGACAGATCAACGATACAAGCATGTAATCAGGGCAAGAATTTCAGAGATTTGAAAATACGGGCGGAGATCAAGGGCGAATACTGATTGAGACATCTATTTGGTAAACCCTCATATTTCTTGATTGACAAGACCTGCATGGGCCACCACTTAAACCATGTCACGCCCCAGAACCAGAATACTGGAGAGCGGGGGCAGACATAGCCAGCTACGTATATTGAAATGGGAACCACCTCGATATACGGTCACGGCTGTCTAGAAATATGAGGGTCTACTACAAGCCAACAGTCTCTTAAGGTCAAGCCTACTGTCTCAATCTCAAGCAAGTAATATAATTACAAGATGTTTGACCACCAAATATACAATAAAAGGCGTCCCAAATATTACATATCAGCTGATCATGAAGCTAGTCGTACAAAATGCTAGGACTAGCAAGAGTTAAGTCATACATGATCAACCCTAGGATTTGTTAATCATGTTTACAGCCCGTAGGCAGACAGTAAGTAAAACTGCAACGAGCTAACAGGTGCTCGTCGGCTAAACGCCTCAAAAGAATAACTTTACAATAGAGTGAGCGAAACAAAATAGAAAACCCACTCGTAGCCCGGGTTCCTTCTAGTCGCCACCATTGGGCTGGAAGCTTGGTAGATCCTCGAGAGCTGCTCCGAAATCTGGCCACACAAAACCAGCTGGGTCAACCCCAGAAAGAGCAAGTGCCACAAGGGGGGCCACGAAATAAGAACAAAAGCCAGCAATTAGCACAAGAAAATCTAATAGTAAAACTATAATTTACGAAAACATGGCAGGGTGATATACGATGAAATAACCATGGAACTATTCCGATAGCCAGGTTACAACCCGTAAACCAAACAAGGACCGGGGTTGTAACCCTTCATCTGAACAGAACTTGGTTTCCCACAATTTATCGGCAAGATAATAATGCAAGAAATCAAGACAGGGAGCAATCTTGTACTAGATCAAGACATGGCTAAACTGGTTATACCTCATTAAATCAATCACGGCCAAGCAGATACTACGGCTTTCTACTTTAACTAACTAGGGTTATCACAGACCTAATTACTAACAAGATGCAGTGAGATTGTTCCACAGCCACAAGCCCTGCAGACCATCCAGGTTACCCAGGTCAAAAATTAGGGGTTGAATTCAGGTGGGTACATCGTCCGGGAGACAAATGTACCCTTAGGTGACTTAGAGGTTGCAACACGCGACGGTGTGCTGGAAATGTGCCCTACTCGTCGGCAGGCTACAGATCCCAAGAGCGCCCAGGTAACGGGATTGCCCGTAGCTGTGTCATCTCTTCATGACTACTGAATTATTCTAGTTATTAACCTTAATCCATTTTAGTAGGTACTCCTGACCGTGGTACTCAAGAGTCCCATCCTAGACATGATGCAAGACAGGATAAGTGGATTTAACAAGCAAGCAAAAAAGAACTACCCATGGTGTCAAGGCAAGTCAAGTTAAGTTAGCCGTCGTAACAGCATTAAGATAAATCATATCATGGTACTTGTCAGGAGTGCGCCACGACGGGCCACTATCATGTCAGGTTGGTCATGTCAGGAGTGCACCACTACAGGTCACTGTCGTATTATGCTAGTTCCTTGCCATACCATGCCATGTACAATAGTCATTCCAAACATATTAAGTAAAATCAAGTTCATGACAAAAGGCATAAGGATATAAAATGGGCGTAAAATATCTAATAAAATATCAATATACAGGGCTATAGAAGAGCCAAGCTTAAAGAAATAAGACCAAAACTCCAAGAGCCAATGGGTTAAGCAAGGGGTCAGGGGAGCAGCGTACGCGAAAAGTCATGCACGCATGAGAGCTGCGTACGCAAAAGTCACGCACGCAGGAGAGCTGCGTACGCAAAAAGTCACGCACGCCAGAGAGAGCAGCGTAGGTAAAAAGTCACGCACGCTTCAGAGAGCAGCGTAGGTGAAAAGTCATGCACGCTTCAGAGAGCAGCATAGGTGAAAAGTCACGCACGCTACAGAGAGCAGCATAGGTGAAAAGTCACGCACGCTTCAGAGAGCAACGTATGTGAAAAGTCACGCACGCTACAGAGCAGCGTATATGAAAAGTCACGCACGCTGGAGCTGCGTACGTGCAAAAGCACGCAAGCAGAGAGCTACGTACGCGTAAAAACACACACGCAGGGTCTGGGTCTTCTTCTCCATGGCTGAGAAGAAGCTCCAATGGCTCCAAAACTTCAAAGCATCACAACTTGGTCATCCGAACTCCAAATCCAGATTTCTAAAGTTCTAACCAGGGTGGAATTGAACTCTTTTCCACATGGAAACATCAAAACCCATAAAAATCCAACTTAAATAGATCAAAACCATACAAAACCGAAAATAGAGAAAACTTAGATCTAGAGCAATGGAGACTCCAAATCACAAAATGCTAAGTTCTAAAGTTGATCACCATGTCCTACTCTAGCAAATGGACAAATAAAAGAGGGTTCTCATGTGGTGGCAAGGTGCACTTGCCTATGGGTTGGGAGAGGAAGGAGAAGAGAGTTGTGTAGAGGAAGGAGAAGAAGAAATTTAATGGAGGTTATGAGGAGAGAGAAAAAGTTGGTGGAGTTTTAAAGAGGGTGGGATGTGGTGTGTTGAGGGTGGAGTGTAGGTTAAGGTGTTCCTATGCATAATAAACCAAATCAAACCAACCCAATCCAAACCAATTAAAACCGAACCATGACGAAACCCAAATATAAGAAATACCAAAATTCCACAAGTTGAGAAAAATAAAAAAATACATGCCAAAATCCAGATACGAGTATAAATATGAAATACGAGAAATACGGGAAATGAGGGTGACAATAAGCAAACTACTCAATCCTTACAAGCACGTCTAACCATAAATACTTATTTTTGATACCTCTATCATAGTCTAACCCTATTGGTCAATCTTTTAGCCCCGGTTTCAAACATGTCATTCAAGGTTTGACTCAACCAATATGGAGATGGTTGACTAGTCTATCTCATACTTACCCACTCCTAGAGAGATACCTAATCTACCTAGGACAATTACTTGTTATTCAAGAAAATTTATTTTCATATTCCTGATTTCTATAACCTCCACGCGAAAATTGTCACGCCCCAGAACCAGAATACTGGCAAGTAGGGACGGACCAGGCCAGCTACGTATACCAAAGTACTCCAATACTCGGAAATAATGTATAAATTGTATAGACATAGGGGGTTACTACTACAATCCAACAGGCAATCCCAGGTCAAGAATCCTAGGTATCTCAATCACAGGCAAATATGTAAGTACAAGAAGTATGATCATCAGACATAAAATAGTAAAGCGTCCCAAACTATATATATATGGGTGATCATGAGACTAGTAATACAAAAAGAAGAACTAGCAAGAGTAATAGTCATACATGATAAGCTCTAGCTATAGTCTAGAATACGCTAATCATGTTTGGACCGGTAGGCTAAATGTTAAATCCAAAACACGAGCTAAACACGTGCTCGGAGGCTAAATGACATAAAAGAATATTGTACATAACTAGTGGGAGAATGATATAGGAAACCCACTATGGTACTCTGGTGCTCCGGATAGTCACCGTCGAGTAGATGATACGGAAGAACCTTCGAGCATCTCTACCATATCTGGCCAAACAAAACCAGTGGGGTCAGACCCCCAATAGCAAGTACCACAAAGGAAGCCAAACTATGAACTAAAATCAGCAATAACTAACATAGCAACGGATAGCAACAAAAATAAGTAAAAGTAAATCGAGACTCGTGCGCTACCAATGCACTTATCCCGAGAATAGAAAAGACAATAAGTAAAGCAACACGTAGCATAAAGTAAACGACATGTGATATAATGTAAACTATGGACATGTGAATTAAACTAAACATATGAGCATGTAAGATAACTGGAACATGCAAGATAACTGGAACGTGTGAGCATGTAGGGTAACTGGAACATGTGAGCATGTTAGGTAACTGGAGCATGCGAACATGTTAGGTCTATATAGAACGACAAATGATAAGATGACTTAGGAACTATTCCGGAACCCAAATTACAACCCGTAAACCAAACAAGGACCGGGGTTGTAACCCTTCTCCTGAACATGACTAGTCTCTAATCATTTACCGGCAAAAGTAAAGCATAACAATGATGTACTGAAATAAATAAACCTGGACAATGTCTAGGCAAACTAGACTAGACTGGACTCCATACAACAATCACGGCCAAGCAATGAGTACGGCTTTATACATTCGCTAACTAAGGTTATCACATTCCTAATTACTAACATATGCAAGTTTGAGAAATCCAAGTCCAGTTGCATGCCTGCTACTACCTGAATGATCCAAGCCAAAAAAAAAAACAAGTATAGCAGACACACTGCAGTAAGATACATGTGTCCTAAGGAGGTGCCCCACTCGACGGTGTGCTGGAAGAGTGCTCATCATGGCAGATAGCTCCAAATCCCATGTATATATATAAGACCAAGACCAAAGGGGCAGCTGGTAACCGGAAAAATTTCTAATGATCTAGGTAATCAAGCTAGTTATTTAGTCCTTAACATTTTCTTGTTGGGTTTTGGGTGTGACATTCCGCAGAATCCATCCTAGACATGAGACATGCGAGACTGGACAAAAAGCAAGAATGTGCACTATAACAAGCCATAACAAGAAAATATAATAAACTGGAAGCTAGGAGTGCGCTATGATGAGCCACTATAGAGAAATAAGGGAGTGCGTCATGACAGGCCACTATCATGTAAGCAAAGAATGACATGTATCATGAGTACGCCACGACGGGCCACTATCTAGTAAGCAAAGAAGGACATGTATCATGAGTGCGCCACGACGGGCCACTATCTAGTAAGCAAAGAAGGACATGTATCATGAGTGTGCCACGACGGGCCACTATCTAGTATGCAAAGAAGACATGGCAACAACTATCGTAGCATATAAGAAAGAATCGAAAGGAAAGACATATCATGGCATATGAGAAGGAATAAATAAAAAGTAAGTACTTGTCATAGAATAATAATTGTACATGTGCTAGTGTCAAGTGTATATAGGGTGTACAATCATTCTCTAACTATACAAGGTCATCTAATCATGTTAAGAATTTATTACACTCGAAGAAAATCTCAAAAACGGACATAAACAGGCAAAAACAGTGAAAACAATCCAAATCAACCAAATTCGGTATACCGGCGGTATACCGACGGTTTTCCGACCAAAGACAGAAAGTTTTTGGACAGAAAATCGGTATACCGTCGGTATACTTCGGAATTCCGATTATCTAGGCAGCAACAAAATCCCAGATTTTGCCAAAACTTGTTTCGGCCATAAAAACTTTATTTTAAATCGAAATTCGGATTTTCAAAAGAAAATTATATAGAATTGAATTCTCTACAACATAGAAGTATTATTTTTCACAAATTAAAATATTTGATAGATCAATACCTCAAAATACTCCAAAAAAAGGTTCTCGGGATACCGAAACGGGTTCCGATTTTCACCAAACCCAAAATCTATGTATACAAGCTAGGTGTGGGCCTCATATATGCATATGTGACCAAGATCCATGATGGTAATCCCAATATCACTCTCAATACCGAGTTTTCTACTAAGTCGATGTTGGATTTTAATAGAAAATCAAGACCTAGTTCAACCAAATTTAGAAACATGCATATAGATGAGAATCATAAGGAAAACATTTTTACTAAATAAGTTTAGGACAATTATAAGCATTTAATCTCGAAGGAAAACAAAAATGACAAGCAAATATTATGGTTCAAGAATTTGGCAAAATGTACTTGCCTAGGTTCTCTAGCAACCAAGCCTAATCTTCTACTCCTCCTCCTAGGGGGGTTAGACACCACACCCAAGGCCTCAAGGCTAATCTCTTGGGAAGCTCCAAGGGGGAGAGAAAAGAAGAAGAAATGAAGAGAGAGTGAAGAGAATAAAAAAAAGAGGAGAGAGAAAGTTAAAAGGGTATATATATAAGGGAAAATTAATCTTAACCGTCGGATGGTGATCCATGTGAAGATCTAAGTCAATCCTAGCCATCCAAAGAAAACCAAGTATCCATTGGATAAAAGGGTGCATCTACACTATTCACAAAAATATCTGAATACTATTCACAAAAATATCTGAAACACTATTTATGAAAATATCGAAAATACTATTCACTAAATATATAAAATCGAAAATATCTAAAGTGTGGAAAAATCTGTCCGGACGGTATGCTGTTGGTATACACCGGTATACTGGCGGTATGCTGGCCAAGGAGAAAATCTATAAGTTGGAAAAAATTTAAAGCATTCCGAAAACTAAGAAATAACAAAATACGTATCCGTCTATAAATACTGATACTGTAAAACGAGTCTCACAAAAATTCCTTAAATTTAATGCAATTCCAAAAGTTTATATCTAGTCATGATCACCACGTTTCATCAATTTGTTTTATCCCGACGGGGTCCTCGGACTTTAATTGATACTCCTTAGGTTGGCATTGATTGGATACAAAAATCCAAGTTGTCTTCCTGCAGGTTGTATTCTTCCTTATCTCAACTTTTATGATCAAGGAACCTTCATACTCTTCAAACCCGATCTAGCTTAGATAATAGCAGCATGGTTTAGTCTAATGACCATCACGCCTCCTATTAGGGCTAAGCCTTGTACTATACTCTATTCCACAACTATCTTGCTGGAGTGTCTATACAAGCCTACCCACCTTAGCTAATCACCTAGTCCTGCCAAGCATGGGTTACTATAATTTCAAGTAAAACCTTCTAAATAATCATTAGGTTGAAGTCAAATCACTAATTCATGACTCATGGAATTATCATTTTCTCAAGTCACATCATTTGGTAATTCTATAGTAGAGATAGCACTATTCTGATCTCCATCTAATTCCTACTAGATCTTTGCAATCTTCTATTCGTATTCGTAGTCATCTCAATCATGATTGAAAATTCTTCCAACATATCTATAAGTATGTAAACCTCTAATTTAATTCCATATGTTCTAGTCAAGAGGTCTCTCCTTCAACCAAGGGATTTTCCTATAGAAGCTAAATCTTCATAAAAATGCCATATATTTTCTATCGTTCTGTCTAGTAATGATGTCTGTCCAAACCCCTATATATACTAAATAATCACCTACGAAATATTATATCTGTCTTAGTCACATTCTATAATAAGATATAATCAAAATGGTATCAATCACAAAAGTTCGTCCTTCCGAGATAGGAAAGGTCGAGAGTTCAAAAATAGGAAGTCAAGAAAGGTATGATTTGGTAAAAATACGAGTTTCAAGGGTGGTAGTAGAAGTCAAAGAAATTTTCAATAGCAGTAGTGAATTAAGATCCTAATATATTATCCTATCGCAGGCCCGTACGGTACAGTAAAGTAACCGAAATGGCTAACTCGACCTGCATGGGCCACCATAAAAATCTTGTCACGCCCCAGTCCCAAAATATGCAGGACCGAGCCATATGGCACATGCCAGGTATGTATTCAACCAGACTCTAGTACGACAAGAATACGTATAAGCTGTTCGAAATGGTATAACTACAACTACATCAACTCTATATCTCAATCCAGATAACAAAAAACATAAGAAAGAAAAATATGAATACTAGTCTACAGCCTAATAATCATACTCGCCCAACTAGACTCAAAAAAGAATAATGAGTCCATAAATACTACGCAATCGAGCAGATATGTAATAGCAGAAGAATAAAACTTTAAAAGAGTATATACCTGAAATGAAATGAACACCAGCAACAATCCAGCAAGGAGCTCTACAAACCTACTCAGCCAACCTGGAAGGAAACCAGGTCCTCAGCGGGACGCAACAAGGTACATAATATGCAAGCCAGGTGTAAATAGTGCTAGAAATGTGAGTATGTAAACTACATCGAGACATAGTGAACTAGACAGCAACCATTCTACCTGATATGCTACTTTTGAGGACAATGTTCGATACATGGGCTTTCCAAATATAAAATTCGTAGCTCCGATATAGAGACTCAACGGGGTGTAGGATCGTAGCTCTGATATTGAGACTCAACAGTGTATATGAAACAGTGTATGCATAGTAGCCCAAGGATCTAGTAACTGTTCTCCCCTCCCATGAGACCGTACGAGTCGAATTCACGACTCGCGTGATCGGATCCTCTAACAGTAACAGTCAGTCATACATAGTAAAGTAAATGTAACCTAATCAGGGTCATGAATCAACACAGGTTCTGGACTTTCGGACAACTCTGGAATACAGGGAGTCTGGAAAAATAAAAGTGCACAACAGTGTCCTATGGTACAGGTGTATCCAAGTTGGTACAAGCACGTTATCAAGACAGTCTCTAATGACCGATACTAGACGTTACAAACGTACGTTTGCACCCGAATCTGCCTCGGATGCGAAGTATCGATCGACAGTCTTACGTCGGTATGCAATACAACTAATATAACAGATATTTAAGATATTAAATATAGAACTGATATACAAGATGGCAAGGTACACTTGCATGGAGTTGTCCAAACTGTGTTGAGACTGTAGTACCAAGGTTTATCCCACTATCCATGAGAACCACACTCCATGTAAATATCTATCAACCTAAATCACAAATAAATATATATCACACACTACAGTACACATATGAATAATAACTCCCACCTAGGGAACTTGGGTCATTTCTAGTCACCTATTACCTTGGGTTATCTAAGACACTTGTAATTATATAGCCTAGAACTAGGTTGCACTAGTCTCTATAATCATTATTGCAACAATATAAGTGGTAGATTCAAAATATCAAGTTTGCACCTTGTTATTCGTATAACAAAACCTACAACATGCACATCGAGACAAGATGATCAACTGTAAGGTCAACAATCTTATCTTAGTGATCCACATGGTCACCTAGTCAATTTCAGCAATGTGAGATCACTGGAATTGACTGATTTCAGTTTCGACGTACGGATTTCGAAATACTAACATGAATAGGAATTAATTATAATTAAGGATGATACATAAAAAAATCTACATACATCGTCGAATGATGAAACAAACATCACCATCGTGTCATGAATGGTTAAATTAGCTAGGATAGACTATCCATAAGTCCAATTTGGACACAGGAACAAAATAGTAATTTTGGATCAAAACGATATCCGTAGTTGGACTAGCTTTGCACCGAAAAACATGCTAGGATACAAGTCCACTAAAGCAAGCAAATTATATGTCCACGAGTCCAAAATGACGATACAAATCCAACGTTATATCCGAAATAGGATTCCGATGACCCGATCTCAAAATGACTCGTTGACCCGAAGTTAGGACCCAATTTGTATGAAAATACGTGCCAGAGCCAAAGTCCTCTAAATCTATAAAAATATATGTCAACGAGTCCATAATGACGATACGAACTCAACGGTATATCCAGAATTGGATTCCGATGAGCCGATCTCAAAATGTCCCGTTGACTCAGACAAAGGGACCCAATTTCGTACGGAAATGTGTACCGGGGCCACGTTGCTCCAAACTCAGCAAATAATATATAAATTTATGCCAGAACGATGCCACAAGTCTACTGGTGTCATCAAAATCGGAATCCGAAGTTCGGGGTCCAAATTAGAATTTTACAAGTTTGAAATTACGGTTTCGAGGGGCCAATTTTGGCGTCGATTTCAACCAACCAAACGACACCATATGAAGCTGAAATTTTTATGACACGAAGGTGGTTATACCTGTTGTGCAAAGGAACTGGTGGCATATCTGACAGAGTTGCAATGGAGGAGAAAAAATCCACGAAGTTGGCTTCATGAAACTGTCCAAAAATAATACAATTTAAACGGTCAACTTGGTTGCCAGTTTTGATCTATCAAATGATTGAATTAATAATTGAAATTTTAGGTGAGCGAAGGGGTATATACCTAGATTACAACGGAGAAAAGAGTTCGATGACCCGACGGTCAGATTGTCCAAAAAATATGCCCAAATTTGCTGTAACGAAATACGATTTCTTAGTTTAAAAACTCGCACGTCGCGCCGGGATCCCGTGCCAAACGCACGAATCGACTAATTTCTCGTGTCAGAGAGGTCGACGACTATCGCGGGCGAGTTCGTCGGGGTCGCTGGGTGTCGTACGGCAGCTACGACCCACAGTCGCTGCGGCTAACGTCGCACACCTATTGTGCGCTGTTGCTGCATCGCGCACTATTGTGCGCTGCTGCTGCATAATGGTCGTACGGCCTTGCTGGATCAACAGGACTATACACCAAGGCATCTCTCCTGGAAGGTCTTGCAGAAGAGCAGGGAAGAGCTCTTCCTTCCTAAGGTGGACGATGGTCGCGTCAATCCCGACGTTCGACGGTGGCGCCGCACTCGCTTGGTGGCCGCTGATGTTGATGTCCCTGACTGGAGAATACGGAGGAGACAGCATACAAACTCGGAGAGGCTCGCCAGCAGTCACTCGCTGCGGCGAGGACCAGGGCTAAACACAGCTGTAATCATGACGTTGATGATGAGGTAAAGGTTGCGGTGGTGACTAGTATAGAGGGGCGACTAGGGTTTATGCTAGGAGAAGTACAAGAGTGTGGAACAATATGACTATATAGGAAAATGAATGCTAGGTTTACGTGAGGGCTCCCTCCCCATTCATACAAGGCGTGCTCTCGTAGAGCTTGCATCTGCAACTTACTGCTAGAGACAGTCTCCTTCTCTTTGTGTGGAGGATAAAAACAGTATGAAAATTTGGATGGCCAGGCTCCTCTTGGCTAATTTAGAAGAGCAAATAACCTATTGGTTGTTGTATTAAGTCCATCAAAGCAAACAAAACATACATATATATAACATTATCAGTAATTGCTAAAAAAAATTAGTCTAGTATCATCATATAATCTTGTTAATAAAAATTAGTGATTTAACTAATTGTAAGCATAACAATATGTAAGGCAATTTAGCAACCATTTAAATTGGTCTTCAATATTTGTTAGCAAAATATATATAATAAACTAAAAATAAATAAATAGGGCTCATATGCACTTGGATTGGGCGTTTGAGTTTGGTTAAGCTAGGTTTGGGCTTGGAGCGACCATGACTACAATTTAAGTCATTTATAATCATTGATGAAATAATAGCATGCTGGAGCTCAATTAGATGGCACATAAGTGGCATGTGCATAGTAGACTTAAAATAGGTCAAAACCATATATTAGGTCGACTAGGTTGGATCGATATCGAGCCCCGAAATTAAGTTGGAAGTTTGGTCAAGTTTTTCGGTAGATGGTCAAATGGCCTAAATTGACCAGAAATTTGCTTGATGTAAATAGAATGCAATGGAACAACTTTGGATGGGACATGATATATCAAAATGAAGATAATATTGTCTACTGCAAAACTCATAAAAAAAAGTTCTTAGAGATTGATATCCCTGGTGCTCCAAAAATCAAAGTCACGAAAAGGTACATTTAATGATCAAACTAATTATAATAAAATTATTTATGGAAAATAATTAATTTAAAAAATTTTAAAAGAGCCCCATTGGGGCTCACAAAAAGTGATGGTAATGAATTCTATAATAACATGAGTGGAATGATAGAGATGATATGTTAAGAATCAATTTAAGATACAATCTGATAATCATATACGTCTATCCATAATCATGTTACCCAGAATCCTTGCCACACTACTAAGCATAGCTGCGATAAACTATAGAGTCCATAACAAAGGTATATACCTCTATAATCATGTTATCTAGATTTCTCACCACGCCAACCGGTATGGCTGCAAGAAACTCTAAATTCCATAACTAAGAGAAGTATATCCAAAATCAGGATCTATGTCCTTATCATGCTAGCTAGTATGGCTGCGATAAACTCTAGACTCCATAACCAAAGCAAACATTTACCTTTTATATTGTCCTCATCAAATGTATCATCAGAATGTACCTAATTTAGTCTATAAAATTTATTTCGATACAAAATCAAAGTCAACAAAGAATCTATAAAATTTATTTCGATACAAAATCAAAGTCAACAATGAACAGCAAGAATCAAATTCAATAACGAATCAAGGAAGAGTAGACAGAAATAAGTGGAAACATATTTTCGAGATAGGTTTATAGTGAGATTCTTAAGGGTCATCCCAGAAATCTATTAAAGAATCCTAATTTGTTATTGAGTACTCTCCTTCTAATATCCTATTTTCTATATCCTATCGCAGGCTCGCAGTAGTACAACTAAGTCGTTGTACTACCACGACATCGCTTTAATTGTGAAGCCTGACCTGCATACGCCACCATAAAAACGTGTCACGACCCGCACCCGGAAGCTCAGGCACGAGTATGTGGAAACACGTCCAACCTACGCCACAGAGTCGGCGGAAGTATGCTATTTACTCCTCAAGTAATATCCAAATCCAGCAATATAATATAAATCATGATAACAAGATTCTAACTCGATTACAATTGCTAACAGGTAGATATATTATAGAAAGACAAATCCACAAATTCTAATCTAGAAAGTCAATACATGAATCCTCAAAATATAGTACATCTCAATAAATGTTCTGACAATAGAATCTAAACATCAAGTAAGTAAATGCTAGACTAAATCTAAGCATCCTCCAGTGGTAAGTCTGCTACGGCATCTCCTACATCCTCAGATATACCGTGATCAACGTCAGGTGTGCCATATTAAATGGGGTACCAGTCCTCTAAGTCATCGCCTAAAAATATGGTTATCTAGTGAGGATGGGAGCAAGTACAATATATGATCTACTATTCATAACATGATAGGAACTATATAACATAAAATAGAGTAAGCGAACAAAAATGAATAAATGTAATCATGATCTGATAAGTATATAAACAAGGAAAGGAATAATCATAGCATGAAATCAAGGCATGTGACATAATCAATATGAAATGCATAAGTCATAACTATACTAAGTGAATTTGAAATACCATGTTCTATATGTGATCAGGTTGAGGGATCTACTTGGTACAGCTCAATTATACGTAAAGTGTATAATTAGATATTAGGCACGGCACACGGAGTACAGGATTTTGATCACATATATGTCATGCCCCGACCCGGAATCACCCGAATCATCATCCTCGTAGGGGGCGTGATGCCGCACGAGCCTGGAGTTGCGCTCGTGCAAGGCAAGATGACAAGTTCTCAAATGGTTATCTTTTGATTCGATATTAACAACGAAAGAAAAACAGAGTACACGAAATAATTCTCTTTATTGATATCCGAAACTGAGATTACAATGGCTTTCGATAGCCTAACAATATATGCCAGATTGGCTACAACACTCAGGTTCTCTCTTGCCCACAAAGGATTTTACCGTTCCATACATCATGCCTTCTATATCTCGGCCGCATCAATCCAGCTGCGTAGTCCGAGCGTCAATGCGATAGCACGCTTCAATACGCTTCGGCATTTCAAGCCTCAACACGTTCAAGCAACGCTTCGCCGCGAGCAATCCATTCCCTGTACCCTGCATGAAGCTGGTGGGGGATCAGTACGTTCGTCCTCGCATGTATTAAAGCAAAGATCATCTTTCCAAACCGACATTTTTAATCTTTATGTTGAATCATGCAACTTAGCTTATGATCTTTCTATGTTCTCCTTAGGGTCAATTTCATGGCATCTTCGAAAGCATAAAACATTTATCATAGCAGCATGTTATCGAATTGAATAGGCAAGTAAACAAGCAATCTCGTATTTGATTCGTGGCACGACTTAACAAGTCGACGCACTCGCCCTTGCACTAACGCAAGGTGAATACGCCGTAATCCTTCCCTGTCATGTTATATATGCATCTCTAAGCAGGATCTCTATGCGGGACGCATATGCGCCTACACTTTTAATCCATCGTTCCTTAACTATATGAGGGTCGTTGGCGTATCCGTGCCAGAATAGACTAAAGGAGTTCCTTTCTTTTCTCTCCTTCTTTTCTCTCTATTTGGTCGGACTGCTCGGCGTTTCACGGGTTGGGTCACATCCCAACAATCGAAATATTCCCGCTACATACCATCATTTCCAGCTTTTTCCATCTTGTTTAAGGATGTGCGCCTACAAAGATTATTCGAATCCTATCGCGGCCAAAGCGGTTCCGGGGCGCTTCAACATTTAACCGTTTGGGGGAAACACCCGTACACGGGCTATTATCATAATTTAATCTCGAGCCCATTCTAATCGACCATGCAATGCCCTATCTTCAAGTAATCAAATTCAAACAACCAAACATAGTCTTGAGTCCGAGACTCAGACTTATCATCATCTCGCATCTCTTTCGTTAGCTTTCTGTGTTCTTACATTTCATACTTCGTTTCAATGATTCAATGGCATCGTACCTCAACTCAATGCTCGTCAACCGAACGACCCGAAAGTCTTGAACACCTTTCGAGGCACCATGTCATATCCGACAGTTCTGCCACATTCATGCCACAACTGTATTCTCTCGTAACGAAACCATCTCTTTATTATCCCGTGCACGTAGGCACGTTTCGACCGTATCCCCATGTTCTACAACGTAGCATTCAATGTTCGGGGCTTACGCGCTAGGGCGCTCGCCTATTATCTTTTAATGTTCTAGCCGTCTAACTCGTGCAGCAAAGGCACGGTATGGTTCGTGCACTAAGGCACTCGTCGATTACAGTTATTCCATGTTCTTACGGCTTGTGCACCGAGGCGCTCGCCTTAGCGATATCCAATGTCCCATAGCGACTCGTACATATTGATGTACGTTTCATTTCAATTATTCTAACTTAGTGTTCGACTCACACTATGATTTTATCTCCGATCGGCCACGCCCGTGGCGTCGATAGGTTAACTTAGCATACAACGATATATTTGACTTATCGAATGAAGGAGTAAAAAGAAGTCAATCCTCCCACCTTGAGTCGATACGCCTTTGTCATTTCACCGAGCCGATGCGGCTCGATTTCATAACTTTGTTGCACGGCCACTCTCCTGACTTAGCCATTCGAGCACTTCGTGCTTCATTGAGTTATACATCCGATTTGCCTTAGCGTACCCAAGTCTCGTGTAAGCCCACTTCCCAATTTTTTTTAATTTTTTTAATTTTATTTGTTTATGATTAATTTTATGGACATTATGAGCCATGTCAAAGCTTGTCGGTGGGCTATGACCATCTTAAGGTCATATGACCTCTAGATAGCTTATATATGTATTATTTAACTATTTTATATTTTTCTACAATTTTTGGATATTTGTAGGTATTTAATATTTAAGGTTTTATTATTTTTAAGGACTTTCAGGATTTACTGTAAGGTCATACGGGGGTATTTCGGGACCCAATATTTTTATTTGGGCTCTAAATGACTAAAAATATTTTCTAGAATATTTTAGAATTTTTCTGGATTTTTTAGAATTTTTGGAAATTTTTATATAATTAAAACCTATAGAATTTGTATTTTATAGGCTTTGAAAATTTACTATGAGGTCAAATGATGATATTTTATGTTAAAATATTTTATTTAGATTCTAGACACTTAGAAATATTTTCTAGAATTTTCTAGAATTTTTCTGGATTTTTCTACAATTTATTTTGATTTATTCGGACTTAAAATAATTTTTAAATGATTTTCTGAATTAAATAATGGCTTAATTGCTACTTGATACCCTCAACTATTACTGTTTTTCAACTTTGTACCCTAAACTTATTTTCGTAACAACTTGATACCTCAACTATTTGTTTTTTTCAACTTAATACCTAACATTTTAAAAAATCCCAAAATACCCTTATCCCTTCCCTCCCCCCACCCCCTCCGCCCCTCCCCCCCTGCTAGCTCCGGCCGAACCCCCCCTGCTAGCTCCGGCCGAACCCCCCCTGCTAGCTCCGGCCGAACCCCCCCTCCTAGCTTCCGGCCAACCTCCCCCCTCCTAGCTTCCGGCCAACCTCCCCCCCTCCGGGCCACCCCCTGTCCCGCCTCCTGCCCCGTATCCCCCTCCCAAGCCCCCCTCCTCCCCCGCTGCCGCGCCCTAGGGGAGAGGCGGGAGCGGGCGGGCGGCCGGGCGGCCGGAGCGAGAGCGGGGGTGGGGATGGCCTGAAGCGAGCGGTGGGGGGGGAGCTAGCAGGCGGGTGGGCGGCCGGAGCTAGCAGGGGGGGCGAAGTGAGCAAGGGGGAGGGGGGGTTAGGGGTAGGGGTATTTTTGTCCAAAATAATATTCGGGTATCAAGTTGTTACAAAAAAAAGTTTAGGGTACAAAGTTGAAAAACGGTAATAGTTGAGGGTATCAAGTAGCAATTAAGCCTTAAATAATTAATAACCCAGAAATTCACCCATAGGGGGGCCCACCTGTCGGCGCTACTACTGTAGCCGCCTCTCTCTCTCCTATATATATGCATGTATATTCACAAACCCTAATTAAATTCCAGCCGCCTTTTGTGGGAGAACTCATCTAGGGTTTCCGACTTCCCGAAGCGATTCCCGCCAACTCCGACGTGCTTTTCATGCGTCGTTTTTTTTCTTGGAAGCGTATTGAGGTAAAGTTTCTGAATATCAAATTTATTTTCGTAAATTCTGAACCTAAATTTCTAGAAAATTCATAGAGTGTCGATTGTCCGAAACTTGACACGTTTCGGTGTTTTCGAGATTTCGGGAGAACCAGAAATCGAAATCATGAACCGTTTAAAGTTTCGGAAAGCTAACATAGAGCACTATGATATATATTTTATCCAAAAATTATTTCCTTCATTTAATATTTTATTTATTCTGTTGAACTCAGAACTGATCGGTTGATCCTCGTTTTGGTCACGATTAGCCATAACGGCGATATCTTTTGTCCAAAGCGTGATTTTGAGACACGATCGATTCCAGCACACTCGTGGCGCTGAAATCTACCAAGATGCACTTTCAAAATCTAGAGTTCATAGCGTTTGACCAAAAAGTCAACGACACGTCTCGATTTGCATGCCATGGTTTCCAAAATTGAGAAACGTGACTTTTGATGGCCAAACTTGTATGTTTAGATTATATTCAGATTATTATTAGGTTAAATTAAGTTTTTAAGTGAATTATTATAGAATTAATTATTATTAAATTAGTAACCCAACTAGCCACTATTTAGAACTAGAACATTAGAATTAATTTATGGTTTTCGTGCACTATTCGTGGTGCGATGTATATTATAGGTTGACAGCTTCTAGATCGACTTTCCTTCACCCTCAGCTTGTGACTACGGTTTGTGCAAAGGACCTCAGATAAGTGCACTTTCTGATTGCTTTTCGATTCATAGTAGTCTTTTCATTTCATGCTTATACATATGTCTTGCTGCTTGTTGACACGCTCGTCACACGGAGTAGTCGAGAGGGGAAATACTAAGTAAATACGTGAACAAACCCAATTTTATTACTGAACGATAGCTAAGTCATACACACTCACGTATGAGTTAGCCGTACCATTACTGAACGATAGCCATCGTATGATGTGCCATATTAGCCCAGCCGTTCACGTATTAAAAGGTATTTCACACCACATAGGTAGATGTCTTTTATTTTTTCTTTTACTTTTTCACCGTGCCATGTCATCAGTTTTCTTACTAGCTTTCATATTCCATATGCTATTTTTATGTCTTGTTAATTCTATTATGTTTTCGCATTATCGTCAATTTATGTACTTGTTCCATTCCTGACTGGAAACCAACATTTTTCAGGTTTAGCCGCGATCACTGTTAGCATTGGGAAGACTTGGATATGCTGAGGACAACCTAGAATAGAAAGCATTTGTATCAACTTCATTAAGTATAAAATATTGTGTTTTCTTTAATTGTAAATGTTGTAATAAATCTAGAAATGTGAATGAGCAATATTGTTTTATTTGAGCATTTATTTCTTGCGGGCTTGACAGCGTTCTACCGCCGACTCTGCGGCGTAGGCTGGCTTGGACACGTCTCGTATCCGAAAAGCGGGTGCGGGTCGTGACAAGTTTTTGTGGTGGCCCATGCAGGTCAGTCTTCGCAAATTGTGCGAACATGTGGTAGTACCAATATTAGTCGTACTACTGCAAGCCTGCGACTAAAAAAATGCTCATTCACAACTAGGACTAATTTAATTTTAGAGAATGACTAGGACTAGGAGTCCCTTATTCAATTTGACCCTTGGGTAGTTAAGGTTGCTAATTAGGCCATGTGATTTAGCCAATAATTTATTGAATTTTAAACCCTATTAGATATTTAATACGTTGTTAGGATCAAAGGTGGGTAGACTTTTCGCTTGGTAAGTTAGGCCTTCACAGAATTCAATTCCTAATTTTGATCATTTTTGTGCCATTTTATCTTCTGCCTTCTCTAAACCTCATTTTATTTTCAAAACTATTTTACGATCGTTTTATTTTTAATTCCTAATCTTGGTTTAATTATCTATATATTAATTCAAGTCATCCTTGTTCATTTTGTGATCATTTTGTTTTCAAAACTGATACTTTTACTCAAGAACAGATACTTATATTTTCTTATCATGATCGACTTAATTGAATTTATCGAAGTTTCTTTGAAATTCTTATGGTTATAGTTAAAATAATTTTCGGTGACATACAATGTAAGGCAGATGTGCACTATCCCCATTTATTTGAATTATGGAGACTGCGGGTTCACTGCAGTCAGCAGCGCACTGGCGTGGCATGACCCCTAAGTTGAAATAATTTTAAGTCTGCGTAGGTTGTTGAATATTACTAAAACTGTATCATAGTTATATTATTGATCTTTTGATTTATTATGTCAATATTGGGTAGAGTTGATAAAGTGTTCGATAACATATTATACTTTAGTCATGAAACCAAGGGTTCACGGCAGCCAGATGTACACTGGCGAGGCATGGATTCTCGGTTAAATGACTTCGGATATACTTATGATTTTCGAATATCACAACGACTATATTTTTATTGGCATACGACTATTAAAATTTTTTTCTTTCAAATTTATTTGATATTTTATTTCTTGTCACCACCTTCTCTACAACTACTAGTTCTTTATTTCTTTCATATTTTTCTATTTTCAAATTGTCATCTTTAAAACCTATTTTGATTTCCTTTCACTATATTTCTAAAACGTATTTAGATTTTGATTCTATATGCCTGATCAATTTTGATCATTCATCACATTATTTTCTTGATTATATTCTTTGTCGTGCTTATTCGTATTGATTGGTCATGTCATATTTTGATGATATTCTTAGTTGTGCCTATTTGTGTCTTTTAAAATTTCGAGGACAAAATTTTTCTAAGGTGGGTAGATTTGTAAGCCCACTTCCCAATTTTTTTTAATTTTTTTAATTTTATTTGTTTATGATTAATTTTATGGACATTGTGAGTCATGTCAAAGCTTGTCGGTGGGCTATGACCATCTTAAGGTCATATGACCTCTAGATAGCTTATATATGTATTATTTAACTATTTTATATTTTTCTACAATTTTTGGATATTTGTAGGTATTTAATATTTAAGGTTTTATTATTTTTAAGGACTTTCAGGATTTACTGTAAGGTCATACGGGGGTATTTCGGAACCCAATATTTTTATTTGGGCTCTACATGACTAAAAATATTTTCTAGAATATTTTAGAATTTTTCTGAATTTTTTAGAATTTTTGAAAATTTTTATATAATTAAAACCTATAGAATTTGTATTTTATAGGCTTTGGAAATTTACTGTGAGGTCAAATGATGATATTTTATGTTAAAATATTTTATTTAGATTCTAGACACTTAGAAATATTTTCTAGAATTTTCTAGAATTTTTTTGGATTTTTCTACAATTTATTTTGATTTATTCGGACTTAAAATAATTTTTAAATGATTTTCTGAATTAAATAATTAATAACCCAGAAATTCACCCATAGGAGGGCCCACCTGTCGCGCTACTACTGTAGCCGCCTCTCTCTCTCCTATATATATGCATGTATATTCACAAACCCTAATTAAATTCCAGCCGCCTTTTGTGGGAGAACTCATCTAGGGTTTCCGACTTCCCGAAACGATTCCCGCCAACTCCGACGTGCTTTTCATGCGGTTTTTTTTTTGTTGGAAGCATATTGAGGTAAAGTTTCTGAATATCAAATTTATTTTTGTTATTTCTGAACCTAAATTTCTGGAAAATTCGTAGAGTGTCGGTTGTCCGAAACTTGACACGTTTCGGTGTTTTCGAGATTTCGGGAGAACCAGAAATCGAAATCATGATCCGTTTAAAGTTTCGGAAAGCTAACACAGAGCCCTACGACATATATTTTATCCAGAAATTATTTAGTTCATTTAATATTTTATTTATTCTGTTGAACTCAGAACTGATCGATTGATCCTCGTTTTGGTCACGATTAGCCATAACGGCGATATCTTTTGTCCAAAGCGTGATTTTGAGACACGGTCGATTCCAGCGCACTCGTGGCGCTGAAATCTACCAAGATGCACTTTCAAAATCTAGAGTTCATAGCGTTTGACCAAAAAGTCAACGGCACGTCTCGATTTGCGTGCCATGGTTTCCAAAATTGAGAAACATGACTTTTGATGGCCAAACTTGTATGTTTAGATTATATTCAGATTATTATTAGGTTAAATTAAGTTTTTAAGTGAATTATTATAGAATTAATTATTATTAAATTAGTAACCCAACTAGCCACTATTTAGAACTAGAACATTAGAATTAATTTGTGGTTTTCGTGCACTGTTCGTGGTGCGATATATGTTATAGGTTGACAGCTTCTAGATCGACTTTCCTTCACCCTCAACTTGTGACTACGGTTTATGCAAAGGACCTCAGACAAGTGCACTTTCTGATTGCTTTTCGATTCATAGTAGTCTTTTCATTTCATGCTTATACATATGTCTTGCTGCTTGTTGACACGCTCGTCACACGGAGTAGTCGGGAGGGGAAATACTAAGTAAATACGTGAACAAACCCAATTTTATTACTGAACGATAGCTAAGTCATACACACTCACGTATGAGTTAGCCGTACCATTACTGAACGATAGCCATCGTATGATGTGCCGTATTAGCCCAGCCGTTCACGTATTAAAAGGTATTTCACACCACATAGGTAGATGTCTTTTATTTTTCCTTTTACTTTTTCACCGTACCATATTATCAGTTTTCTTACTAGCTTTCATATTCCATATGCTATTTTCATGTCTTGTTAATTCTATTATGTTTTCGTATTGTCGTCGGTTTGTGTACTTGTTCCATTCCTGACTGGAAACCAACATTTTTCAGGTTTAGCCGTGATCACTGTTAGCATTGGGAAGACTTGGGTATGCTGAGGACAACCTAGAATAGAAAGCATTTGTATCAACTTCATTAAGTGTAAAATATTGTGTTTTTTTTAATTATAAATGTTGTAATAAATCTAGAAATGTGAATGAGCAATATTATTTTATTTGAGCATTTATTTCTTGCGGGCTTGACAGCGTTCTACCGCCGACTCTGCGGCGTAGGCTGGCTTGGACAAGTCTCGTATCCGAAAAGCGGGTACGGGTCGTGACATCTCGGCCCGTCGTAAGGCGACGATTTCATTTCGTGGACCCCTTACTAAATATTGCAAAAGATCGACCTCTAATATTTTCCTGTCAAAGTATAACCTGCACACGAAACCAACTAAAATCAATACTTGCATCGATTCGGACTTGCGCCTTGGTCGATTCGATTTCTTAGAATCTTCGAGCCGATTCAACGCACTCATCCTTCGGGGCAACACGGCACTTTGCATCGATTCAACTCGATGCATTCTTTCGGGGCAAGGCAACTCTTCGCATCTACTTAGTTCGATGCATTGCTCGGGACAACGTAACTCTCTTATCGTTTTGCATCGATACATTTCCTTGCATCAACGTGACTCGTTGAGTCAACGCTTCAGCGTAATGCGCCGTGCGGAGCGAAACATTACAGAATATACCACTCAAAACAAGGTTCGTCCTCGAACCAAAACCAACACTCTAACTAAGTGTTTTATAGACCGTATCACGATCTTATCCCACCAACGTTATTCAGTTTCACACTATCTCGCAAGCTTTTCATTAACATTTCAAGTCTTCCCTGCAGCTCGATTTGAATTTTGTATACAACTCGATTTGGATCCATACCTATATTCAAGGCGTCCCGAAGATATATGTATTTCGACCAAGTCCAGTCGTAGCAAATTGGAACAAAGCTGACAGGTAAATTTTAATCCTATGCTTGCCATCTCATACTCTCGATCGGACTTATCTTTAGCAACCGTTCTCAAAATTTCATCGCATATGTATATTCGATACATACGTGATTCATTCAATAAAGTCACTGCATGCGACGCGATTCAAAATTGCCTTTCTCATTTCGTATGTTTCGTTTGAAACTATCAATTCTATACGTCGCGTCGAGCCGTCGCACATCCAATCACAATGAGTCTCTGCAACGCCTCGCGTTCGACGTCGCTACCCAACTTATTTCTAAGTCTGGCTATGCACTTATCTCGATTACGATTTTCCTTCGTTGACTTGCAAATGCATCAACATTCAGGGCTACGCCCGCTAGGTTACTTACGTAGTCCCCGTGCTTATCTTCTCCCGACGTAACTTTAAATTGACATTGCACAAAGGCCACAATCTGTCCGACACAAAAGTTTACATCAAGGCGACGGTGCTCAAGGCAATGATCGTCTTAGCACGAAGGTCTTTACGACGCGTCTTACATTCAATTTCCTAACGAGTAGGAATTCACTAGCCAAATTTCCAATTTATCCATCTCGCAACATCGAATGTAAATTTTGATTCACGCAAGCTCAATTGCAAGGTGAATCTGAATCTAACGACATGACTCGTAAGTCATTCCCTTATTGTTCTTTCTCGTGCATAGCACGTTTTTCGCAATCGCCTATCCGAATCACCAAGTCCGTTGGTGAATTCTAGTTCGACCGTCGACCAACATAACCATTCGAGCATTCATCCGATGAATACTCAAAATCTAACTATATCATTCTCACTCGAAAGTTGTTCCAACAATTCTCGATCGTCTAGACTTATCGTCAACATGTACCGTGTTATATTTGTTATCGGTGCAATCTCATATGCGATATCGCATGGGTCATCTTACGGTCTGTAGCATTCAATTTGATTTGGCGGTCAAGTCTTCTAGGGTCAGCTGTCCCGAAGCTACGCTCGATAATTGTGGATCATCACCGAAGGATAGTTTACTATGAACCATGCTATATCTTATTTCGGAGCCAAATCACGTTCCGACGATTCTACGCAACTACCCAATTTCGGACAAAACTATTTCTATCGGCGCAACTGATGCGCAACTATCCTCCGAGTCAAGTCAGGCACTGCCGTCGATGATTCTGCAATTTACGAAATATCTATTTGCATCAAGTTCGAGTCTATCTTATTCACAGGTCGACCCACGAGATGCTATACGCATCGAGCAATCGTCGATGACTTATAGTCTCGTCTTGATTAATCACAAAATTTACGATCAACCAAATTCGTTCATTCTCGTATCGTTACTTACAAAATTTTGATAGCGCAAGGCGCACTCCATTTTGCATTCTCACATCGTGCTTACGTTCCTTGCGTATCGATCTTGATAGTTTATATCAATTTTGATAGCAAGAGGGTCGACTTCGAATCCGTTTCAACATCAACTTAACTCGCATCGCATACATCCATGTTCGCAACAAACTTTTCCATACGCATCTACTCGTTCTCCGATTTGTCGCATCCCGCTATACTTTGATCGCGTAACCGAGTTACCGAATATCCAACATCGTGCCCTCGAGTTATACGATCTCGTCCTCTAAGTTTCGCATGTTTTCAGTCATACTTAAATGAGTATCGCCGTAACTTAACCAACTATTTCATAGGCATAGTTTCTCGCGTCAACCAACTTTCTTACCGAAGTCGCACATCGTGCGATTCGATTACGATTCACATCGCCTAACATTTCTATCGAAATCATAAGTCGTGCGATTCGATTCGTCTCGCCCAACATTTCTACCGAGATCGCAAGTCGTGCGACTCATTTGCAAGCTCGAGTATTCCTTTCCCGTCGATCCGATTATTGCATCAAGGCATAATCGTTCCGCTAGTCTCGGTCGTCCGACCAACTTATAACTTTCGTCCGACGTATCGTTCATTGATACGAGTCTCGCCTTATCGTCCCAACCGATTTTCGAAAAACACTTGCATCAATATTCCGTCATACAAATTTCCAATCGAGTCTCGGTACTCTCTCGTCCGTTGCGGACAAACCTTCCGCAATTCTCACAATGCGTCGGTACAATTTATCGCACAAGTGATATACCATATACCACTCGAAATCGAGTCATTCATCGCCTACGTGGTATGGCATATACCACTCGGAATTCAAGCCATTTCCCTCGCGCTATACTTAGTGTAAACCAACGATCTCTTCCAACTCACGATTTCTACAGTGATCGTGCTTGATCACAACCGTAACTTTGATTCTATCAAATCCGACGTAACTCGGTCATGTTCTCGTTTGCCAACATAAGTTTGGTGTGCAACCAAATGATTCGTTCTATCGATTTACAATTTCAATTCTTTCCTTACGTTGCATCTCGTGCAACAATTTATTTGATATGCGTTTCACCCCGTGCAATAAATTTTACTTTCGATACGCATTGCACATCGTGCTACGATTTATTTCCGACACTTTTATTTCACTTTGTACAACAATTTATTTCCAATTTCCTTTGCACTTCGTGTAACGATTAATTTGATATGCGTTGTACCACGTGCAATGATTTTACTCCCGACTTTCCAAGTCAATACGCAATCCATTTAACACATTCGGTATTGGCTTATCACTTCTTACTTTCATTTTAACGCATATTCACATTAACTCACTGTACTTCATGCATCATTTTATTTCTCTTTCAACATGTTACATTGCGACAATAACATCCCAAATCGTATTTCACAATTTGTTGCGCTTGCAGCAACTAATATTTTTACGGCTCGTTTGCATTCGATGCAATATACCTTTCGCGACTTTCTTAGCAAACATCATGAAATTTCCAAAACACATGCGGTAAAATTTCATGATTTGTATTAGACTTATTGTATGGAACATCCAGTGCGGCATCGAGTAGAGTCAAGAGTGATATCAAGTGGTGGTGGGCAACTTTTTGAATTGTAATGAAGCGAGCGTCCAGAGGAAATTGAGCCTAGAGCTCTGATACCAATTTGTCACGCCCCGACCCGGAATCACCCGAATCATCGTCCTCGCAGGGGGCGTGATGCCGCACGAGCCTGGAGTTGCGCTCATGCAAGGCAAGATGACAAGTTCTCAAATGGTTATCTTTTGATTCGATATTAACAACGAAAGGAAAACAGAGTATACGAAACAATTCTCTTTATTGATATTCAAAACTGAGATTACAATGGCTTTCGATAGCCTAACAATATATGCCAGATTGGCTACAACACTCAGGTTCTCTCTTGCCCACAAAGGATTTTACCGTTACATACATCATGCCTTCTTTATCTCGGCCGCATCAATCCAGCTGCGTAGTCCGAGCGTCAATGCGATAGCACGCTTCAATGCGCTTTGGCATTCCAAGCCTCAACACGTTCAAGCAATGCTTCACCGTGAGCAATCCATTCCGTGCACCCTGCATGAAGCTGGTGGGGGATCAGTACGTTCGTCCTCGCATGTACTGAAGCAAAGATCATCTTTCCAAACCGATATTTTTAATCTTTATGTTGAATCATGCAACTTAGCTTATGATCTTGCTATGTTCTCCTTAGGGTCAATTTCATGGCATCTTCGAAAGCATAAAGCATTTATCATAGCAGCATGTTATCGAATTGAATAGGCAAGCAAACAAGCAATCTCGTGTTTGATTCGTGGTGCGACTTACCAAGTCGACGCACTCGCCCTTGCACTGACGCAAGGTGAATACGCCGTAATCCTTCCCTGTCATGTTATATGTGCATCTCTAAGCAGGATCTCTATGCGGGACGCATATGCGCCTACACTTTCAATCCATCGTTCCTTAACTATATGAGGGCCGTTGGCGTATCCGCGCCGTAATGGACTAAAGGAGTTCCTTTCTTTTCTCTCCTTCTTTTCTCTCTATTTGGTCGGGCTGCTCGGCGTTTCACAGGTTGGGTCACATCCCAACAACCGAAACGTTTCCGCTGCATACCATCATTTGCGGTGTCACGACCCGCACCCACTATGAGGATACGAGAAGTGGGTACGTCCAGCCTACGCCGTAGTGTCGGCGGTAGAACGCTGTCCTAGGTTACTATCTAATCAACAACTCACGCAATTATATAATGTACTTGTCAAATCTCAACTCCGAACGGAGGACAAGTATAGATATAATGAATCTCAATCACGGTCTAAGAACGATAAGATATCACAGAAGTTTAAACTAAAGACTAACAACAACATTTATAAACTACTAAAAATAATATCTCAGACAAACTCAAATACAAACTCGTATCTCAAGTTATTACAATTAAAATTCTAAAACATGAAAACTAAACCAAGTCTACTAGCTAGTCTCCCGATCACTTCTGAGTGTCGGGGCCATAGGTAGCTAAGCCATCTCCTGCTCCAAGGCAAGTAGGGCAAACGTCCTCAGGGCAATCATCTGTAATATTTTCAACAGGTCCAGTCAGGACAGGAACGAGTACATTTCATCAAGAAATTCCAAGTAAATGATAGAGAACTATAAAGCAGTTATAGACAGTTGTATTGATGAATATGGCAGTTTATATGAGTAATGATGTAGAGAGCAGTTAAGGTACAAGGAAAGTAAGGTAACTAAACAAGAAGAGAATCATAGCAAGAAGACTGTAAAATAAGATCTAGCTGAACTAGAGTAACATAATGAGTTCAGATGGTACCATATAAGTCGAGTGTAATCCCAATATGAGTCTAATATAAGATGAGTCGAATGTAATTCTAATCATTATTCTAATAAGGTGAATCGAATAAGGTGATACGAATAGTGATTCACATGATGTTCTAATAATGATTCGAATAAATTCTCCAAGTGTGTTTTAAAATACTTAGATAGACATGTAAACGGCTCTGGGTAAATCCGGCACATCACACACCTGGCCGGGTGTGGAATGGCTATCGTTCGAATATATTCACAGGGGGTGGTTCGAATAGTGGGAATGTTCACATGTCTAATCAAGTATTTCCCCGCCCAGTCTAATACAAATGAATCCATAATCCAACACATAAGACGAATACAAGTCCAACCAACATATGAAGATACGAATATGGTGATTCGAATAGTGATTCGTATGGTGATTCGAATAATAGAGGTAAGACGAGTAAGTATGTGTGTCGCATACATGGATTCAGAAATAATAATACGTGTTTGTAACAGAGAATCACATACAGCTAACTAGAACTGAAATACAGTAATTGACAAGTAAATGAAAGAACTATCAGAGAATGTACTCGCCTGATACTCTGAAAAGAGTAAGAAAATATCAGATGTCTGCACCGGAGTCACAATGTCCTAAATAAAACAGTATGGGTTATAATGTGTTTAAAACAAGGTAAATGAAATCTACGATGCAATCTACATGATTTCTGGGTCAATCTAGGTAAAAGTCAACTCTAAGTCAAACCTAGTCAACTGTCTAGGTCAAACTAGGTCCAAGTCAAACTTGGTCAACTCTGGGTCAAACCAAGTCAACTAGCTATGGTCAACTACCTAGTTAATTAAGTCAACAAGTCAATATTGGTTACACAGGCTAGCAAGGGTCAATTGGTTAAACTTGGTCAATTTCTAGGTCATCTATAGACTACACATAAAACCAAACCACAGACTAGGATACCATAATATATATCATATATACATATCAATGTATATATACTCAAAGTATTATAGTCCTAGACATGCATAAGCCTATCAACCAATCCACATACATATACCTATCTATCACATATATATAACATAGCCTAACATATATGGTACACAAATATATACTCAACTATATATATAATACATCTCCAATGTATATCACATAGCCTATTTTCTAATATATAGTGAAATCTAAAAGTCTATATAACCTATATATGAATATGTAATGCATGGGTGTGTGTGTAATAAACATACACATGTGTGTGTAGATACAACATAGGTTAGGGAACATCAACCATGTGGATAGGTTATGTTGTACTCAGGAATTAGGCAATGTAGTGTGTACATTTGAGTATAACATAAGTTCTCAGTTCACACCATTAGCTAAAAAGTAAAATAGGAATTTAACTCAGAACATTTAGAATTAAAACCCATTCCCCTTTCAATACCCCTACCCATTTCACTTCATTTCAGTGTAAAACTCTGTTTTTTTGTGTGTGTGTGTGTGTATGAAAAAGACAGTGTAAAGGATATGTTCTCAGGTTTTAGCCATAGGTAATCTCAGGAAATGACAGAGGTTGACAGTGTAGCAGTGTGTCAATGTCTAGTGTATTAGGTGTTCATCAAAACAGTGAATGGACAGGGTACACAGGGAAATGGATTAGTGATGTGTAGACTTCTCAGATTTTGCATTTCAAGTGAACTACCATCAATAGAACAGTGTAAATCATGCAATCCCATTTAATGAAATCTCAGTTTTGTATTTCAAGCTAAATCCTAACTAATATCACATTAAAACTTAGTCACACCAACATATATACAAATATATTTATAGACTCACACTCAGGGTACACAGGAAACCAATCCCAGGAAATAGATTTCAAAAATCAAATCTGAATTCTACCTATACCACACCTGAACCCCAACTCTAAATAACTTAAAACCTATTCTCAGGTTTCAGGAATTTGATCTCCAGTTAATAGTTTAGAATGGGAATTTCAGTTGGCAGTTATACATATCTTTCAACCTAATTTCGAAAACCCAATCAAACATGCAATTCCTTAACTAACATGAAAATCTAACATCAAGATATATTTGAACTCAGAACATTTAAAATCCCAATTAAATTTCAAATCTCAGTTTTGACAGTTGAACTATACAACTCAGGATTCCTTTGTCTTGACAGTTCAAAAAAATTTGAAAGCCAAAACCTATGCTAAAATGAACCCAATACATAGGCCAATCTCTGATACATATATGTGAACCAACATCCCAATTAATTGATCAAAACAGCTTAAAATTTACACATCAAAAAAAATCTCAGAAATAGGTTTCAGCCTAGGTATCAGAAGAAAATAGGTTTGAACCCAAATCATATTCAAATTACAATAAAACTTCAAACAAATGGTTGACAGAGGTGTATGAACATAACATGGTGTTGTACAGGTTGATTCGCGTCCACAAAAGTGGATACGGCGTGTCTAAGTCACGAAAGTACACAAAGAGCAAGAAGGGCACACTGACAGCCTCGTGCAGAGGTGCAGCGTGACCTAGGGGCTCGTGTGTGCACCCTCGAGCCTCGTGCTCGTGTCCAGAGGTAGTCTAGGTATAGGGGTAGGTGTCTGCACAGTGTCCACGAGGTCGCGTGTCCAATCTACAGTCCCGTATCAGAGACACGAAATACGCGTGCAAAGTGCAGGGCAAAACACGTGCACACACAATTTCTTCGCGCACACTAAACGAGAACCTGTGAAACTTTATGGGTGTGATGTCAGTCGTGTCCCCTAGCTGTGTGCCAATTTACATGTGTCCAAGTGACACAGACACGAAGAAATCATGATCGAACAGCAGGGCATGTACAGGGGTTGTCGTGCAGCGTGTCCGACCCAGTTTTGGACACAAAAACAGTGTCAAATCAAACTCAGTCTCTTGCAAAATTAATCCTCATATATAGGGCTATAAATCCATGAAATCAGTTTCAAAAATGGTTATAAAAACATTGGTTTAGGCATTTCATCGAACACCATGCATAGGACACTGATACATGTCTAGATTGGACACGAAACGACACAAAAACTTAGGGTTTCCTATCCCTACTGTTAGGTTAGGTCTAGGGCTCCCTAATGATGCAAAAATCTCAGGATTCTATGGTGAATATAGGAAGTTACCTCTATGTATCAAAATCCTCCAAAAAGCTCAATGAGTGATGTTCTTCACAATGGTGAAACTCCTCCAAAGCTCCCCAAATCTGAGAACACTTGATGCCAACAGAAAGTAGGAGGAATTTAGAACCCAATGCAATTTGTTTGGGTTAAAAAGGAATTAAAATGAATTTACTAGGATTTATTGAAGATGGAGAATTACCTCTTTCTAAAACTTGGCAAGAACACTTAATGGAGGCTAGCCCTAACTTTGGGAGGGTATTAAATAGGATGGGGGAGGCTAAGTGTCCATCCATGGGCTGATTAGGGTTAGGGTTGGTTCATGGTGAGTGGCTAAGGATGGTCCAACAAACTCTAGGCATTCCTATTGGTTCATTGTCATAGGCTAATTTCTCATAAATATCTTAGAGTAAATATCTTCCTATAATATCTAGATATTACACTAATGTGATTACTTAATTGAAATCCTCTAACTTAGCTTCTAGGGTCATGGTTAACATCTAGATTAGGCTAACTTCTAGGTCAAGTCTCAACAATGTAACTAACACATATTTAATTAATATAATTCACAATTTCACCAAAGTGTCAAAATGACCAAAATACCCCTAGGCTTAAATACAGAAATTTGAAATCCTAAACACATGATTAGGTCTCCTTGGTCATGATTAGTCTTCTAGGTCATGCATGACTAAGGTACACTAGCAAAACACCAATTCCACATTTCACTCAATTAAATAGTTTTAAAATAACTAAAAATTACCAAAAATCATATCATGACTTAAATATCATTATTAAATGATTTAAAATACAAAAGTTCAAAATTACCCTCATTTAGAAAAATTGGGTGTTACAAGTCTACCCCCTTACAAGAATTTCGTCCTCGAAATTAAGATGATCGTACTCCTGCTAGGTCAAACCCCCAAATCAAACAAGGTCAGATAATATACAAAACTCTGTCCTACTGGTCGTGATTCCACAGTCTCGAACAGGGTAACTACGCTATCTAGCATATCACAATCATATCCTGGCAGGTACTAATGGAAATCACACATGAAAGTGGGGAGGAAGAACAAGAAGGTCAAACCTGCTAACCCGTCACCTGCAGCGTCAGTCTCCTCGACTGCCATAGCAAAAGCTCCACCCCTCTGGGCATGGTGCTGCGCTACAGGTGGCCTAGCTCTCTCTCTCTGACCCGGTGCTCCATCAAATACGGGTGCAGTAGGGGCATTCCCTGACCTGATGAGCAGCGGATCCACAGAACAGATAAACCTTCCGCCTCCTATAACAAGTCTCCCAAACGTGCCCTGTCCTTTTGCAGTAAGCACAAGGCTGTACGTTGCGGTCCTGCCCTCTTGGCTGGTGCTGTGCCTGCTGTACTCTTACCGGTGCCTGCATCTGCTGAATCTGTACGTGAGGCCTCTTGGCCTGACCCCCGCTGCTGCTACCTCCCTGGGAGTCTCGCCCCCTCTTGAGCCTAAGCTCAAGATCATCCTCTGCAGCTAGTGCGTCCACCAGGATCTCCTCAAATGTAGTGTCGCGGGCGTTCTTGGTGTAGGACTTGACCTCCTTTACCAAGCCCTTCCGGAACCTCCGGGCCTTCGTCGTCTCCGACAAGTCCTCCATAAATCTGCTCAGGCAGCAGAACTCTCCTGTGTACTCCTCCACGGACTGGGTCCCCTGAACTAGGGCCTCGAACTGGGTCTCGAGAGCTCCCAATGCTGCGTCTGGAAAGAACTTCTCCTTGAACAGCTTCTTGAATGCTGCCCAAGTCTGTCCTCTGTGCCAACCCTCGGGTCGGTCTGGTACCATGTACGGGCCAGATCCTGCATCATACTGGCCGCTGCCTCTATCTGGAGCCTCGTCAGGATCTCAGCCAACCTGAAGATCTCCTCTATATGCTCGATCCACTCATCGGCATACAGGATCCCCTCTGTCCCTCTGAAGTCTCTCGGGTGCATCTTCTGGAAGTCCTTGATGCCCTTCTCCCGTGGCTGGTACGGCTGTGGGACTGCCGCTGGCTGAGCTACGACTCTCTCCACTGCCGTCACTGCCAGCTCAATGCCTCTGCTGAGCTCTGCCGTGTTCCTCTGCTGCTGGGTCTGCTGACCCTCCATGTACTGCCTGAAGAAAGCCAACAGCTGAACGGCGTCAATTGTCCCTGCAGGTGGCTGCTGATGCTGCTGCTGAAACGTCTCAGGAATGACTGGGGTCGTCCTCTGAACTAGTGGAGGCATACCCCCAATGGCTACAACAGCTTCTGTCTGATCATGAACAGAAGGTGCTACAGGCTCAACAGCCTGCTGCAATGGACGAGAGGTGGCAGACCCCTCTCCACCGGCTACTGTACCAGAGCGATGTGATCGTGTCTCCACCATCCTGAAGACAGATCGAAAAGGAAGTCAATACTGAGCAGGAATTGATAAATCAATGGAGGACAGTTTATTGCAAAGAAGACAAGTCAGTAAGATATGTAGATGGCATGAATTAAAGCAGAATTTTTCCTAACTGTGATTGAGTACCTCTCTGTTTAAACCTATTTCTCAATCCTATCGCAGGCTGTAGTGATACTCTAGTTCGAATACCACTACATAAACTCGACCTGCATGGGCTACCACTAAAAACGCGTCACGACCCGCACCCACTGTGAGGGTACGAGAAGTGGGTACGTCCAGCCTACGCCGCAGTGTCGGCGGTAGAACGCTGTCCTAGGTTACTATCTAATCAACAACTCATACAATTATATAATGTACTTGTCAAATCTCAACTCCAAACGGAGGACAAGTATAGATATAATGAATCTCAATCACAGTCTAAGAACGATAAGATATCACAGAAGTTTAAACTAAAGACTAACAACAACATTTATAAACTACTAAAAATAATATCTCAGACAAACTCAAATACAAACTCGTATCTCAAGTTATTACAATTCAAATTCTAAAACATGAAAACTAAACCAAGTCTACTAGCTAGTCTCCCGATCACTCCTGAGTGTCGGGGCCATAGGTAGCTAAGCCATCTCCTGCTCCAAGGCAAGTAGGGCAAACGTCCTCAGGGCAATCATCTGTAATATTTTCAACAGGTCCAATCAGGACAGGAACGAGTACATTTCATCAAGAAATTCCAAGTAAACGACAGAGAACTATAAAGCAGTTATAGACAGTTGTATTGATGAATATGACAGTTTATATGAGTAATGATGTAGAGAGCAGTTAAGGTACAAGAAAAGTAAGGTAACTAAACAAGAAGAGAATCATAGCAAGAAGACTGTAAAATAAGATCTAGCTGAACTAGATTAACATAATGAGTTCAGATGGTACCATATAAGTCGAGTGTAATCCCAATGTGAGTCTAATATAAGATGAGTCGAATATAATTCTAATCATTATTCTAATAAGGTGAATCGAATAAGGTGATACGAATAAGGTGATACGAATAGTGATTCACATGATGTTCTAATAATGATTCGAATAAATTCTCTAAGTGTGTTTTAAAATACTTAGATAGACATGTAAACGGCTCTGGGTAAATCCGGCACATCACACACCTGGCCGGGTGTGGAATTGCTATCGTTCGAATATATTCACAGGGGGTGGTTCGAATAGTGGGAATGTTCACATGTCTAATCAAGTATTTCCCCGCCCAGTCTAATACAAATGAATCCATAATCCAACACATAAGACGAATACAAGTCCAACCAACATATGAAGATACGAATATGGTGATTCGAATAGTGATTCGTATGGTGATTCAAATAATAGAGGTAAGACGAGTAAGTATGTGTGTTGCATACATGGATTCAGAAATAATAATACGTGTTTGTAACAGAGAATCACATACAGCTAACTAGAACTGAAATACAGTAATTGACAAGTAAATGATAGAACTATCAGAGAATGTACTCGCCTGATACTCTGAAAAGAGTAAAAAAATATCAGATGTCTGTACCGGAGTCACAATGTCCTAAATAAAGCAGTATGGGTTATAATGTTTTTAAAACAAGGTAAATGAAATCTACGATGCAATCTACATGATTTCTGGGTCAATCTAGGTCAAAGTCAACTCTAAGTCAAACCTAGTCAACTGTCTAGGTCAAACTAGGTCCAAGTCAAACTTGGTCAACTCTGGGTCAAACCAAGTCAACTAGCTATGGTCAACTACCTAGTTAACTAAGTCAACAAGTCAATATTGGTTACACAGGCTAGCAAGGGTCAATTGGTTAAACTTGGTCAATTTTTAGGTCATCTATAGACTACACATAAAACCAAACCACAGACTAGGATACCATAATATATATCATATATACATATCAATGTATATATACTCAAAGTATTATAGTCCTAGACATGCATAAGCCTATCAACCAATCCACATACATATACCTATCTATCACATATATATAACATAGCCTAACATATATGGTACACAAATATATACTCAACTATATATATAATACATCTCCAATGTATATCACATAGCCTATTTTCTAATATATAGTGAAATCTAAAAGTCTATATAACCTATATATGAATATGTAATGCATGGGTGTGTGTGTAATAAACATACACATGTGTGTGTAGATACAACATAGGTTAGGGAACATCAACCATGTGGATAGGTTATGTTGTACTCAGGAATTAGGCAATGTAGTGTGTACATTTGAGTATAACACAAGTTCTCAGTTCACACCATTAGCTAAAAAGTAAAATAGGAATTTAACTCAGAACATTTAGAATTAAAACCCATTCCCCTTTCAATACCCCTACCCATTTCACTTCATTTCAGTGTAAAACTCTTTTTTTTTTTTTGTGTATGAAAAAGACAGTGTAAAGGATATGTTCTCAGGTTTTAGCCATAGGTAATCTCAGGAAATGACAGAGGTTGACAGTGTAGCAGTGTGTCAATGTCTAGTGTATTAGGTGTTCATCAAAATAGTGAATGGACAGGGTACACAGGGAAATGGATTAGTGATGTGTAGACTTCTCAGATTTTGCATTTCAAGTGAACTACCATCAATAGAACAGTGTAAATCATGCAATCCCATTTAATGAAATCTCAGTTTTGTATTTCAAGCTAAATCCTAACTAATATCACATTAAAACTTAGTCACACCAACATATATACAAATATATTTATAGACTCACACTCAGGGTACACAGGAAACCAATCCCAGGAAATAGATTTCAAAAATCAAATCTGAATTCTACCTATACCACACCTGAACCCCAACTCTAAATAACTTAAAACCTATTCTCAGGTTTCAGGAATTTGATCTCCAGTTAATAGTTTAGAATGGGAATTTCAGTTGGCAGTTATACATATCTTTCAACCTAATTTCGAAAACCCAATCAAACATGCAATTCCTTAACTAACATGAAAATCTAACATCAAGATATATTTGAACTCAGAACATTTAAAATTCCAATTAAATTTCAAATCTCAGTTTTGACAGTTGAACTATACAACTCAGGATTCCTTTGTCTTGACAGTTCAAAAAAATTTGAAAGCCAAAACCTATGCTAAAATGAACCCAATACATAGGCCAATCTCTGATACATATATGTGAACCAACATCCCAATTAATTGATCAAAACAGCTTAAAATTTACACATCAAAAAAAATCTCAGAAATAGGTTTCAGCCTAGGTATCAGAAGAAAATAGGTTTGAACCCAAATCATATTCGAATTACAATAAAACTTCAAACAAATGGTTGACAGAGGTGTATGAACATAACATGGTGTTGTACAGGTTGATTCGTGTCCACAAAAGTGGACATGGCGTGTCTAAGTCACGAAAGTACACAGAGAGCAAGAAGGGCACACTGACAGCCTCGTGCAGAGGTGCAGCGTGACCTAGGGGCTCGTGTGTGCACCCTCGAGCCTCATGCTCGTGTCCAGAGGTAGTCTAGGTATAGGGGTAGGTGTCTAGGTGTCTGCACAGTGTCCACAAGGTCGCGTGTCCAATCTACAGCCCCGTATCAGAGACACGAAATACGCGTGCACAGTGCAGGGCAAAACACGTGCACATGCGATTTCTTCGCACACACTAAACGAGAACCTGTGAAACTTTATGGGTGTGATGTCAGTCGTGTCCCCTAGCTGTGTGCCAATTTACACGTGTCCAAGTGACACAGACACGAAGAAATAATAATCGAGCAGCAGGGCATGTACAGGGGTTGTCGTGCAGCGTGTCCGACCCAGTTTTGGACACGAAAACAGTGTCAAATCAAACTCAGTCTCTTGCAAAATTAATCCTCATATATAGGGCTATAAATCCATGAAATCAGTTTCAAAAATGGTTATAAAAACATTGGTTTAAGCATTTCATCGAACACCATGCATAGGACACTGATACGTGTCTAGATTGGATACGAAACGACACAAAAACTTAGGGTTTCCTATCCCTACTGTTAGGTTAGGTCTAGGGCTCCCTAATGATGCAAAAATCTCAGGATTCTATGGTGAATATAGGAAGTTACCTCTATGTATCAAAATCCTCCAAAAAGCTCAATGAGTGATGTTCTTCACAATGGTAAAACTCCTCCAAAGCTCCCCAAATCTGAGAACACTTGATGCCAACAGAAAGTAGGAGGAATTTAGAACCCAATGCAATTTGTTTGGGTTAAAAAGGAATTAAAATGGATTTACTAGGATTTATTGAAGATGGAGAATTACCTCTTTCTAAAACTTGGCAAGAACACTTAATGGAGGCTAGCCCTAACTTTGGGAGGGTATTAAATAGGATGGGGGAGGCTAAGTGTCCAGCCATGGGCTGATTAGGGTTAGGGTTGGTTCATGGTGAGTGGCTAAGGATGGTCCAACAAATTCTAGGCATTCCTATTGGTTCATTGTCATAGGCTAATTTCTCATAAATATCTTAGAGTAAATATCTTCCTATAATATCTAGATATTACACTAATGTGATTACTTAATTGAAATCCTCTAACTTAGCTTCTAGGGTCATGGTTAACATCTAGATTAGGCTAACTTCTAGGTCAAGTCTCAACAATGTAACTAACACATATTTAATTAATATAATTCACAATTTCACCAAAGTGTCAAAATGACCAAAATACCCCTAGTCTTAAATGCAGAAATTTGAAATCCTAAACACATGATTAGGTCTCCTTGGTCATGATTAGTCTTCTAGGTCATGCATGACTAAGGTTACACTAGCAAAACACCAATTCCACATTTCACTCAATTAAATAGTTTTAAAATAACTAAAAATCACCAAAAATCATATCATGACTTAAATATTATTATTAAATGATTTAAAATACAAAAGTTCAAAATTACCCTCATTTAGAAAAACTGGGTGTTACATACGGCTTTTCCCATCTTGTTTAAGGATGTGCGCCTGCAAAGATTATTCGAATCCCTCCGCGGCCAAAGCGGTTCCGGGGCGCTCCGGCATTTAACCGTTTGGGGGAAACACCCGTGCACAGACTATTATCACAATTTAATCTTGAGCCCATTCCAATCGACCATGCAACGCCCTATCATTCAAGTAATCAAATTCAAACAACCAAATATAGTCATGAGTCCGAGACTCAGACTTATCATCATCTCGCATCTCTTTCGTTAGCTTTTTGTGTTCTTACATTTTATACTTTGTTTCAATGATTCAATGGCATCGTGCCTCAACTCAATGCTCGTCAACCGAACGACACAAAGGTCTTGAACACCTTTCGAGGGACCATGTCATATCCGACAGTTTCGCCACATTCATGCCACAACTGTATTCTCTCGCAACGAAGCCATCTCTTTATTATTCCGTGCACGTAGGCACGTTTCGACCGTATCCCCATGTTCTATAACTTAGCATTCAATGTTCGGGGCTTGCGCGCTAGGGCGCTTGCCTATTGTCTTTCAATGTTCTAGCCGTCTAACTCGTACAGCAAAGGCACGGTATGGTTCATGCACTAAGGCACTCGTCGATTACAGTTATCCCATGTTCTTACGGCTTGCGCACCGAGGCGCTCGCCTTAGCGATATCCAATGTCCCATAGCGACTCGTGCATATTGATGCACGTTTCATTTCAATTGTTCTAACTTAGTGTTCGACTCACACTATGATTTTATCTCCGATCGGCCACGCCCGTGGCGTCGATAGGTTAACTTAGCATACAACGATATATTTGACTTATCGAATGAAGGAGTAAAAAGAAGTCAATCCTTCTACCTTGAGTCAATAAGCCTTTGTCGTTTTGCCGAGCCGATGCGGCTCGATTTCATAACTTTGTTGCACGGCCACTCTCCTGACTTAGCCATTCGAGCACTTCATGCTTCATTGAGTTATACGTCCGATTTGCCTTAGCGTGCCCAAGTCTCGGCCCGTCGCAAGGCGACGATTTCATTTCACGGACCCCTTACTAAATATTGCAAAAGATCGACCTCTAATATTTTCCCGTCAAAGTATAACCTGCACACGAAACCAACTAAAATCAATACTTGCATCGATTCGGACTTGCGCCTTGGTCGATTCGATTTCTTAGAATCTTCGAGCCGATTCAACGTACTCATCCTTCGGGGCAACGCGGCACTTCGCATCGATTCAACTCGATGCATTCTTTCGGGGCAAGGAAACTCTTCGCATCTACTTAGTTCGATGCATTGCTCGGGACAATGTAACTCTCTTATCGTTTTGCATCGATACATTTTCTTGCGTCAACGTGACTCGTTGAGTCAACGCTTCAGCGTAATGCGCCGTGCGGAGCGGGGCATTACAATATATACTAAGGTATTTTGTGTCAACTGGTAATCATGGATTCATATCATAATATAAACAAGGTAAACACGAAAGTATGGAAACACATAATCATGAAATAGAATCCATAAACACTAATCTCATGCAATAGTCGTGTCAATAATCATGAATGTTCATATAAATATGAAATAGAGTAACTATCAGAAAATGAAAGTGATCATTATAAGTATTTGCCTCAAATATCTGAAGTCGACGTGCACGACACGAACGTGTTGACACAAAAAGTATCAGAGTCTAAAGGTTGAGAATATAATAATAATCCCCTAAATAACATCGTCTAAAATAAGTGTCTGAAGATCATCCCGTCCAATAGTAATCCAAGATCGATCCATCATCTAATAGTCTAATAGTAGTCCACAATCCTGTTGATTTGGAGATAATTGATCAGAAGCACAGATGAGAACGCACGATTAACGATTGATTAATCAAATTGAATGAGAATGACGTAAAGATTAAGCCATGGATTTGATTTAGATTATCTAGAAAAGTTTAATAGACTAAATAAATAGATATTAGAAATTAATATTAATATTTATTAAGGACTTACTAATATAAACAAACACTCTTTTAGGAAATAATACTATTATTTAGAAACAATTTTAGAAATACTCAAAACATATAATAATTGTAATCATATATATACATATATATATATATATATATATATATATATATATATATATATATATATATATATATATATATATATATATATATATATATATATATATATATTTGGAAAAAAAAAAAAAATATATATATATATATATATATATATTTGGAAAGTATGTATTATAATAACATTAAGCATACTTTTTAGGAATATAGATAATATTATTTATTTTCTAGATAATATAAATTATTACATATAATGCTATATTTATAAATATATATATACATACATACATACATACATACATATATATATATATATATATATATATATATATATATATATATATATATATATATATATATATATATATATATATATATTTAATCCTCTGGACCTAGCCTAGCCGACCCAATAATGGCCAGTCCAATGAACATTTTATTAAAAATAAATATCCAACGGGCTCAAAGCCCAGCCCAAACAAATAAAACAATTAAACTAAAAGAAAAGAAAGAAAAAAAGAAAAGCACTGGGCTCTGCGTCCCGGCACAATGTTCACTGGGCTCAGGTCAGCTACTACCGTTCTTCTCAAATGAGAGAACATAGAGAGAGAATGAAGAAAGAAAAATATACAAAGAGGGAAATAGAGAGGGAAGAGAGTGAAGAGGAAGAGAGATAATTGGGGAGACTCGAGAGGGATTGGAAGAGAAGGCCTCATCGCAGCTCGGGGCACGCTGGTGTGCGGCTCGCCAGGATTCGGAGAGGAGACGATGGTGGCAGGCGCTGCGGGGTCGACTGTAACCCCTCTTCCCAGAATTTTAAATTATATTTTATTTATTTATTTGAAGTAAATGGTGATTTTTAGAGTTTTATAAATAATTACTTAGTTAATTATTATGGTAGATAACTTTAGCCATAATGGAGTTTCGGAGTACAAAGTGACTAGAAATCATGGCACGGGTAGTGCCAGGGCGTGCTTTGACTAGTGTATTAGCCCTGGTAGGAAAGGCCTAGCCATAGTGATGTCCTAACTAAGAAAACCAGGCCAAGTTACGACTTAACCCTTACCGAATGTTTATTTATTCATTATTTATATTATTGAATTTTAGGGAAATCGGTTATACCATTTTAGCCCGGACTGGACCCGAACTCAGCCCTGTAGGACCGTTGAGCACCTCTAGAGGGGGGGTGAATAGAGTGCGTGTGTGCAGCGGAAATAAAATTACCAATTAATAATTTAAACTATGGCAATGATGTAAGAGCAGTAAGTAAAGAAAGGAGAATCAAACTCAGTAACACAGCGATGTATACTGGTATCCCTCTGAGAGGACTAATCCAGTCTCGAGTACTCTTGCTCGATGTTAATCCACTAAAGGCACAAGCTTTAACTGAGTGCTTGCAACTCTTACACCACCGTGCTTGTTGACGAGTGCACGACCAACTCCAACACACACCGTGCTTGGTGACGAGCGCACGACCAGCTCCACAACGAGAATTTGTTGTTGAAACTTGACGACCTCTTTACAACTCTGAATAACCAAAAGACTTCTAAATCAATCTGATAGTACTGGCTTTTGGCTAAGAGATGTGTAGGTGAGATTTAAAAATCTTAGATCGTTTAGAAAACACTTGAATAGTAGAGAAGAGAAGATGAAGAATGAATTGATGTTTTGAAGTGAAAAGTTCTTCTCTATTTATAGGTGTTTTCACCAACCGAACTCGGGCAGAACTCGGGCAGAGTTCGGATGCAAATATCTCGCAAAAAAGACGTTGCTCGCAGATTTGGAGGCAACTGAAGTTTGAATACAAACTGACCGAACTCGGTCAGAGTTCGGGCCGAACTCGGGCCGAACTCGGCTTGGAGTTCTGTCAGGAGATATATTTTAAAATTCTTTTATAAAAATAGTTTTCAAACATGTTTTTGGTTATTTGTAAAATCATTTAAAAAATGAATATTTTCGAAATATATTTTTGAAATATTTGTAATCAAAAATATGAAAGGGTAAGGAGGATAATTTTAACCCTAAGCCAGTATTACCATAATTGATTTTACAAAGTAATTCCTAGACTCAATAAAATGTAAAATACAGAATAAAGTAGAAAAGAGTCTTCAGAAGATTTTGATGACTTTGACGCTTTGATTTATGCAGTACATCGTCCGTTGAATATGATTTCATGCATCCTGAAATAGTTAGCAGCATTTTCTATATTTTGTGTATGGACTAAAGTATAGGTTGATTATCGAAATCGGGTGTGACCATGGAATGGGCCAACAATCTCCCCCATTTTGATAATTGACAAACTTGAGTCTATACCAAAATATATTTAAAAAAAATAAAATAACATATCAAAATACCTGAAAAAAAATTTGTTCTAGCCTTGCGATTTTTGATTTTGGGTATAGGTATACTCATTTTCTCCCCCTTTGTCAAGTAGTAAAATGAATAGGCTCCCCCGTAAATCAAGAAGCCAACAATAGAAAAGACAAGACAAAGTGAAAGATAAGAAGTAATCACAACATAGACAAGTGGAATGCAATGAACTAACACATAATAAACTGAAGTATCATAAGTTTTCCACTAGAAAGCCAAATAGTACAACTGATAAATGTCTAACTAAAACAGTTTAGACATGAAAGTAAAAAGTACTACATGAACTGCATCAAACTAAACAAAACTAAATCCACTATCCTATGGCTGAATCCACATCACATCTCTGCGTCGTCCGCACCGGGAGGATCATATTCCACGTTTTGGTGTGGAGAAAAAGTGGAAGAAAGGATGAAATAAATAGGTGCTAGGGTCGGCTGTTCGGTTCTGGAACCATCACAGCGCCGACCGAACTCGGTCCGAATTCGGTCCGAACTCGGTCAGAGTTCGGGCCGAGTTCGGCCACTTGCATTCCCGAGACAGTCAAAGCAGTCAGGTAAATAAAGACTGTAAAAAGTAACATTTGACTGGTTTATTAAATAACTGCTATTATTTTCGGGTTAACTATAGGGGTTGTCCCAGCTAACGGTGGTTCACCGGGGAACTCTTAAGTACCGCTTTGCTTCGACCGTAGCCGTGGTGACAGACATACCCTTTGTAAATTTGTCCCCAAAAATAATTTTCATTAAATAATAAATTGTCAAGTTATAAATGCAGTTTTAATTACCATATGTTTTAAGAGTTCGAGAATTCAAGAATGCCGAGCTCACGCCTCAAGATGTTAAAACGGTCTTCAGCCAATGGTTTAGTGAAAATATCTGCTAGTTGATGTTCAGTATCAATAAATTCTAAGCAAATATCCCCGTGTTGTTGATGATCACGTAAAAAAATGATGTCTAACTTCTATGTGCTTTGTGCGTGAATGACAGATAGGGTTCTTAGTCAAATTAATTGCACTAGTGTTATCACAATATATAGGAACATTTGTATAGTACAGATTGTAGTCCTCTAAGGTTTGCTTCATCCACAAAATTTGAGCACAACAACGTCCTGCGGCGATATATTCAGCCTCAGTTGTTGATAATGCTACTGAATTTTGTTTCTTGCTAAACCAAGAGACTAAGGCCTTTCCCAAGAAATGACATGTGCCACTAGTACTTTTACGGTCCACTTTGCATCCAGCAAAATCCGCATCCGAGTAACCTATAAGGTCAAAGGATTTGGTTTTGGGATACCATAAGCCAACTGTAGAAGTTCCTTTAAGGTATCGGAAGATACGCTTAACGGCACTAAGATATGATTCCTTAGGATTTGCCTGATATCGTGCACATATGCAAACACTAAACATAATATCAGGGCGACTAGCAGTTAAATATAATAAACTACCAATCATACCTCGATACTTACGCTGATCAACAGGTTTGCCACTTTCATCAGCATCAAGCTTTGTAGATGTAGCCATAGGAGTCCCAATTGGCTTCACATTCTCGAAGTCGTACTTCTTTAGTATGTCCTTCGTGTACTTGGCTTGGTTGATGAATGTTCCGTTTGAGTGTTGTTTGATTTGCAATCCTAGGAAGAAGTTCAGCTCTCCCATCATGCTCATTTCAAATTCACTCTGCATACACTTGGCAAATTCTTGACAGAGTTGTTCATTAGTAGAACCAAAGATGATGTCATCTACATAAATTTGCACTAGAAGTATATCATTATTCATAGATTTAATAAAAAGAGTAGTATCAATCTTGCCCTTTGAAAAACCATTATCAAGTAAGAAGGCGCTTAGGCGTTCATACCAAGCACGAGGTGCTTGTTTGAGTCCATAAAGTGCTTTCTTAAGCTTGAAGACGTGATCAGGTTTTTGAAAATCTTCAAAACCAGGGGGTTGTTTCACAAAAACTTCTTCTTTCAAAAATTCATTTAGAAATGCGCTTTTCACGTCCATTTGAAAAAGTTTGAAATCATTAAAACAAGCAAAAGCGCAAAACATGTGAATGGCTTCTAGTCTAGCAACAGGAGCATAGGTCTCATCATAATCAATTTCTTCTTCTTGATTATAACCTTGTGCAACTAGACGTGCTTTGTTGCGTAGAACTTGTCCATCTTCACTAAGTTTATTTCGGAACACCCATTTGGTACCAATTATCGATTGACTAATAGGTTTAGGAACGAGTTCCCAAACTTGGTTTCTTTCAAATTGATTAAGTTTCTCTTGCATGGCAGAAATCCAAAATTCATCAGAAAAAGCCTCATCAACATTCTTAGGTTCTATTTGAGAAATAAATGCTACATTAGCTGCTACTTCAGAATCTCTAAGAGATGAACGAGTACTTACACCTTTGGATACATCACCTATTATGAGAGTTTCTGGATGATCTGGTTTGAATCTCAATGATTCGAATCTTTGGGCCATACCTTTCACAAGGCTCTTCTCAGTTCCTGCATCTTCGGAACTTTTATCAGTTCTTGCCTCTTTGGTAGGATCTTTCTCAGAACTCTTCTTTGTCTTTGTAGGTGCATCTTCATCATCACTGTCGCTAGATCTATGACTATTCAACTCATCAAAGGTAACATTAATACTTTCTTCAAAAATCAAAGATCTTTTATTAAAAATTCTATATCCCTTACTCTTAGCAGCATATCCGAGAAATATCTCGTCATCTGCTTTGGAGTCGAACTTACCCAAGTTATCCTTGGTGTTCAGGATGAAACAGCGACAACCAAAAACTTTAAAATAAGAAATGTTTGGAATTCTTCCAAACCAAAGCTCATATGGTGTTTTCTTCGAGATAGGTCGAATTAACACCCTATTTAAAATATGACAGGCTGTACTAACAGCTTCTGCCCAAAAATATTTAGGAAGATTATGCTGATTAAGCATGACTCTAGCCATTTCGCTTAGAGTACGGTTCTTCTGCTCCACAACACCATTCTGTTGGGGAGTTCTAGGACAAGAAAATTCGTGGTAGTATCCACTATCATCACAAAACTTTTTGAAATCAGTATTTTCGAATTCGCCACCATGATCACTTCGGATACGAGTAATCATGAAGCCTTTTTCGTTTTGAACCTTTTTAAAAAATATCTGAAATTCAAAAATAGCATCACTTTTGTTTGATAAAAAGTAAACCCATGTAAAACGAGAGAAATCATCAATAATGACAAAAGCATAGAGTTTACCGCTAAGACTAGCGACTCTACTTGGACCAAATAAATCCATATGAATCAACTGCAAAGGTCTCGAAGTACTTACAACGTTGATGGATTTAAAAGAAGATCTATGTGCTTTGTTCTTTTCACAGTCAGCACATACCATGTCTCTCTTGAATGGAATTTCTGGGAGTCCTTTTACCAACTTCTTTGTGTTCAGACGTGAGATAGTATCCATGTTTGCATGTCCTAGTCTCATGTGCCATAGCCAGCTTTCATCTTGATTGGCTACTAGGCGCCTTCCTGTATTATTAGTATTCTCCAAAAAGAAAACATAAATATTGTCTTCTCTAATCCCCTTATATACGGGATCACCAGATGACATATCATATATGGTACATTTATCTTTCACAAAATTGATACCATAACCATTATCTGCCAAATGACTTATGCTCAATAGGTTATGTTTCAATTCAGTTACTAGACAAACATCCTTTATTATTGGATAAGGAGAAATACCTACAGTACCATTACCTATAATATCACCTCTCAAGTTATTTCCGAAGGAGACGTATCCTTCTTTCTTCATCGATAGCGTAGCGAATAAAGATGCATCACCAGTCATGTGTCGCGAACATCCGCTATCGAGGATCCATTTGCTTCTAGCATGAGAGGGTTGAGGGTCCACCTACAAAACAAGTAGATGAATCCTTTGGTACCCATTTTCTGAAGGGTCCATGCTGATTAGCTTTAGGTCTCCAGACTAAAGTATGATTATCAACAAGCTTTCTTGCAAGACAATACTGTGATATGTGTCCGTATGTACCACAATAAGTGCAAGTCAGTTTAGAACCAGATGTGGTTGAAACTGTGTTCACATGCTTGTTTGGTTTCTTGGAGAACCTATAAGTGAAAGCATGATGATAATCGTGTTTCTTCTGTGCTTTCTTGTTTTTAGTCCTCTTAGGTGTATGCTTTGTATTAGGACTAAAATTAGGCTGTGTCACAGGCATTTTCTGTTTGCCTAACTTGATTTCTAACTTTTTAGAAATCGCAATAGACTCTTCATATTTAGCAGTCATAACTGAGAGTCTGTGTTCTGTTACTAAGTGCATCCTCTTCTCTGTGTCATACAGTTTTTGTATCTTACCATAATCTCTTTCTTTCTTTTGAATAGTGAGGATAGCCTCATGATAGTCTACCTTGAGTTTGGCTATCTCTTCCGTGTTACCGGTAGTAGACGTCTCTTTAATATCTTGAATAAGATTGGACAGTCTAGCTAACTCGGTTGTGTATGCCTTAATCTTTTTTCGAGATTGCTTATACTTGTCAAGCACATTTTTGTGTTCTTCAAGTAAATCGCTAAAGGCATTTTCTAACTCATCGAAAGTAAATTCATCATATAGAGGGTTTGAAGATACCTTGTCAAATGCCATAAGACAGACATTTGCATTACCGCAGGGTCTATCCTCTTCTTCAGAATCACTGGCGTCGCTTTCATGCCAGATACTTGTGTTTGCATACTTTCGACCAGTTGTAGCTTTTCTGCTTGATCTTGATCTGTCATATGGACTGCTCTTCTTGGTAGCTGGACAGTCCTTCTTCATGTGCCCTGATTTCTTACATCCAAAGCATATGGTTTCATCTTCATTGCTTTCTTGGACGTCTTTCTTCTTTCTGCTTGTAAACTTTAGGTACTTTCTGAAGTTCTTCACAAGTAGGGCTTGTTCATCACCACTTGAGGATTCTTCATCGGAATCATTGTATGTCGGCTTTCTTGCATGAGCTTTGGAGGCAATAGTTTTCTCCTTTGGTGTTGCTTCTTCAAAGTCTTGCAAGTCGAGTTCATGGGTCATGAGCTTGCCCATCAAAGTTTCCAACGACATTGTGGTGAGGTCGTTTCCTTCAATAATTGCTGTGGCCTTTGGATTCCAATTCTTAGTTAGAGCCCGCAGCACCTTTCTAATCTTCTCGTGATTGCTGTAATCTTTACCAAGAGATTGCAGAGGATTAGTTATATCAAGGAACCGAGTAAACATTTGTGTAATTGACTCACCGGGTTTCATCTTAAAATATTCATATTCCTGAGTCAGTCTACTAATTTTGGATTCTTTTACTTGGGAAGTCCCTTCATGGGTTACCTCAAGGAGTTTCCAAATTTTGTGAGACGTCTTGCAGGTTGAAACTCTGTTGAACTCGGTTTTGTCAATTGCACAGAATAGTGCATTGATGGCTCGAGCATCAAGACTAGCCTTTGCTTTTTCAGCATCGGTGTACTTGTCATGCGGCTTTTCCATAAGAATACCTTCAACCACTGTAGGTGGTGGTTTCTTATACCCATCAATGACTATTGACCAAAGATCAAAATCTAGAGATTTAAGAAAGAAAGTCATACGTGTTTTCCAGTAAGTGTAATTTGTTCCATCAAATAGGGGAGGTCTATTTATGGATTGCCCTTCACCGTTGAATATAGATTTCACGGCTGCCATATATATACTCTCTAGGGTATGTTATATAAGAATATAACCTGCTCTGATACTAATTGTAGGACCGTTGAGCACCTCTAGAGGGGGGGTGAATAGAGTGCGTGTGTGCAGCGGAAATAAAATTACCAATTAATAATTTAAACTATGGCAATGATGTAAGAGCAGTAAGTAAAGAAAGGAGAATCAAACTCAGTAACACAGCGATGTATACTGGTATCCCTCTGAGAGGACTAATCCAGTCTCGAGTACTCTTGCTCGATGTTAATCCACTAAAGGCACAAGCTTTAACTGAGTGCTTGCAACTCTTACACCACCGTGCTTGTTGACGAGTGCACGACCAACTCCAACACACACCGTGCTTGGTGACGAGCGCACGACCAGCTCCACAACGAGAATTTGTTGTTGAAACTTGACGACCTCTTTACAACTCTGAATAACCAAAAGACTTCTAAATCAATCTGATAGTACTGGCTTTTGGCTAAGAGATGTGTAGGTGAGATTTAAAAATCTTAGATCGTTTAGAAAACACTTAAATAGTAGAGAAGAGAAGATGAAGAATGAATTGATGTTTTGAAGTGAAAAGTTCTTCTCTATTTATAGGTGTTTTCACCAACCGAACTCGGGCAGAACTCGGGCAGAACTCGGGCAGAGTTCGGATGCAAATATCTCGCAAAAAAGACATTGCTCGCAAATTTGGAGGCAACTGAAGTTTGAATACAAACTGACCGAACTCGGTCAGAGTTCGGGCCGAACTCGGCTTGGAGTTCTGTCAGGAGATATATTTTAAAATTCTTTTGTAAAAACAGTTTTCAAACATGTTTTTAGTTATTTGTAAAATCATTTGAAAAATGAATATTTTCGAAATATATTTTTGAAATATTTGTAATCGAAAATATGAAAGGGTAAGAAGGATAATTTTAACCCTAAGCCAGTATTACCATAATTGATTTTACAAAGTAATTCCTAGACTCAATAAAATGTAAAATACAGAATAAAGTAGAAAAGAGTCTTCAGAAGATTTTGATGACTTTGACGCTTTGATTTATGCAGTACATCGTCCGTTGAATATGATTTCATGCATCCTGAAATAGTTAGCAGCATTTTCTATATTTTGTGTATGGACTAAAGTATAGGTTGATTATCGAAATCGGGTGTGACCATGGAATGGGCCAACAAGCCCAAGCCCATGTAGGTCATGCGGCACGTCCAATGACATTCGTGTTGATAGAATTTGGTGAGTGTTTTATATTCCGTTTTAGTGATTTAATGACTATTCCTAAATATTCATAATTTAAATATTATAAATATCATTATTAATTAATATTCAATAAATAGGTTCTTGTACATTCCGAGGATTAGTAGATAGTACGCCATCGTGTATACACCCTTATTGATTTATAGAATTTCGTTATTGTTATAATTATTATTATTGTTATTATTAATATTAATATTATTGAGGTTACTATTATATAATATTATTTAATTATTATTGATTATATGACTTCGTTATTCATTAGAAGGGTAGTAAATATAGATATCATATAAATATATTTCTATAAATAAAAAAATATATTTTACTATATATATATATATATATATATATATATATATATATATATATATATATATATATATATATATATATGCTCTTCTAGGAGAATAATATAATTGTTAATTGTTATAATATTAGTACTTAAATTATTATTAGATCTTTGTGATGTTAGGATTTATATATATAAGAATATTTATTTGTTGAATAAAAGATACCAAGAAGAAAACAGCACAGCCCATTGTTTCCCCACAGCAGTGAACCCAAACCTCAACCTCACACACACAAACCGACCCCCTCCCAGTAAAGCCAGAGGCCCAACCCAGCCTTTAGACTTTCGGCCCAGCCCGCACCAATTTTTCCCAACAGCAACAAAGGAAAAAAAACCCTAACCCATAACCCAGCCTCAGTCCCAGCCCACACAGGCCGAGCCCAGCCCACCCAGAGGCAAACTGTCCAAACTGGGAACTCAGAACCCAGGGGCAAACCCAAACCCTTCAGGCTAACAGCAGATTTAACCGTATGTATATATAAAGAGCCGAGGGAGAGAAGGATCGAAGAAAGGAAACCCTAACCACGTCGTGTGTTCCTGACTTGCTGGCGACCCTCCCCTACCCTATGCGCCGCCACGTGCGCCACCTGCCTCACCGAAACAGCCGTGTGCGCACAACACAGAGCAGGGCAGTCAGCAGCAGTCTATAGCAAGGTACTGATTTTATCGTCAGTTTTCTACTCGAATACTCAATAAAATTTGTTTCCGCAAAATTCTACAAATAGCCCTTATGACCCTCTTGAAATCCCAACAAGTGGATTTGGATATAGTCGCTTGACCAGTCTGATAAATAAATGCAAAGTCGAGGGAAACACTGTTCTCGACAGTTCGAAGAACAGTTGACGAACCTGTTTTGGGAGACGATTTCTGGTCGAATCATCGACTAAGGTAGGAAACTACCTGAACCATTATTGAAGAGTAGGGCTTCATACCCTAATTTTTAGTTTCAAATTTTATCAACTGTGTGCAAAGAAATCAGTTTTCAAAGTTCGAGAAAAATAGGTTTAAAAACAGTTTTCAAAATTATAAATTCTTCGATACGACGTGCGTCCCGCCAATCCGGGTGACGTGGTCACGAACCGAAAGCATCGAAAGGTGCGTAACGGCTTTGTGGATGTGTAGGTTTTGACAAAATTCAAATTGGTTGCGTGTGCGCGACGAATTTGATCCGTATCCGTCAAAATTTACCGTATCGGCCTCTGTGCAAATTTTTCAATTACTTTGTGCATGTTCGTCAGATCGAGATAAAACTTGTGCCAGCAGGACAGTATTGTTTTTCTGGTCCTATATGCCAAGTTTGGTCCAATTCTGAGACAGTTGATCGAATTGCCGTTTTGCGGGCCCCACTGTTCAATTCAACGGGCGATTTTGTGCACGGCCCGCCGGAATCTAACTCTGGACATATGGTTGGGTTAGTATCAGAAAGCTGGATCCGTAGACATGTAATTTGACAACTTTAGAGACCGTTGACTCTGGCACACTTTTCGGTGCAAAGCGGGTCCAACGACAGACACCATTTTGGCCCAAAATTACCGTTTTGCCCCTGTATCCAGAATTGGACTTAAGGACAGGTAATCCTAGCTAATTTGACTATTCTAAGAACATTAGTAATGTCTATTTCAGCATTCGGAGACTGTTGTACAGGTTTTGACTATTGTGGCATATTGAGTAGTTCAGACTATCGGTTTCACCAGCAAAGGACCACAGGCGAGTACAGTTTATTGTTTGTTTTCAGTATTAATCTTTACTATATATCAGTGTTTAGTTGATAGATATGTGATTTCAGTCTTTTATGTTGATTTATTTCTTTGTGGTGTCGGGAGAAGTGAAGTACCAACGATGAGTGATCTGACTTTAGACCGTGTAGACCGTGATTTATTCTTGCATTAGACCGTGTAGACCATGATTTATTCTTGCTTTATACAGTGTAGACAGTATTTCATTCTTGCTTTATACAATGTAGACCGTGTAACATCATACTGTGTAGATCGTGATTATTATTTTGTAGACAGTGTTTCTTTATTGCATTATTTTATGTAGACCGTGTAACTGTAGACCGTGTAATTGTAGACCGTGTAACTTTAGACCGTGTAACTTTAGACCGTGTAGACCGTGTCCCATAATTGTTTCGAGACCTGATCAAAGGTACTTCAGTCGGTCAGTTGGTGAGTATTTTATTGTATTTCATTTTCTATTCTTGGTATTTAGTTTTATTCTGTTTTCCTTCATTTATTTTATGAATCATGTATCTAAAGGCTAACCTTTGTGATATAGTCATTTTCATATATTGAAACTACATTCAGTGAATTGTACTCGTTCCATTACTGACTGAAAACCAATATTTTTTAGGTTAGCCGTGGATTACTTAGCATGGGAGATTCGGAGGTACTTGCAGACAAAAGCCTAGAGACCAGCTAGATAGTTGAGGTATAGTCATTCTATGATTTGTACAAGTCTATATTTTTTCTGTAAATATAAAACTTGATCATTGTAAATTAAATTAATTTTGTGAATGAGCATTATTTGTGATTTTGATCTTCATGGCCGTGACAGCGTACTACCGCCGACACTGCGGCGTAGGCTGGCTTGGACACGTCTCGTATCCGTTTAAAAAAAAGGGTGCGGGTCGTGACATCGACGACTGGCGTCATCGGGACTCGGCGGCGCTCGAAGTAGTTCGGCCGGCGCTATTCCGATGCGAGTTCGATTGGTGGAGGCGCGACAACACACTAGCGAGCACGGGCGGTGCTCTGTGAAGTCATCCGCACACGTTGGAGAAGACCGACCGTCGAATCAGGCATCGTCGGTAAGGGGCTCGGCTGGTCTGACAGATCTGGCGGTCAGACGTTGGATCAAGGTTGATTGCGGCTAGGGATCGCTGATGGCGACGAGCGCAACAAACGAGGGTACGACTGGAGAAGAGTGGCAGCACGTCAAATCTGGAGGAGAGAGGTGGTTGTGAAGTCGGTACTGAATAGGAAGTGTCGGAGCATGGTGGCAGGCCATGTATATCGGCCCACAATATATGTTCGGTCCGGCCCGGCCAAATAGATAAGAAAGAAGTAGCTTTTATATCAAAAAAGATTTAATTAGAGCATCCACAGTGGAAGACATTTCAAGTACTACATTTTGATTTTAGTCAAAAAATTTAGCACTTGAAGGCTGCAATGAACACTTGTCCATACTTGAAAATTGCTAGAAAGCTAAGAGACACTTCAGATTTGGAACGTGTTGTAGTTCCTCTACATTAATTCTTGGGCCCATAAATATTAACTATTTTTACCAAACAAGGAAGAAAAATAAAGAGAGGAAAAGTGGAAGAAAAAATCTTACCAAATATGGAAGAAAAATAAAGAGAAAATAGGGGGAGGTTAATTTGGAGTATTTGTTTGGAGTGTACCATTGTGTGCCAATAGCAAAAAGACACTCCAAAAGTAATAACTTACATAATTTCTAATAATGTGGAATATGTGTTTGGAGTGTCTCCACTGTGGATGCTCTTAATATTTATAAAACTTAAGGGTGTTGTTATTGACACTACTAAAATGTCATCCTGCACTCCTCCAAATATACCAATGCATTAAATATGACATTCGTTTGCACATGTATGGAGAGAGGAGTGCAGGGTGACATTTTAGAAGTGCCAATAGTGTTAATATAGGAATAAATTTGAATGTTAAAAAATTAAAGATGAGTGCAAGATGATATTTTAGGAGCGCTAATAATGACATCCAAACTTAATCATATTATTATGTTATGTTAATATACGTAAATACATATGACTGTTGAAAATAATATATGGAAACATATTGGATGTTCTATCTTCTGTGCTTAAAAATGATTGTAACTAATATACATAAATTTTGAGGAGAATGATGATCCCAAATTTTTTATGTGCCAATCAAGACCCGGTCCGACCCGACCCGACCCGATGCTCACCGTGCCGGGCTGGGTTGAGATTTTCCATCCATAGACAGGCACGGCCCGCTACAGTTCATGGGCCCAAGTGGCCTGGTTCGGGCCTAGCCTGGCCCACCCAATTTTCGTGTCGGGCCGGTCCGGCTCGGCCTACTTGACAGCTCTAATCTAAGCAATGTTATATATATTGAATCTACTCCCCCTCACTTAACTTCATCTCTGTAACACCCAATTTTCTAAATGAGAGTAATTTTAAAATTTTGTAATTTTAATAATGATTATTTAAATCATGATATGATTTTGGTAATTTTTAATTATTTTAAAACTATTTTATTGATAAATTGTGATTTTGGAGTTAGCCAGTGAAACCCTAGAGACTACTTGACCTAGAGCCTAACCATGTGATTAGGATATTTTATTTATCATTTTTTGCCTAGGGCAATTTTGGTCATTTTGGTTTCTTGGAATTATTTGTAAATTATTTGAGTGATGGTTGTTGTTTTTTACCTTTGCTAGTTGAGACTATGGAGACTAACCTAGATGTTGACTTTAGCTATGGTAACTTGATTAGCATGGTGGGACCCTAGTCTAACTTAAGTCAACCCAAGTTGAGTTATTTTGAATCAAGTTTCATATAGAGATTAAGTGATTTAGGTGCATGGGTTTTTGACTTAGAGATTGATTCATCTAGTATTGAAACTTGGCCCAAGCCCATTAGTCATCAACCCTAACCCTAATTCCTTCCTTACATGGCCGGCCCCTAGGGAATCCCCCCTATTTAATGTCTCTTCCTAGTTCTTGCCTCTTTTTACATCACATCAACTTTTGACAAATTGGTCTTTCTCCTTCAATCCATAGCTTCTTCATTTTAATTCATTTTTGACTATAGTCTCTTGCAATAGAACCTAATCATACTCTACTTGCTGTTCATGGAGAGAAATCTCAAATTTTATGCAATTTGGAGCTTTTGACTTGCAAGAGGAACCTTCCTATTTGGGGCTTTTTCCTTGTGATTGATACTCAATAGGTAAACACCTCAAACTATCATCAGTCCTTGATTTCTTTGCATGGTAGCCTAGATCTAGGTGTCCCCTAGCTATAGTGTGTGTTTGGTGAAGTTTTGCATTGGTCTCGTGTCCGTATCGGACACGTATCAATTTACATTTGCAAGTGTTTGTTGAATTGCCTCTGAGAACTTTTTTATCTTATTTTTGAAATGTAATTGAATGATATTGTAGCCCTATATGTGTAGGTCATAACCCCTTTTGTCTGAGTTGATCTTTGTGTCATTTTCGTGTCGAAAACTAACACGGACACGCAGCAAGAGACCGTGTCTCGAGTGTCCTGCCACCACACGTGTCGTGCTCACTGCACAGGCCACGTGGACCCACCAAACTTGGTGTGGAGGTCGGGGCAATGACTGACAAGCCACTCGCCCAGTTTTACGACTCATCGTGTCGAGTCAGACACGTTCTAGGTACTACATTAATTTTATACTGAGCGTACACACACGTAAAATCCAGCCCGATACGCGTCTCGTGTACACTCTGGACACGACGTGGATACCTCGTTGTGCGTCGATTGTGTAGCCCTATACGTGGGCTACACGTGTGCATGACCACGTGGCATGGGATGACATGTGTCGAGTCCACGTGGACACGAAATACGTGTACGATGTCTCTGTGTGCACTGGTTTACTATGTGTGTGAGTTATTCGATTGGACATGTTTGTGTCCACTTGGTTGGACACAAACATTCCCTCCTGACACATTAGCATGTTACACATACTTGTGCATCATCAATTTCATTTTCCCCTTTGTATTTCGAAATCAAAATTTGTATTTTCCCTAGGTTCTGATACTGGGTAATATCAGGAAATTGTTTCTAAAATTCGAATGATTGAATGCAATGTTCATATGTTAAATTATATGTTTCACATGTTATATCATGATGGGTCGTTTGTGGATAGTGTGGGGATTCACATATGGAGTTTACTTGGAAATTTGAGGAGTTTCGAGTGTGTTGTGACACTCGATAATGTGAACCTGGGTAAAATCGAGAATTTTAGAGTTTACATGAGTTTGATCTAGAATAATGTAAATTAATGTTCATTTAATAATTTGTTAACATATATAATGTCTAGTTTGATGTCTTGCATGACTGGGTTAGATAGATTAATGATTGGGTTGGTAAATTTTGGTTTCAATTTATAACCGATATTCAGGATATGTATAACCTGAGAAATGGGGTTACTCTGTAAACTGAGTTATGCATATTTGAATGTGTATATGTAGGTGGCATGATTCTTTGAGAACTGAAATGAATTACCTACTGCCATGTACACCTTGTTATGGATACACACACATATTCACTCTAACTTGTGATGAAAACTGAAATTCACACACACCTTATGAATTACACACACACACATGTTCCCTAACCTGTGATATAAATTGCTACACATACACACACACACACATACTACTGCTACACAGAGAACTTAACCCTCACATTTAATGAACCTGAAACCCCCATGTTAACTTGCTGTCATTGTAAACCTGTACACTACTTCCTGCCACACTACTTGTTTCCCCTCTATATCTCTCTAACATGTATCTAATATATATGTTGTTGTATGCTAACATGTACATAAATACAATATATATGGATGCAAGAATGAAGAAAATGCACATGATATATGTATATAGTTGTAGCTTAAGTGAATACATGATATGTGAATGAAGATGATGAGAATGAAGGCATGTATGTGTATGTGAACATTGATACATTGCATTGTTCACCTTAACCATTGCCTAACCCTATATGTAACCCTGCCCACATTGATGTATGACACACTTTCCCCTATCTCTCTCTCTCTATATAGGATATATATTTACATACATGATAATATGTAATATATATTTTGTATATGTAATGTGGGTTTGATGATGAAATATGGATATGTATGTAGGCATGATAGCCTATATGATTTTCCTATATGTATGTCTTATATACATTATGTGTATATGGGTATATGTACATGAAATTGTGTGTTTGATTGCTTGTGTAGCCTTGTGACTTGTGTGAATGCTAGGATAGACATGGTTAGGCTTAGTGAGACTTGTCTGGATTAGGACTTGACCTAGTTGACCTAGTTGACCTAGTTTGACTAGTGTAGTTGACTAGAGTTGACCAAAGGTTGACTCTAGCCTAGATTGACCCAAACATCATGTAGAATGCATTGTAATGTTCTATTTTACCATTTTGGATATATTGTGACTTGTGTTGTTCTAAATAGGAGTCATACACCTCTCCTCAGACTGTATATTCACTTCAGATACTCAGGATATCAGGTGAGTACATTCTCTGACCGTTTCATACTTGATAGGATTTATATTTATGCTCTAGATTATTTTACTTGATGCTGTCATGTTGTTAACATGGATTGGTACTATATGGATCCCTTCATGAGATGTTATCCCCCTCGGGAGCATCGGGTTACAATATGTCATGTGCATTTCACTTTCATCATGTACTCCGGTGCTTTCACCATTCATGTGCACTCTTGTGATTCATATACTCTCATGTTCACAGAGCCCCCATGTATACATTCATGTGCACCCATTTATGGGCCTTCATGTGATATCATGTGCAATAACATAACCTGTCTGGATCCTTGTGTATTGATTAGGGTACGGGGGAGTATAAATGGTCATGTGAACAATTCCAAAGTAGTATACTCACGTACAAACTCTTAGATTACTCATGTGCAAATTTAAGCCGTTCACATGTCTATCTTGTACTCTACATCACTAGCCACTGTTAATTCTTTACTTATAGTAGATATTTCTTTACAGTCATCTCTTTTACTTCATATATTTTCCAGCATTTCATGTATCTTACTCTATAGCATATTTACAAATCCTGTCATATTATGAACTGCATGAGATGTACTGTGCTCGCTCTTGTCCTCACTGTACCTGTTAAAAATATTACAGAGGACGAGGATAAGGCATGTTGTACCACTTACTACGGGGCAGCATTAGAGGGCACCTGTGACTTGGACTTCCAGCAGGATCCATTACCTGTTGATGACACTCTCATAGTTTAGTTATCTTATTTCAGTTGTATCTCATCTAGATATTGTACTAAAGATTGTGATGATGTGGATTTGTGGATCTTGTTGGATGTTTATTTTAGACACTTGGGATTATCTCTTTATTGTATTTCATTTGTGGATTCTGTTGATATTCTTTTCTATCTTATCGTACATCTCCCTTAGCTGTGATTGAGATTTGTACTTTATATTATTCCTCCATTCGGAGAGTATAACTGTGCAATGTACCTTATAATTGTTAGATGTATCTGACCTAGGAAAGCGTTCTACCGTCGACACTGCGGCGTAGGCTGGACGTACCTACTTCTCGTACCCTTACACTGGGTGCGGGTCGTGACACGTTTTTAGTGGTGGCCCATGCAGGTCGAATTTATGTAGTGGTATTCGAACTAGAGTATCACTACAGCCTGCAGTAGGATTAGGATATATTTTTGAAGTTACTCAATCACATTAGGAAAAACTCTTAATCAGATTCCTGTTACCTAAAATTGATGTATTATTGTCTTTCCTTGAAAATAAACCTTCCTCCATTGATGTTATCGCTTCATTCTTAGTGATTGCCCTCTCGTTTGATCTGTCTTCAGGATGGTTATGGAAACACGATCTCATCATCTCGATCGGGAAGACACCACTGAGGGGTCTGCCACTTCTCTTCCTGATCAGCAGGACCCTGAGACTGCAGCTCTTGTTATGCCAGCTCAGGCTGGAATACCTGCAGTCTTTGGGAGTGCACCTCTTCCTACTTCGAGACTTTCCCCAGTCATCCCGAATGTTCTTTAGCAGCAGTCGCCGTCAGGATCAGAGGACGTGGCACGGTTGTTCTCCTTCTTCCAGCAGATAGTGAAGACTCAGCGGCAACAGTTGCTCAAAAGGGGACATGACATTCATGGAGCCAGCAGCAGTGGAGGTCAGGCCAAGAGGCCTCACGTACAGATTCAGCATCAATATTAGCAGAGGCCTGTTCAGCAGCACCTTCAGGGTCAGGGACGTGCATATTTTCACCAGGCATCCAGGCAGCAGCAGGATACTAGGTGCAACTTCTGCAAGAAGACAGGCCACGGGTGGAACGACTGCAGGATGAGGCTTGGCAGGTGTTTACTTTGTGGTTCAACGGAGCATCAGTGTAGGGAGTGTCCTAAGTTCCAGACACCATTGACTCAGGCAGTAGCATGAGCTAGGGCTCCGACAGAGCAGACGAGGGGACCACCGTTACAGATGCAGCAGCCCCCTAGACAGCAGCATGTTATCAGTTGCCCTTTCTGTAAGAAACCAGGGCACGATTGGAGTAAATGTCGGATGAGGTTAGGCAAGTGCCTACTTTGCGGAGCATCATATCACCAGTTAAGAGAGTATCCCAAGTTTTCTGGACGGACAGCTCAGGGAGCAGGAGCGAGGGCTCCGGTGAGCCAGCAGAAGGGACTACCCTTACAGACTCAGCAGTAGAGATTCGTGCAGCATCAGGCTGGAGGAGGCCAGCAAGGGTGAGCTTACGCTATAGCAGCTGAGGGTGCACAGGCAGTAGGAGAGCTTATAGCAGATTCTGTTCATCTCAATTCCGTTCCTCCCTTGACATATTTTAACCATCTCGAAAATTCAGTTCCAACAGATCTTGCTTATCGTTCTTGTTCGTAGATGAATCTGATTCTTGGTATTCATTGTTGATTTAATTTTCGGCCAAGATAAATTATATGGGCTAGGTCGTCTCGGTTATGGAATCTATTCTTCTACAGTCATATAGCCAGCATGGTCAGGACCTACAGTCCGATTTTGGATATATTTCTCGGGTGTGGAAATTTAAGGTTTTCGTAGCCAAGCTAGCGGCAGAGCAAAAATTTTAAATACCATTATTCTAGAAGTGTGTACATTAGTTGGGACTCTATGGTTATCATAGCCCTACTTACTAGTATGACGAGGATTCAGAGTACCATGATTTTGGATGGACGCATAAGATTATCAGATTTCATCTTAAAAATTTTTGAGCATATCATCTCTACTTTTCGTTTCAGTCAATTTTTTTTCTTTTTTTGTGTTGTTTGTTTTGTTTTGCTTTCTCATCATTTAACTTAGGAGTAGGAGTAGGAGTAGCTCTAACTGTTAGTATAATCCTTTGTATAACTTTCTTGTTATGAATTTCTTTTAATGAAATAATGATTGTGATAGGCCTTTTGACTTAGAAGTGATAGTGTAGCTCTGACCCTATAATGGTAACCCTTACAGCCCTGTTTGATTCATTGTTTTTCTTATCTTCCCAGCCTGACACCCATGACCTAGACTGTCCTACTTACCCTGTCCCTTGTACCGGTTTGGCAACACAACTTCCGGTCCAATTTATGCCATTTGACCATTCCCACTTTAATTTTGATTACATTATACACATTACCGTGACTTTTAATTTAGGAGCACAAGACTAGTTGTTTTCTCAAAACCAACTTCCCTTGCATGATCTATACATGACCCCCTACACTCAAGACCTTCCGGTTCCACTCAGATACAGCATCTTATGCTCCGTTTGCTTCATACGACTTTCCCGACACAAGACCCCATCTTGATTCACCCCATGGAGTCACTTTTTCGACTCGAATTGGGAACACCTTTTTGACCCAACCTGCCTACCCAAATTCTAGATATGACCTATTTTAAGCCTACTGCCCATATTGGACTTGCTGACCCAGGATGCTGCTAGATAAAAGCTTGACCTTGATTGTTGGGGGTTGACCTACAGGATTACGACCTTCTTAATTTCGAGGACAAAATTTTTCTAAGGAGGTTAGACTTGTAACACACAATTTTCTAAATATGGGTAATTTTGAAATTTTATAATTTTAATCTTTTAATAATTATTATTTAAATCATGATACGGTTTCGGTGATTTTTAATTATTTTAAAACTATTTTATTGATAAATTGTGATTTTGGAGTTTGCCAGTAAAACCCTAGAGACTACTTGACCTAGAGCCTAACCATGTGATTAGGATGTTTTATTTATCATTTTTGGCCTAGGGATATTTTGGTCATTTTGGTTTCTTGGAATTATTTATAAATTGTTTGAGTGATGGTTGTTGTTTTTGACCTTTGCTAGTTGAGACTATGGAGACTAACCTAGATGTTGACTTTAGCTATGGTGACTTGATTAGCATGGTGAGACCCTAGTCTAAATTAAGTCAACCCAAGTTGAGTTATTTTGAATCAAGTTTCATATATAGATTAAGTGATTTAGGTGCATGGGTTTTTGACTTAGAGATTGTTTCATCTAGCATTGAAACTTGGCCCAAGCCCATTAGTCATCAACCCTAACCCTAATTCCTTCCGTACATGGCCGCCCCCTAGGGAATCCCCCCTATTTAATGTCTCTTCCTAGTTCTTGCCTCTTTTTATATCACATCAACTTTTGGCAAGAAAGAGGTATTGGTCTTTCTTCTTCAATCCATAACTTTTTCATTTTAATTCATTTTGACGCTAGTCTCTTATAATAGAACCTAATCATACTCTACTTGATGTTTATGGAGATAAATCTCAGATTTTGTGCAATTTGGAGCTTTTGGCTTGCAAGAGGAACCTTCATATTTGGGACTTTTTCCTTGTGATTGATACTCAATAGGTAAACACCTCAAACTATCATCAATCCTTGATTTCTTTGTATGGTAGCCTAGATCTAGGTGTCCCCTAGTTGTGGTGTGTGTTTGGTGAAGTTTTGTGTTGGTTTCGTGTCCGTATCGGACACGTATCAGTTTACATTTGCAAGTGTTTGTTGAATTGCCTCTGAGAACCTTTTTATCTTACTTTCGAAATGTAATTGAATGATATTGTAGCCCTATATTGTAGGTCACAACCCCTTTTGTCTGAGTTGATCTTTGTGTCGTTTTCGTGTCAAAAACTAACACGGACACGCAGCACGAGGCCGTGTCTCGAGTGTCCTGCCGCCACACGTGTCGTGCTCACTGCACAGGCCACATGGACCCACCAAACTTGGTGTGGAGGTCGGGGCAATGACTGACAAGCCACTCGCCCAGTTACACGACTCCTTGTGTCGAGTCGGACACGTTCTAGGTACCACATTGATTTTACACTGAGCTCACACACACGTGAAACCCAGCCCGATACGCGTCTCGTGTCCACACTGGATACGACGTGGACACCTCGTTGTACGTCGACTGTGTAGCCCTATACGTGGGCTACACGTGTGCATGACCACGTGGCGTGGGATGACATGTGTCGAGTCCACGAGGACACGAAACACGTGCACGATGTCTCTGTGTGCACTGGTTTACTGTGTGTGTGAGTTATTCGATTGGACAAGTTTGTGTCCACTTGGTTGGACACAAACATTCCCCCCTGACACATTAATATGTTACACACACTTGTGCATCATCAATTTCATTTTTCTCTTTGTATTTCGAAATCAAAATTTGTACTTTCCCTAGGTTCTGGTACTGTGTAATATCAGGAAATTGTTTCTGAAATTTGAATGATTGAATGCAATGTTCATATGTTAAATTATATGTTTCACATGTTATATCATGCTGGGTCATTTGTGGATAGTGTGGGGATTCACATGTGGAGTTTACTTGGAAATTTGAGGAGTTTCGAGTGTGTTATGACACTCGATAATGTGAAGCTGGGTAAAACCGAGAATTTCAGAGTTTACATGAGTTTGATCTAGAATAATGTAAATTAATGTTCATTAATAATTTGTTAACATATATAATGTCTGGGTTGATGTCTTGCATGACTGGGTTAGATAGGTTAATGATTGGGTTGGTAAATTTTGGTTTCGATTTATAACCGATATTCAGGATATGTATAACCTGAGAAATAGGGTTACTCTGTAAACTGAGTTATTTTGATGTTAACTGCGATGTATGCATATTTGAATGTGTATATGTAGGTGGCATGATTCTTTGAGAACTAAAATGAATTACCTACTGCCATGTACACCTTGCTATGGATACACATACATATTCACTCTAACCTGTGATTGTTTCACTTAACAAAATGCCTTGGAGGAATTGGCTTTTGAAAATAAAACGAGAAAGAGTATAAGAAGTACAACTTTTTGATTCTGGGAAAGTATTGCTATGGAAGTCTGATCTGTAAATGATCACTTTGTTCCTTGGACCATATGATGATGATGAAGATCGCTGCTTGAAGTAGAACAACTTGGAAGAACTAATGCAACAGAAAGGTATCGACGCACTTGGGCACTGATGGCGAGGCCGAATGCTTTCCTGCTTTGCTTCACTCTGTTCTGGAAGAAAAGTTGAAGAAGAATGCTCTAGAGGATCAAAATCTCGAAGCTCTGATCTCTGTATTCTCTCCTGTCTCTCCGTCTGTGTTGTATGAGAAAAATGAGTCTTTTTATAGGCTGGGGCTTCCGTGCGTAAAGGAGCATCAAGATATGTCTTTACGCTCAATAACCGCCATCCACGATCAGAATCATCCTCTGTATGTGTTGACACGTGTCCCATCATTTCAGTAAGAATAGGATACACGTACACATGTTCTTCGAAATATGTGGCATGAAAACCACGTAGGCACACCACGTTCTGAACTGGCCAGAACAAAATAGGGCGTAAAAAGATGAGCGTAAACTAGCTCTGTCATAGGTTTCCAGCGTAAAGCGGTTGTATAACCTTGAGCGTAAAATGGCTCAAATAGACTTCACGCACACATTGTTTTTTAATGAGCGTAAGGACTCATGTAAAACTCCGTGCCTAAAAGAAACCCTTTAGTGAGCGTAAAGTAGCTCGATCTCCATAAACGACAACAATGGTCTTTGTATAAGATAAATTCCATTGAATTCTATGGTAAATGCCATCATTGATATCTTCATGTCAAAAATCTACATTAAATGCAAGATTTGATAGCTTTTGTCCGGTGTAAAAAGAGGCTGCTCTGACCTTAGCGTAAAATCACCAATATAGACCCCAGCGTAAAGCAATCAGTCTGCTTAGACGTAAAGTGTCTAGCCTTGTCTTGAGCGTAAAGAGATTACCCGCTGTATTAGGCGTAAAGCAGGTCACTTATGACTGAGATGACTCTCCCATTGCAGCACTTTTTACGCTCCTACAAGACCCCCTTCAAAGTTTTCAAATGTCTCTAAAATTTGAAACACTTTGAACAGAAGCGTAAAAGTTGAGATTTGCTGAGCGCAAAATTCGGGATACGCAACAGTCGACCGCGTAAGAGCGGGGGTATCCAACAGTCAGCGTAAAATTCAAGAAGAAGAATAATGTCGGTCAACACTTAACCGTCATAATGAATTTTCCTCTTTGTAACTTTCAAATGTATCTTCATCTTCCCGAGTGAGCGGTTTCCAATGAGGAATGTGAAGAGTTATTTTACTTTGTATAAATAAGGACAGACTCCTTACTCTTGACATTCATGGCGCCAAAGAAAGAACCAACTGTAGAGGGGGCTTCTATCACTAGGAGTAACCTCGAGATAGAGAATGAGCGAGCACGAAATCGTCTAAAAAGCTTTGGGCTAACCCCAGCAGTCTTCAGTCGTATCGATGGTGGTCCTTCGAGTGCATACGAGGGACCGGGTGATGCAGAAGCGTTCCTTCGTCTGATGCGTCGCTCTGGGATTCACAGTATGCGTGAGCTGGGTACATCCCTTCGCCAACCCAAAGAATAATAATATTTTATGTATTACGACTTTTATCTGTAGGGATCCGCTCCCATCATTTATAAATAAAATCTCAGAAGTTTTTATTTCATCTATGTGCTTCTGTTGACTGCTTCTGTGATTTGTTAATTCCCGAGAAACAAACCAACACATGGCACTGTCTTGTGGTTACGGGGGCTTTAAAATAGGATCTCCTCCCGAAAATGGACTTATCCCAACAGAGTCTTCAATCTCTATAAATAATCAAGAATATTTTATATACTCTCGTACTCATTTTTCCTGAAGATAGCTTTCTGTGGTATTTGTCCTTCATGAAATGATGATAGCGGAGCTTTCCGACGGCGTTCCTTTGTATGCCCAGTCTTTAGACGCAGATTCAACCGCTATTAGAGCCAAACCCTTCGACTTGAGTGGTAAGTTCAACCGTAAGCAAATATTTGTCTTCGAATTTTTTGTATTTGAAGAACATTTATTTTACGAGCATAGGGCCTTGCTGAAGCAAACGGCGTAAAATCCTTTATAAAGCACTGACGTAGAAAAAGCTTTGCAGAGCATTGGCGTAAAAAGCTTTGTAGAGTGCTGGCGTAAAAGCCTCGTGAAATGCTGGCATAAAAAGCCTTGTAGAGCACTGGCGTAAAAGCCTTTGCTATCTGTGTTCAATTAGCGTTCAATTACGCATTTGATGACGCTTCTTCTTCTTTGTTTTCTGCAGAAGCTTGGCCAAAGAGCTTTTTCAGAACTGGCATTGGTGACTTCGACGTTGTGGAGAGCGTTCTTCTGACATCAATATCAGGGAGCTCATGCGCTTTTGACGCGCAAATCAAACAACTCAGAACTCTTCGTGAGATAGAAGGGTCTTCCTCCATTGGTAGGAAGAGCCTTTATACACGGAGAGTTGGACGGTGGAGTCAACTCTATCCCGAGGGATCGGGTAGTAGAGTTCCTTTCACGGCAGAACTAGGAATTGTATCCCAATATGGAATACATTCCTATCTTCCTTGAGAGGTTACCCTCAATCCACCAATTGTATTGGCAGCAACACGCCTTCGGGCTGCCCTACTCTGGGGTTCTCCTCTCGTCTGAGAGATAAGACCAGAGTTTGATTCCTGCTGATCTGGTCGTGACTGGGACTCAGACAGTCAGGAACTGCCACCAACAACGAACCCGCCAAAGAAGATCGAAGAGGAAATAGATCTCTATTAGGTTTATTGTTTGGTGTATAGAATGAAAATCCAAGGTATAATAGATTTTCATTGTAAAGAAAAGTCTAAGAAATGTAATAGACTTTTATGATGATATGAGAATGGAAATGATAATTCTTCTATGCTCAATGATTTGTATCTATCTGGATGTAATGTGGACATGATAGATAATGAAATCTTCTTTTCTGATTTAGAGTACACAATTCTATCAGAGGTAATATGGACGTGATAGTATGTGGGAACTCAAGAGAAAAATAGATTGATTTCTATGCAGAGGTCAAAATGGAAAATGATAGATAAGAAAAGTAGGTAAATTCAGTATTTATCCAGAGGTTATAAAAACATGATAAATAATGAATCCCACTCTTTCTTTTCTTTTTTTTTGGTAGAAGATTTAAAATTCCTCTCTCATGAGATAAGAAGTCAGCTTAACCAAACCTTGGTAGCTGGGGAATAAGAAGACAGATGGCATGAGCACACATGACGGACGAATCGACGTATTTCTCGGGAACAGAAAGAACGATTCAGTTCCATCATTAAATGGATGAACCTAGAAATATGAACGAACGGGTCTTTTCGGGAATGAAAAGTCGTTTTCAATTTCAAAGATCGGTTCATTGGTAATTCCCTTTCTATAAATAGGCGAGAACCCTCTGTAATCTTTTCATTCTCATTTCTGCTCCTCAATTGAGAATGTCTTCTGAGGATACGCAGCAAGAGAATGCAGTTGCCATAAAGGCTGAGGATGTCGTCGAGACGCTCCCCGCTGAGCCAATAGTGACGGGTCCGACCGAAGTAAGCAACAGCTCTTCTACGCCCAAGCCGCCCCAGGACATTCTTGCTTTCCTAGTAGAGCTTGGGAAAACTCCTGAAGAAGAGGCATTGAGGATGGCTGTCTGCCAATTTTTCACGGGTTCAGGAAACGATGCCTTCTCTGCATTGGCTGGCTATGTATTCAATAAGGAGGGGAGTGGCCCTCGTCCTTAATCTTTTATTTTGAACAAAAATAATAAAAGAAGTTTTATTTTTGTCCTGACCCCTTTTTTTTATACATAGTATTTCTTGAGAAATTTGCCATTGATCGGCAGCATGAGTAGATCTCCATTAGGTTTTGACAACCGGTAAGCACCATTAGAGAACACGGACTCAATCACATACGGGCCTTCCCATTTTGCTTGGAACTTCCCTTTGCTCTTGTGAGTCATCACCATTGGCCTTCGGACAGCCAACACAAGTTCGCCAATTTTGAATACCCTCTCCTTGACTTTGCGATTGAAAGTTCGAGATATACGGGCTTGATATAGCTCAATATGCTGTTGTGCTTGAAGACGCCTCTCATCCAATCCCTCAAGTTCTTGGAGGTGTAAACGATCATTATTCTCTGTAGTTAGCTCATTAGCAATAGCAATTCGAAGAGAAAGGATCTAGATTTCCAATGGAAGGACAGCTTCACATCCATAAACCAGGAAAAATGGTATAAAACCAGTAGGAGTCCGAACTGTTGTTCGGTACGCCCATAAACATTCTCCAAGCTTCTCATTCCAATCTCTTTTATTAGAAGAGACAAACTTTTTGAGAAGTTTGATGATCGTTTTGTTGAAGGCTTCTGCCAAACCGTTAGCAGCCGGGTTGTAAGCTGTGGAAGCCAGATTTTGAATTCGGTTCTTGTCACAGAACCGATAAAATGCCTGACTGGCAAATTGTGGTCCATTGTCATGGATTATTCGTCGAGGAATCCCGAAACGATAAATGACATGATGTTTAATGAAGCTGACCACATTAGACGTTTTTACTTCAACAAGGGGAACTGCTTCTGCCCACTTTGAAAAGTAATCGGTTATAGCTAGTATAAATCGATGTCCTTTGACAGAAGGACGGTTTATCGGACCAATGATATCCATACCCCAAGCTTCAAAAGGCCAGGAGGCTGCTGTAGGATGTAGAAATTCAGAAGGTTGATGAATAAAGTCTGCACGAATCTGGCATGCTTTGCATCTTCTGGCATAGTCTACAGCATCTGCTATCATAGAGGGCCAATAATACCCCATTCTTCGAATGTGATCTTGTAACTTTGGACCCGGTTGATGAGCACCACAGACACCATCATGAGCCTCACGTAGTGTTTGTTTAGCTTCGCTTTCTGAGAGACAACGCAGCAGGAGTCCGTCATATGAACGACGATATAGCATATGTAAAGATGAATCATAATAGAATCGAAACGATCGTCTCTTAATTGACGCAGCTTCTTTAGGATCTTCAGGCAGAATTCCATGGACTACATAATCAATGAATGGAGTTCTCCAATCTTTCTGCTGGGAACTTACCTCTGTAACATAACTTTGTTCGATATGTAGATTACTCTTCACACAGAACAAGTCTCGGTCTAGCAAAGTAATCGTATTTTGCCTTCGGATTGGGACAGCCAAGTCTGCAGCTAAGCTGGCAAGAGAATCAGCTTCCACATTCTGAGAACGTGGCACAAATTCAATGAAGAATCCTTTGAATGAAAGGACCAACTCGACTACCACTTGATGATAGGGGATGAGATCAGGATTTCTGACTTCATAGGTCCCTCTAACTTGATTGACGATCAATTGAGAATCCCCATAAGCTTCTAGGAATTCAATATCCAATTGTTTTGCTACTTGGAGACCAATCAACAGGGCATTATATTCCGCTACATTGTTAGAGCATGGCTCATTAAGAGAATAGGCGTGGTATATGACCATTTTGTCAGGGGAAACCAATACGATTCCTACCCCAGAGACAATATTGCCTTTAGGTCCGACTCGTGATGCTCCATCAAAATATAATTGCCATACGTCGTTCTTCAAAGTCATGTTGCAGTCCACAACTTCGTCTGGAATGTCTTCATATAACTTTGAGTTTCAGGTACAGGATGAGCAGCTAAGAAATCAGCTAACGCTTGGCCCTTTACTGATTTTTGAGGCACATAGACCATGTCATAAGGAGTGAGCAACATCGCCCAGGTAGCTAACCTGGAATTAAGAATGCTCGGTTTTCTCATCAATACCCAAATGGGATTTATTCTGGAGATGACATGAATGGTCTGTCCAGTGACATAATGCCTTGTCTTTTGAACGGCAAAAACTAAAGCTAGACATTCCTTCTCCACAGGAGTATATCTGTGTTCAGCTCCTACCATCATTCTGTTCAGATAATATATTGCTTGTTCATGACCTATATCACTTTTTTGCGCCAGAAGAGCACCAAGTGAATGATCCAAGGCTCGAACATACAGCAAAAACGGTCTTCCTATCACCGGAGGTACCAGAACAGGTGGGTTTGTAAGATATTGTTTAATGTCATTGAAGGCCTTTTGACATGCTTCATCCCAGACGAAAGATACTCCTTTTTTAATAGACGGGAGAAAGGTTGACATCTTCCAGAAAGATTAGATATAAACCTTCTGATATAAGCGATACGGCCCTGGAAGCCACGGAGTTCTCTCAGATTTCGAGGAGGACGTATTTCAAGAATTGCTTTAACCTTATCAGGATCAACATGAATACCCTGAGAGGTAATGACAAATCCTAAAAACTTGCCACTGGAAACCCCCAAAAAAGACTTAGTAGGGTTCATTTTCAATTGATGCTGACGCATCAATTCAAATACTGTCTTCAAGTCTTGAATGTGATCATTCTTTGACCGACTTTTAACAGCAATGTCATCTACGTAGCATTCAACTATTTTTCGTAGATGTTCTTGAAAGATATTGCTCATAGCCCGTTGATATGTGGCACCGGCGTTCTTAAGACCAAACGGCATAACGGTATAGTAGAAAACCCCAAGGGGTGTTCGAAAAGCTGTATGCTTCTCATCTTCTGGATGCATCTTAATTTGATTGTATCCTGAGAATCCGTCCATGAAAGACATACGTTCAAAACCGCATGTATTGTCTATCATGACATCAGTAATGGGAAGTGGAAATTCGTCCTTTGGACAAGCTGTATTAAGATCTCAGTAGTCTATACAGACTCGGACTTTTCCGTTCTTCTTCATAACAGGAACAATATTGGCCACCCAATCAGGGTGTTGTTCTTCACGAATGAAGCCACAAGTAATCAGCTTTTTGACTTCTGCTTCGATTGCATCCATCATATCTGGTCTAAAGCGTCGTTGTTGTTGTTTTACAGGCTTGACATTAGGGTAGATGTTGAGTTTATGAGTGGCAACTTTAGGATCTAACCCTGGCATATCCTCATAACTCCATGCAAAGATGTCAATATAATCTTTGATAAGTTTTGTCAACTCTTCGTTTTCATCTTCAGAAAGATTCTTACTGATGAATATTGGTCTGGGCGTATAAATCAATCTGGATAACCTCATCTTCTGTAGGTGGCTGTCGCTGTTCAAAACGAAGTTCCCATTGAGTATCCATCTGTTGGGCCCAAGGATCGTTCTCAAATGGCTCCAATTCATCATCGGTTTGAACCATATTGACTGAGAATATCTGTCTAGATTCCTCGTATGAAGAATCTATGTTGTATTTATATCGATGACTTTGATTATCAGAAGATAAAGTCATTCTTTCCATAAACCTGACAGCCATATACTCGAAAAGGAAATCTTCATTGATATCAAAGAGATGAGCAATATTTACATCATTTACAATCTGATTGCTGTGCTTCAGATTAATTAACAGTAGACCATCATCCGACTTCTGCATAGAGTTGCCAATATTGACAATCAATGGTGATTCCGGATCATTCGTACCAACAAAAGTTTCTTCCTCAAACTCAGGAGAAGAAAGTACCATATTACAGGATTTAGTCTTTCTTCCCTTAGCCCTCTTCTTGTAAAGGTTGTTACGGGGAACTTCAGATCCTAATCCAGCAGTGGAATTCTGATTTTAAATTTGTAAAGGAAGACGTATTCCTTTATCATGGTTCAAACCTTCCGCCTTTTGAAAATCGTAACCCATCTTCTTCATGAGAAGGACGGATTGCTGACTATACAAATGGATAGGCAGTGAACTCTGAAAAGGTATTTCAGCACAGGAAGAGGAAGGAATTTCTGCAACTACAGGAGAACGAAGCACAGGCGTCTCTGTAGTTAAAGAAGGAGCAAGATTCGGGACACGAGGAGAAATCCCTGTTGGAGCTTTTTCATAAGCAGCAAAGACTTGTTGTGCCCGATATAAAGGAACACTATTCATGGCTAACCACTGCTGATGAGTAAGCTTGAGCTTGGTAGGAGGAGCTAGACTTGGAGGACAGATGTTTAGTCCTTTCAGTCTATCTTCAAGAGGAAGGCCATCCCATAGATGATCCAAGTCGTCAGGATCTGGAGTAACATGAGAAATCATGTTGCAGGTTTTGACTTTCCTGCTTTTCTTGGACTTTGAAGTTTTACCTTCATTTTCCAACTCAGGCACTAAGTCAGGATGTACCCACATGATTTCACCACTCTTCAATGTGAGCGGCAGCAATCCTGTATTTTCTTCCCTGGCAGGCGGGATATTCACAATCTTCATCGTCGCCTTCAGAATTGGTATAATTCCATCTGGGATTTGCTGTGGAGGAAAATCCCTAAACTGAAGAGAAACCATATTGGTTGTCACCGTATGGTCATCATTGGTTAAAGCGATGGCACCACCATTTATCAGCTCTTGGATCTTGTTTTTCAAGACATAGCAAGCACTGGTAGGATGATTAATATATCTGTGATAGATACAATACTTGGGATTGTCAGTCAGATTCACCTCATTGGGCCTCTTTGGCTCCGGAATATGAAGTTTACCACTTTTTACCAGACATTGAAATATTCCTGGGATATCACTTTCGTCGAAGGAGTATTCTTCCTTTGGCCTGGAAGATTCCCGATTACTCGGCGTCGTTTTGTTTTTGGAAAGATTAACCATAAGGGTATCCTTTCCCTTCACATTACGATTGCCAGGACTATTTTTCTTCCCTTTGTCTTCTGAAGCGAAAATCATTCCGTGTTCTCGAGCCAACCTACCATTGGTCTCGGCAGAAACTGCTGCTATGATGAACGAAGCCCAATCTGTGAATTGGGAACCTGTGAAGACAGCGATGGATGGTCGCAGATTCATCTTGTATGTGTCAATCAATGCTGAATCTGGCATACCAGGAGGCATCTTTAGAGTGGCCTGTCGGAAATGTTCGATGAACGTCCGAGTATCTTCTTTCTCCTTTTGTTTTATTTCTATTAAGGAGGACATGTTCATGTCCATACCTCTTTCATAGAAACGGGAGAGAAACATTGCTTTGAATTCGTCAAAAGACGAAATAGAGTTATCGGGTAAGCTACGATACCAGTCATAAGCTGAACCTGTCAGGCACCCGATGAACACTCGAGTGAGAAGAGCATCATTTTTCTGCAAGTGTACAGTCATAATATCAAAATAATTGATATATTGACTGGGAGATGCTTTTCCATCGAACAAAACCATGGATTGTGGCTTGAACTTCGGTGGAAAGGGTACATCATTCCAATGAGGGGGATAAGGTTACTTAATCCCTAACCTCTGGAGCTGATCCTTGTGCCTCAAGACTTCAAACTGTGCTTTAAGTTCACGTACTGCTTGAATTGCTTTACTAGTTTGAGGAAGCACATTTGACTGAGTAGTGGTTGGATGCACCATGACCCCCACTGGAGGTGGTGCATCTTCTGGAGGAATGAGATCCGGAGATGCAGAATTTTGATTTGCAGCGGGCTTTTGAATATTCGAAGGTATTTCAGCCCCTTGACTATCTTGAGTTTGTGCTGCTACTGGTGCCAGTGTCACTGCTGTCGGTTGAGCAGTTTGCTGATTCAAAATTATTTGATGCATATTTTGCACCATGTTAAGCATATCCTTCAGTGATTGTTCAACAGCAGTGAGACGTTGTTCTGTATTAGCAGATGATGTCTCTGGCTCATCTCCAACAGCGTAGGATTCAACCTCTCTTGAAGATACAGAAGGGTTCGTATAGAAGTACGAATCCCCGCTATCGGTATCAGACTCAAAAGATTGAGTACCCCCAGCCTCTGAATCAGAAGTCTGCAATTGTCTTCGTCTTCTTGATCGAGTATTCTGATATACTCCTTCAAAGGAATCAAGAAGCCTGTTGAACTGTTGTTGACTTGGAGTTTGGGACGTGTTCCGTCTTGGACGTCGTCCTCTGTTAGTATGAGATGCCATGTTGACTGACACATATGGCGACTCATGTTCTTGGTCTTCAGCTTGATGTGGAGGTACATTGAAACTCAATCGATCAAAAACTGATCGTCTTGAAGCTGAACAACAACAGTTGATCACAACCTGGTGGTATTCACACAGATGTTTTTCTTGGGGGAATGTCACCGGAGATTGTCTATTCTTACGCTTTTGCATTAGCAATTCGCGTAAGTCAGGAGGAGTGGATGAAGTATTCTTCTTTATTACATTGGGGGTGGAAAAACGTTTAGTTCCTTGTGTATAAAGAAGATTACTGGCTGCATTCGCAGAACCAAATTGTACATTTCTGTGCTTTTGGAATTGTGTGCGTAAATCTTGAGATTTAGCACGCAGGAGTCCATTTTCTTGGCGTGTGATTTGTAAATTTGGTACTCTGCGTAAAGCAGTATGAGAAGGTTGTTGGTGTAGAACAGAAGTTGTACCAACTTTATTTTTATGCTGCACACGTTTAGATACATTCACATTCATCATGTGAGCATCTTTGTGAATTCTATCTACACTGTCATAGACAGGAGATTTATCTTTACGCATGGAACGTAAAATCTTGTTATCTACCACGTTACCAACGGGAGATTTTGTTTTACACGAGGAGCGTAATTTATTTGGGCCTAACACGTCACCGATGGGAGACTGATTCTTACACCCAGAAGCACAAGCTTTAGAATCTGTCCCATTACAAATGGGAGTCTCATTCTTATGAACTGAGCGTAAAATTTGGTTCTTACCCACTGAGCGTAAAACTTGATTTTTACGCGGTGGGTGTGAAACCTGGTTATCTTCACCGTTACAAACGGGAGACAAATCGTCACACTTCGAGTGCAACTTTGAAGTAGGGACTGCCTCGTTATGAACGGGAGCCCCTACGACAGGAGTGGGAAGAACCCCCTTGTCATCAGAAGCAGCAGAGAGATCAGAAATCATTTTGGATTTGGGAATCCAAACTTTTCGTGCTTTGCGAGACTTTTGAACATTGGAATGGCGAGAACCACCCCCAGTTCGGAGCATCTCTTCATAGGCAGTCTGGTCGAAGTGTATCACCAGAGTCTTCTTGGTCGAACCGACCAAAACATCATCATATTGAGCAATCACCTCCTCGTCAGAGGAGAAGGTCGTCCCCAGCAGAGTCGCCATTTTTGTTTCACTTAACAAAATGCCTTGGAGGAATTGGCTTTTGAAAATAAAACGAGAAAGAGTACAAGAAGTACAACTTTTTGATTCTGGAAAAGTATTGCTATGGAAGTCTGATCTGTAAATGATCACTTTGTTCCTTGGACCATATGATGATGATGAAGATCGCTGCTTGAAGTAGAACAACTTGGAAGAACTAATGCAACAGAAAGGTATCGACGCACTTGGGCACTGATGGCGAGGCCGAATGCTTTCCTGCTTTGCTTCACTCTGTTCTGGAAGAAAAGTTGAAGAAGAATGCTCTAGAGGATCAAAATCTCGAAGCTCTGATCTCTGTATTCTCTCATGTCTCTCCGTCTGTGTTGTATGAGAAAAATGAGTCTTTTTATAGGCTGGGGCTTCCGTGCGTAAAGGAGCATCAAGATATGTCTTTACGCTCAATAACCGCCATCCACGATCAGAATCATCCTCTGTATGTGTTGACACGTGTCCCATCATTTCAGTAAGAATAGGATACACGTACACATGTTCTTCGAAATATGTGGCATGAAAACCACGTCGGTACACCACGTTCTGAACTGGCCAGAACAAAATAGGGCGTAAAAAGATGAGCGTAAACTAGCTCTGTCATAGGTTTCCAGCGTAAAGCGGTTGTATAACCTTGAGCGTAAAATGGCTCAAATAGACTTCACGCACACATTATTTTTTAATGAGCGTAAGGACTCATGTAAAACTCCGTGCGTAAAAGAAACCCTTTAGTGAGCGTAAAGTAGCTCGATCTCCATAAACGACAACAATGGTCTTTGTATAAGACAAATTCTATTGAATTCTGTGGTAAATGCCATCATTGATATCTTCATGTCAAAAATCTGCATTAAATGCAAGATTTGATAGCTTTTGTCCGGTGTGAAAAGAGGCTGCTCTGACCTTAGCGTAAAATCACCAATATAGACCCCAGCGTAAAGCAATCAGTCTGCTTAGACGTAAAGTGTCTAGCCTTGTCTTGAGCGTAAAGAGATTACCCGCTGTATTAGGCGTAAAGCAGGTCACTTATGACTGAGATGACTCTCTCATTGCAGCACTTTTTACGCTCCTACAGTGATGAAAACTGAAATTCACACACACCCTATGAATTACACACACACACACATGTTCCCTAACCTGTGATATAAACTGCTATATACACACACACATACACACACACACACATACACACACACACACACACACACACACACACACACACACACACACACACACACACACACACACACATACTACTGCTACACAGAGAACTGAACCCTCATATTTAATGAACCTAAAACCCCCATGTTAACTTGCTGTCATTGTAAACCTGTGCACTACTTCCTGCCACACTACTTGTTTCCTCCTCTATATCTCCCTAACATGTATCTAATATATATGTTGTTGCATGCTAACATGTACATAAATGCAATATATATGGATGCAAGAATGAAGAAAATGCACATGATATATGTATATAGTTGTAGCTTAAGTGAATACATGATATGTGAATGAAGATGATGAGAATGAACTCTTGTATGTGTATGTGAACATTGATACATTGCATTGTTCACCTTAACCATTGCCTAACCCTATATGTAACCCTGTCCACATTGATGCATGACACACTTTCCCCTATCTCTCTCTCTATATATGGGATATATATTTCCATACATGATAATATGTAATATATATAATTGCCTATATATATTTTGTATATGTAATGTGGGTTTGATGATGAAATATGGATATGTATGTAGGCATGATAGCCTATATGATTTTCTTATATGTATGCCTTATATGCATTATGTGTATATGGGTATATGTACATGAAATTGTGTGTTTGATAGCTTGTGTAGCCTTGTGACTTATGTGAATGCTAGGATAGACATGGTTAGGCTTAGTGAGACTTGTCTGGATTAGGACTTGACCTAGTTGACCTAGTTTGACTAGTGTAGTTGACTAGAGTTGACCAAATGTTGACTTTAGCCTAGATTGACCCAAACATCATATAGAATGCATTGTAATGTTCTATTTTACCATTTTGGACATATTGTGACTTGTGCTGTTCTAAATAGGAGTCATACACCTCTCCTCAGACAGTATATTCACTTCAGATACTCAGGATATCAGGCGAATACATTTTTTGACCGTTTTATACTTGATAGGATTTATAGTTATGCTCTAGATTAATTTACTTGATGTTGTCACGTTGTTAACATGGATTGGTACTATATGGATCCCTTCATGAGATGTTATCCCCCTCGGGAGCATTAGGTTACAATATGTCATGTGCGTTTCACTTTCATCGTGTACTCCGGTGCTTTCACCATTCATGTGCACTCTTATGATTCATGTACTCTCATGTTCACAGAGTGTCACGACCCGCACCCACCGTGAGGGTACGAGTACGTAACAGCGCCCAGTCTACGCCGCAGTGTCGGCGGTAGAATATTGTTCTAGGTCATGAACTATAACTAACACAATATAGAATAATCTCCAACTGGAGGCTAATCACAGAAGGTACAACTCAATCACAATCTAGAGATAGAATATGGCACGATGAAATAGATAAGAAACTCCTCAACTGAGGCACAACAGAAAGAAATAACATAAGTTAACAACTACTAGTCTCAACATCTCAAATTATACAATTCTGAAAATAAGGACAACAACTAAACATAAAAAAGAAACAATCTAGACTATCTAAACTAAGCATGGGTATCATCCTCAGCAGCTTCCTGAACCTCCCCAGGGGTCCAGGTCGCGAGTGTCATCTAGGCAAGCTCCAAGGTAAGGGATGTAGGGTTCCTCATCATCCTCTGTAAAATTTTCAACAGGTCCAGTCAGGACGGGAGCGAGCACAATACACCTCACGCAGATCATAACAGGTTAGAAAATATAAACATGCAAGAGAGTACGATACGTGAAACTGAAAGAAAGTACATGATGTAAACAGAGAAAGAACTGTAATAAAAATATCTACTATAAGTAGAGAGCTACCAGTGACTAGTAATTTAGAGTACAAAGTCGACATGTGAACGGCTTGATTTGCACATGGCTATACTAAAAAGGCGTATATGACTATTCTACTTTCGAATTGTTCACATGACTATTTATACTCCCCCATACCCCAATCAATACACAAGGATCCAGACAAGTTATGTTACGTACATGGTTTTCACATGAAGCCCATAATGGGTGCACATGAAGTATACATGAGAGCTCATACATGAGTGCAAATGAAGTTCACATGGGGGCCCATAAATGGGTGCACATGAAATTCACATGAAGGCTCATAAATGAGTGCACATGAAGTATAGGTTATACATGAGATACATAGGAAACATGACCGAACATGAGAGCACATGAGAGTACACGAGCATGCATGAACGAGCATGAAGCACATGAGAAACATGAATAACATGATAGCGAGGAATACATGATGTACACGAAACACATGACATGATGTATCCAATGCTCCCGAGGGGGATAACATCTCAATGTAGGGATCCATATAGTACCAATCCGTGATAATATCGTGACAGCATCAAATAAGGTAAACTAGAGCAGGAATATAATTCTAAGCAAGTTATGAAATGATCAGAGAATGTACTCGCCTGGTATCGGAATGTCTGAAGTAAATATAATGTCCGAGATGAGGTACCTGACTCCTAGTTGGAGCAACACAAGTCAAGATGTATACAGGGGATGATAAATGTAATCTACAATGCATCTGCATGATGTCTAGGTCGAACTAGGCCAAAGTCAACTCTTGGTCAACCATGGTCAACTACACTAGTCAAACTAGGTCAACCAAGTCTAAACTAGTCTAACCAAGTCTAAACTAGTCTATACTAGGTCTACCAAGTCTATACTAAGTTCTCACATCAACCACAAACTATTATAAGATATCCACATATTATACTTATAGGCATATATTAGGCTACATACAATTCTTGCATACCTTCATCTTATATATATATATATATATATATATATATATATATAAATAAAATAAATATATATATAGAGGCTAGCATCATGTAGAGGATATGTGGTTAGTGTGGTTAGTGTGTGTATATCGAGATAGAGAGATAAAGAGCTAGCATCATGTAGAGGCTATGTGGTTAGTGTGTGTATACATGAAGGTGTATAGCAAGAATGGTTCAAACACTAGCTAACTATACATGGCATCTAATGTATATTTCTACACCTATATACATTCACATATAATGCATACATATATATATATATTCACACTACAAGAAAAAAGTGTTTTAACGACACTCCAAAAATGTCGTTATTGACTTTCCATGGCACTTTTTAAGTGCTGAGTAGAGGGGTGTCGTAGAAAGTTTTTTTCTTTCAACGGCACTTTCAAAGTGCCATGTAATAAGTTTATTACGACACTTTCCGAATGTCGTATAATGAAATTTCATAGCATGATTCTGGTGTCATCTTAATGACACTTCAAGGACAGTTGAAAAGTGTCGACATAAATTTTTTTGGACTTTCAACGACACTTTTTGAATGTCGTTTAATACTTATTTCACGACAGTCTTCTGGTGTCATCTTAATGTTATAAGATATTTTTCACAACACATTTTATGTGTAATCTAAACATACAAATCATAAATATCATTGATGTCATGACACCTTATATGTGTCATCTAACTCACTTCAACGACACATTTTAATGCCGTCAAAATAACTTATCTTGAAATCAAAAAACATATCCTCAAAGGGTAAAATAGTAAAAAAAGATAAAAATTTTGCACATCTACCACAAATCAGACATTAGGAGTACTTCATTTACTCTCTATATCCCCAGCTCATATAAATGAGGGAATGGAACTTGCCACATGCCACAAGAATTAAAAGCAAAGTAGCAAACCATTATAAAGGCCTGATTTAGCTAATATATTTATGCAATACAAATAAATACTTCTAAATTGCACAACACGCATGTATTGTAGATGCAAGAACATAAGCCAGATGATTAGCTTAGACACAATTGTCAGAATCTCATAACCAAAATGTTCAAATAGCAATCCACGGTATCAAAGAGGATACATATATGAGTTCATCAAAACAATAAATTCTCTGAGCAAGTAAATACAAAAGTTGTTCACAAGCAGTAGCATCTTCAAATCATAACAACATCCTCCAACGTGCTTCATGCTGAACAACTGCAGGGGGGAAATAGAAGAAAAGAAAAGGTTTTCATCTCGAAAGAACAAAATCAAAGGCATGTTAAAGAATACTAAGATTATGCAATAATGTACAAATTAGGAATGTCGCTGAGAAAGAAAAGAGTCATATAATGTAGTTTTCATGTAGCTTTTCAATGAGAAAGAAAAGAGTCATATATTATGCAATAAAATCATAGGCATGTTAAAGAAAACCAAAAATTGATTTCTGAAACAAAAACTGTTTTCATGTAGTAACTGTTTTCATGTAGTTTTTCAATGATAAACTTCCCAAACTGGTATCCCGTGTTTAAATTGCTTAGACCTCCTAATTTCATAAAAAAAACTACAGAAAAACATCATATTGAATGAAGTGTCTCTCTCATCTGAAGATTGACACTTAGAGTGAATTATGTATAGCTTTTGGCTGCTTTAATAGATTTACAATAGTCTGACATTCAAATTGAATAAAATGTCTCTCATCTGAAGATTGACACTTCGAACCAACTTCATAAATTGCAACCTACTTGTAATTCTTTGGAGATAAATCATTCAAATCCATCCAATTGACGATTCACCATTATTTATACATGTTACTGGCAAAGAAAAATCTTAAGTTTATTACAAAGGAAGGAGCACAATATAGTACTCAACCTGAAGAGCCTCCTAGTTCATCAGGTCTTAATCTCTGTAACATAATCTATCAAGAGGATGATCTAAAATAGGTTCACTCTCGTCTAACTGAAAAAAAAACAAAGGCACCTAATTCAAAATAAAAGAAATAAATGAACATGATGGCTTTTCTATAACATTGATTGAATTGGTGAGCATAATCTGTATGCCTCCAGTGAAGAATAATCCGTATTAAGCATAATTTGTATGCCACCAGTAAAGATTAACTCATTCCCATGAAGAATAACATCAATATAAGATTATGCTTCATATAGATTTAGCACAACTGTTAAGATTTGAACAAGTATTTCCCAAAGGTATCAGTAAAAACAAAGGCTTATACATTTTTGATGTCTTATACTCGTATTAGGTGAGTTATGTGTGTCAGTGAATGAGTTATGTGTCTGTGTTATTTACTGTGTGTGTGATACTCTAAAAGAGTATCGGATAAATCCAAACCAGTAGGTAGTGTAGGATGGAGAACTTGTGTGTGATACATGAGTGTATCAATGAGTAGAGGCAATTGTAGCTTCAACAAAGGGTCTGTAGGGGTATGTGCAGTTTTGGACTACAAAATGTATGTAGCAACATACTGTCCATGAACTGCAGTAGCCTCAGGTTGGTTTCAGCAACAGCATACTGTCCTTTCCAAACCTCTTAATTTATGTTTGTGGTGACATTTGTCGAAAATAATATGTTTGTATCTGACAAACATTATTCTAGATGCTAGAAATCAGCAATGTTGTAATATCTTATTGAGAGAGAAGGGAAGGGACAACCCTTCATCCTAATCCTCGATAACATAATACTAAAGTTCTTTACCAAGGGACCTAAAGCTCTTTTAACACAATCCTTCAACCAAAACCTAATGTTCTTTTAACATAGGGAAAGCACAATGCCTTACAACACAGGATTTGAAAATCAAGAAGCTAAAGTTCATTTAACTCCCTATTTACCAATCCCCTAATTCCTCTTTATAGCACTACTTTATCTTGAAGAGTATTGAGATATTATTCTAAAAATAAGTAGGAAAATAAACTTTATAACTATTGGGCACAACATTTAGAAGTTATATCAACTAGTATAAATGTTTGACATCTATCTTCTAAAAAGGCAACTTCATAACAAGTCAAAGGAATTCCATGGTGTACCTCTGGGGTAAGAATGGTTGAACGATTCAAAAATGTTGCCCAAGAACGAAACAAATGAGCACCGGAACCACTGTAATCAATGACGAGTCATGTTACAGCACACTTGGAAGTTGCAGATAATTTAAGTCAATAAACATGATCATCAGCCTGCTGAGTGTTTTTACAGTGGGAACATGCTTGGAATATTCATAACAAAAGTGGGAAAAGTAGCTTACCTTGGGAAAAGAAACACATGGTTGCGGCCACCAGACAGGCGGTAATATGGCATTGGACCTAGCACCGCGCCCCTAGGCGTCGACTAATCCCATTTTTTATAACAGTGCATACTCCTAATGGTATAATCAGTCTAAGCTTCTCCATCACATTTCACATCCCTAATCACCTATAAAGGGATCAAATTACTCAGAGTGCTAACCAATGCAAATGCTATAATATGCTATATACAAGAGAGAAAAATTATTAAATAAAAAAACTAGTTTTTAAAGGCATCCATACAGAGTATCCAGAGTTTGCTCAAGGTACCGTACTACTTATTCCTAGAACTGATTCAGTGTGCAAATTGAATTTTGATTTCTTCATATGACAGAATTCAGTGTGCAAATGCTCGGCTTTCTTTCTTTTTATATCCTACTATAGAATTCGTTATACGAGGACTCATCTAACCAGGCCAATCTTCTTTTGGTGTTGCGACTAATACGATTATTCCTTGCCAACTAAATCCTCTATAATCTAATGAACGTGTAATTCTCTCTTATTGAGAAGAATTAAAGGGCTGCAACTTGTATGGGCTGAATCTTAGGAAGAAAAAACCTAGCAAATACCTATCTTCTCAATTTCTGCAATTAAAATTCATGCTCAGGTATTAGTTATAAGTTTCTACATATGACAAATCAATGAGTTCAGTATAGGTTATTAGTAATATAATTGGGGTGTGAGCTCGTGCCTAAATGTAAATATATGCAGTATTGATGATTAAGGACTAAAATAGAAGGGTGGAAAGGATAAGATACAATGGTAATTGGGGTGTGAGCTTTTATACCTTTCACTTCAACTGATAGAATATAGAGTGTACCATATAACACAAGTTTCTTTACCAAGACAGCTATGCTAATTGGATTTTGCACCTTCTTGATGATCTAGAAGTATAGTTTATCGAATAGTCGTATACAAGGAGATTCATAAAACTACATAATACAAAATGGAGCATGAGAAACCTGTTTGCTCTACATCTCACAGAAACATGAAAATATTATGACCAATAGTGGACAAAGATGGGTTTTTTCCCAAGTACTTGAAGGTCATCGAAAGCTTCATGGAGCCTTGAGTCGTCAGTTGGCGAGATTAACTGCTGAGACAACGTTTCAGACTTATCCTTCAAAATGCCTTCCAGACCCTATGTCATCCTTGAAGTAAGCCGTTCTAGAGGCCTCAAGCATATGGATATAATTCTCCTGTAAGTTTCACCAGTTTCCTCGAAAAAGGCAGCTCTGCACCAAGGTTCAACATTACTCTCCGAAACATACATAAGTCAAGATATGCAAGATATTGCAGTAGGGATCTAGGACTGTTTTGTTCTAGTGCTTCAAGGAGAGGTTCACTTGGATTAGTCTCGGCTGCAGCTGATCTTTGTGGCGGTGCAATGCATAAACTAGAACAATGGTTTTGAAGGTTAAATGATATGGGAAGCTCAGAGGAAAAAAAATTAAAGGCTATTTTCTTCCCTATTTCTTCTTTTTTAATTTTTTTCAAAACATATCATTTTATCCTTGGTTGCTAAATACATTAGCATCATAGAATTTATGAAATATAATATACCTGGCATCCAACAAGCTAGCTACTATATAATATTTGAGACTTGAGTGGGGACAAAATATAACAGACTTAAACAGGAATATGTGTGTTCATTGTGAGCCGATAATAAAATACTTGCCTTAGACATAAGATGTGATATTGGGGGGCATATCGAGTATATAATAAACCAAATACTTCCACATAATTTTCAAATGCTAACCTGGAGTAAGTGATGACTCAGTTCCCAACAGAAAGAAACATCAGACATCCCAATGTAACAATTAATAAGCTTAATGATAAATTGCCCTCCTGTATTTTTGCTCTTAAATTGATTTGGCAGGAAAAAAACATCTGCACTGTTGAAGAGAATAATGACAGAGTCGATAACTTCAAAGCTTGCTTGGCAGACAAAGATAGCCCCATTTTGAAGCTATAGTATAGGGGACGCTTCAGGGTGAAATAAACATCAGTATTAGTGAGCAGAAATCATAGCATCATTTTTACAAGAAAATATTAAGACCGTATCATTGTATAATCGCAACATTAGAGATGCTAATAAAAAAATAACAGAGATCATCACATCAAATAAATCAACCAAAATGTCAACATGAATTCATCACAAGTTGTGTTCATTAACCATCATATGTGTCCCGAGTGATTAAGCTCCATTTTCTCAATCTCATTTCCAGTTCTTCCTATAATTTTATGTAGAGCTAAGATCTTCAGTCTTAGCTTTATGATATGACACACTCTCGTGAAGCACATGAAGCCAGCAGTTAAGGGAACAAAGAACAATTGTGAAGCATGAAAGCTATTATATTAGTCCTAAGCTGTTGTATAAACTAAATTTTCAAGCACGGATAAAAACTAGAAAAAAAATCCACACACAAAAAACACGCATTCTATATAAAATTATCATATTTTGCTCCTCATAGGCTTAGGTTAAAAATAATGTCAAGAAATATTTTGCTCCCAGATTTGATTCCTTCCTCTAAACCCTAATTAAGAAAGAAAAATCCCCACACACAAAAAACACGCATTCTATATAAAATTATCATATTTTGCTCCTCATAGGCTTAGGTTAAAAATAATGTCAAGAAATATTTTGCTCCTAGATTTGATTCCTTCCTCTAAACCCTAATTAAGAAAGAAAAATCCCTAAATAATGATCGATTCTATTCTGATGCTTACAAAATTCTCAATTATTAACCCTAGATAATAAATCAAGAAATAAAAACTTAGAAAAAAGGGTGGAGATGAAGAATTGAAAGCTGACCTAGACAACGGCGGTGACGGCGACGCCGATGGTCGAAAACGTCCCAATTGGTGCCAGAAATGTCCCAACCTTCCCAAATACACGATGGTGACAATAGTCACAAACCTCCGAGAGAGACTAATGAAAAATGTGGAACTAGAGAAACTAAAAATGAGAGAGAAAAAAAGAAAGGAATAAAAGCTCGAAAAGAGAAAGGATTAAGAGAGAGGGAAAAAATTATGTTATCAGTAGAAAGGAAGAAGAGAGAGAGGGGGAAAAACCATGTTATCGGGCTACTGACGCCAATTTTTGGGCACAGGCGGCAAAGTGAAATTTTTTGTGGGAAATAAAATCTTAAACAACACTTTATAAGTGTTGTATTTTGTACATAATTGTTTAAGACATTTTTAAATGTGTTGTGTTTGGTATATAATTGTTCACGACATTTTTAAGTGTCCTAAAAAGTGTTGTTAAATTTATGTTTACGACATTTTTAAAAAGGTGTCGTAGATTGTAATAAATACTTAATTACAACGACATATTTTACTTGAGTGTCATCACTATAGAAAATTAATGACACTTATTTAGAAAGTGTCGTAAAAAAGTGTTGTTATTAACCTATTTAGAAAGTGTCATCACTATAGAGCAGGAATATAATTCTAAGCAAGTTATGAAATGATCAGAGAATGTACTCGCCTGGTATCGGAATGTCTGAAGTAAATATACTGTCCGAGATGAGGTACCTGACTCCTAGTTGGAGCAACACAAGTCAAGATGTATACAGGGGATGATAAATGTAATCTACAATGCATCTGCATGATGTCTAGGTCGAACTAGGCCAAAGTCAACTCTTGGTCAACCATGGTCAACTACACTAGTCAAACTAGGTCAACCAAGTCTAAACTAGTCTAACCAAGTCTAAACTAGTCTATACTAGGTCTACCAAGTCTATACTAAGTTCTCACATCAACCACAAACCATTATAAGCTATCCACATATTATACTTATAGGCATATATTAGGCTACATACAATTCTTGCATACCTTCATCTCATATATATATATATATATATATATATATATAGAGGCTATGTGGTTAGTGTGTGTATATATGAAGGTGTATAGCAAGAATGGTTCAAACACTAGCTAACTATACATGGCATCTAATGTATATTCCTACACCTATATACATTCACATATAATGCATACATATATATATTCATATACATATGTATATATGCATATACATGAAAGATAGGGAAAAATGGAAAGGTGATTGTATACATGGGTGTGTGTGAAGTGACAAGAGTGTGTGTAGAGAGTGATAGGGAACAGTGCACTGAAAAAAAACAGTGTGGCAGTGTCTTAACAGGGTATAACAATCCCAGATTTTTGTGTGTGTGGGTGTCATAAAGGTGTTCAATGTTGTGTGTATTCCTAAGTTAAGTTCTCAGGTTTTTGGAAATCAAAATCAGTTTTCACATTGAAACCATCATTCAATTCTCAATTTTGTGACAGGAAAATTATAACAGAGTGTGTAATGTAGGGGGTGCAAGCTAACAGTCTGCCTACATTCAGTTTTCTAAGTAGACCACAGTGCATTCTCAGAATTGGTGGATGTCAAGTGACTTGGGGTGTGTGTGTGTGTGTTAAAGTGTGTGATATGTGATATCCTAAAAAGGAAAACAGTGAAAGAAATTTGGGAAATGGGAAAACAGTGTAGTACCAAAACAGTTAGCTAATTGATAGTACAATTAACAGGTTGACAGTGATTTAAGAACCTATGTACAAAATCTCAGTCCATACCATTCTCAGGTTTTTATACAAAAGGGAAATTCTCAGATTTCAAAATCAGTGAGATACAGTGACATGTATTGAATCATGTGTGTGTGGCATGTAGAGTGTTCAGGTGTTTTCAATACTCAGAAATTGGTTCTCAGGAAACCTGAGAACCAATTCGACAGTTCATGAATCCATCCCAAAAACTAACTTCGAAAATTCCTATTAGTTAACATCAAACCAATCGACAATGTGAACCCGGCCACAACATTAACTCTGAAAATATTTCAACATATATAACATTCAAAATCAAACAGTTAAAACTCATGAATGTGTTTAATCCCAGAAAAATGAAATCTAAATGACAGTTTGCTTACCATTTCATACCCAATTTCGAAATCCCTATCTCTATCATCAAACTAACATGAATCGACCAAATCAGTGAACTAACACAATGGTATATGAATTTATTCATGGCAATTGGCATCAAATTCAGTAAAAAAAAAGTAGAATTAAGATCAGGAATTCAAACAGGAACTTGTGTACCAGTGTCAGTGCTATATATAGCAGTTCATTCATTCAATGCAAATTTGAAAACTGAATTCCCACGCAATTCATAAACCCAACATGATAGGATAATCCCTGATATGTAGTTGTGAATCTATATTCGAATTACATTCAAAAGCAGTTGAATTAGGCTTTAGGATTTCAGGAAAAATCAGCATAGTAATCAGTATCAGAAAAAAATAGGAATTTCCCCAATTTCAAATACCATATTAATCCAAAACCCGAATCAGGTGCATACGAAGGTGAGTCACATATGCACATGTGTCAGGGGGTCACCTCATGTCCAACCAAGTGGACACAAACGTGTCCAAACAACAAAACACACACACAGACACGGACTGTGCACTGACAGTGTCGTGCACGCGTGCACGTGTGTCCAGTGCACGACACAGACCACGTGGTGACACGTGGCCGTGCACACGTGTACGCCTAGGGTAGTGGTACGTGTCCACGTGCATGAAACGTGTCTACGTGGTGTCTTGTCATAGTTGTAGCCACGTGTCAGTGGCATTTTCACGCGCATGTGTGCGTGTGGTCGAGACAGTGCGGTCGGGATTTCTCCCAAACCGCTCGACGAAATCCTCCCAAATTTTGTGTGTGTCGTGTCAGTGATTGCCCGCACGACTCCAGAAATTTTTTGGTGTCACGTGCCGTGTCATGTCCTGTGTCGAGCCGGTACAGCAGGGGACTGCACGGGCGCAGTGTTATGCCCCGTACGTGCGTGTGTGTCCAATTTTGGACACGAAAAGTGTCAGAAACATGCTCAGTAAGACACGAAATAAATAAACACATATAAAACAATATTTCCTTTCAAATAGTTTTCGAAAACAACATAAAAATTTCCTTTGTGGCATTTCAAAACACATGAATATAATCATTGATACGTGTCCGATACGGACACGTAAAGGACACGAAACCTAGCAAAACCTATTCCTACAGAGAGAGGACATCTAGGGCTTCCTATCCATGCAAAGAAATCAAAATTTGGTGGAGGGAATAGGGATTTACCTATATGTCACGCCCCGATTTCGTCGAATCGATAGCCGTCCCCCGGGCGTGATGCCGTGTGAACCTAATTTGCGATCGCACAAGGCCTAGTCATAAGGTAACCCGAGACACGAGATCTAAGAGAGTACGCAGACAAATTGATACACACAATAATTAAAGGAAACTTGATCTTTATTGATAATGAACATCTTTTTACAGACTCTGATACAAGACTCCTTGCCGCGCGGGCTACAACATGACTCGATTACAAAAGAGTGCCGATGAGATAGCCGTTCCATACTTTGCATACATCCCTCAATATTCACAAGTACTCCATTGACCTGGATGGGAGGGACGCTGAGTCATTTTCCTTGGACTGTCGAGAGCCTTCAAAAGTATAGTCGCTGAAAGAGAGTCTTCGACGCACGGCCGAAGCTTCAAAAGTCACGAACGCCGCCGAGCTAGCTGGCACGTCCTTCCTGGTTCACGGGACCTGCAAAGAGCGAGGATCAGCACGAAACACATGTACTGGCGAATGGCTAATTAAATCCACGCTCTGCATTTGATTCAAGAAGTTTCGTAAACATGTTAGCTAGCTATTTCAATGATCTTTCTAACCATCCTGTTCGATTTGCATGTTAACATGTTTTGAGGCAAGCATATGGACTTGTATATCATTAAGTAATTATCATGTTCATCCCATGTCCCGTGCACCTGTTAAGCAGTGAAAAGGGGTATTAAGGCTACTGGCAATGTTAAGCCATCGCGGACTATAGCATTTGGTTAGACGACGCCCCTTTCGCGTCGGGTAGCTAGCCCTGTACGAAAGTGCCCGCATAACTCGTGCCGATGAAGGGTTGGCGCTGCTACACTCGTTCCTCCCGGGCCGAATCGGTCCCTTGGCCTAGGCAACCGTTCGAGGAAACTTTACCTTGTCGACAAGTTGTCCAATGACCATTTTCCTTTGGAGTTAGTTGATTTCCTTACTTAGCCGTATCGTTGCGATAAACGTTAATCGATTCATTCATTGTTTGCATAGGCTAAGTGAATTTGTATAAGAAAGCTCATTTTCTATTTTCAAAACCGGCAGTTTGATAGCAGGTGTTTCGTGAAGAATCGTGCCATGATTTTTTTGATTCTACACTATTATGACAAGCATTTATTTACTTCACATGTTGAGTTTGAAATAGAGGGACGAGACGAAGGAGGTTAGCCACTCGCCTTAGTCTTTGCTTCAAGCGAGCGACCGGTTGGCTGCGCTGACGTCGCCTACGCGATCACCTGCAATCGTATAAGCAACTGATTAGAACACTGTATAATTCAAGGATATTCGATATGAATGCGAAGCTCGAAAACGCATCACGAAAACCCATCGAAAACATTCATGAAAAATGCATTCACGAAATCCAAAGCCAAAGCCAAATCAAGTGCGGTATGAAAACCAGAACAACGGGAGGTCTCTTCCGACTCAGCCGCAGAGCCAATCCTCGAGGCGCAACCCGCTGAATATGGGACTTGGTTCCGAAGAAGCCATTCTATAACGTGGAATGGATCTTAATTCAACCATTCCCGTTCGATCGACTCGGCCGATTCCGACCTATCGGTCCCGACCGAATCGATAGCGACAGTGTTCCTTTCTCGCGCACCCCGTGGACGGAGACGGGGCACGATGTAGGGACGGGGCACTACACCATAACCAACTAATAAAAAGTTTCATCCTCGAAACTTAAAGATGAAACCTACCTCTACGAGAACAATGAAGGGAATTTATCCTTCATCTCTGATTCAAGCTCCCACGTCGACTCTTCGATCGAGTGGTTCTTCCAGAGGACGCGAACGAGAGGGATCGCTCGATTTCGCAGCAACTTATCCTTGCGTTCTAAGATTTGAACTGGCTCTTCGACGTAGGATAAGTCTGACTTTAGCTCCAGCTAGCCAAAATCTACCACGTGGCTAGGGTCGTGCACGTACTTCCGCAACTGAGAGACGTGGAAGACGTTGTGTACACCATCAAGCGCCGGCGGTAGGGCAATTTTGTAGGCCACTGGCGTGACCCGTTCAAGTATTTCAAACGGCCCGACGAATCTCGGACACAACTTTCCTTTCGCGCCGAACCGACTAACTCCCCGCATGGGCGACACTTTGAGAAATACGTGATCGTCTACTTGAAACTCGAGTGGTCGACGATGAATGTCCGTATAGCTTTTCTGGCGACTCTGTGCGGTCTTTAATCTTTCCCGAATGAGCTTGACCTTTTTCACAGTCTGTTCCACCAGCTCCGGGCCGAGTATCTGCCGTTCCCCGACTTCATCCCAGCAAATGGGCGATCTGCACTTCCGGCCGTATAAAGCTTCATACGGCGCTATTTGGATGCTGGATTGGTAGCTATTGTTGTATGCAAATTCTGCCAGCGGTAGGTGGACGTCCCAACTTGATTTGAAGTCAATTGTGCAGAGCCGTAGCATGTCTTCGAGAATCTGGTTGACGCGCTCCGTTTGGCCGTCGGTCTGAGGATGGTAAGCTGAGCTGAACTGCAACTTGGTTCCCAGCGCCGACTGAAGGCTACTCCAGAATCGTGACATGAATCGTGAATCCCGATCAGAGATGATGGATACTGGAACTCCGTGCAGCCGAACTATCTCGTCAAGATAAATCTGCGCCAGGCGATCAACGCTCCAAGTAATTTGATGGCGATAAAGTGCGCTGACTTGGTTAATCGATCGACGATGGCCCAGATGGCGTCGTTCCCCCGTGGTGTCTTCGGCAGGCCAACAATAAAATCTATAGTGACATGATTCCATTTCCACTCGGGAATAGCGAGGTTCTGCATCTCCCCGCCCGGTCGCTGATGCTCAGCTTTCACCTGCTGACAGGCGATGCATTGCGACACGAAGAGCGCCACATCTCTCTTCATTCCGTGCCACCAGAAGGTCGTGCGGAGGTCCTTATACATCTTGGTACTGCCTTGATGCAAAGTGTATTTCGCATAGTGCGCCTCCGACAGGATCTCCTTTCTAAGTTCTGAATCGTCCGGAACGCATAGCCTACCCTTCAATCGAAGCACGCCGGTTTCGTCTTCCGCAAAGTCGGTCGTTCTGCCTGTCGAAATTAGCTCTCGCACTTTCTTCAGGTACGAATCGTCCGTCTGAGCGGTCTTGATCTTATTCAGCAAGCTCGGCTCTAACTGCAACTTTGCCAACTGCACGTTCCGGAATCTGACTCGGAGCTCGATGCCCATCTCTTCAAGGTCGCGTAGCAGTCGGGGGTCAATGGATAACGAGGCAATGTACTTCCGACTCAAAGCATCCGCCACAACATTTCCCTTTCCCGGCATGTAGTCGATAGTCAAGTCGTAATCCTTGATTAGTTCCAGCCAACGCCTTTGTCGCAAGTTCAGCTCCTTCTGCGTGAATAGATACTTGAGGCTCTTGTGATCGGTATAGATCGTGCTCGCCACACCATAGAGATAGTGGCGCCACAATTTCAACGCAAACACAATCGCCGCTAACTCCAGGTCGTGCGTGGGATAATTTTTCTCGTGCGTCTTTAGCTGTCGGGAAGCAAAAGATATCACCTTGTTCCGTTGCATCAGCACACACCCCAAGCCCTGACCGGACGCGTCGCTGAATATCTGGAAACCCTCCGTCCCTTCTGGAAATGCGAGTATCGGGGCCGAGACGAGCCGTTGCTTCAACTATTGGAATGCGGCTTCGCAGTCGTCCGACCATTCGAATGCGACTCCTTTCTGGGTGAGGCGAGTCAGAGGCGATACGATCTTCGCGAAGTCTTTCACGAAGCGTCGGTAGTATCCCGCTAAGCCAAGGAAAGTTCGAATCTCGCCGACGGACGCTGGCCGTTTCCAATCGACAACGGCTTCAACTTTCTTTGGGTCGACCGCAATACCTTCAGCAGAAATGATGTGTCCGAGGAATGAGACGCTGCTAAGCCAAAATTCACATTTGCTTCGCTTCGCATATAGTTGGTTTTCTCGAAGGGTCTGAAGCACGGTCCGCAGATGCTCAGTGTGTTGCTGCCGATTCTTCGAGTAGACGAGTATATCGTCGATAAAGACTACTACAAACTTGTCGAGGAACGGGCGGAACACTCGATTCATTAAATCCATAAAAGCAGCAGGGGCGTTCGTTAGGCCGAACGGCATTACCAGGAACTCGTAATGGCCGTATCGAGTACGGAAGGCAGACTTCGGCACATCGTCCGGCTTGATCTTGAGTTGATGGTAACCCGAACGTAAATCAATTTTAGAGAACACCGTGGCTCCTTGGAGCTGGTCAAACAGATCATCTATGCGGGGTAGGGGGTATTTGTTCTGGACGGTAGCTTTATTCAGCTCGCGGTAGTCGATACAAAGACGCATAGAGCCATCCTTCTTCTTGACAAACAGTACGGGCGCTCCCCACGGCGAGATGCTGGGTCAGATAAATCCCTTGTCGAGCAATTCCTGTAACTGCACCTTGAGTTCTTTCAGCTCTGCAGGGGCCATCCTGTATGGGGTCTTCGAGATCGGTCGAGTGTCGGGGAAGGTATCGATAGTGAACTCAATCTCTCGATCGGGCGGCATGCCGGGCAACTCGTCCGGGAATACATCGGGGAATTCTGCCACAACGTCGGTCTGACCCGCGTTTGCACCATCCAGTCGCATGTCTCGAACAGAAGCTAGATAGCCTTCGCACCCGGAATACAGCATCCGTCGAGCAGATATTGCAGAGATCACCATGCAGGTCGGCGACGCCTCACCACACGAGTAGCAGAATTCAGGCACTCCCGGTATGCGGAATGTGACTTTCTTTTCAGCACAGTCTATGGTTGCGTTGCACGGACCGAGCCAATCCATCCCCAGAATGATATCGTAGTCCTTAATATTTAGAACTATCGCATCGAGACTGACCTTTTGACCACCTATACAGATGATTCCGTCTCCGCAGACTAAACTCGCAGCTAGTGGCATGCCCGACGAGATGTTAACAGTAAGCTCAAGACCGAGCGGTGTCAGGGGAAAATTGTGCTCGGCGGCAAAGTCCGCCGATATGAAACTATGCGTGGCACCTGAATCAAACAATACACGAGCAGGTTTATTATTGAATTGCAGTATACCTGTCACGACTGTGTCAGATGCGTAGACTTCGTCTCGGGTCATGGCGTAGACACGGCCCTGAGCATTGGGGCGACGGTCTTGGCCATTCTGTTGTGCGGTCGGTGGAGCACGAGGTGCTTGGCCTCGGTTTTGTTGATGTTGGGGCGGGCGTTGGGTCGACACAGCTTCCGGACAGTCCCTTACGAGGTGATCCCTCTTGCCGTATGCGAAACAGACTCTGTTCTTAAGTCAGCAGTCGGTGTCCAGATGCCCGTCCTTGTGGCAGAAATTGCAGACCATCCTTTCCTTCGTCTGGTTGCCGCGATGTTGACGCTTATGTGCGTTGTTGCCTCCCGCATTACTATGGCATTTGTTATTAAAGTTAACAGCGCCGGTAGTAGTAGGAGGATACTCGGACTCCAGACGGATGGCATGGTTGAGTGCCTCGCCCACAGTTTTGTATTCCGGCACCGAGACATGAGCACGGATAGAGGAACGCAGGCCCACTACAAATCGTTTTGCTCGACTTGCAGTGGTAGGTAAATAGTCCCAGGCAAACTTGGCCAGTTTGTTGAATTTAGCCGCATATTGTCGTACAGTCATATTCCCTTGCGCCAACTACATGAACTCATTTTCTTTTTTCTGTCGCACGGCTGCAGAAAGATATTCGTTCTCGAACGCATTTCTGAATGTCGCCCATGAGATCGCCGCCGGCTCGTCTTCACGTCGGATAGCCCGCTTCTGCACAGCCCACCAATCGTGCGCGTTCATTCGAAGTAGAAGTTGAGCACACGCGACTTTCTTTGAGTCCTCGACACCCAGAAGCTCGAACTTGTCTTCCAGCTCCTCCAACCAGTCGATCGCCACGGATGGATCTTCTGTGCCGTTGAAGGAAGTGCGACAGCTTTTCGTGAATTTTGACACGTCGAAGTTAGAACTTCTCGGTGCTGCAGGTGAGAGCGCGGGCGCCTCTGGTTCAGCTTCGTTGGATCGAACCGCAGGCTGGGTCACGGCAGGTGTCATCGTTGAGTTGTTGTTGCCGACGACCGACTGTACGATCTGTTGGAGGGTATTCAGCTGCTGCTGCTGCAGCTTGAATTGAGCCTCGTACCGATTCTCAAATTGAGCCTGACGAGCCTCCGCTTGCTGACGATGGAGCTCGTTCTGACGTTGCTGTATTTCAAGCATCTGCAGCATACGTTGCATCGGGTCGCCGAAAGGTCCGGCTACAGTAGGCGTCATTCCCGTTGGGTTAACGGAATGCTCGGGCCTAGAAGCACTCGAGCCGCTGGAAGCGCTCGTCTCATCTTCCGCCTGAGCTCCCGTAACTGCAGGGAAAAGGAAAGGCAACTCTCGTTAGTTTCAGAAAATGTCTTGGGTTCAGCGTATGGAACAACTCTTCTCATCGATACGAGGTCAACGGTTAGAGACTAAAACTCGACACTGGAGGCCAAGGACGTAAAGCCGTGCTCTGATACCATTTATGTCACGCCCCGATTCCGTCGAATCGATAGCCGTCCCCCGGGCGTGATGCCGTGCGAACCTAATTTGCGATCGCACAAGGCCTAGTCATAAGGTAATCCGAGACACGAGATCTAAGAGAGTACGCAGACAAATTGATACACACAATAATTAAAGGAAACTTGATCTTTATTGATAATGAACATCTTTTTACAGACTCTGATACAAGACTCCTTGCCGCGCGGGCTACAACATGACTCGATTACAAAAAAGTGCCGATGAGATAGCCGTTCCATACTTTGCATACATCCCTCAATATTCACAAGTACTCCATTGACCTGGATGGGAGGGACGCTGAGTCATTTTCCTTGGACTATCGAGAGCCTTCAAAAGTAGAGTCGCTGAAAGAGAGTCTTCGACGCACGGCCGAAGCTTCAAAAGTCACGAACGCCGCCGAGCTAGCTGGCGCGTCCTTCCTGGTTCGCGGGACCTGCAAAGAGCGAGGATCAGCACGAAACACATGTACTGGCGAATGGCTAATTAAATCCACGCTCTGTATTTGATTCAAGAAGTTTCGTAAACATGTTAGCTAGCTATTTCAATGATCTTTCTAACCATCCTGTTCGATTTGCATGTTAACATGTTTTGAGGCAAGCATATGGACTTGTATATCATTAAGTAATTATCATGTTCATCCCGTGTCCCGTGCACCTGTTAAGCAGTGAAAAGGGGTATTAAGGCCACTGGCAATGTTAAGCCATCGCGGACTATAGCATTTGGTTAGACGATGCCCCTTTCGTGTCGGGTAGCTAGCCCTGTACGAAAGTGCCCGCATAACTCGCGCCGATGAAGGGTTGGCGCTGCTACACTCGTTCCTCCCGGGCCGAATCGGTCCCTTGGCCTAGGCAACCGTTCGAGGAAACTTCACCTTGTCGACAAGTTGTCCAATGACCATTTTCCTTTGGAGTTAGTTGATTTCCTTACTTAGCCGTATCGTTGCGATAAACGTTAATCGATTCATTCATTGTTTGCATAGGCTAAGTGAATTTGTATAAGAAAGCTCATTTTCTATTTTCAAAACCGGCAGTTTGATAGCAGGTGTTTCGTGAAGAATCGTGCCATGATTTCTTTGATTCTACACTATTATGACAAGCATTTATTTACTTCACATGTTGAGTTTGAAATAGAGGGACGAGACGAAGGAGGTTAGCCACTCGCCTTAGTCTTTGCTTCAAGCGAGCGACCGGTTGGCTGCGCTGACGTCGCCTACGCGATCACCTGCAATCGCATAAGCAACTGATTAGAACACTGTATAATTCAAGGATATTCGATATGAATGCGAAGCTCGAAAACGCATCACGAAAACCCATCGAAAACATTCACGAAAAATGCATTCACGAAATCCAAAGCCAAAGCCAAATCAAGTGCGGCATAAAAACCAGAGCAACGGGAGGTCTCTCCCGACTCAGCCGCAGAGCCAATCCTCGAGGCGCAACCCGCTGAATATGGGACTTGGTTCCGAAGAAGCCATTCCATAACGTGGAATGGATCTTAATTCAACCGTTCCCGTTCGATCGACTCGGCCGATTCCGACCTATCGGTCCCGACCGAATCGATAGCGACAGTGTTCCTTTCTCGCGCACCCCGTGGACGGAGACGGGGCACGATGTAGGGACGGGGCACTACACTATATGTGTTCCTTCTCAAAGAAAAGCTTCAAAATGAGGTTTCTCCTAGCTATTCCCAAGCTCCAAATTGTCTCCAAACTGTAGTTGGCCTCCATGAACAGTGGAGAAACCCAAATTAGATCACCATGGAAGAAGTTTGGATGAAAAAGGATTAATATTGAATAAAATAGGAAGAAGTTTCAATGGAGGCTAACCTTGTTCTTGCAAAATGAAGAGATGAACAAAATGAGGCAAGTGGTTGAGGGGGATTTTATAGGGACGTGCCCTAAGTGACCAGCCATAGGATATTAGGGTTAGGGTTTTTGGAATTTGATCTAGGGCTATCATTCCTCCTAGTCAATCAAGGGCCTACAACCTAGGTTTCACACATGACTTAAATGCAACCTAATTAACTCTAACTATCATGACTAAATCAAAACTAATCAATACTAACCATCACTAACCATGGCTAGCTAAGTCTAGGTATGACTAATTTAGGTTAGGTCAATCTAGGTTAGGCTAAACACAACACAAGGCAATCAATTAAATGATATTAAAATCACACCATCCCATTAATTATATTAAATTCCAAATAAATATATAATAAATTCAATTAATTCAAAAAGACCAAAATACCCTCAAGCTAAAAATAATGAAGTACCCTAATCACATGGATAGGCTCTAAAGTAGACAGTCTCTACGGTTTCAATAGCAAACACCAAAATCATAAGTCATGATTTTAAATAGTTTTAAAATGATTAAAAATTCACTAAAAATCATATTATCATTTAAATATCATAATTAATAATTAAAACACAAAATTTCAAAATTATCCTCATTTTAGAAAACTGGGTGTTACAAGTCTACCCACCTTAAAAAAAATTTGTCCTCGAAATTAAAATGGTAATAGTCCTTCTAGGTCAAACACCCCACAATCAAAGTCTCAAACATACCGTCAGATAATCATATGCGTCTGTCCAAAATTATGATACTCAGAATCTTCGTCGTGCTAGTGATCAAGGCTACGATAATCACAGAGTCCTCGATTAAGGCACATACCTCTAGAATCATGGTATTTAAAAATTTTGCATTGCCGCATGCTTGGCAGCAAAAACCTTAAATTCCCACACCCCAGAAATACGTCCTAAATCCGACTATATGTCCTCACTATGCCAGATAACACGACTATCGAAGATCCTATATCCCATAACTGAGGTGACCTAGCCCATATGATTCATCTCAGAAGAAAATCAAACATAGTATAAGAACAACAGGACAAAATTGATAAATCAACCAGGAACAGAGGGAATCGAATTTTCAATGCAGTTATAAGAGGCAATTGCGGAAAAGGAATCGAATAGAACGGAACCTGCAACTAGACCTCCAACGGCCTGAGCATCCTCGACAGTCCTGGTGAAAGCTTGCCCTTGCTGGCCTCCCCTGGCCTGCTGCTGATGCTGCATGTACCTCTGCTGCTGAGTCGGTAAGGGTAGTCTCTTCTGCTGGCCTACCGGAGTCCTCGCTCCTGCTCCCTGAGCTGTCCGTTTAGGAAACTTGGGACACTCTCTTAACAGGTGATATGATGCTCCGCAAAGTAGGCACTTGCCTATCCTCATTCGGTATTCGCCCCAATCGTGCCCTGGTTTCCTACAGGAAGGGCAACTGGTAATCTGCTGCGTCTGTAACGGTGGTCCCCTCGGCTGCTCTGTCGGAGCCCTAGCTCCTGCTCCTGGTGCTGCTCCCTGAACTGCTCTGCCTATGTTCTGGGAACACTCCCTCAGCTGGTGGTCCTATGCTCCACATAGTAGGCACCTGCCCAGCCTCTTCCTGCACTCACCCCATCCATGCCCCGGCTTCTTGCAGTAGGGACAACTGATTGTCTGCTGCCTGGGTGCCTGATACTGTCTAGGTTGCTGTTGTCCCTGCTGATGGCCCTGACCCTAGAACTGCTGCTGAACAGGCCTCTATTGATACTGATGCTGAATCTGTACGTGAGGCCTCTTAGCCCGACCTCCACTGATGCTGACTCCATGAATGTCATGTCCCCTCTTGAACAAATGTTGCCGCTAAGTTTTCACTATCTGCTGGAAGAAGGAGAACAACCGCGCCACGTCCTCTGGTCCTGATGGCGACTGCTGCTGAAGAACATTCGGGACGACAGGAGAAAGTCTCGGAGTAGGAAGATGTGCACTCCCATAAGCTGCAGATATCCCAGCCTGAGCTAGCATAACAGGAACTGCAGTCTCGGGGCCCTACTGATCAGGACGAGGAGTGGTAGACCCCTCAGTGGTGTCTTCCTGATCGAGACGATAAGATCGTGTCTCCATAACCATCCTGAAGACAAAATAAACAAGGAATCAATATTGAGATAGAAATGATAATTCAAGGGAGGACAGTTATTCAAGGAAGTATCAGAAAATTAGATGGCAGGGATCCAGTTAAGAGTTTTTTCTAATGTGATTGAGTACCTAAAAAATAATCCTAATCCTACTACAGGCTGTAGTGATACTCTAGTTCGAATACCACTACACAAACTCGACCTGCATGGGCCACCACTAAAAATGTGTCACGACCCGTACCCACCGTGAGGGTACGAGTACGTAACAGCGCCCAGCCTACGCCGCAGTGTCGGCGGTAGAACGCTGTTCTAGGTCATAAACTATAACTAACACAATATAGAATAATCTTCAACTGGAGGCTAATCACAGGAGGTACAACTCAATCACAATCTAGAGATAGAATATGGCACGATGAAATAGATAAGAAACTCCTCAACTGAGGCACAACAGAAAGAAATAACATAAGTTAACAACTACTAGTCTCAACATCTCAAATTATACAACTCTGAAAATAAGGACAACAACTAAACATAAAAAAGAAACAATCTAGACTATTTAAACTTAGCATGGGTATCAACCTCAGCAGCTTCCTGAACCTCCCCAGGGGTCCAGGTCGCGAGTGTCATCTAGGCAAGATCCAAGGTAAGGGGTGCAGGGTTCCTCATCATCCTCTGTAAAATTTTCAACAGGTCCAGTCAGGACGGGAGCGAGCACAATACATCTCACGCAGATCATAACAGGTTAGAAAATATAAACATGCAAGAGAGTACGATACGTGAAACTGAAAGAAAGTACATGATGTAAATAGAGAGAGAATTGTAATAGAAATATCTACTATAAGTAGAGAGCTACCAGTGACTAGTGATTTAGAGTACAAAGTCGATATGTGAACGGCTTGATTTGCACATGGATATACTAAAGAGGCGTACATGGCTATTCTACTTTGGAATTGTTTATATGACTATTTATACTCTCCCATACCCCAATTAATACACAAGGATCCAGACAAGTTATGTTACGTACATGGTTTTCACATGAAGCCCATAATGGGTGCACATGAAGTATACATGAGAGCTCATACATGAGTGCACATAAAGTTCACATGGGGGCCCATAAATGGGTGCACATAAAATTCACATGAAGGCTCATAAATGAGTGCACATGAAGTATAGGTTATACAAGAGATACATGAGAAACATGACCGAACATGAGAGTACATGAGAGTACACGAGCATGCATGAACGAGTATGAAGCACATGAGAAACATGAATAACATGAGAACGAGGAATACATGATGTAGTGCCCCATCCCACTCAGTCAATCGGAGGAATCGAAACGTCGACGGCGTTCCGACTTAGCCTTGCAACGGCTACTCGAAGACATCGCTCGGTCGAGGCAACCGCTCGCTCAGGTGGGGTAGTTTCGGTGAACTCGCCTCATCTTTGCCTTCACATAATAAATCGCATGTTTTTAACTTGCACAAGTAGGCTTAATAATAAAGAGATGAATCCACATAGCAAAAGGGAATAATTCCGACGGGTCGAATTGAGTTAGAATATGGAAAGGTCCAACGGTCGGCTTAGAGTTGGTGCATGGCGTGCTTTGAAAATGACACTCGATCCTTCGTTTCGTGGCTTGGAAGAAGGAAAGTTGGTTGAGTCGGAGAAGTTATGAACATAGCCTAAGTCATAGGCGTCGCCCGCATGAATGTTTCATAAAGCATGCACGGTCCTGTCGTCCAAGGCTTGGCATAGCCTTGGCTTGCCCTATGAATTAAGTTGCGTTGCACATCTTGTGCCATAAGTCTAGGCAGCCAAATGACTTGGTCGTTCAAAGTTGAACGCGTGCACGACACGTTCCATCGAGGCAAGGCTTGACGCGGCCTTTGCTCGTTAAGTTGTAGGCTTGAGTAAGTTAGGAAAGTTATGTCGGTCGACCTAAGTCATTCCAAGTGCTATCCCGCTCATTCTGCGGTTGTCAGGTTAAATAGTCCCACGATCCCAAGGCCCGTCATATAAAGTATGACTTAGGCGATAGCGTCGCGTAGATTGGAAGTCGGCTTAAGGCACGGTGCACGGACTTAGTGTCTAGGGCATGAACCACGGTGGATTGAATAAGTTTTGAAGAAAGGATTATTGAATAGGCATTGAGTTGAATGAAATAATATGGTAACATGGAAAGAATGCTCGCGACCGTGGGTCATCGAGGGGTCTCAAATGATAGAAAGAATGCTCGCGACCGTGGGTCGTCGAGGGGTCTCAAATGATAGAAGGTTTGATATTGATTTTGAAAGAGATGATAACACTGAAAGTACAATGACTGTGTGAGATGTCAGTTTGAGTAAAGGGTCTTGCATAGTCATTGGACAACTTGTCGACAATGTAGAGTTTTCTCGTACGGCATCCCGTGGCGCCACGGGACCGATGCGGCCTAAGGAAATACGGTGGTAGCTGTGCTGGCTCGACAGCATCGGGTCAGTCGGGGACTTCCAGGGGGCTAGCTACATTGCGCTGGAAGGGTCCCGGCCGACCACAAGCTACGTGTCCAGGTATAGCTTGTTATGCTAGTGACCCCATATAGATGAGTCGGCATGAGCGACGATCCGCGTATATGCCTTTAGACTGAGTTGAGTATTAGAAGAAGTGAATCAAGAGTCGAGTCGAATGCGTGCTCGGTCAGAAGATAATGTTTGGGCCTAAGATTTGGCTGCAACAAAGATATCGTGCTTCGGCACGAGATGTGGCGTCGAGTCCTATGTTGTCGGCATATAAGTTGTATGGTTATGGTTGAGTTGTTTGAGTTTAAGTCAGAAAACCGCCGCAAGGGAAAGTTGGTCGAGTAACCCTTAGTTCACAAGTGGATGGGTCAGTTGGTGATCAAAGTAGCAAGGGCCGCGAGGCGACGATATGATCGAGTCTAATTGAGTTGCGAGGCATGGCCTCAGCAAGGGTTTGTAGCACGGTCACATGGAAGTGGATCCTCGTCGCGTAATTGCGTCTCTAATTTTAATCCGTAAGGCAAACACGACTTGATAGGTTAACGTTGTTGGCATAAGAAGGGTCTTGAGGCAAGGTATGAGTTAACATTGTCGTTGTAAGCACGAGATGGTCTAGAGACACAGAATAGTCCAATGCGTCGGTCCTAAAACTGATCCTAAGGCAAGACTAGAAAGACAATTGATAAGAAGGGACTATGCTGCACAAAGTAAATGAACGTGTTGGTTTTGTATGGGTGGGCGAGGAGCTCATTCCTCCAGTACAGTTGAGTACTGACACCCACACAGTGTTCATGTGCAGGCACAGGTAGAAGCTCGTGGCACGGAGGTCGCTTGGATGCGTCGAGGCACGGAGTTCCTTGGCGATTCGAAGTGTACGGTCGCGTGGATTGAAGACTTATACAGGACATAATGTATGGACATCACCTTTCGAAGCTTCCGCTGGATCAAGACATGAAATTGAGAGATGAGAGAGCTCTGAGTGACTTATAATATGAGATGAGTGAGCTTGAGAGACTTGTATTCTCGGCCTTGCGCCCCACTGTAATCTTTGTTTCAATATCAATAAAAGAATGTTTTACAATGACTTGTATTTTGTTTCAAATTTCGCTGCTATTATTCAATGTCTCTGTTTGGGACTTCTGTGCGACGACCCCGTCGCAGTCGCTGAAATCGGCCATTATGGAACCCACCTTACACGAGCGCAATCTAGGCTCGTGCGGCATCATGCCTTAGCGAGGACGATCGCTCCTACGGGAGCGGGGTGTGACATAATGGTATCAGAGCACGGCTTTACGTCCTTGGACTATCGATTGAATTCTTTGACTCTGTTGCTTCCGCAAGTTGATATCGTTGGTGCGCTCTCTCTCAATTGTCCCACGAGATGTCCATACAATAAGTCTAACTATTTTTACAAAATATAGGAAAACAATTTTTGACAAGAAATAAAAGATGGTTTGCTTAAGCACAGTTGTCTAAGTCGGGCTGGGAATATACACCAAAGTTGCGTCGACCTTAGAAAAGTCGAGTGCGGGAATTGAATAGTGTCGAGCAAGAATTAGTTGAACTCAATTGAGTAAATTGAGATGACTATCAATAGGGGTGCTATCGAACGACGTTGTTATCGTCAGTGCGATATAAGGTGAGGTTGCTTGGAATTCGAGGAATGGTTCGAACGAAAAATTTGAAGAAGTGGATTTTGATTCGAATGATAAGTTGAGGATTTGTTGAATGACTTCATCCCTGAGTGGTGTATGCGATAGCCTCAGGTATGTCGATCGATTGATTGAGGAAATTGATGTTGTGAAGGATTCGAGGGATAATAATCGAACTTGATTTTAAATGTCGAGGAGATTATCCAGTCGGATGATAGCATCGTTCGTACGACTCAAAATTTGGTTACAAAGGAAGATCGTCAGGTTACGCATATCGTCGATGGTATTGAGGCGTATCATAGATCGATATGCGATAACTCGGGGGTACTCTGACTCGGCAAAGGACGATCGTGCAAGTGTTATTGTTCGGTTGGATGCGATACATAGGATTTTGATTTAAGGGAATGTTGGATGAAAATGATTGTGTCTTGATGGTTACGCAAAAAACCACAACGTCGACGATCTTGTCTTACGTAAGCGCAACTCTAGCCTCGCCCATGTATTACGTCGGGTTTAGGGCGATCGTTCCACGTGAGCGCTGACATGGTAATTCATGTCGCGGGAATGATCGAACTCGGAAAATCAGGACGCAGCAACGTTGATTGTCTCGACTTGTTGGCTTGATACGAAGGAAAATTCGAGAATGCGAGTACTTGCGATTGATGAATGAATAAAACTTGAGGATTGAGTAGGTCCAATCCGCGTATCGAGAATGAATTAGTCTGGACACAAAACAAGAGTTACGTCCCGATGAGAATGATTATCTCGCGGGAGTGTGCATGGTGATTCGTGCCCACCGCGGATAATCTGACTCGCGTGAGATCGGGGAACAACGCATTGTTAAGTCGGACGACCTTGTGATCGATTACGTGAATTGGAATAAATGACTTAGGAAATGAGGAATGTGAAATTATGGTTTAGCAATGAATTATGTCATAGCGTGCTTGAATTGGAAGGATTGATAGGCGGATTATGTCGAACGTGTTCGAAGAGATTGACTATGCGAAGATGGTTTATTGAACGGGCGATTTTGTTACGTCGTGAAATTGGTTGAATGTGAGTTGTCGTAGGATGGCTTTGCTGAATGACTCGAACCCCGTGCGATGATTATTGGGATGTGTATAGGGAATCGATGCTCGATGTTTAGAAATCGGAGTGATGCAAGCTTGGGTAGAAAATCCCGTACTATCAACTTGGTTGACCTTAGGATGGGGTCATTATTGATATCGTTGTTTGGGAACTATGATTCCAATACTGACGAAAAGGCATAGCCTAGCGGTTAGGCAGACATCCGGGTGCAAAGTGGTAAGATTTGTGGAGACACCACTCGCGAGTATCGGTTGACATGCACGTATATCAGGGACGCCCGAATATGTGTACGATCCGACTCGAGTGGGGATGGGGGATTCTCTATCACGAGGCTTGGTTGAAATACATATATTTTGGGGATACCTGGAATATGTGCACGATCCAACTAAGTGATACGTTGAATCAAGTGAGACTTGAGGAACGGGGGAGTGTCGAGGATTTAATATCGTAAGCTTGGAAGAAAGGATTGAGGGTAGCACGAGCGTGGCTCGGATTTGAGGGAATGCATAGGAGAAGTGTGCACGAGAGTCATTGAACGTTCGAGTGGTAAGTCAAGGAGTAAGTACTCAGTTAGTTTCGAGGATGAAACTTTTTCTAAGTGGTGTATGATGTAGTGCCTCGTCCTGCTCAGTCAATCGGAGGAATCGAAACGTCGACGGCGTTCCGACTTAGCTTTGCAACGGCTACTCGAAGACATCGCTCGGTCGAGGCGATCGCTCGCTCAGGTGGGGTAATTTCGGTAAACTCGCCTCATCTTTGCCTTCACATAATAAATCGCATGTTTTCAACTTGCACAAGTAGGCTTAATAATAAAAGAGATGAATCCACATAGCAAAAGGGAATAATCCCAACGGGTCGAATTGAGTTAGAATATGGAAAGGTCCAACGGTCGGTTTAGAATTGGTGCACGGCGTGCTTTGAAAATGACACTCGATCCTTCGTCCCGTGGCTTGGGAGAAGGAAAGTTGGTTGAGTCGGAGAAGTTATGAACATAGTCTAAGTCATAGGCGTCGCCCGCATGAATGTTTCATAAAGCATGCACGGTCCTGTCGTCCAAGGCTTGGCATAGCCTTGGCTTGCCCCATGAATTAAGTTGAGTTGTACAGCTTATGCCATAAGTCTAGGCACCCAAATGACTTGGTCGTTCAAAGTTGAATGCGTGCACGGCACGTTCCATCGAGGCAAGGCTTGACGCGGCCTTTGCTCGTTAAGTTGTAGGCTTGAGTAAGTTAGGCAAAGTTATGTCGGTCGACCTAAGTCATTCCAAGTGCTATCCCGCTCATTCTGCGGTTGTCAGGTTAAATAGTCCCACGATCCCAAGGCCCGTCATATAAAGTATGACTTGGGCGATAGCGTCGCATAGATCAGAAGTCGGCTTAAGGCACGGTGCACGGACTTAGTGTTTAGGGCATGAACCACGGTGGATTGAATGAGTTTTGGAGAAAGGATTATTGAATAGGCATTGAGTTGAATGAAATAATATGGTAACATGGAAAGAATGCTCGCGACCGTGGGTTGTCGAGGGGTCTCAAATGATAGAAAGAATGCTCGCGACCGTGGGTCGTCGAGGGGTCTCAAATGATAGAAGGTTTGATATTGGTTTTGAAAGAGATGATAATACTGAAAGTATAAAGACTGTGTGAGACGTCAGTTTGAGTGAAGGGTCTTGCATGGTCATTGGATAACTTGTCGACAAGGTAGAGTTTCCCCGCACGGCATCCCGTGGTGCCACGGGACCGATGCGGCCTAAGGAAACACGGTGGTAGCTGTGCTGGCTCGACAACACCGGGTCAGTCGGGGACTTCCAGGGGGCTAGCTACCTTGCGCTGGAAGGGTCCCGGCCGACCGCAAGCTACGTGTCCAGGTATAGCTTATTATGCTAGTGACCCCATATAGATGAGTCGGCATGAGCAGCGATCCGCGTATATGCCTTTGGACTGAGTCGAGTATTAGAAGAAGTGAATCAAGAGTCGAGTCGAATGCGTGCTCGGTCAGAAGACAATGTTTGGACCTAAGATTTGGCTGCAACGAAGACATCGTGCTTCGGCATGAGATGTGGCATCGAGTCCTATGTTGTCGGCATATAAGTTGCATGGTTATGGTTGATTTGTTTGAGTTTAAGTCAGGAAACTGCCGCAAGGCAAAGTTGGTCGAGTAATCCTTTGTTCACAAGTGGATGGGTCAGTTGGTGATCAAAGTAGCAATTGCCGCGAGGCGGCGATATGATCGAGTCTAATTGAGTTGCGAGGCACGGCCTCAGCAAGGGTTTATAGCACGGTCACATGGAAGTGGAGCCTCGTCGCGTAGTTGCGTCTCTGATTTCAAGCCGTAAGGCAAACACGACTCGATTGGTTAACGTTGTTGGCACAAGAAGGGTCTTGAGGCAAGGTATGAGTTAACATTGTCGTTGTAAGCACAAGATGGTCTAGAGACACATAATAGGCCAAGGCATCGGTCCTAAAACTGATCCTAAGACAAGACTAGAAAGACAATTGATAAGAAGGGACTATGCTGCACAAAGTAAATGAATGTGTTGGTTTTGTATGGGTGGGCGATGAGCTCATTCCACCAGTACAGTTGAGTACTGACACCCACACAGTGTTCATGTGCAGGCACAGGTAGAAGCTCATGGCGCGGAGGTCGCTTGGATGCGTCGAGGCACGAAGTTCCTTGGCGATTCGAAGTATGCGGCCGCGTGGATTGAAGACTTATACATGACATAATGTATGGACATCGCCTTTCGAAGCTTCCGCTGGATCAAGACATGAAATTGAGGGACGAGAGAGAGCTGAGTGACTTGTAATATGAGATGTGTGAGCTTGAGTGAGCTTGAGAGATTTGTATTCTCAGCCTTGCGCCCCACTGTAATCTTTGTTTCAATATCAATAAAAGAATGTTTTACAATGACTTGTGTTTTGTTTCAAATTTCGCTGCTATTATTCAATGTCTCTGCTTGGGACTTCTGTGCGACGACCCCGTCGCAGTCGCTGAAATCGACCGTTATAGAACCCGCCTTGCACGAGCGCAATCTAGGCTCGTGCGGCATCATGCCTTAGCGAGGACGATCGCTCCTACGGGAGCGGGGCGTGACATAATGGTATCAGAGCACGACTTTACGTCCTTGGACTATCGATTGAATTCTTTGACTCTGTTGCTTCTGCAAGTTGATATCGTTGGTGCGCTCTCTCTCAATTGTCCCACGGGATGTCCATACAATAAGTCTAACTATTTTTGCAAAACATAGGAAAACAGTTTTTGACAAGAAATAAAAGATGGTTTGCGTAAGCACAGTTGGCTAACTCGGGCTAGGCATATACACCAAAGTTGCGTCGACCTTAGAAAAGTCGAGTGCAGGAATTGAATAGTGTCGAACAAGAATTAGTTGAACTCGATTGAGTAAATTGAGATGACTATCGATAGGGGTGCTATCGAACGACGATGTTATTGTCAGTGCGATATAAGGTGAGGTTGCTTGGAATTTGAGGAATGGTTCGAACGGAAAATTTGAAGAAGTGGATTTTGATTCGAATGATAAGTTGAGGATTTATTGAATGACTTCATCCCTGAGTGGTGTATGCGATAGCCACAGGGATGTCGATCGATTGATTGAGGAAATTAATGTTTTGAAGGATTCGAGGGATAATAATAGAACTTGATTTTAAATGTCGAGGAGATTATCCAGTCGGATGATAGCATCGTTCGCACGACTCGAAATTTGGTTGCAAAGGAAGATCGTCATGTTACGCATATCGTCGATGGTATTGAGGCGTATCAAAGATCGATATGCGATAACTCGGGGGTACTCTGACTCGGCAAAGGACGATCGTGCAAGTGTTATTGTTTGGTTGGATGCGATACGTAGGATTTTGATTTAAGGGAATGTTGGATGAAAATGATTGTGTCTTGATGGTTACGCAGAAAACCACAACGTCGACGATCTTGTCTTGCACGAGCGCAACTCTAGCCTCGCCCATGCGTTGCGTCGGGTTTGGGACGATCGTTCTGCGTGACCGCTGACATGGTGATTCATGTCGCAGGAATGATCGAACTCAGAAAATCAGGACGCAGCAACGTTGATTATCTCGACTTGTTGGCTTGATGCGAAAGAAAATTCGAGGATGCGAGTACTTGCGATTGATGAATGAATAAAACTTGAGGATTGAGTAGGTCCAATCCGCGCATCGAGAATGAATTAGTCTGGACACAAAATAAGAGTTACGTCCCGATGAGAATGATTATCTCGTGGGAGCGTGCATGGTGATTCGTGCCCACCGTGGATAATCTGACTCGCGTGAGATCGGGGCGCAATACATTGTTAAGTCGGACGACCTTGTGATTGATTTCGTGAATTGGGATAAATGACTTAGGAAATGAGGAATGTGAAATTATGGATTAGCGATGAATTATGTCATAGCGTGCTTGAATTGGAAGGATTGATAGGCGGATTATCTCGAACGTATTCGAAGAGATTGACTATGCGAAGATGGTTTGTTGAATGGGCGATTTTGTTACGTCGTAAAATTGGTTGAAAGTGAGTTGTCGTAGGATGGCTTTGCTGAATGACTCGAACCCCGTGCGATAATTATTGGGATGTGTGTAGGGAATCGATGCTCGATGTTTAGAAATCGGAGAGATGCGAGCTTGGGTAGAAAACCCCGTACTATCAACTTGGTTGACCTTAGGATGGAGTCAGTGTTGATATCGTTGTTTGGGAACTATGATTCCAATACTGATGGAAAGGCATAGACTAGCGGTTAGGTAGGCATCTGGGTGCAAAGTGGTAGGATTTGTGGAGACACCACTCGCGAGTATCGGTTGACCTGCACGTATATCAGGGACGCCCGAATATGTGCACGATCCGACTCGAGTGGTGATGGGGGATTCTCTATCACGAGGCTTGGTTGAAATGCATGTATTTTGGGGACGCCTGGAATATGTGGACGATCCAACTAAGTGATACGTTGAATCAAGTGAGACTTGAGGAACGGGGGAGTGTCGAGGATTTAATATCGTAAGCTTGGAAGAAAGGATTGAGGGTAGCACGAGCGTGGCTCGGATTTGAGGGAATGTATATGAGAAGTGTGCGCGAGAGTCGTTGAACGTTCGAGTGGTAAGTCAAAGAGTAAGTACTCAGTTAGTTTCAAGGACAAAACTTTTTCTGAGTGGTGTATGATATAGTGCCCCGTCCCGCTCAGTCAATCGGAGGAATCGAAACGCCGACGGCGTTCCGACTTAGCCTTGCAACGGCTACTCGAAGACATCGCTCGGTCGAGGCGACCGCTCGCTCAGGTGGGGTAGTTTCGGTGTACTCGCCTCATCTTTGCCTTCACATAATAAATCGCATGTTTTTAACTTGCACAAGTAGGCTTAATAATAAAAGAGATGAATCCACATAGCAAAAGAGAATAATCTCGACGAGTTGAATTGAGTTAGAATATAGAAAGGTCCAACGGTCGGCTTAGAGTTGGTGCACGGCGTGCTTTGAAAATGATACTCGATCCTTCGTCCCGTGGCTTGGAAGAAGGAAAGTTGGTTGAGTCGGAGAAGTTATGAACATAGCCTAAGTCATAGGCGTCGCCCACATGAATGTTTCATAAAGCATGCACGGTCCTGTCGTCCAAGGCTTGGCATAGCCTTGGCTTGCCCCATGAATTAAGTTGCGTTGCACAACTTGTGCCATAAGTCTAGGCACCCAAATGACTTGGTCGTTCAAAGTTGAACGCGTGCACGGCACGTTCCATCGAGGCAAGGCTTGACGCGGCCTTTGCTCGTTAGGTTGTAGGCTTGAGTAAGTTAGGCAAAGTTATGTCGGTCGACCTAAGTCATTCCAAGTACTATCCCGCTCATTCTGCGGTTGTCAGGTTAAATAGTCCCACGATCCCAAGGCCCGTCATATAAAGTATGACTTGGGCGATAGCGTCGCGTAGATTGGAAGTCGGCTTAAGGCACGGTGCACGAACTTAGTGTCTAGGGCATGAACCACGGTGGATTGAATGAGTTTCGGAGAAAGGATTATTGAATAGGCATTGAGTTGAATGAAATAATATGGTAACATAGAAAGAATGCTCGCGACCGTGGGTCGTCGAGGGGTCTCAAATGATAGAAAGAATGCTCACGACCGTGGGTCGTCGAGGGGTCTCAAATAATAGAAAGTTTGATATTGGTTTCGAAAGAGATGATAACACTGAAAGTACAATGACTGTGTGAGACGTCAGTTTGAGTGAAGGGTCTTGCATGGTCATTGGACAACTTGTCGACAAGGTAGAGTTTCCCCGCATGGTATCCCGTGGTGCCACGGGACCGATGTGGCATAAGGAAACACGGTGGTAGCTGTGCTGGCTCGACAGCATCGAGTCAGTCGGGGACTTCCAGGGGGCTAGCTACCTTGCGCTAGAAGGGTCCCGGCCGACCGCAAGCTACGTGTCCAGGTATAGCTTGTTATGCTAGTGACCCCATATAGATGAGTCGGCATGAGCGGCGATCCGCGTATATGCCCTTGGACTGAGTCGAGTATTAGAAGAAGTGAATCAAGAGTCGAGTCGAATGCGTGCTCGGTCAGAAGACAATGTTTGGGCCTAAGATTTGGCTGCAACGAAGACATCGTGCTTCGGTATGAGATGTGGCATCGAGTCCTATGTTGTCGGTATATAAGTTGCATGGTTATGGTTGAGTTGTTTGAGTTTAAGTCAGGAAACCGCCACAAGGCAAAGTTGGTCGAGTAACCCTTAGTTCACAAGTGGATGGGTCAGTTGGTGATCAAAGTAGCAAGGGCCGCAAGGCGGCGATATGATCGAGTCTAATTGAGTTGTGAGGCACGGCCTCAGCAAGGGTTTATAGCACGGTCACATGGAAGTAGAGCCTCGTCGCGTAGTTGCGTCTCTGATTTCAAGCCGTAAGGTAAACACGACTCGATAGGTTAACGTTGTTGGCACAAGAAGGGTCTTGAGGCAAGGTATGAGTTAACATTGTCGTTATAAGCACGAGATGGTCTAGAGACACAGAATAGGCCAAGGCGTCGGTCCTAAAACTGATCCTAAGACAAGACTAGAAAGATAATTGATAAGAAGGGACTATGCTGCACAAAGTAAATGAACGTGTTGATTTTGTATGGGTAGGCGAGAAGCTCATTCCACCAGTACAGTTGAGTACTGACACCCACACAGTGTTCATGTACAGGCACAGGTAGAAGCTTGTGGCGCGGAGGTCGCTTGGATGCGTCGAGGCACGGAGTTCCTTGGCGATTCGAAGTGTGCGGCCGCGTAGATTGAAGACTTATACAGGACATAATGTATGGACATCGCCTTTCGAAGCTTCCGCTGGATCAAGACATGAAATTGAGAGATGAGAGAGAGCTGAGTGACTTGTAATGTGAGATGAGTGAGCTTGAGAGACTTGTATTCCCGGCCTTGCGCCCCACTGTAATCTTTGTTTCAATATCAATAAAAGAATGTTTTACAATGACTTGTGTTTTGTTTCAAATTTTGCTGCTATTATTCAATGTCTCTGCTTGGGACTTCTGTGCGACGACCCCGACGCAGCCGCTAAAATCGGCCGTTATGGAACCCTCCTTGTACGAGCGCAATCTAGGCTCGTGCGGCATCAAATAAGGTAAACTAGAGCAGGAATATAATTCTAAGCAAGTTATGAAATGATCAGAGAATGTACTCGCCTGGTATCGGAATGTCTGAAGTAAATGTACTATCCGAGATGAGGTACCTGACTCCTAGTTGGAGCAACACAAGTTAAGATGTATACAGGGGATGATAAATGTAATCTACAATGCATCTGCATGATGTCTAGGTCAAACTAGGCCAAAGTCAACTCTTGGTCAACCATGGTCAACTACACTAGTCAAACTAGGTCAACCAAGTCTAAACTAGTATAATCAAGTCTAAACTAGTCTATACTAGGTCTACCAAGTATAAGTTCTCACATCAACCACAAACCATTATAAGCTATCCACATATTATACTTATAGGCATATATTAGGCTACATACAATTCTTGCATACCTTCATCTCATACATACATACATATATATATATATATATATATATATATATATATATATATATATATATATATATATATATATATATATATATATATAGAGAGAGAGAGATAAAGAGCTAGCATCATGTAGAGGCTATGTGGTTAGTGTGTGTATACATGAAGGTGTATAGCAAGAATGGTTCAAACACTAGCTAACTATACATGGCATCTAATGTATATTCCTACACCTATATACATTCACATATAATGCATACATATATATATTCATATACATATGTATATATGCATATACATGAAAGATCGGAAAAAATGGAAAGGTGATTGTATACATGGGTGTGTGTGAAGTGACAAGAGAGTGTGTGTAGAGAGTGATAGGGAACAGTACACTGGAAAAAAACGGTGTGGCAGTGTCTTAACAGGGTATAACAATCCCAGATTTTTGTGTGTGTGGGTGTCATAAAGGTGTTCAATGTTGTGTGTATTCCTAAGTTAAGTTCTCAGGTTTTTGGAAATCAAAATCAGTTTTCACATTGAAACCATCATTTAATTCTCAGTTTTGTGACAGAAAAATATAATAGAGTGTGTGTGGGGGGGTGCAAGCTAACAGTGTGCCTACATTCAGTTTTCTAAGTAGACCATAGTGCATTCTCAGAATTGGTGGCTGTCAAGTGACTTGGTGTGTGTGTGTATATGTTAAAGTGTGTGATATGTGATATCCTGAAAAGGAAACATTGAAAGGAATTTGGGAAATAGGAAAACAGTATAGTACCAAAACAGTTAGCTAATTGACAGTACAATTAACATGTTGACATTGATTTAAGAACCTGTGTACAAAATCTCAGTCCATACCATTCTCAGATTTTTATACAAAATAAAAATTCTCAGATTTCAAAATCAGTGAGATACAGTGATCGGTATTGAATCATGTGTGTGTGGCATGTAGAGTGTTCAGGTGTTTTCAATACTCAGAAATTGGTTCTTAGGAAACCTGAGAACCAACTCGACAGTTCATGAATCCATCCCAAAAACTAACTTCGAAAATTCCTATTGGTTAACATCAAACCAATCGACAATGTGAACCCAACCACAACATTAACTCTAAAAATATTTCAACTTATATAACATTCAAAATCAAACAGTTAAAACTCATGAATGTGTTTAATCCCAGAAAAATGAAATCTAAATGACAGTTTGCTTACCATTTCATACCCAATTTCGAAATCCCTATCTCTATCATCAAACTAACATGAATCGACCAAATCAGTGAACTAACACAGTGGTATATGAATTTAATCATGGCAATTGGCATCAAATTCAGTAAAAAAAAAGTGGAATTAAGCTAAGGAATTCAAACATGAACTTGTGTACCAGTGTCAGTGCTATATATAGCAGTTCATTCATTCAATACAAATTTGAAAACTGAATTCCCACGTAATTCATAAACCCAACATGATAGGATAATCCCTGATATGTAGTTGTGAATCTATACTCGAATTACATTGAAAAGCAGTTGAATTAGGCTTTAGGATTTCAGGAAAAATTAGCATAGTAATCAGTATCAGAAAAAATAGGAATTTCCCCAATTTCAAATACCATATTAATCCAAAACCCGAATCAGGTGCATACGAAGGTGAGTCACATGTGCACATGTGTCAGGAGGTCACCTCGTGTCCAACCAAGTGGACACAAACATGTCCAAACAACAAAACACACACACAGACACGGACTGTGCACTGACAGTGTCGTGCACGCGTGCACGTGTGTCCAGTGCACGACACATGCCACGTGGTGACACGTTGCCGTGCACACGTGTACACCTAGGATAGAGGTACGTGTCCACGTGCCTGAAACGTGTCTACGTGGTGTCGTGTCATAGTTGTAGCCGCGTGCCAGTGGCGTTTTCCCGCGCGTGTGTGTGTGTGGTCGAGACAGTGCGGTCGGGATTTCTCCCAAACCGCTCGACAAAATCCTCCCAAATTTTGTGTGTGTCATGTCAGTGATTGCCCGTACGACTCCACAAATTTTCGTAGTGTCATGTGCCGTGTCGTGTCCTGTGTCGAGCCCGTACAACAGGGGACTGCACGGGCGCAGTGTTGTGTCCCGTGCGTGCGTGTGTGTCCAATTTTGGACACGAAGTATCAGAAACATGCTCAGTAAGACACGAAATAAATAAACACATATAAAACAATATTTCCATTCAAATAGTTTTCGAAAACAACATAAAAATTTCCTTTGTGGCATTTCAACAAACACACGAATACAATCATTGATACGTGTCCGATACGGACACGTAAAGGACACAAAACCTAGCAAAACCTATTCCTACAGAGAGAGAGGACACCTAGGGCTTCCTATCCATGCAAAAAAATCAAAATTTGGTGGAGGGAATAGGGATTTACCTATATGTGTTCCTTCTCAAAGAAAAGCTTCAAAATGAGGTTTCTCCTAGCTATTCCCAAGCTCCAAATTGTCTCCAAAATGTAGTTGGCCTGGAGAGAAACCCAAATTAGATCACCATGGAAGAAGTTTGGATGAAAAAGGATTAATATTGAATAAAATAGGAAGAAGTTTCAATGGAGGCTAACCTTGTTCTTGCAAAATGAAGAGATGAACAAAAGGAGGCAAGTGGTTGAGAGGGATTTTATAGGGACATGCCCTATCCAGCCATAGGATATTAGGGTTAGGGTTTTTGGGATTTGATCTAGGGTTATCATTCCTCCTAGTCAATCAAGGGCCTACAACCTAGGTTTCACACATGACTTAAATGCAACCTAGTTAAATCTAACTATCATGACTAAATCAAAACTAATCAATACTAACCATCACTAACCATGGCTAGCTAAGTCTAGGTATGACTAATCTAGGTTAGGTCAATCTAGGTTAGGCTAAACACAACACAAGGCAATCAATTAAATGATATTAAAATCACACCATCCCATTAATTATATTAAATTCCAAATAAATATATAATAAATTCAATTAATTCAAAAAGACCAAAATACCCTCAAGATAAAAATAATGAAGTACCCTAATCACATGGCTAGGCTCTAGGGTAGACAGTCTCTACGGTTTCACTAGCAAACACCAAAATCATAAGTCAAGATTTTAAATAGTTTTAAAATGATTAAAAATTCACTAAAAATTATATTATCATTTAAATATCATAATTAATAATTAAAAACACAAAATTTTAAAATTACCTTCATTTTAGAAAACTGGGAGTTACACAGAGCCCCCATGTATACAATCATGTGCACCTATTTATGGGCCTTCATGTGATATCATGTGTAATAACATAACCTGTCTGGATCCTTGTGTATTGATTAGGGTACGAAGGAGTATAAATGGTCATGTGAACAATTCCAAAGTAGTATACTCATGTGCAAACTCTTAGATTACTCATGTGCAAATTCAAGCCGTTCACATGTCTATCTTGTACTTTACATCACTAGCCACTGTTAGTTCTTTACTTATAGTAGATATTTCTTTACAGTTATCTCTTTTACTTCATATATTTTCCAGTGTTTCATGTATCTTACTCTATAGCATATTTACAAATGCTGTCATATTATGAACTGCATGAGATGTACTGTTCTCGCTCCTGTCCTGACTGGACCTGTTGAAAATATTACAGAGGACGAGAATGAGGCATGTTGTACCACCTACTACGGGGCAGCATTAGAGGGCACCTGGGACTTGGACTTCCAGCAGGATCCATTACCCGTTAACGATACTCCCATAGTTTAGTTATCTTATTTCAGTTGTATCTCATTTGGATATTGTACTAGAGATTGTGATGATGTGGATTTGTGGATCTTGTTAGATGTTTATTTTAGATACTTGGGATTATCTCTTTATCGTATTTCATCTGTGAATTCTGTTGATATTCTTATCTATCTTATCGTACATCTTTCTTAGCTGTGATTGAGATTTGTACTTTATATTATTTCTCCATTCGGAGAGTATAACTGTGTAATATACCTTATAATTGTTAGATGTATGTGACCTAGGATAACGTTTACCGTCGACACTGCGGCGTAGGCTGGACGTACCCACTTCTCGTACCCTTACACTGGGTGCGGGTCGTGACAATCTCACATAACCTCACTTAATTCTGCTTATTTTTTGGGCTAATTAGTGTTTAGACCTTGGATTTTATATTATTTTAGAGTTTAAGTCTCACATGTCTAATTAGAGAGTTTAGATCCTTGATTTTTTTTTTCCATTCTACCTTCCCTAATTTATATATGAAAATTTTATTATCAAACATAAATGAGAGAATATAAGAGAGAAAAAAATTAGAGGTCTAAACTCTCCAATTGGAGGGGTACCCAGGGCCAAAACTAAGGTTTGTTATAAAGGCACTTCACTTTTTTATCAGGGCTATCCATTCTAAACTTTATATTATTTACAAATTTGCCATTGAAAAAATTGATTAGGGCTATCCCACTCTTTGGTATAAAAGTCACTTTTTTTTCTATTTTTTCCCTCTTCTTCTTCCTCAACCCATCCAAGAAGAAGAAGAAGAAGAAAAAGGAAGAACAACAACAACAACAAAAAAATGTTAAACCCTAATATTGGTGGAAATCCTAATATTGTTATCCCTAATTTTTTTCTCATTTCCAATTTCGATGGCACCCAAAGGCTCCTCATAATATACAAACCCTAATATGGGATAAAACCCCAATATTGTTGTTCAACTAGTGCAAACAAGTAGGGGTGCAACTCGGGCGGGCAAACTCGAGCCCGATTGGGTAAATCCGTTAATAAGTTGGGTTAGGGTTGAAGGTACTCGGGTTCGGGCTTGGGTTCGGGTTAAATTTTTTGAACCCGATCAAAAATCGGGTTGGGCTCGGGTTAATGTGTCGGGTTACCCGAAGAACCCGAAACCCGACTTATATATATATATATATATATATATATATATATATATATATATATATATATATATATATATATATATATATATATATATATATATATATATATTGATTGTTTCATACTTAAATAAAAAGTTTAAATCCTAAATTTCTCCACCCAAACTATTCAATTCCTTTATCTTAATTCTTATTTCAACTTGTATTTTGTAATGATCAAGACTTGATTGCTATTTGATTATGTGTTAATTATTACCTTAGTTTTAAATTATTTTAAATATTATATTAGAGTCCGATAAACCCGATAGATCCGACCCAACCTGAGTCCAACCTGATCCTCCGGGCTTGGTCTTGGGCTTCATATGTTGAACCCGAGGTCGGGTCGGGCTTGGGCTCGGGCTAGGCTTATGATTCATCGGGTTGGGCTCAGGTTGACCTCAAGCCCGACCCAACCCGCCCGAGTTGCACCCCTACAAACAAGGACTGCCCATTTTCTGACAGTCCTTACTGTATTCAGGACTGTCCAGTTTTCTGGCAGTCCTGAATACAGTAAGGACTGCCAGAAAAATGGGCAGTCCTTTATTTCACATGCTGTGACTTAGGACTGCCCAGTTTTCTGGCAGTCCATTCAGTTTGTAGGTGTCACCCCCAGTTTTCGAATTAGGGGTATTTTCGTTAGTTTTCAAGTTTTATAATTTTAGGAATTTTATTTGAATTTATATGATTTTTTTAGGGATTTATTTGATTAGGTTTGGATTTTATCCAATTCGGACGTAAGTTGGAGACCCGGGTAGTATGAACCCTAGTGGGACCCACATACTAGCTGGACTTGGCCCACATACCATCCTAACTAGGCTAGAGACCCATAAACCATACTCCCATGGCTTAACTAGTCAATTAGAGGCTTAATTAGTCGATTTAGAGTTAAACCGAAACAAATCGAACCAAACCAAACCCGAACCGAACCAAACTAAGTTTATTGGGTTGGGGGCCTAATGGGTCTCCACCCAAAACCCAATACCCCCCCTTTGGCCGGCCACAAGTAGGAGCCCCCCTTTGCTTCTTCACTAAGAAATCTCTCTCTCCACTCCATTTTTGAGTTCTTCTTCTTCTTCCTCAAGCTAGCTACTTTAGGTAAGCTTTTAATCCTTCATAAATTTCTCTTTTGCTTTATTTTTCTTTACAATAAATGTAGAGAAGAGGATTCTCTACACTTTGCCCTAGAACTTGTAGGTTTTCCTAGAAATCTAGGTTAGAGATTTATTGGGGGTTTTCCATTAGAGGAGTATATATATATATATATATATATATATATATATATATATATATGTGTGTGTGTGTGTGTGTGTGTGTGTGTGTGTGTGTGTGTGTGTGTGTATTTATATATATGTATTTGTGTGTGTGTGTGTGTAGAGAGTGGTGGTGGTGGTATTGTGAGAGAGTATGTGTCATGAGAGTGGTGGTGAGAGTTTGGGAGAGTTTGTATGAGTGTGTGTGTTTGTGTAAGTTTGTATGTATTTATATACATATTTATATGTGTGTGTGTGTGTATATATTTATATATGTATAGATATGTGGGTATGTATTTATGTATATATAGATGTGTGTGTGTTATGAGTTTATATATATAGATTAGTATATGTGAGTGTATGAATTTATATATAGATAGATAGATAGATAGATAGATAGATAGATAGATAGATAGAAAGATAGATAGAAAGATATCTAGATATATATATATATATATATATATATATATATATATATATATATATATATATATATATATATATATATATAGAGAGAGAGAGAGGGATAGGAAGGAGGAGTAGAAGAGAAAGAAGAAGTGGAAGAAGAGGGACAGCTGCAGCAGCAGCAGAAAGAGCAGTAGCAGCAGCAAGTAGCTGCTGTAGCAGCAGCAACACTGGCAGCAGTGGCTGCCAGTTTTCCCCTAGCTCCTAGGTACCCCCCTTTTTGCCCTATAACCCCCCTTATATATATATATATATATATATGTATATATATAGATATGTATATATATAGATGTATATATAGAGAGAATTAGAGGAAGAGAATGATAAGAAGAATAAGAAGAAGTTTAGAAGAAGTAGAGAAAAAGATTAGAAGATAAGGGAGAAAGGAGAATAGAAAATTAGGAACTTGAAGAAGGTAGGAAAAAGAATGAAAAGAAGATTAAGAAGAAGAGTTTGAATGAGAAGAATAAGGAAAAGAAGGAGAGGAAGAGTTAGAAGAGGAAGAATTAGGAGAATAGAAATTAGAAGGAGAATGAGAAGTAGAAGTATAGGAAATCGATTAGAGGAGATCGAGTTAGAGGGTAAAACGGAGCTCCGAGTGTCGGAATGAGCTGAAACTTGGGGGAGACCTAGAATACGTGAATTAGATTTTGCGGGTAGGCTCCCGAGTTGAAATTGGGGTTTTAGGACGCCGATATCGTGCCGTACCATTGCGTATCTTGAGATATTCAAGATATCGGCAATGGGCCGTAAGATGGACTAGACGTCCACTTTACCTAGGTATCTTGGTAGGTAACGTATGTATAGGCTAGTATCCTACTACCCTAGGGAGCACGGGTCAAAATACCAAGCGTAGGTAGGCTAACTTGATATTCACCTAGGCTAGGAATTTACCTTTGTAAAGGGTAAATTAGGATATTGGCATACGGCCAAGATTTGAGTTTCGAAGTCCAAGATGGACTTGAATATGGGTTGTAAGGGTTGGTAATGATTAGAAATAGTCGTCTAGACCTAGTCTTGACCTCGGTTGACCACGGTTGACTTTTTAGACCAAAAGTCAACTATGGGTCAACACTTTACCCAATTTAGTCCCAAATTCTATTAAACTTGAGCAGTTGACCAAAAGTCAACTATTAGTCACCATTGACCTAAGGTTGACCTAGAGTTGACTAGAGTTGACCCGATGACCAAAAGTCAACTGTAAGTCAACTTTCGACCTAGTTTGATTGGAATTGACTTCCAATGTCCTCCTATGACCAAGGTTGACCTAACTAGACCTATCTTGACCTAGTATGACTTTGTTAGGCCTAATATGACTTAGATTAACCCTATACCATCTAGTTTGACCTTGTTTGACGTAGATTGACTTAGTTTGACGTGTCTTGACCTATTTTGACTCAGTATGACTTAATTTTACTTCCAAACCATTATATTGATACAGTATTCCATCTATAGGTCCTCGAGGCACTGTTCTTGGACTCAGTCGACTTATCCATCACAGTACAGGCGAGTACATTCTCTGATAATATTTCTGTTTTATGATACCGTCTTTGTTTCTAGTATTTAGTGTAGATTATCCTTGTTCTCTTGACACATTGTTCACACAGATTGATATTTGTCTGGATCCCGTCATAAGATGTTATTCCTCTTATATATGGTATACACTGGGTAAGTCTTCATTGTTTATTGTTCATTGTATATATACGATTCCTGCGTAGGCTCGCGACCTCCTCAGAGAATACGTATCATGACGTGTCATGACTGGATCCACTATATTAGTCAGGGATGGGGGTGTTAGCGTAGATATGTGATCAATACCCCACAGTATTGTATTGTATCATCATTGTATAGTGTTAATCATACACTCACGTATGATTAGCCAGGCCAAACATTGTATCAAGTTCTAAGCCGATCACATGTTGAAACTAATACTAAACTCACATAGATAAAGTTCCAGATTTTGTACATGATTCATACTGTTTTTCATATTCTTACATTCAGATTACAGTTTTGACATGCCTTACCATGATTCATGTACACATTATTTACCTCGTAGATTCTCTTTATTTACTGCTACATTTTCAATATCGTCTAACTAGAACTGTTATTGAGATTTGTGCTCGTTCCATCCTGACTGGATATGTTGACAAAATTTTACAGATTGTGGCGAGGAGGATTGTCCTACCTACTACGGTCCGGTTGACGTAGTGGGCGTAGACTTGGAGACCTTGGTTCAGCAGGGCTTAGCTCCGCCCGACGAGCCTCTAGCTTAGTTTAGTTAGACTAGACATTTTGGACTGGACCTTGTCTCCAGCTTGCTACTTATGTTATTATATTATATTTTGGATTGTATTAGAGACTTGGACTTAGACTTGTATATTATTTTGTGTTTGGACTTGACATGTTATATTTTATCGTCTTGTTATCTTTATTTTTCAGTCTTTACTTTATCATCTTAGAGTTGTGATTGAGCACTCATATATTATCATTGCTTGTCCTCCGTTCGGAGTTGACCATATTCTCGATAGGTTTCGATATTATATATAAAATGTGTTAGAGTAGAAAACTTACAGCGTTCCATGTCGTTTTTACGGTGAGGGCTGGGCGTTGTTACGTACACGTGCCCTTATAGCGGGTGCGGGTCATGACACATTTAGTGGTGGTCCATGCAGGTCAGAAGTCGCAATTAGTGTGATGTCGTAGTGGTGCTCGACTTATAGTGCTGCTACGAGCCTGCTATTGTTTTAGAAGATATAGGCTATAGGCTAAGAGTACTCAATCACAATAGGATCTTTCCTTGCTTATCTTGCTTACCGTCTTTGATATTGATTTACTATTTTCTATCTATCCTCCTTTGATACAATCCTTCTTGTGCCATATTGATATCTTCTTTCAATCTGTCTTCAGGATGGTGCATACCAGGTCCCAGCATCCTGAGTCTGCGGACGCGGAGAGGTCTGCTATGACTCGCGGACCTGATCCGGACACTCCTGCTGTAGTCGGGGGTGTCGGCAGCAGCAACTCTTGGGGGCGCTCCTCCGCTAGTTACGAGGGCTGACCCCAGGGTTGCTACGACTTTTCCGGCCGCAGAACCAGTGGTTGATGCGGGCGCTATTCCTTCTGCTGCGCAGCGGATTCCTCCGCTGGTTGCAGACATACTTCCACTTCCATCTCCTCTGCCTACAGATATTGGACAGATGCTTACCTTCCTCCAGCAGATGCTAGAGACTCAGAGAGCCCAAGCCGAGGCTCAGCAGAGGCAGACAGACGCGATGCGTCAGGGCATGGAGGATGCCCATCAGTTGGCCCTTGCAGCCGTAGAGCAGAGGGCTCCGTATCATGGGACGCGTATGAGGTACGAAGATATCCAGGACTTCAAGAAGCTCGGACCCCGTGACTTTAGCGGGACCGAGGGTGTGGTCTATGCCGATGATTGGCTCGAGGATATCGAGCGGCATATGGGGGCCTCCCTCCTCACAGACGACATGTAGGTCGAGAAGGTAGGTTTGCAGTTGCTAGACATTGCACGTACCTGGTTCAGCAAACGAGCCAGTCCTAGCTGGAGAGGGCCATACTTGGGCAGAGTTCAAGCTCCTCTTCAAGGAGAAGTTCTTTTCTCCCACGGACAAGATCAACCTGGTACGGCAGTTCCAGGATCTGCAGCAGGACAGTTTATCTGTGGAGGAGTACGTCGTAGAGTTCGGCCGTCTGAGCCGATACGCGGAGTACATGGTTCGTGACCCGGAGATCAGGGCGAGCCGTTTCAGAGAGGGGGTGATCTGGGACATCAAGATCCTCATTCCCTCCTTTTATGAGACTTATACCCAGATCTATGCGGAGGCCCGCAAGGTAGAGCGGGAGTGGGGCCTGAAGCCCAAGAGGGACCGTGATCTATTTTCGGGGACTACTAGCAGTGCGGGGGCTGCTAAGCGTCCTCAACTCCAGCATCATTCTATTCCACCACACTCACAGCAGATTCCTACTCCGATTAGGGCACCAGTTCAGCAGGTGCCCCGGCAGCAACAGCAGGGATCGACGCAGCAGGCACCTACTTGCCACTACTGCAAGAGGTCCGGACATCTCTGGGAGGTTTGCAGGAGACATTTGGGTGTGTGCCTATACTGGGGCACCGAGGGACATCAGGCGAGGGATTGCCCTTCGAACCATCGTCGTGCAGCTCAGGGAGCACAGGGTAGGCCACCAATGGCACCGCATCACGCCCTCCACTAGCAGCGGGATATACCCCGCCAGGACAGGGCTTTTGTGATGACATTTGAGGATCCCGCAGGCATTGGACTAGGAGGTAGGGTCTTGCTCTTTCTTTTGCCCGTTCTTTCCGCCCATTGATTGATGATTGCTTTCTTAGTACCTTTAGTTTGCATATGTGATGATCATGCTAGATTAAATAGAAAACCCCAATGAAGACTGTAATAACATGATACTGTAGAGATTTAAAACCATGCATGTGTTCTGATTTCCTGGATTACATGTTATATAACTTAGGATAAAATTTAGTAGACCTTGATTGTTGGGTGCTTGACTTAGAGAAGAGTACGACCGTTTGAATTTCGAGGACGAATTTTTTTTAAAGAGGGTAGATTTGTCACCCCTAGTTTTCGAATTAGGGGTATTTTCGTCATTTTTCAAGTTTTATAATTTTTAGGAATTTTATTTGAATTTATATGATTTTTAGGGATTTATTTGATTAGGTTTGGATTTTATCCAATTCGGACTTAAGTTGGAGACCCGGGTAGTCTGAACCCTAGTGGGACCCACATACTAACTGGACTTGGCCCACATACCATCCTAACTAGGCTAGAGACCAATAAACTATACTCACATGGCTTAACTAGTCAATTAGAGGCTTAATTAGTCGATTTAGAGTTAAACCGAAACAAACCGAACCAAACCAAACCCGAACCGAACCAAACTAAGTTTATTGGGTTGGGGCCTAATGGGTCTCCACCCAAAACCCAATACCCCCCCTTTGGCCGGCCACAAGTAGGAGCCCCCCCTTTGCTTCTTCACTAAGAAATCTCTTTCTTCACTCCATTTTTGAGTTCTTCTTCTTCTTCCTCAAGCTAGCTACTTTAGGTAAGCTTTTAATCCTTCATAAATTTCTCTTTTGCTTTATTTTCCTTCACAATAAATGTAGAGAAGATGATTCTCTACACTTTGTCCTAGAATTTGTAGGTTTTTCTAGAAATCTAGGTTAGAGATTTATTGGGGGTTTTCCATTAGAGGAGTATATATGTATATATATGTGTGTATTTATATATATATATATATAATATATATATATATATATATATATATATATATATATATATATATATATATATATATATATATATATATATATATATATATATATATATATATATATATATATGTATTTGTGTGTGTGTAGAGAGTGGTGGTGGTGGTATTGTGAGAGAGTGTGTGTCATGAGAGTGGTGGTGAGAGTTTGAGAGAGTTTGTGTGAGTGTGTGTGTGTTTGTGTAAGTGTGTATGTATTTATATACATATTTATATGTGTGTGTGTATATATTTATATATGTATAGATATGTGGGTATGTATTTATGTATATATAGATGTGTGTGTGTGTGTATTGTGAGTTTATATATATAGATCAGGATATGTGAGTGTATGAATTTATATATATATATATATATATATATATATATATATATATATATATATATATATATATATATATATATATATATATAGGGATAGGAAGGAGGAGTAGAAGAGAAAGAAGAAGTGGAAGAAGAGGGACAGCTGCAACAGCAGCAGAAAGAGCAGTAGCAGCAGCAAGTAGCTGCTGTAGCAGCAGCAACACTGGCAGCAGTGGCTGCCAGTTTCCCCCTAGCTCCTAGGTACCCCCCTTTAGCCCTATAACCCCCCTTATATATATATATATATATATATATATATATAGAGAGAGAGAGAGAGGAGAGAGAGAGAGAGAGAGAGAATTAGAGGAAGAGAATGATAAGAAGAATAAGAAGAAGTTTAGAAGAAGTAGGGAAAAAAGATTAGAAGAGAAGGGAGAAAGGAGAATAGGAAATTAGGAACTTGAAGAAGGTAGGAAAAAGAATGAAAAGAAGATTAAGAAGAAGAGTTTGAATGAGAAGAATAAGGAAAAGAAGGAGAGGAAGAGTTCGAAGAGGAAGAATTAGGAGAATAGGAATTAGAAGGAGAATGAGAAGTAGAAGTATAGGAAATCGATTAGAGGAGATCGAGTTAGAGGGTGAAACGGAGCTCCGATTGTCGGAATGAGTTAAAACTTGGGGGAGACCTAGAATACGTGAATTAGATTTTGCGGGCAGGCTCCCGAGTTGAAATCGGGGTTTTAGGACGCCGGTATCGCGCCGTACCATTGCGTATCTGGAGATATTCAAGATATCGGCAAAGGGCCGTAAGATGGACTAGACGTCCACTTTACCTAGGTATCTTGGTAGGTAACGTATGTATAGGCTAGTATCCTACTACCCTAGGGAGCATGGGTCAAAATACCAAGCGTAGGTAGGCTAACTTGATATTCACCTAGGTTAGGAATTTACCTTTGTAAAGGGTAAATTAGGATATTGGCCTACGGCCAAGATTTGAGTTTCGAAGTCCAAGATGGACTTGGATATGGGTTGTAAGGGTTGGTAATGATTAGAAATAGTCGTCTAGACCTAGTCTTGACCTCGGTTGACCACAGTTGACTTTTTAGACCAAAAGTCAACTATGGGTCAACACTTTACCCAATTTAGTCCCAAATTCTATTAAACTTGAGCAGTTGACCAAAAGTCAACTATTAGTCACCATTGACCTAGGGTTGACCTAGAGTTGACCAGAGTTGACCCGATGACCAAAACTCAACTGTAAGTCAACTTTCGACCTAGTTTGATTCGGATTGACTTCCAATGTCCTCCTATGACCAAGGTTGACCTAACTAGACCTATCTTGACCTAGTATGACTTTGTTAGGCCTAATATGACTTAGATTAACCCTGTACCATCTAGTTTGACCTTGTTTGACGTAGATTGACTTAGTTTGACGTGTCTTGACCTATTTTGACTCAGTATGACTTAATTTTACTTCCAAACCATTATATTGATACAGTATTCCATCTATAGGTCCTCGAGGCACTGTTCTTGGACTCAGTCGACTTATCCATCACAGTATAGGCGAGTACATTCTTTGATAATATTTATGTTTTATGATATCGTCTTTGTTTCTAGTATTTAGTGTAGATTATCCTTGTTCTCTTGACACATTGTTCACACAGATTGATATTTGTTTGGATCCCGTCATAAGATGTTATTCCTCTTATATATGGTATACACTGGGTAAGTCTTCATTGTTTATTGTTCATTGTATAGATACGATTCCTGCGTAGGCTCGCGACCTCCTCAGAGAATACGTATCATGGCGTGTCATGACTGGATCCACTATATTAGTCAGGGATGGGGGTGTTAGCGTAGATATGTGATCAATACCCCACAGTATTGTATTGTATCATCATTGTATAGTGTTAATCATACACTCACGTATGATTAGCCAGGCCAAATATTGTATCAAGTTCTAAGCCGATCACATATTGAAACTAATACTAAACTTACATAGATATAGTTCCAGATTTTGTACATGATTCATACTGTTTTTCCTGTTCTTACATTCAGATTACAGTCTTGACATGCCTTACCATGATTCATGTACACATTATTTACCTCGTAGATTCTCTCTATTTACTGCTACATTTTCAATATCATCTAACTAGAACCGTTATTGAGATTTGTGCTCGTTCCATCCTGACTGGATATGTTGACAAAATTTTACAGATTGTGGCGAGGAGGATTGTCCTACCTACTACGGTCCGGTTGACGTAGTGGACGTAGATTTGGAGACCTTGGTTCAGCAGGGCTTAGCTCCGCCCGACGAGCCTCTAGCTTAGTTTAGTTAGACTAGACATTTTGGACTGGACCTTGTCTCCAGCTTGCTACTTATGTTATTATATTATATTTTGGATTGTATTAGAGACTTGGACTTAGACTTGTATATTATTTTGTGTTTGGACTTGACATGTTATATTTTATCGTCTTGTTGTCTTTATTTTTCAGTCTTTACTTTATCATCTTAGAGTTGTGATTGAGCACTCATATATTATCATTGCTTTTCCTCCGTTCGGAGTTACCATATTCTCGACAGGTTTTGATATTATATATAAAATGTGTTAGAGTAGAAAACCTACAGCGTTCCACGCCGTTTTCACGGTGAGGGATGGACGTTGTTACGTACACGTGCCCTTATAGCGGGTGCGGATCGTGACAGTAGGACTGCCAAAAAATTGGGCAGTCCTTTGTTTCACATGCTGTGACTTAGGACTGTCCAGTTTTCTGGCAGTCCATTCAGTTTGTAGGACTGCCAGAAAATTGGGCAGTCCTGGTCGACGCAGAGTTTTCTCGTTCGTGCATACTTGTGTTTTATTTAAATGGGTAATTTTCCACTCCGAATGTAGTTTAATTCAAATGAGCTACAAACAATTGAAATAAACAATGTAATGGATGCTTGAATTTTTCAATTTAATTTTTAAGATTTTGAAAACAAATAGAGAAAGAATTTGGGTGCCATCGATCTTCTTGAGAAGGAAATTTGGAAGAGAAGAGGAAGAAGAAGAGAAAATTTCTAGGGTGGAAAAAATTTCTAGGAAAATTTAAAGTAACTTCTTGCTCGGGGATGGAGAAATGGTAGAGGAGAAGAGGAAGAAGAAGAAGAGATGAGTTAGGGTTTAGGAATAGAGAGAAAAAAATTTGCAAATGAGAGGAAAAATTTGGGTTTGGGGAGATTTTACTTTGGAACAACCCTAATTAAAAAAATGGACTGTTCTGAGTAAAACACAAAAAAATCTGGGCTAGCCTAGCCCGTGGGACTAGCCCTCATCAAAATGTGAAGTGCCTTTATAACTTACCCAAAACTAATTAGCCTATTTGTTTTCCCTCAATCCAAGCAAACCCTCACTCACGTGCATTAAGAAGTCTCACGACACCAAAATATTTGTTACCAACACAATCTCTCTCGAACTCTCCCTGGACACCTTCACCACTGAGGAAACCATTTCTAGGGTTTCGTACCGCCACCATCAGCTGCACCAAGGGAACCCTAACCCTAGCGATGGACGCGATCAGGAAACAGCTGGACGTGCTCATGGGGGCAAACCGCAACGGCGACGTGACGGAGGTGAACCGGAAGTACTACGACCGCGACGTCTGCCGCCTCCACCTCTCCGGCCTCTGCCCCCACGATCTCTTCCAATTGACGGTACCAATATTTTTTTCTCATCCCCAAATCCCTAGAAATCCGATCCCCCTTTCCTTCTTTTAAATCCGTCATCATCGAAATTAGGGTTTTGAAAGTGGCAAAGATTCGATATTTGTATGTTAATTATGATCTTGAGCCTTGTCCATGTGTCATATTCGTGTCCATGCAGCATTGTGCATCATAGATGGTTATGCGCCTCTCCCCCCTTCTCCCCCTATTCTGTCTATGGCTGATGCAATGTTTTATATGGCAGAAAATGGATCTTGGGCCCTGTCCAAAGGTGCATTCGCTGCAGCTCCGAAAAGAGTATCCTTTCTTTATAAGCTGAATTGATGAAATTTTATAGTGAATTAAAAAAAGAGTTCTAATAGTATTGGAGTTCTGTGATGCTTTATGTCAAAAAAAAAAGCCTACAACTGTGCTATTCGTGTTTGTGTTTATTGATACTTCATGGGCATCATACCTATATTCATACATCGTGATGGCTACTGCTTCTGTAACGCTCTTCCTGAACTCCTCATAGATACGAGGAAGCGAAAGCAAAAGGTACTCATAATTTTGATAGGGAACTAGAGGATTTGATAGAAAGGCTTATTGTGGAGTGCGAGAGGAAAATCCAGAGAGCCCTCAAGCGGTTGGAAGATGAGGATGCCAAAGCTGCCATTGCTATATCTGTATCGGAGGTCACTCAGGTACTTGCTTCCCTTCTGTTGGAGAGACGTAATTATTCTCTGCTATCTGAACGGGTACCTGTGCTGACATTTTCCTTTCGAAATTGCAGTCACCTGAGATCACGGAGCTCTCAAAACAAATCAAGGAGAAGCTGATAGAGATTGATGCATTTGGTAACTTCTTAGCTCTGTGAATTTTCTTTTTAACTTCTAGCATCAGAAAAATCTTCATGTCACTCCATACATTTAAGGCGTCAAAGTTATGTCTTCATGTGGATATAAGCTTATCTATCATACTTTATGCTGTTATACCGTGGTGCAATGTATAAGCAATACCATGCTCATTTAAATGGGAGACACAATGTAGCCTTAATCTAGTGTGCCAAAACATTGCCCCATGCAATTTAGAGAGAAACAGAAACCAAAGGTATAGTTGTCGACAACAGTCCTTGCTCGAAAGGCATGCTTTCTGTACCATGCCATTGCCATGTAATAAATCGACATTCACCACCAACTAGTGAAGAAACACAAGCTTTAAATATTGCTTATGTATTTCTTCTTTTAATATGTTGCTAATGCTAAGCTTCATAATGAAGATAGGATGACACAGTGATGTGTCAATTTTTACGATAAGTACACGTTGAGTTATACTGACATATTAAGTCATACCGACATGGCACAGTTTAGTTTTTGGAGTGTCCATGCTTCCCAGTTTGTTCTTGTACACCCGTTTAATCATATTAACTGGTCAATCACATGGCCTGTTATGGCTGCTTAAACCTATTTTTAGAAAATGGGTCATAAGGAAGCGAGAGTTATGAATATGAACATGTACATGATCACACTTTAACAGTATCCTATTAGTGAAAAAGCTAGAAGGCATTTAACTTGTTTAAAGTACGTGTTTGTAACATATTTTGTAGTATCGCTTGGTTCGATGTAGTCGGATAGTATTGTTTTTGACATGTCAGGATTCGATACTCTCCCTACCGAAATCGGCCGATACTGATGTTAGGGGTCTCTTTTCAAGTCAATTCGATTGACAAATTGACCCGAAAGAGAAGTATGGGAAAATAATGTCAATGCAATTATTTGGTTATTCCGAATATCAACAATATTATAGTGTGTCGATAAGATTTCTTATTGATACACTAACCTTTACCCCTTATAGAAATTGTATATCTATAAATCCATAACATTCATCCCCATTAATATTATTTCCTTCGAAACTATTTATTATGGTTGTGCTATGTCTAAAGGAATGTAAAGGAACACTAATATCTATTGTGGATGAAGGATAAATCAATGTTAAATATTATTCCATTTAAACTAATTAATATCATTTCCTTCAAAACTATTTATTATGGCTGTACTATGTCTATAGGAAAATAAAGGAACAATAATATCTATTGCGAGTGAACGATAAAGTAATGTTAAATATTATTCCATTTAAAACTTGCGAGAACCAACAAGTAATATACAAGTATGTCTAAATATGTATCAAATATTTGTTTTTCTAGATTTTCAAAGTCTCTCCTTTTCTCTTATTTTGATTTCTGAAAGGAAGAACTCGGAACTCAGTGAAACTATCGGAAGTGTCGATAATACTCATAGGAAGGGTCCGAAACCAAAATCGATACTCATACAGCGGACCATATTTTGTAAGAAAACTTGAGAGAGTGGATTTGAGACAAATATGATACGATATTTATGGCGGTGTCATATTTTTTTTGTTAATTATGCTCAAAAGGTAAAAACTCATTAACGTATTAGCAAAAATAAGGTAGACTAAATGAACTTATGTTCTATATGTGTATGCAATTAGGGCGATAGTCTACTTATGCATGAAATATTTCATGAGAATAAAGAGAATCTCTTGCAAGATTTTGAAGGTGACAAGGAGAGAACACAACAACAACATCGTCAACAAAGCCTTTATCTGAAATTTTTGGAGTAGGTTGTTTGAATCCTTTTTGTCCATTTGGCTCTGTTAAGGGCCATGTTCTACGTAATGCTAACAAAATTTATATTCTTTTTTAACACTTCAAATCATGTTCGTTTAGGCGTACCTCTAGACATAGCAGGTCTATTAACTACCCATGTTGTCGCTCCTCCTTAAGAGAACATTTGTTGGTTTTCGTTGCACATGTCCAAACCACATGTGCCAATTTTTTTCTCATCTTGTTCTGAATTGGTGCCACAACTTCCTATCCTTTATCCTATCCATTAATGTGTTGCCAGTCAACCATCTTATCATTCTCATTTCGGCTACAATAACTTTCTGGACGTTATTTTTTATTGCTCAACACTCTGATCTATAATACATGACTGATCTTATACTTTCAACTTCAGAGGTATCTTGCGATCACAAAGTACTCCATAATGTTTCAACCATCATGTTTTAATCCTTTGCATGACATCATTCTCAATCTCTCAATCATGCTAAGTGATTGATCTTAAATAGGAAAAGCTATCACTCTTAGGTATCGTTAAGAACTACAAACTAGGATAGCATGAAAAAAACATTTTCAGTACACCAAAACAGTCAAATACGATTCTTCTTCGACAATTTCATGGATTTGGCGATTATATTGTAGATCAAATTACTATTTCGTGCTGGTTTTATAAGATAGAATTTATCAAACATGTTGGAACAACATCATCAACAAAGCCTTTATCTGAAATTTTTGGAGTAGGTTGTTTGAATCCTTTTTGTCCATTTGTCTCTGTTAAGGGCCATGCTATATGTAATGCTAACAAAATTTATATTCTTCTTTAACACTTCAAACCATGTTCGTTTAGGCGTACCTCTAGACATAGCAGGTCTATTAACTACCCATGTTGTCTAGGGGTGCAACTTGGGCAGGCTAAACCCGAGCCCGGTCAGGTAAACCCGCCAATGGGTTGGGTTACGGTTGAAGATACTTGGACTCGGACTTGGGTTTGGGTTAAAATATTGGGAAGATTTATGAAATGCCCAAAAATAAAAAAGTTTTATGTAAAACCCACCGCTAAAAAAACTTTCATCGCGTGCCCAGAATTAGAGAAACTTATCCAAAGCGGGTTCCAAATGACCCTTTTGCCCTTCCTTTTAATTTATTGGAAACACCCACAAAACTGCTCTTAAAAAAACGTTTCAATACTCCATCTTCTTCCATACGCTGCTCACTTTCGAATCTAGGTTTTCTCCTCAAAAATCTTTAAAAACTCGTCGGAAAATTTCGGAAAGATCGGGACGAACGGCAAAAGTGCTAAAACGGAGGTCCAAACATCATTTTTTTGCGATTCTAAAATTTCGGAAGGCCGTCTAACGGTGAAGCTGTTACTTTCAGTCTCCTCGACGATACGCTCATTTTGCGACAAACGGGACCTCGTTTCGACCTTCCAGTCAAAAGTTATGGCCCTCCAAAGTTTCAGCTGACCATAAAATGCAGGAGAATGGCCATTCTCCGTTTAGAACACGAAAAATGTTAATTTTCGCATGAGGGTGGTCATTCTCCGTATTAGTAACACGGAGAATGGCATTCTCCGTCTTAATTTACACGGAGAATGACCATTCTCCGTGTTAGTAACACGGAGAATGACATTCTCCGTCTTAATTTACACGGAGAATGGTCATTCCAGTGTTAAAACGCAGGAGAATGACCATTAAACACGGAGAATGCCATTCTCCGTGTTAAATAAAACGGAGAATGTCATTCTCCGTGTTAAATAAAACGGAGAATGGCATTCTCCGTCCTAATTAAGACGGAGAATGGCCATTCTCCGTGCTAAATTAACGGAGAATGACCATTCTCCGTCTTAATTTACACGGAGAATGCCATTCTCCGTGTAATTTATCACGGAGAATGGTCATACCAGTGTTAAAACGCAGGAGAATGACCATTCTCCGTGTTAGAAACACGGAGAATGCCATTCTCCGTGTTAAATAAGACGGAGAATGGCATTCTCCGTCGTAATTAAGACGGAGAATGGTCATTCTCCGTCCTAATTAAGACGGAGAATGGTCATTCCAGTGTTAAAACGCAGGAGAATGGTCATTCTCCGTGTTAGAAACACGGAGAACGGCATTCTCCGTTTTAAATAAAACGGAGAATGGCATTCTCCGTGTTAGTTTACACGAAGAATGGTCATTTACAGTGTTAAAACGTTAATTTAGTTTTTTCATGAATAAAGAGTTTCGTTCTTCTTTCAAAACGATGATAATTCTTATGGAAAAGAAGAAGAAAGATCTTCTCTCCACAATTGACCTAATCGTCAAAAAATTTCAAATGTCTCCACGATGAAGATGATGATGATGGTGATGATGATGACGAGCGATGATCTGAGTTCGACTGAAGAAAAACACACCGAACTACGAACGATTTTTGCGATCTCTGCTGAATATGAGAGCAATGGAATTCAGATTTCCCGTGAAGAAGAAGAAGACAAATCGCAATCCAGATCTGAGTTTTTTGAATTCAAATACATATAGATGACCAATTCGCGCGGAGGGGTAGTTTCGGTATTATAAAAATAGCATTTCCCAGCGGGTGGCATCTAAAAGGGAATCTTGGAATATTTAACGTGAAAATACTTAATTCTGGGTATTTCATAAAACTTATGCAGCGGGTGGACATTTCATAAAAGCCCACCCCGAAATTGGGTTTCTCAGCAATTTCCAGTAAAATATTTGAATCCGATCAAAAATTGGGTTGGGCTCGGGTTCATGTGTCGGGTTACCCAAAGAACCCGAAACCCGACATACATATAACTTATATATATTTATGTATACATTGTTTCATACTTTTTAAATAAAAATTTAAATCCTAAATTTCTCAACCCAAACTCTTGAACTCCTTCTAAATCTCATGTTAGTTTGTATTGTGTAATGATTGGTGCTTAATTGCTATTTGGTTATGTGTTTAATATCAATCTTATTTAAAATTATTTTAAATATCATATTAGAGTCTGATAAACCCGATGGACCCGACCCAACCCGAGCTTCCTCTGGGCTCGGTCTTGGACTTCATATGTTGAACCCGAGGTCGGGTTGGGCTTGGGTCGGGCTAGGCTTATCATTCATCGGGTTGGGCTCGGGTTGAACTCGAGCCCGACCCAACCCGCCCGATTTGCACCCCTAATGTTGTCGCTCCTTACGAGAGCATTTGTTGGTCTTCGTTGCATATGTCCAAACCACATGGGCCAATTTTTTCTTATCTTGTTCTGAATTAGTGCCACAACTTCCTATCCTTTATCCTATCCATTAGTGTGTTGCCACTCAACCATCTTATCATTCTCATTTCAGCTACGGTAACTTTCTGAACGTTATTTTTTATTGCTCAACACTCTGATCTATAATACATGACTGATCATATACTTTCAACTTCAGAGGCATCTTGCGATCACAGAGTACTCCATAATCACTTATCTATTTCAACCATCATGTTTTAATCCTTTGCATGACATCCTTCTTAATTTCTCAATCATGCTAAGTGATTGATCTTAGATAGGAAAAGCTATCACTCTTAGGTATCGTTAGGAACTACAAACTAGGATGGCATGAAAAAACATTTTCAGTACACCAAAAAAGTCAAATACGATTCTTCTTCGACAGTTTCATGGATTTGGCGATTATATTGTAGATCAAATTACTATTTTGTGCTGGTTTTCTAAGATAGAATTTATCAAACATGTTGGAACAACATCATCAACAAAGCCTTTATCTGAAATTTTTGTAGTAGGTTGTTTGAATCCTTTTTGCCCATTTGGCTCTGTTAAAGGCCATGTTCTATGTAATGCTAACAAAATTTATATTCTTCTTTAACACTTCAAACCATGTTCGTTTAGGCGTACCTCTAGACATAGCAGGTCTATTAACTACCCATGTTGTCACTCCTTACGAGAGCATTTGTTGGTCTTCGTTGCGTATGTCCAAACCACATGGGCCAATTTTTTCTTATCTTGTTCTGAATTGGTGCCACAACTTCCTATCCTTTATCCTATCCATTAATGTGTTGCCACTCAACCATCTTATCGTTCTCATTTCAGCTACAGTAACTTTTTGGACGTTATTTTTTGTTGCTCAACACTCTGATCTATAATACATGACTGATCTTATACTTTCAACTTCAGAGGTATCTTGCGATCACAAAGTACTCCATAAGCACTTATCTATTTCAACCGTCATGTTTTAATCCTATGCATGACATCCTTCTCAGTCTCTCAGTCATGCTAAGTGATTGATCTTAAATAGGAAAAACTATCACTCTTAGGTATCGTTAGGAACTACAAACTAGGATGGCATGAAAAATCATTTTCAGTACACCAAAACAGTCAAATACGATTCTTCTTCAACAGTTTCATGGATTTGGTGATTATATTGTAGATCAAATTACTATTTCGTGCTGGTTTTCTAAGATAGAATTTATCAAACATGTTGGAATATCCAGCAGATTAGGAATATGAATATTTCTTGAGCTATCATTTGCAGTAGACTTGGAAATATGTTGAGATGAATGTAGGACCATTGAGCACCTCTAGAGTGGGGGTGAATAGAGTGTGTACGTGTGCATCGGAATAAATATCACAAATTAAAATTTTTATGTACTATGGCAGATAAGAGCAGATGATATAATAAATGAATTGCAGTGAAGTAAGAGTTAAGAAGATCAAACTCAGTGACACATCAATATATACTGGTTTTTCTCGTAGAGGACTAATCCAGTCTCGAGTACTCATGCTCGATATTAATCCACTATGGCACAAGCTTTAACTGAGTGCTTGCAACTCTTACAACACCGTGTTTGGGGACAAGTGCACGACCGATTTCAACAACACCGTGCTTGGTGGCGAGTGTACGACCGACTCTAGAAGGCGATTTGAAAACTGGAACATTTTCGGAATTTAGCCTCCGATACAACTCTTCAACATCAAATTCTAGATTAAACAAAAACTGTATTGGCTTGGTTAAGAGTATTATATATTTGATTTGAAAGTGTAGTTCGTAGAAAGCACTTAAAGAGAGAAGGAAAAGTAAATGAGTGATTTGAAAATGTGAAAGTTCTACTCTATTTACAATGTTTTTGTAGACCGAATTCGAGCATAGTTCGGATGCAGAAATTCCGCATTCAAACGTTGGATGTAGATATAGAAGAAATTCAAAAACAAATTGAAACTACCCTGACCGAACTCAGGTCGAGTTCTATCTGAGTTCTGTCAGACCTATTTTGGGCCAAATGGTTAGGTTTTGGGCTAATTTGGAATGTGAACTTTAGATATATATATTTGTGGATAGGTAGGCTATGATTTTTGTGGACTGAGATTAGCTAAACTAGTACCGATATTGATCAATCTTACATATTTTTTCTAGACTCAATAAAAATAAAATACAAAAGAAATATGTAAAAATCTTGATCTTGATTCCATTGCTTTTGGTCCTTGATGACGACGACACCTTTGTAGCTTGTAGTAGTAGTAGGTGTAGACTTGAAACCTGTAAACCTGTAGCTGTATATATATTTTGCGTATCGACCAATGTTGACGTTGATTATCAAAATTAGGTAAGCTCATGACCAATTGGCCAACAATCTCCCCAAATTTGATAATTGACAAACTTTGAGTCTATACCAAAATATAACAAATATAATAATGAACTTTGAAATTATACCCGACTTGTCTGAAAAATCTTGAATTTATTTTGGTATGCTCATTCTCCTCCTTTATCATGTAATCAAAATACGTCTCCCCCACAATTTATGAATCCAACAACAACAAAGAAAATAGAGTGATACCAAATATGACAAGTCAACAACTCAAGTAGTATTATACTAGACCATCAACAGTAGCAATAATAAAACATCAGCAGTAGATGAAAACTAACAACTCAAAATAATGAAAGTGTCACTACAACTGAGAAGTCCAAAGTGCATAATATAAAAATGTCACTACAAATAAAGAAGTCCAAAAGCATAAAAAGTGTCACTACTACAAAGCATCATCATCAAACAGACAAATCCACAAAATCCTAGTCCAAAACATCAGATCAGCTATCAGCACCACCAGGAGCATCAGCAGGCGGAGCATCAACAGGTGGCTTGGTCGGATCAAAATAGGCCGTCGTCGGGTCAAAGTAAGCAAACGACGGAGCATCACCAAGTCTCGGTCCATCAAAATCAGGGTGACGGATGATAGGTGCTGGTGCACTAGGATGATGAGTCAGCGTCCACTGGATGTTTGCCATAACATATTTCAAGACCTGGACCTGAGAAATGTGGCGGAACTCAGTGTCACTAAAGCAAGTCAGATCGGCCTGACGTCGCTGTCTCTGGAGAGTGACAAAAGCATCGAACCGCTAATAGAGCTCGTCAATAGTGTGACCCGGGGCTGCAGGAGCTGGATCAGCTGGAGCGTCTGCTAGGGCTGCGACTGGAGCAGGTGGAGGTGGAGGTGGAGCGTCACCAGGAGGGTGTGGGAATCTCCTAGACCTAAGTAGTTTTGAAGGCATTCCAGAGATAGGACATGATTTCGAAGAAATATCGAATTTATGGAAGATGGCCATCAGATGCATAGGATAGAGGAGGTTACGGTCTGCCCTCCGACAGTTGATCATAAGAGAGCATAGTCTTGGAAAAGAAAAAGAAAATTTCAAAGTGGATGTGATACATCGCAGATAGTTCCAAGTATGTGATCTCATCAGTAGATCCCTTCTTGGATAAAAGAGATGAAATGATAATACGACGTAACTCATAAAAGTATTGGTTTAGTTTACGTGCGTACAATCGTTTCCAAGGAACTAGATTCGGATGACATAACGTGACCTTGAAGGACTCAAGTGTCATGCCGTCAGGAAATTGAACTTTAACAATGTCGACGAGAGCATCACCGTTGTTCGGTATTTGAAAATATTCGCTCAAGTTGTCAGAGTTAAACTCAAATTTCTTTCCGTTGACAGAGGAATGGATACAGTTGTCTGATTCTTGCATGTTACAATAAAGCATACAAACTGTATTATCGTGAATTGGATTGGACATTTCTAAAAATTCACGAAGTCCTAGGGTTTCAAAAGTAGTCGAATATTCCGAGAAAATGGTAAAATTTATCATTTTATCCGGACAAATTTTCCGATACAAAAAATATCAAACCAAAGGGTAGATCTCTCAGATGAGACAAATAGGTTTGGATCATAATCCTCATCGTCATCAGGACGAGAGGGACTGAATAGATTCACCGGTTCATACTCAGATGTAGAGGATGAAGCAGTATCCCTAGTTTTCTTTTTCTTAAAGATTCTAGGAGCCATTGTGAAATTGAGAAAGAAAAGTGAGAATTTTACCTCAAAAGAGATCAAAGATGGAAAATAATGCCTTCAGAGAGCCTTAGATCCGAGGAATTTCGAATTGGAAAGCTTGAGAAGTAGTATTCTAGGATCTAGGGTTAGGGTTTCGGAGTTGGGGCGGCTGTTCTTGAAGAGGAAGAAGAAGTAGTATAAGGAAAGGGGGGTTGCTGTTTCGAATTCTGATATAAAACATGTCCCACAGAGTTCGGTCCGAATTCGGTGAGAGTTCAACCACTTGATTTTTAGGTCATATTTTGAATAATGAATGATAAAAATAGCCTATAAACTTGTAAATCATTGATTAATTAATATCCATTACCTTGGGTTAGCTGTAGGGGCCGGATCTCAGCTAGCAGTAGTCCGAAGACACTTGGCACCATGTCGCTTAGGCTTTTACGCCTTGTTGACAGAAGGGCCCTTTCGGCTTGTACCCAAAATAACTTCAATTAATAAATCGCTGAATTTTAAGTTTTAAGTATTTTTATTAAATATAACCTATTATGACTCCGAAAATTCAAGTATGCCTAACTCTTGACGCAGATAGTTGAAACGATCTTCGGCTAGTGGTTTTGTGAATGTCTGCTAGTTGTTGATCTGTGTCAATGAACTCTAGACTAATATTCAAGTGTAGTTGGTGATCACGCAAAAAGTGGTGACATATTTCTATGTGCTTAGTGCGTGAATGACATGCCGGATTCTTGGTCAGATTAATAGTGCTAGTGTTATCACAGTATATGAGAATCTTAGTGTAGTTTAGATTATAGTCTTTTAGGGTTTGCTTCATCCCCATGTTGTTGGTGAACACGTCAATGAACCATGTTATGTTTTATTATACTTCCACCAGTGCTACCCTTCTTCAATTAGTTTGTGTATATCAAGTTTCCATTTTTGCCGTGCTGGTCAAATTTCTTTATGGTTTTACGCATATTCCATCTCACTAGTTTGTGACTGTTCCATACTCGTATTCTATTAATGATATGAACTACATTTAACTTTCAGATTTAGAAGGCAAAACAGACAATAAGATAAGGGCTGTTGAAGTGCTGGAAGAGCTCAGAGTCAAAAGAGCTGACAAACAGGTATCATTCTTTGCTGCATGCACATGACATAACTTGCATGCTTAGACTGTTACCTTAAATAAATAATAGATAATATTTTAGATTTTGGGTATAACTATACCTTGCTTGACACAAACAGTGAATGCAATTCTGTTATGCTCTTTAGCTTGTGTGATGGAGAGGAATATGATTCCCTATAGTAAGTCATACCATGTTACATATTCGTCTAGATTTTATTCTTGTCTATGGGAACTTGAAGGATCCTCCTTGCTTGCATTACCTTAAATTGCATGATCAAAAAGTTGGGTCTACCTCCCCACTAAATGGCCTCATAGGTTTTAGTGCAAGTCCTATTGACAATAATAACTTTGTCTAGGAATTTGACACCATCTTAGAGCATTGATGTCAGGTTGAAAGCTGGTCATGAATTTTTTCTCCGTTAGCACTGCAGCCTACTTACTCCATTCTAATGGGTGAAGGCTTGATTTACGATGAAGATGATGGTTACATGCATTACAATTTTTGTCTTGGTTTCTTTGCAGTCTATGCTTCTCCTTGATGCTTTCAATAAAGACAGGGCTTCATTGCCACAGCCCCTCCAGAATCCCCCACAATTGGCACCATTACCTGCGCTGGCTCCTCCAGATCCTCGCACACAAGAAATGATTCTCGAGAAGCTGAGAAAAGCAGAAGATCTTGGTATGCATGCTGCATTTCTCTAGTAGATGATAATGTGTTGTTTATTCTTCCAGTAGATAGTCTCACATTAGGAGCCCATCTTATTGCCCTCTATAGACCAATAATGGTCTTTGGTCCTTTAATTTTGTTTAAATTTTTTAAATTTCTGCTTTGCTAGGTTTTTATTATCTTTTGTCATATCCATATCAGAAGTATTAGTTCAAAGAGGCACAAGATACTTAAATTCTGAATCAAAATCTGACAACATAGTTGGCAGGGAGCTTATTCTAATTTAAGGCATTACGTATGTTGACCAAGGCTACAATAGTCGATTTATCATCTGCTGATAGATCTGATCACATAGGTTTTTCAGGAGGAATTTTGTGTGTTTAGTTTAGGATTTTAGTTTTGATATGCCTTCATTTCTATAGTTAAAAGAGTGATAAACAGCTTTGTTCAAATGAATATGCTTATATCGTTTTTATGGTTGTATTTGTCTTCACATGTGCACAGAAATAGAGATTTGACTGGTGGCATTTGTATTATCTTGGACGTGGATTTGAAGAGAACAATTTTCTGTGAATCAAATTTGGAAAGTCACTAACCTTTCCTTGAAATGGGCAGGTGAGAAGGGAATGGTAGACGAGGCCCAAAAGGCTTTGGAGGAGGCAGAAGCTCTGAAAAAGGTATAGTGTCCTTTTGAGATTCTAAATTGTCATACTCACTTGTACACCTTTTGAAGGAATTAGCACCTCACCTATTTGTTATGTTTATTGCTTTTGTATTTGTTGATATCGGAAATACTGAGTTGATCACACACACAACACGCATATATATATATATATATATATATATATATTTCACCCAGCCGTCCCGGGCAGGGGGGTCTCGAACCCGGGAGTGCTCGACCGGGCGCCCCCTTCTCTAACCACTTGGGCTGGAGCTGCTGGATATATATATATATATATATATATATATATATATATATATATTTGGAAAAAGGTAAATTTTATTCCAAAGAACACAGTAATCGTACAACATACAATCAAAGTGGAGACTCCCACTCATCAAGACCTCATAACATTTACATCAAATTCGATGTTATGAAGCATGCCCACCAGAGGTGTAACCAGTCCCTCGAATATCCGACGGTTTCGTTCCCGCCAGACATGCCAAACCGAAGCAGCCAGACGAACCCTGGCGGTCCGGAACCAGTCCTCCCCTCTACCTCTACTATCACGGATCACCGTAATGATGTCCCCAGTACTCTTCCCGGAGTTACAACCTCCTAATATTCTACTTTGTTCCTTCCAGATCTGCCAAGCCAGGACACACTCAAAGAAGATGTGGCTGATAGATTCTTGCTCCACACCGCACAACACACTTGGGATCCGGGACTGGCACTCCTAAAGAACTCAAACGATCTCGAGTAAGAAGGCGACCCAATAGGAGCTTGTAAAGACAGAGCTGCATCTTCCTTGCCAGGCCCTTGCACCATACGAAATCGTAGTCTGGTCATAAATCGATCTAGAATCGATTTAGACCCCTGTTCAGGTATCAATACTCATATTATTAAAAAACTGAGCTAGTCAGGACTCCGAGGAAAAGTGCGCCTGATGAGATTGTAGCAACTCCTGAATTGGAACTCCCCAGTACCCGGGGACGCACCAGTCGGCTCCTAAATCCACCGATCAGTAGGCAAGTCCGGATCAATGGCAATATTGCTGATGATCTCTCCCAGCTCCATGGTAAAACGATAGGACTCCGGCCTCCACTCCCCATCTCGAATGATCCGACTACACGTCAGACCCCGCCTATCCTCCTGGTGAGTCGGAGCCCCCCTGATCTCCAATAACGAGCACCGATCTATACAGGGATCTCGCCAGAGTTCCGTTCCAGACCCATCCTTCATGACCTTCCTGATAGCAGACTTGAGAATCCCCCTGTGTCTCAGGACAGTCTTGAACGTGACGGAATGATTGTTGTCAGTAGTACACGTCCAAAAGTTGTCCTGCTTCACATATCTGCTATGCATCCAGACAGCCCAGAGAGACCCCCCATTTATGAATTTCCAAGCCAGCTTAAGCGTGGAGGCCTCCCGAATCTCCAGTAGTGGCCTAATCCCCACTCCTCCCTCCTTCCTAGGACGACAGAGCTGATCCCAAGAGATCGCATGCATACCCTCTCTCCAAATGAAATTCGCACAAATCCGATCCACTTTCCTAACAATAGCGATAGGAAGGAGGATGGATTGTAGCCAAAAATGAGCAACAGCTGTAATCACTGACCGAACCAGCTCAATGCGACCGCCAAATGACAATCCCGAGGCTTGCCAACCTTCTACTCTCCTCTGGACGTACTCCACCAAACTATGGCAATCATGATCCCGCGCATAGTTGACCGTGAGGGGGACTCCTAAATAGCGCACCGGAAGATCACTCCTCTCAATACCCAGCACGTCAGCCCGCTCCTCCTTTTGGGGACATAAGGAGTTGAAGTACACCCGGCTCTTCTCCCTGTTCAGCTGAAGGCCCGATAAGGAATGCAACTCTCCCATAATCTCTGTAAGCGTCTGCATACCCTCCATCGAAGGCCAGATAAACACCAAGAGATCATCAGCATAAATGAGGTGGGTGATTGGGGGATCCACCCTCCGGAACAGTGGAACCAGCCTCCCTCGGTGCGCTGCTAAATCCATCAGGCAAGTGAAGTACTCCATAACAATCGTGAACAGGTAGGGGGGGTCGCCTTGCCGAAGCCCACGATTACTCTGGAAATACCCATAGGGGATGCCCTGAATGAGAACCGAGAAAGTGGGGGACGTGATGCACTCTCGTATCAGGCCAACCCAATGGTCCCCAAATTTCATGGCGGACATCAGATGGCAAAGGAAGTCACGGTTGACCATGTCATACGCCTTCCTCAGATCCAGTTTCACGCAAGCCTTCTCTCCTCCAGGTTTGTTAAAACCTCTCACCATCTCATGAGCCAGAAGGCTGTGCTCAGCAATCGATCTCCCCTTGATAAACGCGGCCTGGTTCGGGAAGACCAAGTCCTGCATGATCCCCTCCATACGCCGGCACATAAGGTGCGTAATTATCTTATAAAGATAATTACAGCACGCAATAGGTCTGAAGTCCGCCAGCGCTGTCGCTCCCTCCTTCTTAGGCACCGAGGTCAGGAAGGTGTGGTTCAGCTCTTTCAGAAGCTTTCCGTTGGTGAAGAATTCCTGTACCACCTCCAAGACCTGATGCTTCAGAGTATCCCAGTGGCGTTTGTAGAACCCACTGCTAAAACCATCCAGGCCTGGAGCCTTGTTGGGATCCGCCAGCTTGACAATAGCTTCCACCTCCTCCAATGTAACGGGAGCAAGAAGAATACTATTCCCGTACGGAGTCACCAATCTCTTCGTAATGATCTCTGGGAACACAGACAAGTAGTCAGTCTGAAAATACAACTTAGAGTAGTACCTGACCGTCTCGTCCTGAATCGCAGCCGGCTCCCCCACAAGATTGCCATTGACATCCAAAAGCCGGGAGATGTGATTCCTATGCTGCCTGGTCCGGATGACATCATAGAAAAACTTGGTGCACCGGTCGCCGTCCTTGAGCCAGGAGCATTTGGCACGCTGAGCCGTGCTGATCTCCTTCTGCAACCGCAAGATGCTGACTTCTTCTATCAGTTCCTTCTCTCTTGCCGCCAAGTCTCCATTGAGCATGTCAGCCTGCATGTCTTCCTGGATAGCTCGCAATTTCACCTCCTTATCTTCTAAAGAAGTCCTCGGCAACCCCTTCACCCAACTCCGAAGAGCCTGCTTCGTGGCCTTGAGACGACGGACCAATCGGAACTGAGCCGTCCCCTCCTGTCCACTATCAAGTCCCTCTGTGACAGCCTCCAGGGAGCCCTCCGAGAGGTACCAACTGTTGTTGTACCTAAAAGGACGGGACTTCCCAGGGGCCCGACAAGTGAATCCAACCCGGATAGGGGAATGATCACTCGTCCCCGCAGCCAGGCCCTCCGCTGAAGTGTTAGGGAAATGACGGAACCATTCTCCATTCTCCAAAGCTCTATCAAGCTGGCACGCAATCCTATTCCGAATAGCTTTGTTATGCCAAGTCCAGATGAAGCCAGAGCGAGATAATCCCTGGAGCCCCGCCTGGAGGAGACATCTCTGAAAATCATATAGGATAGAGTCTGGAACTGGCCGACCTCCCACCTTCTCCCCTCGGTGCAGAAGGGCATTGAAGTCCCCGATCATCAGAAGAGGAAGGGACGCCGAATCTGCTGCGACCCGAGAAATGTCACTCCAAAGGGATTCCCTCCTCCATCTGTTATTGTGACCGTATACAGCCCCCAATAAGAACCGGAAGCCACCCTTGTTAGAGAAGGAAATAACAATCAACTGTTCCGACATCAAAAGTAAATCTCCATCCCAGCTCTTCGAGTTCTATCGAACCCAGATCCTGGCCATGTCACACAGAGCCAGGTTATGCAGTTGGACCCAATGAGATGGGGTCCTACGAGCAAGAGTCATTTCACCCTTAATCTTAGTTTCTAACAGAATAGAGATGTCACATTTCTCTCTGAGAAGCACCCCACAGAGCTCTCTCCACCTCCCAAGCGAACACGTCCCCCTCATATTTCAGGCTATAATGGCCATTAATTAATTAGAGGGAGGGTCCCCTGGAAAAACACCCGGATTGGCACCTGGGGAAGGTGCCTCGTCCGTCGCTAAAAGATCCTCCTCCATCCCAATCGGTACGGTCTGCTGTGGGATGTCCTGAGAGAGAACCAACGTCCATGAAGGATTGTCAACACACACCGCCTCCTCTCTGTCAGAAGAATGCATCCCCTCCCTGGAGAGGTTGTCACTCAGCGACCCTACAACACGCCTCTTCCTGCAGTAAACCTGTCCCTCAGCCGAACCTCCACCCCCTCGCACCACGATCCCCGACGCCGTCATGCCTTTCGTAACAATACTACTCTGACCCTGGGAAGTGGACAATGCCCCACTCGTGGGAGCCAGCTGGGTAGATACAATGAGGCTCATCCCGCCCTCACTCACTGGGAGAGTATCCTCGCCTACCAAGGCCTCCTCTCCGCTGTCAACTCTGATATCCATGTCACAGGTAGAGTCTGGAGTCTCACTATGGGGGATAGAAGACTCCACATGATGTCCGGCCGCCGAATAAGCACTGGCTAGATGCCCGAAGCAACGACACCGTGAACAGGTAGGGGGAACCCATTCGTATTCCACCTTCTGGGTAAGCACCTCTCCAGACGGAATCTCGTACTCCACCAACTCCGGTAACTCCCTCCCAGCTCGGATCTCCACAAAAATCCAGGCGTACGTCAACCTCGACCGAAAAGCAGTGGCTTCGTCTGCCTTGATCGGGGTGCCCACCAAGCTCGTCAGCCGCATCAGCAAAGGAATGCTCCAAAACCAGACAGGGAACTCAGGAAAGCGAATCCATACAGGGATGGCATTCAATACTTTCCGCTCACAGCGAAGCTCCGGAGTCCACTCCTTAAGAATGATAAGCCTACCGTCAAACGTCCAGGGGCCGCCTTGGAGTATCCTAGCGACATCCTCCGCGAGTCCGAACTTCACATAGTAGAAGCCGTTCTCGCGGACAAAAAACTCCATACTCCCTTTACGCTACCAGACACGCGCTGCGTACCCCCGAATCTGTCCGTAGAAAGGCTTGTTGCCTAGTACATACAGGACGAGGGTGTTCTCCCAATATGCTGACACCTTTTCGATCTCCTCCGCTGGGAACGAAGCCCGGAAACCCCTTCCTGCCTTGATCGGCGGCATATACTCCATCGATGTGGGACTTTTCGGCCCCACGGGTTTGCAGATCTCTGTCCAAGACCGTCCAGCAGGCCGTGGAGTCGCCCCTATAGGCCTGGTGACTACCTCCGGCCGGGATGTACCAGATCTCGGCGCACCGGGATCCACCATCTTACCCTTCCCTTTGTCCGCCGCGGTCGCCTTTGGGCGCCAGCCCACCGATCTCCCCGCAGATACTACAGGACCCCGAGCAGATGGCCGCGCCCCGGATCCACTCTGACGAGTGTCTATCGGGTGCCTATCTCGCACGTGACCCTGGCCACCACCTGCCTTTCCTTCGGTCTTAGCCACGCGACGACGTGTAACCGTCGTCCAACCTCCTCCCTCCGTCATGTTCCCCTGAGATCCAGAACCAGCTCCAAATTCAAAATATGGGGTTTTAGAATTCTCCCGAAGAGTTCGATCTCCTGAAGCCGACCCCGACTCCTCCTCGGCGAGGAATGACGCCCCAGCCGTCGCCCGCGGATGGCCGCCCGACCCACGTGACCCCAGATCCGCCCCCCCCTCCGCCGGGGGGTCGCCGCCACCTGCAGACCGCATGGGGGGTCCGCCCGACCCCCCCCACCAGCACTACCGCCGCCCCCCCACCGCCAGGGGAGGCGCCCGACCCCCCATAATCGAACCGACGTCGGCCTCCCGCGCGCTGGAGTCTCCGCTGCCGGGGAGGGGGGTCAGCCCGCCTCCCCCCTTCTTCCCGTGCTTCCTCCCCCCGCCGGCGAGGGGGTCCGGTGGCCGCGGGGGGGAGCCTTGGTCGCTGCAGCCCTAGGGTTCGGAAGCCGCGAGTTCTCACGATCGCCAGGAGCCGCTCCCATCTTTTTTTTTTGGACACACACACACACGCACACACACGCACACACACATATACATATATATATATATATATATATATATATATATATATATATATAGGGAAGATTTATGAAATGCCCAAAAACTAAAAAAGTTTTTGGGAGGGACAGGAGCTTAGTTTGAGTGCTTTGCGCCATGATTGGATTTTCTGTCTGGTGTACCTGCTCGGTTCGTAAGATCGATTTGTAGAAACCCGTGTTTTTTGATTAACATCGGCGCTGCCCTCGTAGCGACCGGCCGAAATCCATCCACTTTCTAGAAACCCGTGTTTTTTGATGAAAAGTGGATTTCCCCTCTAAGCGACCGGCCGAAATCCATCAAGTTTGACGAAACCCGTGTTTTTTGATTAACAGTCGATTATGTAAAACCCACCGCTAAAAAAACTTTCATCGCGTGCCCAGAATTAGAGAAACTTATCCAAAGCGGATTCCAAATGACCCTTTTGCCCTTCTTTTTAATTTATTGGAAACACCCACAAAACAGCTCTTAAAAAAACGTTTCAATACTCCATCTTCTTCCATACGCTGCTCACTTTCGAATCTAGGTTTTCTCCTCAAAAATCTTCAAAAACTCGTCGAAAAATTTCGGAAAGACCGGGACGAACGACAAAAGTGCTAAAACGGAGGTTCAAACATCATTTTTTTGCGAATCTAAAATTTCGGAAGGCCGTCTAACGATGAAGCTGTTACTTTCAGTCTCCTCGATGATACGCTCATTTTGCGACAAACGGGACCTCGTTTCGACCTCCCAGTCAAAAGTTATGGCCCTCCAAAGTTTCAGCTAACCATAAAATGCAGGAGAATGACATTCTCCGTCTTAATTTACACGGAGAATGACCATTTTCCGTCTTAATTAGGACGGAGAATGACATTCTCCGTCTTAATTTACACGGAGAATGGTCATTCCAGTGTTAAAACGCAGGAGAATGACCATTCTCCGTGTTAGAAACACGGAGAATGCCATTCTCCGTGTTAAATGAAACGGAGAATGTCATTCTCCGTGTTAAATAAAACGGAGAATGGCATTATCCGTCCTAATTAAGACGGAGAATGGCCATTCTCCGTGCTAAATTAAACGGAGAATGACCATTCTCCGTCTTAATTAGGACGGAGAATGCCATTCTCCGTGTAATTTATCACGGAGAATGGTCATTCTAGTGTTAAAACGCAGGAGAATGACCATTCTCCGTGTTAGAAACACGGAGAATGCCATTCTCCGTGTTAGAAACACGGAGAATGCCATTCTCCGTGTTAATTAGGACGGAGAATGCCATTCTCCGTCTTCAATAAAACGGAGAATGCCATTCTCCGTCCTAATTAAGACGGAGAATGACATTCTCGGTCCTAATTAAGACGGAAACGGAGAATGTCATTCTCCGTGTTAATTAGGACGGAGAATGGCATTCTCCGTCTTAAATAAAACGGAGAATGGCATTCTCCGTCCTAATTAAGACGGAGAATGCCATTCTCCGTCCTAATTAAGACGGAGAATGGTCATTTCCAGTGTTAAAACGTGTAATTTAGTTTTTTCAGGAATAAAGAGTTTCGTTCTTCTTTCAAAGCGATGATAATTCTTATGGAAAAGAAGAAGAAAGATCTTCTCTCCACAATTGAAGATCTGAGTTCAAATGTCTCCACGATGAAGATGATGATGATGGTGATGATGATGACGAACGATGATCTGAGTTCGACTGAAGAAAAACACACCGAACTACGAACGATCTTTGCGATCTCTGCTGAATATGAGAGCAATGGAATTCAGATTTCCCGTGAAGAAGAAGAAGACGAAAATCGCAATCCAGGTCTGAGTTTTTTGAATTCAAATACATATAGATGACCAATTCGCGCGGAGGGGTAGTTTCGGTATTATAAAAATAGCAGTTTCTAGCGGGTGGCATCTAAAAGGGAATCTTGGAATATTTAACGTGAAAATACTTAATTCTGGGTATTTCATAAAACTTATCCAGCGGGTGGGCATTTCATAAAAGCCCACCCCGAAATTGGGTTTCTCAGCAATTTCCAGATATATATATACACACACACACACACACACACACACACACACACACACACACGATAAGCCCCCTTGGAGAGACTAATATGACAAAAATACAGAACAGAGTAACACCTATAGACTCTTACCCAAGCTAGAGCATTTATATATATATCAAGTCCAGCTTTGAGAGAAATAAAGAAAAAAGACCATATAAGAGCTTTGGTAATGATGTTCACCAACTGAGAGTGAGGGAGCAGGTACATGGTGAGACGGACTTCCCGAAGCTTGATCTTGTCGCAAATGACTAAATGAAGTTGCAAATGAGTAAATGAAGTGTCCTTTGCTGTGCCCGTGTCCAGTACGTGGTGGACACAGATTTGCAGATTCGGCCTGGACACAGTGGGGTACGGTCTCGGACACGATCTGGACACGTCTCTAACATGGTTTTCCATGGAAAAGAAAAGAGAGAGAGAGAGAGGTTGGGAATTTAAACCGCCACCAACCATTTGCTAGCTGTCCCTTTTATTTAACATATGCCAGATGGTCATGCACCCTTTCACCAATGCCTGAGAAGGCAAGCTGTTTTTTCAGCAACAGTTTTTCAATACTTGTGGATCCTCTTATCTTTGTAATCCAAATATGCCTGTTACTTCCTTTAAAAATAATATAAAAATTGAGCATTTATAAAAGTGGAGACTTAATAGCTTTGGAAAATGGAGAGTTGCTGGAAGCATGCAACTTCATATAGCCCCGGAAAACTGATATAGACCCGAAAAATTGATATCATGCTCTACTCTTTCAAACTTAAATGGTTATATATATCTTTTTGAAACGGTTAGTCTACGTCTATTGTCCCGGTTATGCTCCGGGTTATGTTCGAAACTTTTTTATTCTATATATCATCCCAGACTATGTTTAGGTCTGGCTCTATGCACGTTTATTCTCCTTTTTTTTTTTTTTTCGTTTTTTGCATCTGATGCAACTTCTTGATCCACTGCTCGAGCAGATCTCTATCACACGCTCGAACCTATCTCCATCCCACGCTCAGGCTGGGCGTTGGTACCACCCTCTTGTCCTGGTAGATTGCTCCTCCAGGACACTCAATCAGCCACTACTTGAATATCCCGATTTATCCTCCTTAAATATTTAAGCACATATCACGTACGGGAGTTTGAACCTCCCACCTGGTTTTGTGGATCTTCTGTCTTCAAGTCATTGCCAATGGAGCTAATGCTTGTTGACGGTTATATATATATATACACACACACACACACACACACACGTGTCATACCGATATACTAGATTTTTTTGAAAATGTTCGTATCTCGTACCCATATTGTGTCTATATTCGTATTCGTACTCGTGTAACATATGAAGTCGCAATCGATCTCAAGATGCTTGACGCTCTCGTGGAAGGCATTATTCTCAACAATGTGAATATAATTTTTTTTATCAATAGAGCAATGTAGTTGCAGATAACTGAGAGAAATACCAAGATCAATCATAAGGCTCTTGTCACGACCTGCACCCGGATGTTAGGGCACGAATGCGTGAGGCACGCCAGCCTCCGCCCCAGCATCGACGGTAGAAACTGTATAAACTTCCAATATCATATCAAATCTCACACCTTATAATATCTGAACATTCACCATATCACGATAGAGATATAGATCCAATATGAGATCAAATAAGATATCGGATACTCAATGACAACTGCTAAGGTAGATAAGAGAGACTAGAAAAAATGCATAACCAAATGAAGTCTCAAGTCTAAAACCAAGTCTAGAAATTCATCGTCCTAGTACATCATATCCATATATATATATATATATATATATATATATATATATATATAATGTTCCGAAGATAAATCCGGTCAGATGCTAGGGTATCTAAACTAGGCTACCATCTAATTATAGGAAGCTAATCTGCTGAGGGATCCACCCTTTGGGTCCCTGCGCTCCGTAATGGGTAGGACACATGTCCTCTAACTCATCAGCTGAAAAATGATATCCAATCATGATTGGAGTGAAGTATCTCTAACAACAGTTCTAATACATGATAAAGACTATATAACAGTAAATAGTAGTGTGATACATGATGAAGAAGAAAAATATAAAATCATAGTACGGAACATGTAGTGATATTGATAAATAATACGGTAAAGGAATGCCATGTAAATGAAAACAGTAAATGAATTAGACTAGACATGTATCCAACAAGTATGAAAATATCTAGCACATAAAAATGAGTCCGACAAGAATAATGAGTCCAACAAGTGTAAAGTGAAATCAGAAAGACTACTCCTATGTATTATGTTTTGAAATACCACTTTCGACATGTAAACAGTTAGAAAAAATATACGGCAGCTCGCACGTGCTCTACGTGCGAGTGCTATCTTTTTCGATTAGACCAAAGGAAGTGGTTCCAGGTTTTGGGTGTGTTTACATGTCTACTAAGGTATTTCTCCGTCCGACAAGTACTAAATGGATCCGGATCCCGACACGTAGATCAAGATACAAGCCTAGCCAGACAATATAAGTAATGCCAGCAAGAGAGTCCTGACATAAGTGATGCCAACAAGAAAGGTGATGCCTGTAAATGAGTCCTGATATACCGGTCCAGCATGAAACAGCGTATCCAAAGATGAATCAATGTAATACTATTCTGTGTATCCATCGTGTCGAGAATCAAGTAAAACAATACTATAAACATGAATCATATAAACTATCAGCATTAAAACTATCAGAGAATGTACTCGCTTATGGTCCTGAGCTGTAACACAAATCAGTGGCGAGTGCAAATCCAATGAACCTATATGCATGAATCAATTAAATCAATATTTGAATTTAGACCTTGATACCTATACTAATCACTACGCTCTAATGGTTTCTAGGTCTTGTCCATCCTAGCATGTAGGCTCATACCCATGTCCATACCATGCCTACATAATATCCTATTTCTATATGCACCTATATTTATGGTATCTACCCCTTGACTTTACATGCATCTGGGTCATGGTACCTATGTGATTCCATACCTACACATACCTATGATGCTAGGTATCTATATGATACTATACCTTTACCTACTCATACAAAGATACCTACATACCCTTATCAATATCCATTGCCCTACCATATCATACTAGGATATATCATTTTCTACCATGCCCATTACCTTAACGTATCCTACCCTTCCTTATTATACCATACACTTCCATAGGCACACTACCATACCATGACATACTGCCATATCATCCTACTCCATACCATACCTAAGTATCTATATCCTATACTACACCAAGATACCGTAATGCCGTACCATATACCATATTCTACTACATAATACCGTACCACTCTATACTACATATACCATTCATATCCTACCCACACATGGTTTACCCACTTCCTAATTTACCTATACACTCAAACACACATGCACATGGAACACTGCCACCATCTCCTAATTCCTGCTGCCCTGCATGCTATTGCACTTGCTGCTGATACTAACTTCTACCTGCACAGCCCTGCTGCACATAATGCTACTGCACCTAATATCCTTCATTCCCTGCTGTTGTCTGCTACTGCACACTGGCCTTCACTATTCCTGCTGCCACTGTTGCAGCTACCTATTCTGCTGCTAATGCGGCTGCTGCTATGCTGCAAGGCATATTGCACTTCCTGCTGCCTAACTGGTCTGCTGCACAGGCGCTGCTATGCAGTTGATACTGCTGCTCATGCTAATGCACAACCCACTCTAGCCTAAACTGTCTGCACCTATTTCCCTTGCAGTAGCTTCTCCTAATACTGCTGCTAACTGCTGCTATCTAAACTGCAAGTTTCCTTCCTCACTGCCAAACTGCAATACTGTCAGCAGTATGCTGCTAACGGCAGTTTTTCTCCTGCAGAATCCCTCCCTGCAGTGCTGCACAATTCCTCTCTCACACCCTGCACACAGTGGTTGGATAACCCCCCTCCTAGACTGACACACCAGTTAACTCATTCCTCCTTTACTCCTGACACCTGACACTTACTCTAATATGTACACTCACATGATACTCTCACTCACACTCACTGCTACACAGGCACTTGCACACACCCACATCAGTTAATTCCTCTTCTATGATACCCAAACCCCCTATGATACCAACTTGGAAGCCATGATACATAGGCACATCCCTCTAATACATACACACATGTACCCTCTAGTATCTCAATGTATCCTAATTGGATACTCACCCCCTAAATTGACATCTACATACCATACCCCCAAATTATATATATGACACATGTCAATTGACACGTAGCGCACAAATATGCCTAATTGTCCAACTTGACCATGCGTATCACAAATTGTCATGATATGGCACCATGTATTCTAATTCGGACATGAGAAGATTAATTTCTACCAAAATTAGACACCTACACCATGCAAATTCATGAATCGAACACTTGGTGGACACGTATCGTATCCCAAAGCCAAATCACTAATTTTAGCCATTAGATCTAATAGAAATTGGTCTTCTACCCATCAATCCCACTCCTAATGGACTAGATCTAAACATTTGGGTCTCCTACCAAATTTTCCTAAAATTAAACATAGAAATTTGGGAAAAAAGTCGTTACCAATTGGGAAGAGGTTTCCAATATAGATCTACAGAGCAGGACACGAAGATGACGAATCGGACACGATCTCTCTTGCACTAGCTCCTCCTAGCCTTCACCTGTGCTCTCGAAGCTCTAGATCTCCATGTAGAGGAAGAATGAAGGTTGGATTTGAATGGATTTGGGAACAAGAAGAGAATTTGGGAATTTGTGCTCTTTAGGAAAGTTGGAAAAGAGGATGGAAGAATGGAGAAGACTTGGAAATGAAGAAAAATGAAGGAGTGTGCTCCCTATATGGCCGGGCATGCATGGGCTGAAATGAGGATATTTTAATGACTAAAATGCTCCTCACAACTCTCTAATCTAATTAATTAGCTAGTGGGCTCAATTGGGAATTGCTATGAATGGGTTTGGTTAGCTAGTTTGGACTTAATGCTAATAGGATTTGGCCTAGTCATGGCATGAGTAAATAGATCTAATTTTTAACATAATTTTTAATCATGTGACTAAAATAAAATGGCACATCAATGTCAAAATTGATTTGGTCAAAAATACCCTACATGGGAATATGGTGGTGACAGCTCTTGATCCAGTTTACCTTTGAAAATTCATGAGCCATCAATCGATACTCTGCCTCATCAAAGTATGCAAATAACAATTTGTTTCTTGCTTTGTCATGTGATTAAGTTCTTACTGAAGTGAAAATATGGTAGCTACCAGTGGAACAAGTATCACTAATAGATTCGGTATAGCAAGTATCACTAATAGTCTGTGGGTCGATAGAGAAGCCAATCGTCTCTCGCATGAAAACTTTTTGCACTCGATAACATGAAGGTAAAAAACAATAGGAGACTACATATCTATTTTAGCTGACTATCTGGACGAATAACAATCAAATAGTCAGTGTTCTAAAAATCGGCCTAGGCGTCCGCCCACCGCACCGAAAACCCCCTAGGCGGTGGGCTAGGCGGCTAGGCGGGCCCTAGGCGCCCCTAGGCGCCCCTAGGCGGGCCTAGGCGGGCCTAGGCGCCCCTAGGCGGCGGGTTTTTTGAATTTTTTGATTTTTTTTTGATTTTTTTTTTTGATTTTGTTTATTCTTAGTTGTATTTTGGATATTTGTTTGGGTTTTAAGATAGTATTTGGATTTTTAGAACATTGAAATTTCAAATTTCAAAATTCAAAATTCAAAATTTCAAAAATTTCAATTTTTTTTTTTTTTTTTTCTAGGCGGCCGCCTAGGCGGCGCCTAGGCGCCGCCTAGGCGGGCTAGGCGCTAGGCGGACCTCCGCCGCACCGAGTCCGCCTAGCGCTTTTTACAACATTGCAAATAGTGAGATTGTCGATGATGAGTCTATTATGTATAGATTTCTTGATATGACAAACAAGCTCCTCCCCTTAACTAATAACCAGGAGGCCCTTGTATGTAAGATCGTTTTATGAAGATACCATTCAGGAAGACAATGTCAAGTTGTTGTTGAGGTCATCGGCGATTGACAACTAACGATAGAACTCTAACCAGGGTCCCAGTTGGCAATATGGGAGAATGTGTCCTCATAGTCAATCCCGTAATGATGTGTGAAGCCTTTCACAACAAAATGAGCTTTTAAACGTTCAATGATATTGTGCTTAGTGTTGAAAACTCATATGCAACCCACTAGTGAGTGAGAGTAGAATGGTCACATGTGCCATTGGACCAAAAACCATTCGTCTCCTCATGCATACAGAACTTAATTGCTGCAACCAATTTATAAATAAAGTAACAAGGTCCCATCCCATGTGCCATTGGACCAAAAAGTCCGATCTCTTATGCATAGCATAATTCCAACTGAGATGTTGAAGTGTCTCCGGTACAGAGGAAGAAAGAAATAATGGAAACAACATACATAAAGCTAACATATTTGCACAAATGAGCAAGTCTGTGGTAAGGAAAAGTGTGCTATAGGATGCAAAGTACATGATGTTGCCCTATGCACGACAAGCGATCATTAGATCCATCCAACTAAAGCATGGAATTAACAGAGGGTACAATAGATGAGTGAACCTCGGGATTTTGCTAGCACAATCTTTTGTGCTTAGTACTGGATCAACATGCATATTGTCAGATGGATAAATAGAGTTAGGGTGTGTCGAAGAGGCCAAGGAAGAACCGAGATTGTGGCTCCGGAGGATGGTTGTATAGGAGTTGGGGTTGGTGGTGAGGAGCCGAAGATGGTGACAATGCTGGAAGTAGGGTTGTTACTCAAGGACATTTACGTGGGTCGTAGTGGTACCTTTGTTCCAATAGGAAAAGCAGATATATCCCTTGTGGGTACGAGAATAACCCACAAAGGCACACAGACGAGCAAGCTTATCATGTCTAGGTCCATGACAATGAGCATAATAAGTATAATCAAAGATTTTTGGGGATAGGAAAAATGTTCCTTGTTGGAGAGGAGGATAGAGATAAAAGATAAGCTATTTAGGAAGGTAGAAGACATATAGTCAATTAGGTGACAAGCAACGAGAATGGCAAAGCAGAGCATTTATCTAAGATGAGAATTAGCTACCTTAAATCCCAATTTTTGAAGAGTTTTGGAAATCTTGTATGGAATATTTTTTGGCATTATCGACATAAAGAGTCTTAATTGTGGGTATTAAACTGATTGTGAACCTCATTTAGAAGATTCTAAAAAAAGATACAAATTTTTTAGAATGATCACTAAGAAAGAGAAGCCAAATCATTCGAGAGTGATTTGTCATCAATGGTCATAAAATACCTATAACCAATTTGACTTTGTAGCTTAGAAGGGCTTTGGAATGGATCAATGGGAAGGAAATTACTTTTTTGCTCGGAGAGAAGTGAGGTGGTGCTTCCCGATAATACAAAGCTCACACTTAAACTCTAAAAAAGGATAGATCCGATCGTATTGTTTTAAGAACTTAAAAAGGAGGATGACCAAGTTTATATTATCAAATGTATATATGGTGGCCAATATTGATGATGGAATATCGAAGTGATCAAGCTTTTTAAGGCGGTTAGAGGCAGCGAGGTGGCAAAGCCATGAAAGCCCTAGAAGGGGCCTCAAGGCGGCGGGGTGGGATCTCACGACTAACATTTTGATGTTTGCAGTTGGTAGGTTAAGACAATCGTGTAAGTTTATGTTACTAAGTTGTATTCTTTCTTCTCCAAGTAAGAAAAGATTTGAGTCTCTAGTTAGGAAAAGTAGAACCGTGTTTACTGAAATCCATCGTATAGGTGACATATATGACATGGCAAGTCTCGGATAAGATGATACATATTCAGTGTCTAATTTGGTATAGTACTATATTTTGAAGTGTTTGTGTCTGGTTAGATACAACACTGATTTTTGGAGTGTCTATGCTTCCTAAACTGCATGTAAGGAGCTGGGCACGGAAATACCCTATTGGAGATGGAACAAAAGTTCATCAGAAAAAAAAGAGAAGAGAAAGGAAGGCATATCGAAGAGATCAACATCATTCGGAAGTCATCGTCAACATCAAGATCCTTAGACCTTGGCATAGGAGAAAAACACAAGAAAAATAGAGCTAGAACGAGAGAGAGATTTACATATTGGTTAGTGACAGTACCCTTTGAAGTTCGAAATAGAGATGCGATACAATGGGTTAGGACATACACATAAAAGAAAGAAACCAAAAGAGGAAAGGCTATTATTTCTTTCAAATGCTCTAATACCAATACTAAATTATTAATAATATCTATACTTTTATTTTACTTGGTTATATTTCAAATTCAAAACATGACTTAGGTTTACATTTAAGTTAATGCATGTCAAGGCGCTTGAGGCGGCCCAAAGTGGATTGAGAGGCTCCGAGGTGGTTCAAGTCAAACGCCTCCCATTCCAAGACGGACGCCTTAGGAACACTCCCTACCTAAATACTAGTTTAGGCGCCATAGCATTCAAAATGCCTAGGCGAGGGCGTAAGGCTGCGAGACAGACCTTTTAAAACAATGGAAGTGATATACCCACTTCATCTGAAAATCATCACTAGTGATTGTCTGTGTCTAAAGATCATTAATCATCACAGAAAGAGAAACACAATGATGATGCAATTGAGATCCTTCGTAGACGACTAACAAATAATAGAATAGAGGAGAGATAAAACAACAAGAGCCACATGAAGATTGAACAATAGATATAACCAAGGTTTAAAATATCGATCGGTGCCAATATTTATCGGCTGCATCAGATCGTAAAATGAGGTACCTGATCCAATACTAAGCAAAATTATCGGTATTGGGGTATTGGGTCATAACTTGCATGATTTCGATCAAAATCAGCCTAAAACCAGTTGGTGTCATTTGGAAATCGGTTGGTATTAGCCGATATCGATTGATACAGTTTACCGACCAGTAGAGACCCAACACATGGAATAGGCTATTAGACTTGTCCACAGGTCCCATCCCAACTTGATATGGGGCGGGTTCAATAGTACAAAAAAAGAGGATGCTAGCAAGAATGCCCAGCTTTCTAATCCGCGCTATTAGCTGCACATTAATTGTGTGAATGTGAATAAAATAAAGAGTTCTGGAGTTACCCTGGTGCTAGGAGAAGCCAGCCAGCTAAGCAGCTAATCAAGTAATCTAGTTACTCATTCGGTCCAAGGGGACATTCTATGTGAAGAAAGGGTCAGGGAAGTTCAAAGGCTAGAGTAAGCAATGTTCTTTCTCCCACGGGGGAAGTTACACGATTTTGAAGCCACTTTACGGGTCTGGTACCTGTTTCTTGTCAAACAAGTTCTTAGGCTCTAGAGAATTGGCCAACCAGCAGGTTCACGGTTTGTCGGTCCGCTCCAATTTTCAGGACATTGGTTTCTTCTCATTCACCCATCCGTATTAACGATGACAGGTGGGCCATAATTACTCTGAGTCATGACATAAAAGCAAATATTTGGAAAGACTAGACTACCTGTTATGAAATAAAATTAGATACATTGGTGTAGAAAATAAATATATCTAAATGTTTAATTATACTAATTTCGTTTCAAGTCTAACCTAGTGGTGTTCCCCCCCCCCCCCCCCCCCCCCCCCCCCCCCCAACTAAATGTGACACTAATTAGAGGTTGGGTCCTACTTCACTTATTAGAGCCTCTAATTAGTGTTTTATAAAATATGTTTGTTTTTTTCACTAGTTAATGGTTATATGTTTGTTTTTCAATATCAATTAGACATTACTTTACCTTTCTACCCTTCTTATAAATTATTCTAGAATAAAGTATTTCACTAATGCTATGTCGAAAACTTATCCGTAACAACTTTAAATTGAATTTATATCAAAATAACTTCATTAGAAATGAAGTGAAATGTTACATTCTTATACTGTATAATGCAAGTCAAAGTAATTACAAAACATATTATAAACAATATTAAAAGTAATACTTATCTACAATCAACAAAATAAATCAATTGAGTAATAAAACAACATTAAAAAAATACCAAAAAACCATTCAAGCCTAAATTAATGTAACCAAACCCTTACCTGGTGGAGGAATTGAAAAATTGAACTGTTTAGGATATAAGGAAGAAATATTGAATTTTTCGGGGTTACAATGGTCTTTTTACCTCCAATTAGAGGTTGGGTAGAAAAGAAAATAGCATGCTACCACGTTCTTTTTCGGAGCCTCTAATTAGTTTGAAGCTCTAATTTCATCTAATAGATGCAAAAAACAAATAATTTAAGTTAACAATAACCTGTACCATCTAATATAATTTAAGTTAAAAAAATACTTAAATGTAACATCTAATCTAATTTGTAAAATCTAACCTAATCCATAATTTAAATATAATCAATCCTGAATTTACATTTAAGTTTTATCTGATCTAATTTAATCCCTAACTAAATTGGATTAAATTTGAAATATATTTATCTAGCCTAATCCATGATTTAAGTTAAGAATAACCTGTAATCTAATATAACCTATATTAGAATTTGAATTTTATCCTCGTCTAATCTAATTCTTGTATTTTAATCTAATCAAATAAAATTAATCGCATATTATCTAATCTAATTAAATTAAATTAGGTTAGGTTATATTTATTCTAAAAGAATATATTTTAAATTAAATATATTTAATTTTAAATTATAGATTTGATGAGACTAGATTTACAATGAGAGTTATATTATATACAAATAAACTTTATAACTTAATATTTAAAATGTATATATTCATTTTGACTATATATATATATATAAGCCCCGCCGTCCCCTTACACCATCGGATCAGGAGGCCCGCGTGGGGTCCACGCGTGCGCCGACCGATCCAACGGTCGAGGACGACGAGGTTCCCGCGGGGCTCCACGGAAGGGGCTCCGGATCCGGACCCATATATATATATATATATACACACACACACTATCCAATACCAAAAAATTTGATACTCCTATCCTAAGTGTCGTTGTTCGTGATACTAATAAAGATTGTCCGATAATGATCCCGATATTGTTCTGGATATTGGAGGTTTGATTGGTATTCGGCCGATATACCGGTTTTGAAGTGAAACTGATACGATACGGTAGAATTGAGCCCAAAGAAATGGAATAAAATATATCAGCCAATATATGGACCGTAACACTCGATATTTAACTAATTTGCCAGCCGATTTAATTGCTTTGATCGGAATAAAGGTTAAGTTTGAGGATTTAAGTTCGCAGGTTCAAACTCATTTGCCTTATTTGAGGGTTTAAAATGTTGAACATTAAAATCCGATAATATTTTTTTTCTTAGTCCTAAAATTATACCCCTTCTCTTAGACCCGTTCAAAACAAAAAGTTACAAAAGAAGGAAAGAAGAGGAGAAGAGGAAAAAGAGTGGAATAAAGAAGACTTCAGAGCGAACATGATTGAACTTAGCTTTGGAGAATAAATAGATAATGAATGATATATTTATTAGCTTGCTAGCTTATGTTTTGTGATTTCTTTTGAGATACTTTTGAATATTATGTTTTGTGAGCTTTATGAAGAAGAATTTTGTTGAATTATTAGTTTGAATTATTGTTTTTTAGTTGTTTATTATTGGAATTATTTAAGGACATTTGTTAGATTTATATTAATGTTTTAATTCTGTAATGCATGTCATAAATGTAATGAAATATTGTTTTATACACTATGGATCCATATCCCGATACGTCTGATATATTGTCCGGTTTTCGGTTTCATATGTCAAACCCCCAACCAGTATAAGAGAGAACTGATATTAGGAACCTTGGAACCCGATACTGATATTTTAAACCTTGGACATAACATTGCGAGGACTTGACATTAATGTTTCAACCTTTGTATGGGTCTATACAAGTTAGCCAACCGATGCATGAGGTAATAGACAATTGTGTAAAAGATAAGTTGTTTGAGGCGTAGAGTATTTCTTGTCTAAGGAAGGCTAGAGGCAACCCAGGCGTCCGTTCGATTTGGGCATACTGGCTGGGTAGCTATGCTTCATCCAACAAGCGGCCTTTATTGGATAAGCCACAATTAGTGCAATAACGCAATTAATAGAATGGAACATGGGTAACATGATGCGTAAAGGTGTCAATTAAGAAGGTAGAGGGAGCCATCACAGGCGCAAGGGATGACAATTCTAACATACTTTGTGTTCTAAGCGCTAGGCGACGAGTGGGACATGCCACCTACCTCGCCGAGGCACTGCCTAGGTGTCACCCAAGTACTTGGGTACTTCATTGCTGTGCATATATATATTTTCCTGCTGCATATAGATATCTAACCCTAGGCAACCCTATGCGACTGCCTAGGCGCACCTATGCGACCATCGTCACAACTATGGAAAAATTACCCAGGTCGAGACAGTAGGTGTTTTACCTGCACGCCGTCACATGTGACAACATAGCTAACATATAATAACATATCACTAGGATTAAGGAACAAATCATCACATACGAACAAAAACACCATGATAATAATAGGAGCATGTGTGGAGAGTGGAGAGTAAATATCACCTGGTGAATAGGGCATGGCCTAAGATGCGACTGACCAGAGGGCCAGTGGTGAGAATCTGCTGAGAAGCTGTCACATTGGTCGGAGTAGGAGGGCCAGAAAGACTAATGTGGGCCTGAGAGACGATGCTGCTAAGTGGTCTACTAGAAAGCTGACTTGTGTGCTTGAGAGGCTAAACTGGCTGCTGTCGAGGTAAATGAGTGGTATGCAGCTTGTGGAGAGGTGATTATGGCATGAGTAGTACTTACATGTGGGTCCAACATAAGATGTGGGTGGAGGCCCACGACATCACAAAATGTGTGGATGGTAATGCTCCAGGTGGTGGTGATGGTTTTTTTTTTTGGGGGGGGGGGGTCCTTTAAATACCGTAGAGGAGAGCTTTCACTCTGTGCTCGAAGGAGAAGCCACCCTGCTGGAGAGGAGCGTGCGCCAGAGAGAAGACACAACTGCTTACAGAAATCAGTACAGAGAAGAAGAGTTGGAATTCTTTGACTTAAAGCAGATACATAGATAGGAGAGTTGGAATTCTTCGACTTACAACAAAAGCACAAAGGAGGTTGATTGCAGTGGCGAGGAAAACGACTTGTAGTCATCAGAGTGGTGCCATAATATTACTAGAGATGACAAAACAGGTCAGATTCCATCATCGATGTCGTTGCCTGTATTTCCTTTGTTTTCATGGCACCTTCTCTCTTTTTTGTTGTTGTTGTGGATGTCGGGATGATTGCAGTGAGTTAGGGTTTAAGATTTTGCAGATGAAAATTGAAAGGAGATGGGAGATGGTGGTGGATCATTGGATTTAAGCTTGCGGGACTAGGTTTGAATGTGGAAGGATGAATATTGAATCCAGTTAGGGCTGACGGTTGCTAGGTTGGGTTTCTGGTTAGGGTTCTGATTAGGTTAGGATTGTCACCAGGATGGGAAGGAGATGTAAGGATAAGGTTTCAGAGTACAACTAGGGTTTCATGTGAAGGTTGTGTCTGGTGAGGATAGAATCAGAGATGAGAGAAGTTGGGTTCGCTAGCTGCTGGGAATGAGAGCTAGGGCTAGATTAGGGTTTAATTTTGATGGTACAGGCTAGTGCTTGTTACGGTTGAAGAAGATGATGGGAGAAAGGGATAGGGGTTGGAAGGGTGGTGGCTTGGGTTTTGATGGTAGAGAGTCTAATGCTCTGATACCATGTTGAGATTGGGAAATAACTCAATGATTGATTTCATTCAATGGGTGAGTAGACATATTTGGAGGAAAGGATAAGCCCTCATCTTTAGTGACTATCCAATGTGAGACTAAACTAGAGACTTGATAAGACGAGAACGAAAAGAGAGGAATGCACAAACTTCTACAATATTTTGTTATTATTTTCTGTTTCTGTGTTTAATTTTAATCCGTTATCCTGAATGGTAAAGTTGCTCATGAACTTATCTAATGTATTCTGCTCTTCAGTTAGGTGCGAAACAGGAGCCGGTCCTCGATAATGCAAAGTATACTGCTGCTGATGTGCGCATTGTAAGTGTCATTTTTCGGTTTTTACTTTAACATCTCTTTTCAGTAAGAGAATAATATCCCTCTTCTGTATATTTTTGTAGTGTACACTAATGCTTGCAGCAAGTAGTTTACGTATAAGTAGGCCTTTCATATGTCATGTTATCTTCGTGTATTACGAGTTCTTGATTGCTGAGTTATTTGCTGATTATGTATATAGCTGTCACTCCGTTAGTTGAAGTCAAGAATGTGGCAGTTTAAGGTATGTGTTGGAAGGGAGAAATTTCAAAATCACATATACCAGAAAATTTCTTGAGTAGTCACTCTTTAACCCTCAAAGGATCTTATTCTAATGTTAGTAGAGTTTTAGATGACATGGTAGTCTTTCAATTATTGCCGTGTTTTTCAATGAATCATAAGAAACAGCCCTTGAATCTTTCTTCAACCACGCATATGTTCTTGCTTGATGACATTGCTATTTATTTTACTTGACTGACTTTTCTACCCACATCATTTGGTTTGATTAGTAGAAAAGAGATTGACTTTATGCAGATACCTATTAGATAACAAGTTCATAATCTTCATGACTGTTCCCCTGACCTTGTTCCCCATGGTGTTAGTTGTATGGATAAACACTAAAAGTTTGACGCAGTGTCCAATTTTGATTGATCCTTTATTTCTTGTTTCTTTCTCTTGAGACTCCTGCTCTACAGCACCCTTTTGTGTTGATGCTAAGAAGTATCTTTTCCTGACTAAGACTTGCAGATTGCACAATGGTCTTTTATGGAGGAGAGAGACTTGGACTATTTTGATATTATGATGTTTAATTTATCTTCTTTCAGGACCCAAATTAAGAAATAGTGTAGCAGGGTTTAAACTTTAAAATACGTTTCAAGAAATGCACCATAATCTACATGAGTTGGAGAATATTTAAATGGCTGCATCTTGGTATGAAAAATGAAGCATTTTTCCTTCTCTTTTCTACATCACATGGTCTAAAAGTTTGATCTGTGAACATATGAAATTATGAATTTTATCTGGATATAGTTCTCGTTTACGGGGTGTTTGAGGCGTTACATGTTGCGGTGTTTGAGGCGTTTCTGGTGTTTGGATTGTTGCAACTAAATTTACACAAGTCACCGTTGCAAGATTTTCCCCAAATGCTGCAGCTTTTGTTGCACCGTGCAACTGATTGAAACACCACTACAAAAGCATTTGTTTGTGAGGGTTCACAATAAGTGCAGCGGACACCATCATCATTTGCAACATTTATTGCAACTTTTACCATCTCATGGTATAAAAAGCCCAAGCAAGAAACAAGTTCTCTCTACTGACAGCAACACTGGTTACATACAAACATTCCATTGACAACTTTCCAGGTGCAAACATACCATTGACAACTTTCCAGACTACTAACTTATAATACAACATCAAAGTGCAACAACTAAACACAGACAAAAGCAATACCAATTATAACAAAAATGTTGTATAATACAAAAGTTCCATGGAATTGACAGCTAACCAAAGCCCCCTCAATTTTCTTTTTCTAGTCTTCTCATTTATGGATTAGTGATAACCAATGTCTCCAGCTGTCCGATCATAGTGAATTAAATATCTGATTATTAGTCCAAATGTAAAATCTATAAATATTTATAAAGAGGTCCATAATCCACTTGGATTGACTCTTGACGTCATGTTCAGAATAGGAAAGACATCTGTATAGGGAAAGTTAATGCCTTCTATAGTTACTTTTGATGGTATGAACCTGTTTGGTTGTTGTTTAGCTCGTTAAGACCTTTAGCTCTGGTTTATGGTAACTAGGAAGTGCCTTTTCTCGGATATCAAGATGAGTACAGTTAGGCTCTTCTGTGGCTCTTCCATGTGAAGGTATTTTTAATTTCCTTGGTCCAATTAGGAAGATGGATTTATCTAAGAAGGCTTTCCAAGGAAGCACTAGGTTACTGGAAGGTAATTTCTGTTGGAATGTGTGTTGAGATGACTTTCCTGTCCAGTTTTCTCTGGAGGGGCCTATGATCTTATCCTGGTAGCATCACCCAGATTTGATGTAGTAAAGGAAATGTTCTCACAAGTGGTCACGTAGGCACCTCCTTCCTGGACTCTTCAACCTTCTTTGCATAGGTGCTTACCAATACACGAGTCCTTGGCCTGGTGGAACCTAAATTGTGGATGCATAGATTAGTGTTTGTGGCTTGCATAGTGCTTAGTAGGCGCTTTTTATACTCCACTAAAAAGGAATGAGTGGTTTTGTTGGATTTGCTCTTCTTCTACTAAAATTCGACATGCATTAATTTACACATATTTCATATGGATTATGTAGGAGATAACTTTGTTTTTGTAATTTTTGCTTTGTTATTATTAGCCTAAATTTTAGTCTCACATTAGGCAACTTCTAGGAGGGTGACCAACCTTGTTTTATATATTGTATATTATACTCTCTTTTCCGAGATGTTGCATGAACACGAATAATAAGTCAGCACATAAAGAGACGTCGACATATGGTATGTCAACACAGAACACGGACACAACACTTATTTTGATGTGTCTTAATGTATTTTGAAGTGTTCGAGTTGTGTCCAATGCGCGTTGGACACAACACATCCTACATTTTTAGAGTATTCGTGCATAGTTGTCGGATTCGGACCGAACATCGACCTTGTCAGGACTCCGGTTGGTCCAACCGGTGGGTCAGCGGTCGTACCGTGTGCGCGTGCGCGTGTTTGTGTGTATATATATACACTACTATATAATGAGAAAACTTGAGCTTCACCGTGAAACTTTTCTTTCCAAATATACCCTTGCATATGTTTATTAATTAAAATTATTCATTAAAGTTAATAAGGGCAGCTAGGTAATTACGAGAGGTGTTCTTTGATCTTCCTAAGTAGTCTTGCATGATATATTAATATAATAATAAATTTAGAATAATTACGATGTCTTTTAGTCTTCCTGAGTAGTCCTAATAAAGATTAGAATAATTAGATTAAATTTCTAATAATAATCTATAAAATACGTGCAACACACGTGCATATATATATATATATATATATATATATATATATTGTGTGTGTGTATGTGTATATATGTGTGTGTTACGGACATAGAACTATGTCTGCCACACTCGGGACTTGTGTATCCAATCTCAACCACTTGTCCTACAACTCGTCGACAATATATATATATATATATATATATATATATATATATATATATATATATATATTAGGAGTGCTCTAGAACCAGCCGATTGGTTTTGTATTATGAACCCAACCTATGTTATACATGTTGGATTAGAATTGAATGATTGAGATTGTATGACTTAAAAAGGTGGTGGGGCCTACACCTTTTAATCACAGCTACTAAATTCCAATCCAACCCAAGAAACATAGGGTGGAGGGTGGTACCATAATATAAAACCAGCCGGTTGGTTTTAAAGAGTTTATATATATATATATATATATTTTTAATATATATATTAAATATATATATATTTTTAATATATATATATATATATATATATATATATATATATATATATATATAACCAATCAGATAAAATTAAATTACACATTCTGCATTCGGTTATAATCAGGCAAGGTTGAAAATTGTGAATAAAGAAAAAAAAAGATATAACTGTAGAAGCATGAAAAATTTTCAAGCCCGCTCAGCCCAGGCTACACCTCCTGAAGAACCCCCTGCGGCTCTCCATACGGACCCCTGGTCAAGCACTAAGTCCAACAATACTTGGTGTCCCAAGACACTCTGCTCTACTAGTACAATGCCAACACTCCCCTTGCCGCCTCCAAAGCAAAGATGATGTAACAGTACCTCAAAGGTATGCCCTTTGCAACTTTGAAGACAAGTCCTCGCATACAGTTGACTTTCTATGCGACATAAGACTTCATGCGGCTCCCTTCCCTGAAGCTCTCATGCGGCCAAGACGTCATATGGCTCAAATGTCTTAGGTCTCTCACGATACCAAAATCTCTACATTACATGCATTCGTGAAGGCGGATGGTTCGTGCCCCTAGTCGAGCCACCCCGATCCTACAATCAACGCATGAAAGTGTCAAATCCTACGTTTATGATGTGTGTGTCATAACGTCCTATTCAAACGAGAGATTCCCTCCAAATCATGGATTGTGCCACGTGTAACCGTCCCATTCAAATGGCAGATTTCCCTAAGTTACTATATGTGCTACATATCATTCCTGATCAAGCCATATGGCAATTAGCCATAACTCATGATTGTCACAGCTCGGGATCTTCAAATCCACTTTTGTGATATATGTAGCCAATCAACGTTCAATCAGTGCTACGTGTCAACATGATCGAGCCGAGTGGTTAATCAGCTGTATCATACAGCTGTGACAACCCAAATTGCGTTTATCCTGCAGGAGATCTTCCCTCATCAATGCCGTATGCGTAGTCTATCTTTGACAATGTCTATAAAAGGAGGTACCTGCCTTCCAAGAAAGCACAGACGGAAAAAGACCTGGAGAACACCACAAATATACATGAGATATTCCACACAGAGTAAATCGAAAGACACCAAAGCGTATCAATCGTCAATGGAGCAAAGGAGTCATTGCAGTACTCGACCTCCACCATCTCACTTTTCCAGATCTTATATTTGTACTAAGAAACTTTCGTTGTTAGGGTTCTCTGTTGTACTTTCGTTGTAATCCAATAAAAGCAGCAGCTTTTGGAAACGTTCATTCTTTTGAAAACTTTCTTCGATGATCCAACAGGCTGGGGGTAAGCAATCCTCCGGACGCTGACGCCAAGCTGGGGGTAGCCCTCCATATGAACAAGCTACCATAGTGGTTGGGGGTAGCCACCCACTGGAGTTTGAAGACGACGCCACCATGCGTCTATACCTTGACGATGACGAAGCCCAGAGATTGTGGTTAGAGAGTGATGGGTCCGTAACCCCGTTAGTCTTCCTACGCCACAGAGCAATTTACATGATTGATAATGACGATGCAGGTCCAAGCGACCGACAACGTCTCGAGGCCTTGGAAAGTATGATGGCAAACCTCAATGCCACTATACAATCCCTATGCCAAACCATGCTGGACATGCGGGGCTACACGGTGCAATCCCGACCGACAACCCCAGGACTAGGAGGCCAGGATCTCGGGGCCAACTGGGAGTCCAACGCTCCTCCAACGACAGGCTTCCTACCTTGCCTCGCCCGACAGATTCGACTAGGGCTGACAACACTCAAGAGGCTATACAAGAGCTGTGGGCCTGTCTCGACTTCATGAATGCTCGTGAAAGGATGTAGAAGTTCGGGATAAGGCAACCCTTTCCTCCTGAGTGGAATAAGTAGTTTTTTTGCCCAAGTATAAGCCTTAAACGCTGACCCCCTTCGATGGGGAAGACATTCCCCCGTCGATTATTGAACTATTTCAAGTCTAAGACGGGACATCTCCCCAGAGATGACGCCTTACCCCCTAAGGTGTTCGTCGGGGCCCTAGCCGGCGGCCCGACGTAGCTTACGAATGGTTGTACAGTCTCCCTGACAACTGCATCACGTCCTTTGACGACCTTCAGGGGTTATTCCTGCCCGTTTCTACGATGGCGGAATTGACATGACAATGTCTTCCCTCATCGACACGATCCAGAAGGAGTCTGTACGCGATTTTATCGAGCGCTTCAGGCAGAATGCTCTGAAGATGCCTCCAAGTACTCCTGAATCTGTTCTCATGGATACTTGTAGGTGCAACCTGCTGCCTACGATCAAGTTCTGCATCGGCACGACCCAGTACTCAGACTCGCCATCATTTATTGCAAGCGGTGCCCACGCCGAGAGGAACGCAAAAGACATCCACCTGGTCGGACTCTAGGCGTCGAGCATGGACGACAAGGGGAAGCGTCCCCAAAGCAGCAATAATGGCCGCAACGATAGGAGGAAGGAGTCTCTCACAGTCAACGTGGCCAAGGGATCAACGACACAACAAATTGTCGCACCGCTCAAACACATGGAGACTTATTCCTTCAACGACGGCCAAGTCGTCGACATCTTCAACGTCCTGATGAAGAGCGACACACTTCGGTTTCCGCCGCCCAAATGCCCACAGAATGTGGGTAGGATCGACAGTCCCAAATACTGCCTTTACCACCAGTACACTCATCATACTACGAAGGACCGATATGTGCTGAAGAATCAGAACCAGCGGCTTATCGACTCGAAACACCCTCGACTTCGAGGGAAAGACGGTAGCCGCCAACATGGTGTCACTACAATTCGGCAGCCTCCCAGGTCTAGAGGTACAAGACGGCGTGATCCCAGTTCCTAGGGCCACAATGGTGATCGTCAATCTCCCGCCAACACTTGACTATGCGACAAATATGGTCCTGCTCAGGACTCCGCGAGGGGAAGTCATGTGGGTGCACCCCGATCTCGTTCAAGATATTACACAACCGACGGCCCCTCTAGTCACAAAACAGAAGACGAAGAAGTCCAGACCGGGATAAAACGACACCTTCCTCCAATAAAAGAATGCGCGATGTGTGCGCTCCAGAACCCAGTAAGCCTTTTTCAGGCTTTTATTTTAATAAAAATTGAGTGTATTAGCGTGCGACTTTGTAGCCGTGCTATTTTCTTCTCAAAAAAGGTAATTTAGAGAGAAAGTTTCCTTCCCGTGTTCTTAAATATGTACAGTAGCCTTAGTAAGGTGTCAAAACTCTTTGCCAATTGGACCTTCGTGGCATATTTTACTACGTCAATAATATCTCTGGTAAAATTACCCACATACAAAAAAAGAGACAGAAAACACCCTTATTAAAGGAAAATCTGCTACATGTTTACATAACACATGATAGGAGCTTATTCTCTACATGGGAAATCTGCTACAACCAGGACCTTCAACCCCCTCGAGGTCTCCTCTTTCCAAGGTCAACACATTCTGGGTCATCCCTCCTCGTGCTCAACAAGGAAAATGACAAGAAGTTGCAAGAGATGACGATTGGAGAAAATGACTACTGTAGGAAGGAAAATACTACGGAATAGCGGTCCATTCGCCACCACCGATGGAAGAAGAAGTACGAGGGAGGGGTAATCAACCTCAATCCCATATCCAGCATCTTCCTCGCCCAAGCCAAGAGTACCATGCCACACCTCCAGAAAAGGTGATGCGCACGACGACCTCTGTAGACTAGGACATAACGACTTATTTGGGAGATCCACCAGTCTCCAGCACGTCTTTACACCGAGAGGAAGGTCTTTGAAGTCCCGCTTTACTTCAGCATGGCAAACAGGGAGACCTATGTAATGAACCGACCATGAGTGACGTAGTCTTTTGGTCTTCACACCACCTGATGGCTCTACACAGGCAACTACTTCGATCCCCACTTGGCTCACCACTACGGAAGAACATCTCCGTCCACAAAGAGGGAGGAAGCCTTTCAACATGGAGTGAAGGAGTTGTGAAGAAGTCCACCTCCTCAAGGCTCTATTTATAGGCACCAAGGGTCATAATGACGGTAGGTGAGGGGTTGCTGCTTCATTTAATGGAATTAACCCCTCCACTTATGACGTTGAACCTGCCTCTCCAAATACAAGGTGCTACCAGGTTAAATCAAGTGCTTCGAGCTCCGTGCCAGTTACAACAACAATGAATGCCAGCGTGACTAAAGCTTCGGAAATGAGGGGTCGTAACAGAACCAGATGGCAGATCCTCAGTCAACGCACAAAGTGGCGACTTAGTTCTCGAACACGCTACTCCTAGCATGCAGGACAATGGTTCAGAGTCATGACTCAGCTTCCACCATCCATTCACATGTCCCGCGGCCTACAGAGGTAAAAGGATACTCTTATACCCTCTCTTAATGGGTATCCAAGGCCCAGCCGCCTTAGAGACTTTTTCCTCCTATCTGTGGTCCCCAGTTGGACAAAGGATGTCCCTACCTCAAAAATATTCCTACAGAGCCAAAGGTAGTTAGTTATGTCCGTAATTCCTCTGAACTACCTTTCTGTCCGAACCCCCCTTTTTTACGTCTGTACGATTTCTAAACAACACCCAAACTAATACTTGCCATGTTCATACCACCTTTGAGTAAGACATATTCTCACTATCACATCCAAGTGGTGCCTAATAGTATTTCCGACCCACCTTATTATCCGTACCCAGTCCCAGGAATCATTAGGTACGATATAGAAAGTAGGTGCCTAATAGTATTTCTAATCCGCTTTCTGTACTAAATCATTAGGTACGATATAGAAAGTAGGTCCACAATAGACACATGCAAAGGAAGGTTACCATCATGTCTCTTTAAAAAAATACAAGAGAGGAAACAAGAAGACATGAATCAAATGTCAGCACAAAGATCCTTTAAACGCTGGCAAAGGGAAGCTATTAGTAGTTTGTTCTTTTCGCATGCACGGCGTCTAGCTTCAGGCTCAACGACAGCCGGATCTTCAAGATGAATGTGGGAGGCAAGCTTCTTCTCAAGCTCCTTTACTACGGTTTCGATCCCAACGGACGACGCTCCAATCTCCTCTGCCTGCTGACGGGCAATCTTCCGGTTCCTGGTAACATCAGCTAGGCGAGTTTCCATCCTCTGATGCTCGCCGCGGAGTCGTTCGATCTCTATTGCGATCTTAGCCATTTAGCCAGGAATCTTGCTCTGTTGCTAGATGGACCTTATCATCAATCAGTCGCCTGCGTCGATCATCTAGTTGGTTGACTTCATGATTAAGAGTATCCAGACCCTCGGTACAAATCCTCTTCCCCTTGGCATCAATATCAAGTAAGCGACTGTACTCCTTGGAGGCCAACACATCCACATCAGCCTCCTTAGATCGTAGAAGATCGTCTAAACACCGCTCCATCTCAGTGAGCTTGAGAAGAGTAGCCTAGCCTTCTGTTCAGAATCAGAGAAGGTCTGAAGAACCTGGACCTGACCCATGGCTCTCTGCTTCGCCTGGTTGAAAGGTTGACTATTCTACAGGAAATCCTGCACCCCTTGCTTCAAGATCAGGTGAAAAGTCCGGACCACAATCCCGCCGTCTTGTCTACTTTAGCAAGCATGGACGAGGTCAAAGGGACACGGGCTACTCCCGCAAAACCGATGCTCGAAATAGTGGCACTGGTAGGTGAAGACTCAGGTCCAGCAATCTGTCTAGCTAAGGCATGTGATCTCGAAGCCGCAACATTCGACAAGAGCGCCCGAATGCTGGGGAGCATAGCCAAGATGGTTCCCACCGAAGGAATCCTAACATCTTTTGCACCGATAGACCCGGGACCAGAGGAAGAGGCGGGAACCTCTGCTCGAGGAGAGATGTTAGCGACCCCCGTCTCTTCAGCCTGGGGAGGAGGTGCATCGACCACTTCTTCAACTCCCAGATGGGGAGACGCATCCGCTACGTCCTTGGAGACTTCGAAGGCGGATGCAGGGATCGTCTCCTTTTCAACAGATGCGTCAGCAGCCGCCACTTGCTCGGTGTCGACCATCTCATCAACCCCCTCAACCTCAACTACAGAAGGAGAATGCACAGATCTTCTCTTGACCAAACATTCTTCCTCTTCTTTATCCATATCCTCCTTGGCCCCAATTGAATTGACGAAGAAAGGACTTGGAGAGACAAGATGAGTCGGAACGTCCGGAGAAGCAGATGGCCCGTCCTGGAAAATATTGCGCCCCTCGGCAAGACGATGATCCCCTGAAGTTCTCGCGGTAGGTTCTTCAATCTCGTCCACCCACTCCTTATTAATCGTCGGAGTCACTGGCCGACGAGGAGTAGCTGTTCTTGATACTGCACAGAAGCAAGTAAAACAAATAAGAAGATGCAAGGGAGATAATATGCCAAAAAGGAGACTTTGGTTGACCACTTCTCTGTATTCAAAATCATCCATCTGTTTTCGAACAACTACCTTCTTGAAGGGTCGACACCTTCCCGCAAAGCTGTCTCGGCCGACCGCTTCCTCGAACACTGTGGACTTCCCACTCCCAGAGCCGCATGCTGCGGTGGATTGTCCCTATCGCCTGGAGAACTTCCAGGAGCGGCTCTCTTCCTTGACGATGATGCCTTGGTATTGCCCACCTTGACGGACCGCTGAGATGAAGAGGACGAGGGCATCAGCCGTGTACCCACGATAAAGCTCATTTCCCTGTCATAATTAACAGGGAACAGATTGGCTTGACAATGGAAGGTGGCCGCCGTATAAGTGATCAACGGGTTGTCCTCGACATCCGACAGTATAAACTTCGCGTCGGTGCCAACGACGGAGTAATAGCGCCATGCACGGATGCCATCCAGTACACCTCCAACGAAACCAATGTACATGTTTGGGTTCTCCAATAAAAATTGACAGTACCCAAACTATCTTGCGAATCTGCTTGGCAGATAAGGCTCTAGAAAGACAACATCCCGACTTCGATATACCAAGTGGGGTGGTCAGATGGAAAGAAGCCAATGGTGAGCCAGAATAGCAAGGACACCAGCGTTTGTCTCCATATCTCTTTGGGGACGTCTTCTCTCCTCTATGGTAAAATCATGGACCATCATGAATAATGCATGGTCCCTCGTAGAAGCCATAGCCCGCCGGCAAAAGGGGACCTCCTTTGAGATCCAGGACAACTTGCCATATTGCCATAAGAAGGCGTCTCCCTCCAGAGCACCATCCTTCGGTTCTAGAGGCATCAAAGACCGGTTGTGCAGCAAGAGCCATCCCATCAGGAAGTGGTAAGGCAACTCCATATGGTTGAAATTTTCGGTCCTTATGATCAAGAACTTTCTTGGTGAAGATGCGAAGGCCGCGGTTGATTCAGCACACCATCATCGTGAACAAGCCAAGCTTACGTCTAAATATCAACTTCACCGTTGGGAGTATCATGTTACGATTAATTCTGTCTATCGATCCTGAACCACCAAAGACCACGCACACTCGCAGCCAGAGCATCAAAAAATCGGCTAAGTTCGTCCTATCTGACAGAGGCTGCACATCCTAATAAAAGTAGTCAAAGTCCTCGGTAGGGTGGCTGGTACTGCCATCCTCGACGACAGACTTCTTCGTCTCTTGTATCATGGCCTTGATCATTCGACGGGGTTGCAGCCTCCTCACTCTAATCCGGGTAGGGCCAGAAGGAGTAAACAGATGGACGGTTCACGCGGTGATCAGATGAGCTACCCCCTCTATCTTTTTCTCACCTAACATAACACGTCGGCACATTGTGTGGTGACACAATAGTTCCTTATATACAAGGAGTTTGGGGCTCTCCCCTCCCAATTCCCTTAGCTCCTCATTGGAAGGGGCGTACTCCTCGTAAGGTTCCTCGATCCAGGACAATGCAGGGACTTCATGCATCTCATGAAGAGCCAGTCCCATCTCGCCACCATGCATGAAGAAAGTACTGGTGCAGTGGTTGTACAACTCCGCCAAAGTGATGAACATGTCCGAGTTGGAATCCAATCTACAACGAGTAGCCCTCGTGGCGAAAAACAAGCCGATCGTCCTCAAGACATCCTCGTATTTGTCTAGGATCTATCTAGACAAATCATCCCATCCCATCTGGGACTGTAATGGGCTCAACCAACCATCCGAAGTTGCCCGGTGGGGTATGATCCCTTCATTGCCAACTGATTCATAAAGGTGTCAGCGACAAATGGTCGAACAATTGGCGACAAGTCGTTCGAGGCGACACCAGGCATCAAACCCACGAACGGACGTATAGGCGGGTTCCTATAGTTCGCAAACGCCTTTATCGTTTTAAAGGAAGTACGAATAAGACCAATATGGGTCACCGTTTCTTCCCTGGTCAGCTTGATTCCTTTTCTCCTTTGGCCCACCACCAATTCAAAAGCAGATAGCGGCAAATGGCGTTCCATGGAGACACGACCCTCCAGAAGAGAAATACCAATCATCTCGCATTTTGGTCACTTCCGCGGTTGAGGAGAAGACGACATCGCCGAACAAGAAGACCGGCTTCAAAAATCCTCCACCCTTGGCAGAGCGAAGCTTTCCCGCATTCAATTGTCCCAACAAAAAGGACGAATCTTGGCTGGCTATCATTCTCTGACGGCCTTCAGGTTGGCCCTCGATTTGAATCTGAACGACGATAATCAAATTGTCCAGATTTGCACCCGACGACATTTGAGCAGGGTTCAAGACAAGTTCGTCCGACAATGCTCGCAGAAGGACCACTACAAGTCCAGAGGCAAGTCAACACAATGCACCTCAGAAGGGATTTAACCGAAAGAAACCTCATAAGGTACGGAGAAGCCTTACCTTCGCTCGGTTGTTGAACATCGGGGTAAAATTTTGACGCCTCTTCCTCGACCTCAGAGGATCCGCCCTTGCCCTTATTGGCCTTCTTGGCGGTAGCAACGGACGAAGAGGCCATACAAACCATGATACCTAGGGTTTCTGGTCGGATGTGAAAAAGAAAGAAATTTGAGAAAATGATTTATTTTCCTTCCACTAAACACTATTTATAGACATGCCTACCATGCTGGCAACATTTCAAAGCGCTTCCCAACCGACGGTATCATCAGGGCCTAAATGACTCCACAGAAATTCTAAACGGACGAAGCCAATCGGTCCAAAGAACTTTACAAGTCCATGCTTCTTTTCAAAGTATTCCAAACTCATTTCAAGTTTGGAAACTTTAAAAGGGTCTTGTAGAAGCATGTAAAATTTCCAAGTCCGCTCAATCTACGCTACACCAGACTCTTCATACAAATTCCAGAAGAACCCCCTGCGGCTCTCCATACGGACCCCTGGTCAACCACCAAGTCCAACAATACTTGGTGTCCCAAGACACTTTGTGCTCTACAAGTACAATGCCAGCACTCCCCTTGCCGCCTCCAAAGCAAACGATGACGCAAGAGTGCCTCAAAGGTAAGTCGTTTTCAACTTTGAAGACAAGTCCTCCCATGCGGCTGACTTTCTATGTGGCAGAAGACTTCATGCGGCTTCCTTCCCTGAAGCTCTCATGCGGCTTCCTTCCATGAAGCTCTCATGCGGCCAAGGCGCCATATGGCCCAAATGTCTTAGAAGGTCTCTCGCGAGACCAAAATTTCTACATTACATGCATTTGTGAAGGCTGATGGTTCGTGCCCCTGGTCGAGCCATCCCGATCCCTTAATTAACGGTTGAAAGGATCAAATCCTACGTTTATGACGTGTGAGTCATAACTGTCCCATTCAAACGAGAGATTTCCTCCAAATTATGGATTGTGCCACGTGTCAATGCGATCGGGCAACCTGATTTAAATCTCTCGTTTATGGCATGTGCGTTATAACCGTCCCATTCAAATAGTAGATTACCCTAAGTTATTATATGTGCTACGTATAATTCCTGATCAAGCCATATAGCAATCAACCATAACTCATGATTGTCACAACTCGGAATCTTCAAATCTACTTCCGTAGTCTATGTAGCCAATCGACATTCAATCAGTACCACATGTCAACATGATCGGGCCGAGTGGTTAATCAGTTGTATCATACAACTGTGACAACCTAAATTGCGTCTATCCTGCAGAAGATCTTCTCTCATTAATGCCGCCTGCGTAGTCTATATTTGACGATAGCTATAAAAGGAGGTACATGCCTTCCAAGAATGCACAGACGGAAGAAGATCCGGAGAACACCACAAATATGCACAGGAGATATTCCACAAAGACGCCAAAGCGTATCGATCGTTAACGGAGCAAAGGAGTCACTGCAGTACTCGACCTCCTCTGTCACACTTTTTCAGATCTTATATTTGTACTAATAAACCCTTGTTGTTAGGGTTCTCTGTTGTACTTTCGTTTAATCTAATGAAAGGAGCAACTTTTCTTCTTTTTACATTTGTGATAGCAACAACACCACCATTGTTTCAACACCATTGATTTTAAATCATTCTATTACGTTCCAACGTAAACCATTTTAAGTTATAACTCTTTCCTATATGTTAATCTTAACCTCATACCCGCTTTCAATCTCAACCATTATAACTCCCTCTTTTTTTTTTAATCTCAAACATCCGCTTAGTTTCAATCTCATCTATCGTAGCTCTCTATTTCAGTCTCTACATCCAACCACTCCTCTCCAATATACGGTCGTGGCCTACACTTACATATTCTCACCAACTACTTGGATGTTCGAGAGATTCTCTCCTTACCAACACACTTCTTTTTATGGATTTGTAGTTGGTCCTTACCTTTGTGACGTCTTCTCTAACATTGACAACAACTCTATCTTCTTTATCAATCTCTCATATGGATTTCTCTATAAGCATCTCTTTTTCTATGACTTCTACACCTTATCTATCAAATCATGGTGGATATTGGCTTTACCATTTTAATTCTCGTGGTGGTTGCCGCATTTGTCGTTGCGGTGGTCATGTCGTTGTAAATTATCTCATTCTCCTACGCTCAAGTCATGCTCTACTCTGACTTATTGCTCAACTACTTCGTCTTTGATTCCTTATTTCTGCCATGTTGTTGTATCGACCAAGATGTTTCAACATTCTTATATGTCCATATCTACTTGCAACATCTCTAGATGCAGCGTTAACATGCATTCTTAGTGTTCTTAGATAGTTGACTCCAATGCCACCAATCATGTTCCTTCGTCACATCTCTCTTCTTCTAATACTTCTTTCCTCCATTTATTACGGTGGTTACGAAGAATTGTTACCGATCATTGGCTTTGGCATGGTGTTGCTTACATTTTAGCTGCATATTCGTTCGGTTATAGCCTTTCTCGGCTCTCACATATAATCTTATATTAGTGAGTTGTTTTACATGTGATTGTTCAGTCACATTCTATGCCCCTTCCTTTGTGTTTAAGGGTGGTTAAGGCTCTTGATACTCATGTTATGCTTGTTGAAGGACATGGAGCTAATAGCTTATATAAAATCGATACTCAACCATCCGTAGACTAGTGATTGGCATCTTTAGATTTGGCATTCTCCCTTCTACTTTGGAAGTACTCTCTACTCTGAAAATGACTACATGAATTATCTCTATCGAATTTTCCATATGAAAAAAGTAATATGGGCAAGCATTATCAATGGTCATTTTCTCTTGTTAACGAGCATAGTGACTCCCAATTCTCTCTCTTGCATTCATATATATGGAACCATACAAATTTCAAAGCTTATTCGGATTTCGCTATTTTGCTATGTTTATTTGTCATTTTTGTATGACTTGGCTCTTCTTGCTTCAAGATTGTTTCATACATAATTCTTGTTTTTTGTCAAAATTCTTCGCATAAAAAATGCTCATGCTAGTAAGGATTGCTAGGATCTGTGGCACATGAGATTGTTCATCGAACGTCACGTGCTTGTACCCCTCTTCAAAATGGTGATGCTGCACGCATAACATGCATTTCCTAGTGTTCTTAGGTAATTGACTCCAATGCCACCAATCATGTTCCTCCGTTACGTCTCTCTTCTTCTAATACTTCTTTCCTCCATTTATTACGATGGTTACGGAGAATTGTTACCGATCATTAGCTTTGGCATGGTGTTGCTTACATTTTAGCTGCATCTTCGTTCGGTTATACCCCTTCTCGGCTCTTACATATAATCTTATATTAGTGAGTTGTTTTACATGTGATTGTTCAATCACACTCTATGCTTCTTTGTGGTTAAGGGTCTTGAAACTCATGTTATGCTTGTTGAAGGACATGGGGCTAATAGCTTATATAAAATTGATACTCAACCAGCCGTTGACTAGTGACTGGCATCTTTAGATTTGGTATTCTCCTTTCTAGTTTGAAAGTACTCTATACTTTGAAAATGATGCTACATGAATTATCTCTATCAAATTTCCCATATGAAAAAAGTAATATAGACATGCATTATCAATCGTCATTTTCTCTTGTTAACGAGCTTAGTGACTCCTAATTCTCTCTCATGCATTCATATATATAGAACCATACAAATTTCAAAGTTTATTCGGATTTCGCTATTTTGCTATGTTTATTGATCATTTTTGTATGACGTGGCACTTCTTGCTTCATGATTGTTTCATATATAATTCTTGTCTTTTGTCAAAATTCTTCGCATCGAAAATGCTCATGCTAGTCGGTATTGCTAGGATCTCTGTGGCACATGAGAGTATTTATCGAACGTCGCGTGCTTGTACCCCTCATCAAAATGGTGATGCTGCACGCATGAATCGACATTTTTTGGAGGTGTCCCTATCCATATTCAGTTGAATATTCCGTGCAATAGTAGAAGTTTGGTTTGCTTACACTGTGTTATGTATGCCTTATGCAAGGTAGTCAAAGGTGCAAGGTGCACTCGACGCAAATGATCTATCGTCCGAGGCATAAGGCATGCGTCCGAGCGGAACGAGACACAAAATTATATATATATATATACACACACACACTAAATTACTAATGTAAGAAATAAAACAAACATGTTAAAAGTTTAATATAACCAAGTGAACTAGCAGCACTAGTAGTCAAAAAAATTAAGAAGGATTTATGTACAAAAATTCAGTTCAAACTATACTTGAGAGACCGAGTTATGTAAAAAATTAGTAAAAAAAAAACCAGAGAGAGAGAGAGAGGCTCACCGGAAGGAGCCACCGCCGCCAGCGGCAGGTAAGTACTCGAGTTTTTTTTTTTCCTTCTCAGTTCATCTTCCTGGTGCTCTTTTTTTTCTTTTCTTTAACCTGCCGACAAATGTACTTCTTTCCTGCTCTTTTTTCTTTTTTCCTTTAACCTAACCTGCTGTCATGTATAAATTTGGCTGTTGCTCTTTTTCTTCTTTAAACTGCTTTTTTTTTCTTCTTATGGACTGTATAAATTGGCCCATATGTTAATTTTTACACATGCATGCCTTTGCTGTTCCACAACGCCTTGGGAAAGGAGCACCTGAAGGATTGTGCCCTGCCTAGAGAGTAATGAGGCGTTGTCCCTGCGCCTACGTGCAAGGCTCGCCTTAGGCGCGCATGGGACACGCCTTTGACTACACGGCCTTTCGTCGTGCTCAACCACGTATCTTCGTTTCTTATTCTCTTTCCATCTAAAGAGTTGTTCTTGGTAGTTCATAAGGTATTTTGGTTGCACCTAATATCTTTATCATCTCAGCCCGGGTTTAACAAATTTTCTCTGTTGGCTTCTAAATATGTTTTTGTTGGCTATTCTAGGAGAAAGGCAATCCGTTATTCTCCTTCTGCTCAGAAGACAATAACATCTACCGACATTATTTTTCGAGCAGTGACATGAAGACGATAACATCTACTGGCGTTATTTTTCGAGCAGTTAGAAGAAGATAACATCTACCAACATTATTTTTCAAACAATAACCCTACTTTCCACCTCCCTTGTCTTCCGACGTTATTTTTTGAACATGACCCTACTTTCCACCTTTCTCGTCTTCTCATCCTTAACCAACTGAACCTCCTCGGCCACTTATATTTCCAGACGAGCCATTAGTTATTCCTTTATAGCGATCGAGTCTCCTACAAGGACTTAATCTCCTCTTTTTTTGCCCCCCTTGCTAGTGTAAGTAGCAGGTTGATATTGTACGACTTATATCTCAGCCTTTATTTGTTCCTACTCTGGATGATCTCCTTATTGCCTTGCGTAAGGGACATTGCACTTGCACTATGCAACCGATTGCGAATTTCGTTTCTTACCATCAACTCACTCCAAGTTTTTGTTCTCCCTTTTCCCTATTTCTCCTCCTATTTCAATAAAGGAGGCACTTTAGCATCCAAGTTGATGAGCTGTAATGGATGAGGAGACACATGCTATGGTCTAAAGGCAATTGAGATGGTGTTCCCTTATCTACAGGATACTCCCCTGTGAGTTGCCCATGGGTCTTAATGCTAAGTATACTTCAGATGAAATATTAAAAGCTTGTTTGGTGTTGCTGTTGGAATTTACCAATAATATGACATTGATTATGAGGAGACATTCTTGCCACCGACCAAATTTAGTACCGTTTGGGTTTTATTCTCTTTTGTCATTCATCGTCGATGGTCATTAGTCATTATACTGGCTAGTTATTAAAAATGCCTTCCTTAATGGCGACATGACTAAGAGTACCTGCATGCAACAACCCCTTGTTATGAGAGCTACAGAGAGTATGGAAGCATCTCTCGTGATCTCTCCTAAAAGTTATTTATGGCCTCAACTAGTCTTTCTCGAGCTTGGTTTGACAAGTTGCAGGTTTACATGAAGTGTTGTCGATTCCTCTCTTTATTCACTAAGCTAACTCATGGCACAATGATTCCGTTCTTGTATATGTGCACGACATTATGGAGATGACCATGCTGGCATTACCAAGGTCAATACCCATCCATCTGCTTATTTTCATTCCAAAGACCTTGTTCCCTCGTGCTATTTCTTGGGCACTGAAGATTCAACAAAAAAATTGTCTTGATACTATAAATGATTCTGGTTTCTCAACATGTTGACCCAGTAATACCCCAGTGTAGCCGAATCTGGGGCTCTCCATTCTTAACTCCTTCGACTCTCTTGCCCAATTCTGATATATATTGATGCCCTGTGGGTTAGGTCATTAGGTGATTGTCACTCGTCATGTTCTCTCCTTTGTCATTAGAACGTCAATCAATATATGCACTCACCGAGGATCTCCCATCTTCATGTCATTGAGTGCATTGTCCGTTATTTGAAGAATTTTCCTAGTCAAGGACTTGTCTATCATCCCCTTTTCTCTCACTCTTACGACCTATGCAAATTGCCGACTATGTTGGGCCTATATACGATCGACGATTTCTTTGAGGGCAATTTTGTCAACCTAGAACATCAAGAAACATACACTTGTAGCCTATTCCTCAACTAAGGCTGAACGTCGCTCGATGACATATGCTATTTCCGAGCTTACCTGGCTCAAGAGCCTTCTCTTAGATCTTGGTGTACCACTTTCCTCCATGGCTTCACCATATTCCGACTTTATCTCATTTTGCCGACATACTAATTCTTTGCCTCGGCGACTTGTCTTCACCTTATTTCCGAATGGGTTTTCTCGACATCTTCGCTCCAATTTTCATGGGAGTTTGTATATTAGCTCTTTTTATGTATTTTTTGCTTTATTATTATTATTATTATTAGCCTAAGTTTTAGTCCCCATATCAGGCAACTTCTAGGCGAGACCTACCATCTCCTATATATTGTATTATCTTTTCCCAAAATAAACTAAGTTCATTATTATTTGCAACTTCGCAACAAATATAAATGTTCAATTGTTTAATATAATTTATTTTGATTCTTAAAACTTGTAAGTGTGCTTTCATGTCCCATTTTTTGGTTTTTGGTATGTCTAAGGCTTAGATGTTAGCGATATTCATAATATGTTATTTAAAGCCTGCAAGTTCTTGACAATATCTAATGAGCAGTTTATGAAAGGAAAATTGATTCCTTAAAAAAAGTTATGTTATGATGACAATAGTTTCATATGTTGTATTTTAGTTTAAATACTCAACTATATATATATATATATATATATATATATATATATATATATATATATACACACACACACCATACCATGAGGCATTTTGTTTTAAATCTTCGATAAAAGTTCAAATTTCTACACCCATCTGGTTGCGTAGTTATTCTGTCTACATTATCAAGAGGATCATGTCGAACCTGTCTGCACGTGTTAATCACACCCTTGAGTGAATGACAACCTTGTCTCTGAAGTATCCACGGTATCTTTCACAGGGGAACCTAAAGTTTCTTTGGTGGAATGAAACATGGATGATTGGTTCAAGGAATAATGCTTTATTTACACTGGTATCAGAAGGCGTATGCTTCCTGTTACATCATGAGACCTAGTATTGTTTAATATGTGCTGCTGTTATGTTCTTACCCTGTAAGTAGTTATCTGTTTTCTGTATCAGCCCTTAGATTTTATGCTATAAGAGTAGTCTGGCCAATCTTGTTAGTTTTAATGATAGTGGTTAGCATTGCTAAGATATATTGAAACGATAAAATTTGTGTCCATTCTGCAGACTGATCAAAAATTACGTGTATGTGACATTTGTGGAGCTTTCCTGAGCGTCTATGACAGGTAAAATTGTTGCATCTCTTAACCTTGCAGTTACTGTCATGTCCCTAGGATTTGTGGCTGCATTAGGCTAGCATTTGGGTCTTCAAGTAATACAGATTTTGACCTGGGTATTACACCTTGTTACCAGCAGGCTTTTTGCCCAGTTTTACGAGGAAAACTTTTGCTGCTAAAGAATGTGCGTTTTTTTTGTTTCATGCTAGTAAATTATATTTTAGATTTTCTGGGTAAAATGTGTCATAACCAGCAGGAGCTCTATAAAAACTATATGCATCAGATTGTTAGTAAGCTATTCTTATTGTTGTATGGATCTCAGTGATCGTCGTTTGGCTGATCATTTTGGAGGCAAACTTCACTTGGGATATATGCAAATTCGGGAGAAGTTAGCAGAAATGCAGGTGAGATTCTGCTGTTTTTAGCCTTTCCGTTTGCAGCTTTGTTTGTTTGATTCCCTTGTACTTCCAATTCTATAAACAGATCTATTATCCTGCTTATGCTTGGATACCAAAGATGTAAATTTAAATCACAAAGGAACCCTCCCCTAAAATTTGCATGTTATATTAGTCTTGTGATATCTGTTTGTCCTGATCGCGTTGAAGTCCAAACACTGAACATGTTGGTCAGATGCTGGTAATGATACACATTCTGCCATAAAGAGTTTCAGTTATGTCTGGCATCAGTGAGTTTTCGGTTATGTGGTTATGTTTGAATCATGAATCATAGTTTGTAGTATTGGCCGATACCGATCCGATACGACCAATATCGATATTGGGGCTCTCTTTTTCAGTCAATTCAACAAAGAAAATTGAACGTAAAAGACCAATCAACATGGGTGTAAAAGCATAGTAGGGTTCTAAAAGCATGTAAAAGAAGAAAATTTATCTACCGCAGGTAAACCAATCGGCAATGGTGACTACTGTTTTATTCAATTCCAAAACAACTAAGAAACAACACAAGAAATATTTAAAGTTAGTCCTAAATGTATAATTTTTTTTCTTTTAAAATTTTAATGATTTATCAATAATTATTTGCTTTCTGATACCAAAAATCTGATACTCCGATCCGAAACCACCGATACCGCCAATCCCAATACTCATAAGAAGGGTCTGATACCAATTCCGATAGTGCGAACCTTGGTTGTGAGTCTCATTAACTTACTGTATCATGCCTCCAAGATATCTGATGGAGAAATACATATTAATTAATAATATATGCTATTCCATAGCAAACATGCTGAGGCCAGTTTGCTAGGAGGCTATTTTCTTTCTTTCGTATGTGCTGGATTCTAGCCCATCATGCATCAGTTTTGTGGTCAATAGGCTTTCTTGTCAAAACAGGTAAATTAGCTTTAGGATGAAGTTCTGCTTCCTGCATTAGCAGATAGATGCACGGCTAACTGTTTAGTTTTAGTTGATATCTGTTGGTGTGAACGAGTATAGAATATTCATATAGTTAGATGTTCATGAATATTTGTGTTGGCCTTTAGTGGCAGGTATTATCCAGTTAGATAAAAATATAATTTCTCTTTCTATTGCCTTTTCTTAGTTGTTCAGGGGTTACTGTCTAAATACTGGGACACCACTTTGTCAACTTATTTAGTTTTTGTTTAAATATACTGAATTATTTTATTCATAATAAACTATAGTAGATGTGCTTTTTTGTTTAATTGTTTGTTTTTAGGATGCATTAGGTTTTTCCTTAGAAGCCAGAAACTCCTAGAAGGTCAACGAATCTCAGTAAGAATCTCGATTCGACAGTTCTTATTTGGGAGCTCGCTTTTCCGACGACGGAAACTCGTTTCTCCGGCGACGGAAGCGCGTTTCTCCGACGACATGAGCGTTTTCCATAATATGACCATAATTTTAAAAGATGACATAAATGTTGGGAAGAAAGTTAGAAGATTTTTAATACATGTTTATCAAATTACCAAGAAACTAAAGATTATTTACCTTGACATCATAAAAAATCAACATGCGAATGATCTCTCTGTAACTTCGAACTGAACTTTATAAATTCTAATAAATATTAAGATATTTATAAGTTTTGATACCAATAATTAATAAACATAAATTATTTATTAGCGCACGCTAAAATCACGCTCTCAACTTTAGACTCTTCTAAGTAGTCGCGTTCCCCCGCTTCCGCTTCTGGCTTCTAAGGATTTTTCATACAAAAATATAGCAGCACCATGCATGGAGTGTTTCATATATATATATATATATATATATATATATATATATATATATATATATATATAGAGAGAGAGAGAGAGAGAGAGAGAGAGAGAGAATAAGGGAGGTGAGGTACTACCTCATGGTGAGGTGGCTATGTCTCACCCCCCATGCTATCATCATGCACTTGCACACTTTTCAAAACATAATAATAGCATAGGGGGGTGACACACAGCCACTAGGGGTGCAACTCGGGCAGGTTAGGTCGGACTTGAGGTCAACCCGAGCCCAACCCGATGAATCATAAGTCTGACCCGAGCCCAAGCCCGGCCCGACTTCGGGTTCAACGTATGAAGCCCAAGACCAAGCCCGGGGGATCGGGTTTGGCTCGGGTTGGGTCGGGTCCATCGGGTTTATCGGGCTCTAATATAATATTTGAAATAATTTTAAGCAAAAGTAATCTTAAACACATAATCAAATAGCAATCAAGTCTTGATCATTACAAAATATAAACTAAAATATAATTTAAGATGAGGAGTTGAAGAGTTTGGGTAGAAAAGTTTAGGCTGTAAACTTTTTATTTAAGAAGTATATATATATATATATATATATATATATATATATATATATATATATATAAGCCGGGTTTCGGATTCTTCGGGTAACCCGACACATGAACTCGAGCCCAACCCAATTTTTGATCGGGTTCAAATATTTTAACAAAAACCCAAACCCGAGTATCTTCAACCCTAACCCAACCCATCAACGGGTTTACTCGATCGGGCTCGGGTTTAGTCCGCCCAAGTTGCACCCCTAATAGCCACCACCATAAGGTGGCACCTCACCTCCCTTTCTCTCTCTCTCTCTCTCTCTCTCTATATATATATATATATATATATATATATATATATATATATATATATATATATATACACATGTGCATGAAGAAAAGAATAAACTAGAAGGTTGTACGCTGAACTCTCTGAGTGGAACAGAAAACGATGAAATAGTTAGCGGTGTAAGCCACATTTCAATGACTAGGACAATAAATTGAATTGTTATGGGGAGATAGTCAATATTGAAGTATGACTTCATTGAGAGGAAGTCTAAGAGTTGCATATGAACTTATCAATTTGAATTTGGGTGCAAAGTATAGTTATAAGATGAAAATTAAGAAGGGCCAATGATCGAACGATGATAGGATACAAAGTATTGCAGGACGAGTATGCCACAAGATTCAATATTTATTTGCTAAAAGAAAAGTTTCACAAGAAAAAAATATCCTACGAGAAGCAAGTTTGGAGAGGAGATTGTCAAGACTTGGTAGCTCAAGTGGCTAGAGTGGAGACATAAGACCAGAAGGGACGATGTTCGAATCCCGGTGGGAGGCGATCATGACAAATATATATATATATATATATATATATATATATATATATATATATATTTGAAAAAGGTACTTTGTATATATAAAATTTGAGGAGTTATAAGGCAGATCTTGGTGGAGACTTAAAGTTCTCCATCACTTTTACATCGAATTCTATATTGTGTATCACCCCAATAGTGGGCGTCTATTGTTTCTTTCCTTCCAAATATGTCAGACCGCAGCCACCAACCGAATCCTTGCTGTATTGTACCACTGGGAACCCCGGTTCCTTTCGGCTATGATATCTGCCACCTCCTCTCTCCAGCTCCGAGAGCCATGAGTCTGTAAGCTGAGCTGAGAACACTGATGTTGCCAAACGGATGATGAGAAGGAACATCTAAAGAATATGTGCTCCATAGATTCATGGTCTTGCTTGTATAGCTCACACAGTTGTGATGGAATCTGCACACAAAACCTTACCAGACGGTCTCGAGTAAGCAACTTTCCAAGACAAAGTTTGTACAAGCAAAATTGTATTTTGGAGGCCACCCCTTTGGTCCACACCACCTGAGCCAGCTCCATGGGAGGGTGTACCTCCCTAATAGACGCATAGACGATCGATTGGAGAAAGATATGCTGTCCGGTGTCTGTCCACACCCATCGATCCCCATCCGTACTCTCAGTATCCACATGGACCGCTTCAATCTCCTGCCGAAACTGTCTCGTCATAAGGTGAAGGTTCGCTCGCCCATAGAATAACGCTCACCCGGGCCCTCATTTCCGTCGTTGGTAGCGCTTGCCTACCAACTCGATCCGCCTAGCTCACTTGGTTGGTCCAAGGATCCCACGACAAATCAGTAGTCTCTCCATCTGTCATCGATCTGGAAATAAGCACCTTCAGAGTAGTCCGATAGGAGAGAAGGTTCTTCCAAGTAACGGAGTCGTTGCTATTTACTCTGATCTTCCAAAAGGACTGGTCCTTCGTATACCTCCCCTTCATCCATACCGTCCACAAGGAATCCTAGGCGAGAAATCGCCAAGCTTGTCTCACTCCCGCAGTCTCGCGCAGGATCCGCAAAGACTGTAGGTCGACACCTCCCTCCTCCCGAGGTCTGTAAAGAGTCGTTCAGCCTATAGAGTGTAGGCCTCCTCTCCAAATGAAGTTGGCACAAAGTCTTTCTATTGTACTAATGGTCGCAGACGACAACATGAGAGTCTGCAGCCATAATCGAGCGATGGCATAGATGACGGATCGAACTAGCTCAATGCGCCCTCTAAAGGATAAGCTCTAGGCATGCCACCCCTCCAGACGTCGCTGAGCATAGTCCACCAGACTTTGGCATTCGGTCTCTTTGGCGTAGTTGATAGATAACGGAATTTCCAAATATTTGACTGGTAACTCTCCCTTCTCAATACCAAGTAGAGCCTTCTCTTCCGTTTGCTGACAATGCTTATTGAAGTAGGCTATACTCTTATACTTGTTCAGCTGCAAATCAGTCAGGGAGCCAAACCGTTCCATGATTCCGTTCAAAGCCATAATCCCACGCCGCGAATGAACCAGAAAGACCAGCAAATCATCCGCATAGATAAGATGGGATATCTGAGGATGCACCCGCTTGTATAGCGGGGTGATCTGGCCTATAGACCGCCACGTCCATAAGCAAGGTGAAGTACTCCATGACCAAGGTGAAAAGGTATGACGATAGCGGATCCCCTTGCCGAAGTCCTCTAGAACTGCTGAAGAAGCCATACGGCTGACCCCTGACAAGGACAGAGAACGAGGGCGTAGAAATGCAGACCCGGACCTTATCCACCCAAGTACGATTAAATTCCATAGCAAGCATAATATGGCACACGAACTTCCTATTTACCGAGTTATATGCCTTCCGCAGATCTAGTTTGACACACACTTTATCTTCTTCCGGTTTGTTGAAGTCCCGGATCAGCGCATGGGCAAACATACTGTTATCGGCAATAGACTGTCCCTTCACAAAAGCCGCTTGGTTACTAGACACCAGGCCCTGCATAATCTGCTCCATTCGTCTGTACATCAAGTGAGTGATAACTTTATATATAAAGTTGCAACAGGAGATAGGCCGAAAATTACTAAGAGACGTCGTTCCTTCCTTCTTTGGTATAAGCGTTAGAAAAGTACGATTTAGCTCCTTAAGCAGCTTGCCATTGTCAAAGAAGTCACGGACAATCTCCAGCACTTCCTCCTTCAGATTATCACAATGTACTTTATAGAACTGACTCCCAAAACCATCTGGGCCAGGAGATTTGTTCGGATCCGTATGACGTACAATAGCTTCAATCTCCTCCATAGTCACTGGTGCCAGAAGTACATTGTTACCCAGAGGGGTAACCAGCCTCTTGCAAACAATCTCCGAAAAGTCAGATATATAAGAAGTTTGATTGTAAAGCTCAGTATAGTACCTGACTGCTTCCTCCTGTAATGCAGTAGCATTAACCACCTCTTTGCCATCAGTCCCATATAACTTAGAGATATGATTGCGATGTTGGCGAGCCCGGATGATATCATAGAAGAACATCGGGTACTTGTCGCCGTCCCGCAGCCAGCTGCATTTGGCTCGTTGAGCCAGTTCGATCTCTTCCAGTGTGCGTAGGGCTCCGACTTCCTTACACAGGTCCTGCTCCGCCACTGCAAGGTCGCTATTGAGAATGTCCTCCTGTAGAGCAATCTGTGCCTCCCAAAGCTGGTCCTCCTTATCTGTGAGAGAGGTATGTTGTGAATCTTTCGTCCATAATTTCAAACCCGCTTTCACCCGCTTCAGCCTCTGAACCATGCAGAATTTGGGGATTTCCCTCAACAGGAGAGCCCCAACCCGCCTGGAAAATCTTCGCATAATCCGTCGTGCAGCTCCATTTGTTGTTGTACCTGAATGGCCGTGCCTTTTGGGGGACAACTGTCGATAGATGGATGTGAACTGGCAAATGATCACTCGTACCAGCTGGGAGGCACTCAACAACCACATCCGGGAACATTGTAAACCACTCCTGATTCGCCAAAGCACGATCAAGTTGGCAAGCAACTCGTTTGTGTGTGGCCTTATTATGCCAAGACCAGATGTGGGGAGGCACTCAGCAACCACATCCGGGAACATTGTAAACCGCTTCCGATTCGCCAAAGCACTATCAAGTTGGCAAGCAACTCGTTTGTGTGTGGCCTTATTATGCTAAGATCAGATGTGACCCGTTCTCTCCACTGCCTGCAGCCCAGAGCGCAGAAGACAACTTTGGAAGTCCTACAGGACTCCGTCTGGGACACGCCGACCTCCCACTTTTTTCATGACTGAAAAGTAGGGCATTGAAGTCCCCCATCAACAACAATGGCACATGGAACGGATGCTCAGCTACAACACTAACTTGGGAAATCTCCTCCCATAAAGCTTTCCGCAGCCGCCTGTCGTTGTTGCCATACACCGCTCCCAAGATGAAAGCCATCCCCCCTTTATTAGTGAAGGACACAACAATCAGCTGATCTGACAAGTGAATTACCTGGCCAGTCCAGCTTTTGTTGTCCCAACTCATCCAGATACGCGCCACCCCTCCTACCTCCAGGTTATGCATCTGACACCACTGATGTTAGGTCCTACGTTGTAACAATCTAGGAGACATAATTTTAGTCTCAAGTAGTGCTGCAATGGAGCAAGCATCCCGTCTCAGCACCTCTCTGATCTCCTTCCTTCTCCCTATCGCATACGCACCTCGGACATTCCAAGTTAAGATAGACATTTAATATCCGTGGGATGACCCCTTAACATCTCCAGAGTCGCCATTAGGGGAAATAGCGTGCTCCATCATCTGACCTCCAGTCGCTGCGTCTTCCGGAGACGTCTCAAGAGGTGGGCTAAACCCGCTGAGATCACCTCTACTGTCACAATGGACCTTCCATCTGGGATTAGCTACGCAAAGATCAGATGTGCCCGTAGTCAGAATCTCTATCGCCTCCTGCCCTCCATCCTCTCTAGGTATCACCGTCCGGCGCTTCCTGCTTGTGCTCTCCTTCGGCTGGTTGGTATGTTCTATCACCTTCATTCCGTCGCGCCCATCCGGTCGGCCTGAAGACTTGTTTCGTCTCCATTCCGCTCTCAATTCCCGCCTCAATGCCATGATGGCCTCCAGTATTTGTCATGTCTCCATGAGTCTGCATTACCCGGTCCGCCCGCTGAGAGAAAGGATTAGCCTGGGCTGTAGCAGCCCCCTGCACTGGGTTGAACCTCCTCCATCATAGATGTGGTCGCCTCCTGCGGATGAGGTACCCTACTACCTATACGAAGTCCTCTACCTCCAGGAATATCATTCTCGTCCTGTCCTCCCATATCCCCGACCTCCCCTACCGGGCATCCTTTCGAGGGGTGCCCAAAATATTTACAATGGCAACACACTGGAGGCACAAACTCATACTGCACCGTCTGGCGAAAGACTCCGCAGGAAGGCACCTCAAACTCAACAAAAGGTGGCAAGTCAGCACTCGCATCTACTTCAACAAAGATCCGTGCATGGCAATCTTCATTATCATGGAGATACTCCAATGATTAGCTGGTAAACCCGGTAGTCTGATCCAGACTGGAACTGTGAGGAGGACTTCACGCTCATAAGTCGACTCAGGCATCCATGCCGTCATGATAATAAGCCTGCTATCAAAGGTCCACGGTCCTCCCTGGAGGACCCGCTCCATGTCCTTCTGTAAGCAGAAACGCACGAGGTAGAAACCATTTTCTCGTGAAAAAAATTCCATACTGTCCCTCGGTCTCCAAACTCGCACCGCGTACGTCCGGATCTGCCCGTAGAACGGTCTCGAGCCAAGCACATATAGAATGACCGAGTTACGCCAGTAGTCCACGGTCTCTGCAAGATCTTCCTCTGTCAGTGTCGTCCGAAGTGTTGTGCCCATCATCTTCGGTTGAACATAAGAATTGTGTGCTGGCAAGCTATCCCCCCCCCTCCATTCAACATATCTGCGTATGATTTCGGCACCCCGGTCTTACGTTGTTCTCCAACTACCTGCTTGCCCTTACCCACCGTCGACCATCGTTGTTGAGGCATTGGTGGTATGGACACGTTATTTGGCATTTGGCGAGACCTCCCTTCCGGCCTCCTAGCCCCCCATCGCTAATATATCTCCGTACTACGTGACCACCCCTATTGTGGTCGCCCCTCGAAGTCCCACCTAGCCGACAAGCTTCGCCAACCCCTTTCAAGTTACGCCTTCTAATCAACGTTGTCCACCCCGCCGCCTCCTCCGAGTCATCCCGTCGATCGCCTCTACCTAATGCCTTCGACCCCGGTCAGAACCCGATCCAAGCCATCACCGCCCCTAGCCGACCCCCTGTTGGCCGTGACGCCCTTGACCGCTTCTCCGTCGCTCCCGCTACATTGGTCATGGTCCGACCAGGCCCAGCCGCGCCGCCTGAGGCCTCACCGCCACCGTCGGCGCCAGCAGCTCCCGCGCCGCCACCCTCCGCGTTTGTCCTGGCCAGGCGCTTCCGGATCGATTCTGCCCTAGACAGATTGTCGCCGTCGCCGCCTTGGCCGCCACTGCTCGCGCCGCCCTCGGTTGGCCCCCTGTCGGCCGCTCCCACCCTGGCCGGCCCACTGCCGGGGCCGCCAGGCTCCCAGACACGCCCGACCCTAGTATCCACAATCGTTTGTTCGTCCGCTCCCGTGTTTGCCATAATATATATATATATATATATATATATATATATATAGAGAGAGAGAGAGAGAGAGAGAGAGAGAGAGAGAGAGAGAGCAGTGATCTAGAATCACCCGGGTGGTCTCATAAAATGCAACCACCCTATGTTACATCACTTGGATTTAAATTTGATGGATGAGATGAAAAGGTGGTGGGGCCTACGCCTTTTAATCTCACCTTTTCAATTCAAATCCAAGTGATGTAACATAAGGTGGTTCCATAAATATGGAACCACCCAGGTGGTTTTGGAGAAACTGATTTGATAGTAGATGGATAGTATTCAGAGTGTTTCAGTACTTAATGGTCAGTATGAGGAAAATTGTTGCATCACCATTCTCACAGAAACATGGCTTAGAATGTATAACACGCCAGATACATGCAAATTAGAGGACTTGTAATCCTGGTGCATACTGTAGTGCCAGCTGTACTTTGCTAATCTCATGACAGTTTTGGGGATTATTTTCTGTAAGATTCCTCCCGACTTTTATGCAGTGTTGTGCACATATGATAAGAAGACATGAATGTGTTAATTGCTTGGTATCCAAAAATTGTTTAGATCAGGAACTGTTGTAAAACCTGATTCGGGTGATGAATCTTTAACAGAACGGAGGGTTCTTTCCCTTTGTTTGATTGGATCACAAATCTTTTTAACAATTTATAGTTACTATAATATTGTGGTTATTTGCTAGATGAGATTAGTTCCATGTCTAGCAGTCATTTTGATTACTTCAATTTGCAAGTTGTTTTCCTTATAATAATATACCTTGACAGGAGGAGAGAAATAAAAGTCGAAAGGTGGATCGTTCTGAAGATGACAGAAGGTAACATTTTGCCTTCCAAGCACGTTTATAAATCTGGACTATGATTTCTAACATTGTTTTTATTGATTACTTCACTGTAGTTGACTATGACATGTACCTTTCTTTTTTATTTAAGGTCAAAAGAGCGAAGTGGAGATCGGGACAGGGGAGCAAGCCGTGACCGTGAACGAGATAGAGGGGACCGAGGTGGTAGTCGAGATAGGGGGGATCGCGGAAGTAGGGGCCATGATCTACATAATAGGGATCGTGGATATGATCGTGAGCAGGGTAGAGATTCTGATCGGTCTCGCAGTTATGATTCTAGGAGCAGACGAAGGTCTCGTTCTAGGTCCAAGGATCGAACTAGAGAGTATGATCGACACAGGTAGAAGCAATATAAAAAAAAAAAGACTTGATGCTTTTCTCTCAGTCATGATTGAACTTCAATAACTATATCTGTCATTTATGATCGTCACCTTCTCTGGTTGATGAACAGTCTTAGCATTGTCCTGCAGTACTGTTGCTGCTTCTTACCAGTTTTCTTTTTCTTCTTCCAACCATTGAGCTCCTGTTGCTCTATATGACCTGATGTGCCTGTGCAATTTCTATTCTTTGTTTGCACATTACCTTCACCCTTGTATTTCCAAATACTTATGCTAGGTCTTTTCATTTTGTTGAGAGTGCATGCTGACATATTGCCCTTAGCCCTTAATATTGCCAACCCTTGTGTTGTGTACTACTCTCTTTTACTTTGTGTTTTGTATCTGTCTATAAATTGGTGTCCTGTATAGTTTCCTGTCTGTTCGGTTTGCCCCATCTTTTACAGTGTATATATATCTGTGCCCATCTAATTTAACATAATCCTTGTTGGCTTGAGCATCTGTTGTGAATTTGCCCATCCTCGAACTGGCACAATCATTTGACTTCACTTTTTTTTAGGTACAACTTCAATACACGAATTCTTTCTTCTTATTTGGTACAATTAGTGCCTGAGTTTCAATGTTCAAATCAGGGAGCGTGTTTCTGTGCTTAGTTGAAATGCTTCCAGAGATCTTTGACACATTGAGATATCTGGTCCTATTTTTCTGTTTATCATGTGGTGTACAGTTCCTCAGAGAACCTTGCTACTGCTGACCAGTATGACACAAGCTATGAAATGTGATTTATTCTCAACTTGTGTATAAAGTGTTGATATATGAATTACTTGGTCCTTTTTGCCATATGAATTTAATATTGCCTTTTGAGATATTTAACACTGGCTACTCTTGTTTTGCTCTTTTTTCTCTTCTTGCAGGCGTCATGACCGATATGATCATTACTGAGTTGCTTCAACTTTGGCCACAAATTTGAAAGTCCGTATTTAACACTAGTGTACTTAGTGTTGATGGTGGTCTGGTATTCTGAGGTTTGTATCCCTGGATTGCCTTTTTTACTTAAAATTGTGTCCGACTTCGCACAATCGGGTAGACAATGTGTTTCAGGAACATCTCCCATAGACAGCTTTAGTAAATTATGTAACAGGATATGATTTGAAAAGTTAGATACGACAATGCCGGAAAAACTTGATTTCTGTTTCATATGCTTAAATATGGTGGAATTGTCAAATGCTTATGGTTGGCCTGAATATGTTCTTGTGCTCTTCAGTAGATTGTGCGTCACAAAATGGATATTGTTTAGCCCTCGATACTTTTTGCAGTTGCTTTACACAAATAACTGTTAGCAGCCATGGGATGGTTGTGCATTTCTCATTGACCAAGTAAATAATTCCGATGGAGCTTATAACTGCATTATGCTGTTTCTACTATCTAAGCACCTACTGTTCCTTGTGTATGGCTCCTTTATTAGGTGTATTGAGCTGAAATTCTGTTTACCGACCAATTGTGTTTGAACTTTTAAAATTCAAGCGTTTATTTTTCTGCTTGTTTAATGTATGAGAATTTGGCCTTGGGTCCTTATAGTCAGCTGCATTCTCATTGGCGGTGCTGTTTATTACTGCTTGGGTTTTATGGTGGTTCCGCAACAAAAACTTTTATTTTTTTGTCAAACCCAAGTTGCCTCGGTCGTTTGGTACAACAAAGTTTATCGGCAATGGTAAATATAGTAATATAGTATTGTGGGTAGATGGGTACAAAGGACATTTTCTTGATACTTACCCCCGTATGATGTGATAATTTAGCGATGGATTCTGGAATCTATCCCCTCAAGAATCCATCTTGTTCAAGTACTGTAAAATTTTGCCTTGCTGTCGGACTACGTTCCATACAACATTAAATGTTGTCAAAAGTCGGAATTTCGTCTGAGTTACCATGCCTCGACACCTTGGACAGATTTTTTGACTGAACATGTTGGATTATACAGAATGCTACTTTTCTCATCATATGCCAAAAGTTAGTTATTTTTTGTTTGTTTGTGCTTTAGGAGTTATTCACTAAACCCAATTCATTATGTGGAAAAATTATTCAGTGGGTCGGACATACCGGTGCAGCTTGTTTCTCTCTTCTTTATCTGTTTCCCTTTAGGGAATAATGAAATTGCATTAGTTTTAGGGGCTGTTTGGTTTGATAAAAGTGGAGTGAAAGTGAGAAAATTTTTTGCAACTGAACTTGCAAGAGTTCAGCTGGTTGGTTGCAAAGGATGAAAGTGAAGAATTTTTTCTTGATTTGAAAGGTTGCAGATCCTGTCTCTCCCTTTTTCATCACTTTCACCTTCCCAATTTTTTTTGAAGAAACTGGTAAGGATGAGGAAAGTGAGTCAAATGTCAGAAAAGTGGACAGGAACTGAAAAATAAGTGGGTTTTCCGGCTGGTGGAGGCGGTGTTGGAGCCGATCCCTGATCCCTGTCGCTGTTGGAGCCGACGCCGCCCCAGAAGATCCGATTTTCCGTCGATGCTGTCGTTCCTTGTCGTCGAGCTCCGCCACAAAAGATTTTGAACCCTGCAGCTAGAGCGGACGAGCACGCCAGGTGACAGCGGAGGTCGGCTAGGGTTCGCGGCAGATGAGGCGGTGGAGTTTTTGGGATATAGGATTTGGAGGAAATGGAGGGAGGAGATGTATGGAGAAGAGGAGGAAATGGAGGGAGGAGGAGATTTATGGAGAAGGAGAGAGGGTCGGCTAGGAGATGTATGGAGGAGGAAATAGGGTTCTGTATTTTCTAGGGGGAAGAAGAAGTGCATAGCTGCTAATAATATATCCGTTTACCACATTTAGTTAAAAATATTAACATTCAGATACTATTATTATTATTATTATTATTATTATTATTATTATTATTAAAAATTTAATTATAATTTGATTCTTTGAACATAAAATTCTTTGATATTTAATTAGTAAAAATTTAATTATAATTTGATTTGTTTATTTATGATAATTAATGTGTTTTTCAATTATCTCCAACCCTAACATCCACTTTCAACATTCATCCAAAAAAAAAACTCCTTTTCTCTCCACTTTCAACAACCATCCAAACACCAAACTCGTTTTCTTCCACTTGCAGGAGACAAAAAATACTATATCCAAACATATTTTGGAAAGTGCCACTCGCTGCAAGTGCACTGTAACTCAACCTGTTGTAAGTGTACTTTTACACTTTCAAAGACTTACTTCTATCCAAACAACCCCTTATAACATACGATAAAAGTGCCTTTTCACGTGTTGCAACAAGAAATGGTTTTTTAAATAAAGTGGTAGTGGGAGGGGATGCAAGGGGGTTGACTTATCAAAATAAGGAGGTCTACTATATTTCAGACAATTGGAGGTTGTACAAAATTTCATACAGAATTTTGAATTAATACTTCAGAGGGGTTCAAGAAATATGATGAATTCATGAAATTCAAAGACATACAAGAGTGGACACACCCAGGTCATCTACGAATGTGGCAAGAATCTCTTTTAAGTATCTGAATCTTCTGGCTCTTTGATGATAAGATTGTGGCACGAGGAAGGGTTGAATGACACACTATGATGGCGGAACGGACTTGCCATCGTGGATGACAATAGCCAAGTCGATCGGTGGTGAAGATAACTGGACCACCATTTGGTGAGAGAGAAGCGGTGCCGCAAAAACTCCGACAAATGGCCTGATGAAGCATCCGCACGAAGGTTGCTTGAAAACCTCATGCGAGGGTTCCGAATCCCCGGAACGGCTGAGTCCACAACCAAGAAGGAGAGAGAACAAATCTCAGAACTCAAAGAAGAATTTGACTAAAAAGTTGTTATCCAACTGCATACAGAAGGTGCCTATTTATAGGACTTTTATGATAACCTAGCCTTAATCAAACACAAATTTTATTCCTAATCAAATAAAGATAAAGCTATCCTAGTAAAAGAGAGTCAAAATAAGAGTTCTAAAAGAAATATGATTCTTAACAGCTTTATCATAAAAAAAGATAAACTAAAAAAGAAAGAAAAATGAATTCTAGAAGGATTTAGAATTAGAATCCACGCTACATCATTGAGGAAAATCATTTTTAGCAGCATGCTATGTATAAGATTTTTTGTTCCATTGAGACGATGTTGTATAATATATCAAGTCAAGGGGTTTAATTGGACGGTTTTTGATATTTTTCGGAGTATTGATGGAATTCTCTTGAACTCTAATGAGACTTTCCTCAGTTTCAAGAAGCTCTAAACTTTCTTATCATGTGAATACTTTATTATGAAGCATTGAAAATATCTAGGTTCTAGAAAGTTTCCACCATTAGATGGTGGACACATGATATAATCTTAGTCATTCTTGTAAAGCTCTTGAGGCTATTAAAGGGAAAGACCTTATTTGTTCTCACCACCCAATAAGTTGTAAGCTTTGTAGTATTGTGAACTTTTTAACATTCCAATCTTTCTTTTGCTTCACATTTTTTAATTCTTGCCTTAACAATCTAGCTAAGCGTTTGGCAAGAGTGTCTTCGAGGGGAAGTCATGCGCCGCACAGAGCGAAGTGTAGGCAAAAATACTAAGTCCGTGACAAGCAACAACTCAAGGATCTTCTTCTGGACTGTCTCCATATTAAGAGTAGGGGCTTGTATCTATGAAGTTGATGTGAACCCATTTTCACACTCGTTGTTTTATGTTTTTGGAAATTAATTTTCTTAGTATGTAGAAACGTTGAGCACCTCTAGAGGAGGGGGGGGGGGGAGAGGAGATGAATAGAGTGCATGTGTGTGTGCATCAGAATAATAATCACCACTTAAAAACTATATGGCAATGACCAACTAATATGAAGCAGGCAGTATTGTAAAGGAAGGAGATCCGAAGAAAAACAAATTCAAACACCGGGATTTACACTTGTTTTTCTCTGAGAGGACTAGTCCAGTCTCGAGTACTCTGCTCGCTGTTCAATCCATTATGCAGTGAAATACAAGATTTAAATCCGAAGTGCTTGCAACTCCTTATAATACGTGCTTTAATTCCGAAGAGCACTACCTCACATCCACAAGCCTTTGATCCGAAGGACTTGCCAACTTCAGAAACATGATGAAAACAAATTGGTTTTCAAGCTTCTTTACAACTTGACCAAACTTCTAACTTAAACCGGAACTAGCACTAGCTTGGCTAGGAGTTGTGGAGGCTTTGATTTGAAAGTGTAAAGCTCATAGAACACATAGAATAGAGAAGAGAGAAAAAGATGGGATGAGATGAAAAAAATGTTAAACTCAACTCTATTTATAGTGTTTTTGGAGACTAAACTCGCACATATTCCTTAGCGTTCAAAAAATCGAATGTTGAGCCGAGTCTGCAGGGTGATATGATCCAATGGAATACTGGATTAGGGTGACCGAGTTTGGTCCAAATTTGGTTCGAGTTGGGGCATAACTCGATCCGAGTTCGGTTGCCTATGACCCGATTGGTCGAAGTGTAGAATGAATTGGATTTTGGATTTGGGCTTTTATAAATGGGCATGCATTTTGTTTTTGTGGACTGAATATAATACTTACTGGGTAGCTTATTTAGAAGTGGACTTTGGAAGCTAAGCCATGTGTCGATCTCGTCCGATATACATTTTTCTTAGACTCAATGAAGTAGAAAATACATAATAAAAAGAAAAAAAATATCTTGATCAGCAATTTGTTCATTTTGGCTCGATGAAGACTTGATCAGACGCATCATAGCAATTTGTTGTAAACCAGTCATATTGTAGCAGTATATTATTTGTTATATCAAACTAGAGTTTTAGTCGGTTATAGAAATCAGGTATGACCATGACCTATGGGCCAATAATCTCCCCCATTTTGATAATTGATAAATTATAATTGATACACCAAATAATACTAGGTACATGATTGTAAGCCCCCTAGATTTTTAGATTTATTTATTTTTTATTTTATTTATTTTCTTTAATATAATTATTAATAAATATTTTTTTCTACTAGTATTTTTTGATCATTATATACTCTTTTTCGTAGCTTTGATTTTTTGAACACAAGAAACGCCAATATCTCGAACCGTCCTTAATATGTTCTAATCTAGACAAGTTTATCTTCATTTTGATATATTATGTCCCACTCAAACGTGTTCCCTTGTTTCTAATTTCGTCACACAACTTTCGGATCAATTTAGAAAAATTTATTATCTACTATAAAACTTGTACTTTCCAACTTAATTTTGGAAGTCGACATTGATCCAACCTAAATGACCCAATATATGGTTTTGAGCTATTTTGAGCCTACTACACACTTGCCAATGGTGTCCCACTCAATTGAGTTTCCATGTGCTACTCATTTTCAAATGGCACACGAGATCCATTTATAGACTTTTTGGTGTTCAATTCAATTCGAATAATTGTTCGGACCATAACCTAGTCAACCCAAATGTAATGCCCCGCACCGTACGGTGCATTACGCTGAGTCGATTGAGGCGATAAGGTATGAGTTTGACTCGAGGAGGTATAATTTCAAATTGAAGAAGTATTGATTGAGTTAGTTTCATGTGCAGATATCGAACATAGTCTCTTGTAATGAGTCAAAGCATAGGCGATAGACCGAATCAGTGCATAAGTGCGAATGAGCACGAAGTGCTCGTATGGTTTGCTTGGACGAGATAATCTTAAGGTATGATATACTTATATTTATTCTCTCTAATAAATATAAGTATTTATGATTTATAGATTTTTCCTGAAGTGGACAAATAATTTAATTAAGTAACATCTCGCATAAAATAGTTTTTACGAAACCAAGACCAACAAGGACCGATAGCAATTACGGTCAAAAATGTTTTCTCAATATTAGAATTGCACGCTTTTCGAAGATTCAAAAAATTCAGTGTTTTGAAAATACAAATATTCGAAAAATCAAGAAATTGATTAACAGAGGTTACAAGTCCGCTAAAACTAAGTTAACTTGCATAAAATTAAAAAAGACATGTAACACAACTAAGACATTTGTTTGTACCCAAGTATAGCTTGGATGCACAGTTTATCATATGAAATAAAACCAAAAGAAACAGTATAGTACATGCTGAAACTACATACAATATATAGTAAATAAGTAAGGTCTGGAGGTGGTTTGGTGATGTAACAATGTCCAAATGACAATCGTAGCAAGTCAACAAAAGCATAAAATTTAGAAGCAGAATAAACATCTATGGATGTTGAAATAAACATCATCAATATTTCCAAAATGGGTGAGAAAGTCAGAATAGTCAACCCATAAGTCCAATTTGGACACATGCAAAAATGACAATTTTGGATCACAATATGGTCCATAGATGACCCACTTTGCACCAAAAAATGTGCCAGAAATAAAGTATCTAAAGTCATCATATTATAGGTCAAACAAGTCCTAAATCAGACGATATATCCAGATTTTGACTTAGACGCACGGATCATAAAATTGCATGTCGAATCGGATTGTGGAGCTCATAAAACGCGATCCGATCAACTGTCTCAAAATTAGACGAAACTTGAGTCACAGGACAAGTCATATGCCACGAGTCAAATAGCGCGCGTCTCGTCACGATATATCGAGCGTGCACAAAATAACTAAAGTTTTTGCAAAAGCAATGATATGTGGTTTTTGATGGATACAAACTCATTGTGCACACGTAACCAATTTGAATTTCGTCAAATCCTATTTGCTAGGGAATACCGTACGCCCCTTTTGATGCAATCTGTACACAATGGGGTTGTCCGGTTTGTTGGGATGGACCTAATACCGGAGTTTTTCAAGTTTTTGGAAACATTTTTTTATAATTTTTAAACTATATTTTTATTGAATTTTAATTCAAAATAACTTAAATAAATTGTTGGTTTTTGCTCCTGGTTATGTTGTATATCTTTCAGAGAAATAAAAGTGACATTGATTTACAAAATTAAAAGAAATCCTCCTTCCAAATTAGGGATTTGGCTCGGTTTTCTGGTGTTCTATTTTAAACAAAAACCCAAATTTTTTGTGAACTTTGATTGGATTTTTCAATGGTTATTACTCCTATTTATTTAAAACTTCTTGATGGAGTTTAAAGGCGTATAGGTTGTTAATGCAACCAAGGAATCATATTAGAAAACAAGCAGTAAAGGAGGAAGAAAACAGACCTTAAACAGGGGGTCGGCTCAATTTTATGACTGTGCACAGTCAGGCAACCGTGGTGGTTCATGCGGTGCTACGGCGACTGCATGTAGTCGTCAGGGAGTCCAGTGGGTCGGGGTTGATCGCCAAGAATGGGAGAACTCGGAGAAAGCATCTGGGAAAGACTCGAGGATCTATAGAGATCGAAATTCAAGAAGTTCTGAAAAAAGAAGCTCGGTTATATATCGAGTTTAAATTCCTAATTTCAATCGAAATCAAATTCTATTTAGATTTGGATTTGACCTAGTCGGAAGAGATCTGGTAGAGAAATAGGATTTGATTTGATCAAATTTCATTTTTAAATGGGGAAGTTTCGATCAATCAAAATTCAAGTTTTTAAACTGAATTCCACGAGCGGGCTTTGCTTGGGTTGAGGGATAGGCACTGTTCATTCTTTCTTTTCTTTCCTTTCTTTAATTGAGTTAGTTTCTACCTACTTTATTCATGACATTAAATTATATTTTTTAAAAAAACTTATTTCTATATTGAGACTACACATAGAAAATTATATTTGTGCATATATAATTATGTACAAATAATTTTATTAGTTATTTGTGACATCTAGGAGGATAAGAGAGTAAACACAAACACAACATTTTATTCTAGTTTTTCTCTGAGAGGACTAGTCCAGGCCTGAAAATTCTTCCTCGGAGTTTAATCCACTATCTAGTGAAACACAAGCTTTAATCCAAATACTTGCCACTTCCTACAACCTCATGCTTCGATCCAAAGGACATGACGACTTTACAACCCTGAGCTTTGATACGAAGAACTCACGACTTGAAAGCTAGAAGGAAAAACTTGTTGAACCAAGCTCTTACAACTCTTGCAGACTTCTAAACTGAGATCGCACTTGGTACTAGAAGGCTGGGGAGTTGATCTTAGAGATGGAAAAGTTAAGGCTTTGAGGAATAGCTCACTATAGGATAGAAAGATTGAAGAAAGATGAGTTAGTAAGAATGGAAAAATCCATGTCTATTTATAGGATTTTTGGACATAATTTGGCCATAGTTCGGCCAAATTCTTTGAAGTTTTTTGATCGCTGGAGCAAAAAATCAGGGATTTCCAGACCGAGTGATTTTCCCAGGTCAACAGAGTTTGGTTTGAGTTCGGCCAGAGCTCGGTCCGAGTTCGGTTTTCTTATTTGGTATGGTCCATTGGATAATTTTGGGTTTGTATGTATGCATCAATTTCAGGCTTCTTGAGTGGGCTTGATGTAACTTTTGTAAGTGGACTGAGGTAGCTTTGTGAGTAGTTAGGTATTTCTTAGTTTTCAGTACGGCCCGACTCACATCAGTTTCCTAGATTCAATATAATATAAAATTACATTGCTTTGAAACATTAGAAAGACTAGACAATAAAGGATGCAGAGGTCTGGTGCAGATGTCTATCTTCAGTAATCTTCATCACGTCTAGTAATCGTGCCTTCGTATTCAAGCTATGTTTTAGTTGATTATCAGAATCAGGTTGACCATGACTAATTTATGTCAACAATCTCCCCCTTTATGATAATTAGCAAACCATGTTAATACAAATAAGATATAACATATACTAGGTAGCTTTTGATATGATAAGGTGTGTGAGCTTTTGATACGAGCTCTCCTGTAATATGTTGTTTCTTCTTTTTAGTGCAAAAGCTGGGAAAGGCTACTTTTAACATGTAAACCTATTTTGACTTAAAAAAATGAACTTGATAGACACAACTTTATGAAATATGAACTTGATATAGCACAACTCTAACATATTTGTCTTATATCATCATAACTCATATAAAAATTGATTAAACGCCATATATATCCTTTGTATCTATATCCTCATATATGTTATCCTCATATTTGTATTGTCATTTCTCCCCCTTTGTCATTTAATCATAAGGAAGTACAAGCTCCCCTGGAATAAATGACAAATATGCATGGAAGAAAAGAGCATACAAAAAGAGATTTACCGAGAGTGTGTAAAAAAATTGTCATAATATACTAATTCAGATAAAGAGTACATATTTTGATATATTTATAGGTATTGAAATATGATCATAGATAATGGAAGAGTGTAGAAATAGCATATTACAGCATTCCAAAATAACATAGTCCAAAACAAAAAGATGTCTCATACAATCATCTAAAACAAACATAAACTAAATAAAAATGATTTCATCAGAAGCATCTAGCTTCATAGCAACTACAGATCATTGGTGGGATCGTTATCTAGGTGGTGACCGTTGAAGTAAACTGCAATTGGATCGAAGTACTGCTAAACAAATGGGTCGTCGATCCGGTAGCCTGAGCGCGAAGGGTCACAAACCACTGGGACGGGTGTAATAGGATGATGCGCATAGCTGTACTATAGGTCTGCTATGGAGTTGGCCAAGGAGTGGGCCTAAATGATGGAGCGATACTCCTGGTCACGAGTATGAGTTGTAAACATGGTGTTCTGCTCATGAAATTGAGCAGAAATTATCTCGTTCTCCAATTAGACTACTCACGAAAGATGTCTTGATGGAGTCCAAGGTAGCAGGAGGGGCATAGGTAGATGGTGCAGATGTGGCTGGAGTGGATGTGGCAGAAGGTGTGGGATCAGCAGGATCAGCATGAGCATCAGACTCTAATGAGGAGTCATCCTCATCAGAAGAGGAAGGATAAATAGGGTTGGTCATACGGGTTTTGGTAAGGTATGGTGGCTGAGAGAGAAGAGTGGGCTCCTCCATAGGAATATGGAAATAATTAAAAATAGGTGGCAGGTACATAGTAGAGAGGAGTTGACGTCTAGGACCTCGATAGTTCACCATTTGATTGGTCATGGTCTTAGGAAGGCTAAAGGGAATGGAAGCCTAAAAGTGATATAGAGCAGACATCTCAAGGGAAGAAACCTCATCAGTCAAGGATTTCTTTGGAAGGATGGCTGAGAAGATGATCCGGTGAAGTTCATAGTATTACTGGTTCAGGAAATGAACATGAAACTTTTCGAAAGTACAACGATGAAGGGCACATAAAATATCATGAAAGGAGTTAATGTTCGTGCCCTCTCCAAAATCAAGTTTAGTGATATGAACTAGGGCTTCGCCCAAATTTGGAATTTCTAGGATTTTGCCAAAGATTTCGTCATTAAACTCAATGTTTATTCCGCCTACCCTTGAGAAAATTGTTCCATTATCATAAGATAAATTGCAGTAAAATATTCTAATGTCATTGAGATAAATAGGTATTCTATTAGAAACTAGGTTGAGAAGATAGAATTCGGCAAACTTGTTTTTACATTAAAGAAACGTAGTGAAGTTTGTAAGGCTACCTGGACAAATATTTCTCTTCACGAAATCTCTAAACCAGGCATTTGAATTATCAAGAGGCGTAAAAATAAAATCGTCATATTCTCCCGGATTAGGCATGGAGGGAGAAAATAGTGAGTGTTAGGTGTCTTCTTGAGGAGGATTGGAGGAAGATGCTTTCCCAACTTTCCTCTTATTTTGAGATAATTTGGGAGCCATGAAAAAATTAAGAGGGGAGGAGAGATATAACTTAAACAATATGATAGAAGTGTGTACAAACTTGATGGGTCCTTGGATCCAAAAGCTTGAGAGGGAAGAGATTTGACTTGATGGAGGAAGAACAAGGGCACTGGGGTTAGGTTTTTTCAATTTCAAAGAAACATATATATATTATATATATATATATATATAGAAAATATATATATATATATATATATATATATATATATATATATATATATATATATATATATATATATATATATAAGAAAATATATATATATATATATATATATATATATATATATATATATATATATATATATATATATATATATATATAGAGTCAATGAACAAATAAATATTTATATTTAGAAAAAAAATCAAGTATGAAATTTTAATTACCGGTAATCAAGGTATATAAAATTTTAAATTTTAAATAATTAAAAAAATCTTCAAAACAACTATCACAATCAAGAAAAACATTTGAAATTATTGTCAGGAATTCAAAAACATATAGCTGTGACATATTTATTTGTGTCTTAAAGGAGTGTAATCTTGAAGTGTACATAATCAAAACATTTATGATATTCATAAATATTTGAAAGATTCCTTGTACATCATTGCTCAGTAAAGTCTTAAAAATCGTGGGTGAGCTGTAGGGGCTGGATCCCGGCGAGCGGTTGTCCGAAGACACTTAAGTACCGTGTCGCTTAAGCTATTTACACTTTGTTGAAAAAATGGCTCTTTCGTCTTGTATCCACATGATCTTTAGGGAGGTTGGATTTGAAGGAAAATTTGATAAAGAGAAATTACAATAATTGAGCATAGTATATAATCATGATTTTATGATAATAATTAATCAACGTAACACTAAATGAGATGGAGGTAATTATTTTAGTACGATATCGAATGACTTCTAATAGTTATAATGATGTTGGTGCAATTGCCTTGAGTATTTCCTTTTGTATCTTTTCTAATCACCAATGTATTTCTTGGTACTATGTCTTGATGCAGAGCATTCCATCTACATGATTGGGTAAAGTTTTTGGTATCCAGGATTTGGATCCATAGTGATTAGTCTTAGGAATCCAAATAAACATATTCATATCTACCATTTTCCTAAACTGGCATAAATGTGAAGTATGTCCTTTCAAGCCGCAATAATGACATGTGACGTGACTGTTTGTATGTAATACAGGTGCATAGGTGTGACATAAGCAATCTTTCATGGTTTTGTGTAGATGAAGGCATGATTATGTAAATTTCGAGTTTTCTTGTCACTCTTTTGAGAGTTTTTCGTGTTAGTGACTTTTTGTTGAGTCACAGGTCGTGCGTGTTTGGTGCTTGACAGAGCATTAGGTTGAATAACCTAATTTTCCAATCTGAATTCTAATCTTTTGGATTCGGTATAGTAGCTCACATTCGTTTGCGCTGCACGTTCCCATTGGACTGGACATGTGTTAGCTGTAGGAAGTATGGTTACGAAAGTGACTTCAGTTCGCCAGTTCAGGCTCAACTCCTCGCTTTACGTTAGCGGACCTATTGGTCGTGCCGGGGCTCCGTGTAGCTAGTATATAGATGATTATCATATTTTGCAGTAAGATCATAATTCCTAAGTGAGATACTAAAGTTCTTTTCCTTTTTCTGTTTCAAGTCCTCCTTAAGTTTAGCATTTTCTTGATTGCTTTCATCAAAGCAGTCAAGTACTTCTTGCAGGCTAAGCTTAAGTTTGGAAATCTTAACAGAGTTGTCATAAGAAGGATTGTCTCTAGCTTTATTTAGCAAACTGCTAAGCTTTTCATTTTCAAGCTAGTAAGATTTAGTATTTTTCCTAGCTTGCATGTAATTATTCATAAGCTTCTTGTAATATTTAAATATATTGTTAAAAGCATCAGATAGTTAATCATAAGAGAATTCCTTGAATGATGTTTCATTATTTATCTCGCTTACCATTAGGCATAATTCAGTGATATGTCGAATATCTTCTTCCTTTGAGGTGTTGTCATCACCTTCTCGTAGGAATGTTGTATCCATTTCCAGGCTTATATTCTTTCATTAGGGTGCAGACTTGCAACAACATGAGGTTCTACTTCTTCTTCGGAGTTGCTTTCTCTATTTTCTTTGTAGTCTTCATAGGTTGTCTCCAGCAGTTTCCATATTTCATGTACTGCATGTGGAGATGTGTTTGAACTCATTCTTGCTTAGGGCATGTTAAAGGATATATATTGCCTTTGTATCATAACTTCCTACTCTTTTTTCTTCTTCGGTGTAGTCAATATCTGCTTTGTCAATCTTTTTGAAACCATTAGTAACATATGACCATAAATTAAAACTAAAAGATTTCAAAAAAAAATACTCATATGTGCTTTCCAGAAACTGTGGTCAGTACCATGAAATAGGGGTGGCCTATCTGGGTCTTGATTTTCAGCATTAATAGGAAGCAGTGATCGTGTTGTTGCCATGTGTTCTACTCTTGGGACGTTAGTCCGGATGAGATAGGGTGTTCTGATACTGATTATAGAACAATATGTATGGTCAGTGGCACACTATAAAAAGAAAAATTATGTGACTTGAAAGCACTTATCAACGAAATAATTATGAGATGTATGATAGTTATCAAATACTAGCTAGTAGTATAGTAAATACGTAAAGCAGTAAAGTAGATGAGAGAAAAGAGATAAGATAGCAAACGTAAACACAATGATTTATCTTGGTTTTCTCTTAGAGGACTAGTCCATGCTCGAGAACTCTTGCTCGGAGTTTAATCCACTATCAAGTAAAATGCAAGGTTTAATCCGAAGACTTGCAACTTCTTACAACCTCGTGCTTTGATCCGAAGGATATGATGACTTTACAACCACGATCATTGATACGAAGAACTCGTACTTCAAAGCTAGAAGGAAAAACTTGTTGAGCCAAGCTTTTACAACTCTTGTAGACTTTTAAACCGAGATGACACTTGGCACTAGAAGGCTGGAAAATAAATCTTGGAGATAAAAAAGTTAAGGCTCTGAGGAATAGCTCACTATAGGATAGAAAGATTGAAGAAAGATGAACAAGTAGGAATAGGAAAATCTATGTCTATTTATAGGATTTTTGTGGACAAAATTCGGCCAAATTATTTAAAATTTTGACCGTTGGAGCAAAAATCAGGAATTTTCGAACCGGATGATTTTCTAAACTAGGTCAACCGAATTTGGTCAGAGTTCGGCTAGATCTCGGTCCGAGTTCGGTTGGCTCATTTGGTATGGTCCATGGGCTAATTTTCGGCTTGTATGTATGGATCAGTTTCAGGCTTCTTGAGTGGGCTTGATGTAATCTTTTATAAGTGGACCATGGTAGGCTTAACTAGTAGTCAGGTATTTTTTAGTTGCCAATGCGACTCAACCCACATCAGTTTTCTAGACTCAATAAAATATAAAACTATATTGCTTTGAAACATTAAAAAGACTAGACAATAGAGGATACAAAAGTCTGGTGCAGATGTCTGTCTTCAATAATCTTCTTTATGTCTAATAACTGTGCCTTTGTATTCAAGCTAGGTTTTTGTCAATCAGAATCAGGTTAACCATGACTGATTTGTGACAAAAATCAGCTGCATTTTCATTTATATGTTTTAAAGGGCCTGTGCTGACCTAGTTTCGGTGTATATATCTTGGGTGTCTATACATATACCCTTAAGAGACGGCCAATATCTCTTTCCACACACTTAGACGATTTCTTTTGTTAAGAGTTTTAGCATGAAGCCTTACGCTTTCTTGTAGTGCTATACCACTATGACATGGCACAAAGCCGAGGCTGCACCTCTTGTGGTGTCATTCTACTGTAGCATGAGGTCACATGCCTCTTTGTAGTGTTGTACTACTCATCATGAAGTCTTACACTTTCTTGTGGTGCTACATCATTGTGACATGGCCTAAAGTCGAGGCGATACATACTTTGCCTCATCGTGGTGTCACACATTGTAGCATGAGGTCACTGGCCTCTTTGTAATACTGCTTACAACTATCCATTCTTCAGCATTAGGCTATCTGCCTATATGCAGTGCTATGCCGCTGTGACATGGCCCGAAGCCGAGGTTTTGCCCTATCTAGATACCTCATGGTGGCGTCATCCCGCTGTAGCATGAAGTACTTTGCTCCTTTTTAGTGCTGAGCTACCCTTGCTTTCTATAAAGTACATCGTACATTCACGTTGCCTGAGAACTCATTAAGGCGTCGAAGCCATCCTCCTATAGGACTTGTTCTATATAAAGAACAAATAGTATACTACAGCAATTCTGGGTACGTATCCCATATTGTCCAAAAGGACTACCCTCTATATGTAATATTTTCCCAATCAATGATCCTCCTTGAACTAAATTCTAGATGCCTAGTAGATTTCTCTTTGAACTCGTAGCATAAAACTTTATGATAGGATGACAAAGACACAATATCAAAGGTCCTTTAAGCCCATTTCCTTGATGTGTCCTCGACTAGCTGGCACTTGAGACCTTTATGAATGGATCTGTCAGATTCTTCTAGCTCTAAACAACTACTACAATGATCCACACTTACTATATTCATCCAGTGCCATGTGACATAATCACACAGTTCTTTTTTTATTATTGAATAGATCATCTGATGCCACTGCTTCAGCCGCCTGGTTGTTGCAATACATCAATATCATCCGAATTCAACTTTTATAGCAGTACCATCCATGGAGAAGACATCCTCCTGAGAATCTTTCGCATTCTTCTTCTGAGAACCAACTGGCATCATTGTAGCCTTCTATTACTGCTGGGTAACCACTGTGGTGCAAATATAAACTGCTTAGTCTTCTTGAGATATCTCATCATTCTTTTCACAACTTTCAGTGTTCAATATCTGGATTGCTAGTGAATCGACTCGGCATGCCTACAACACAAGCTATGTCAGGCCTACTGGCACACATATCATACATCAAACTCCTGGTAATGCTCGAGTACACCAACTGTTTGACACTTTTCCTTAGATTTGGCTTCAGTTTCTTGTCACATCGATAAAGAATATCGATCCCTGGAAGATCATGATATTCGTAGCGTTTGAGCATTTCTTCACATAGTGAGCGTATGACAGAGAAAGCCTAACTATCGTTCGAATTTTCTTAACCTTCAGGATGACTTTGTATCTTCCATGTCCTTCACACTGAATTTGGACGTAAAGAACAACTTTGTTCTAGTGACACATTCATATAGTCCACATAGAGACAAATGATAATCTTGTAGCCATTTAACATGTTGACAAAGTCAAACTCCTTGCACCACAGATTGGAAGCGTACTTCAAGCCCTACATAAATTTTACCAACTTACAGATTTTGTCTTCATGACCCTGAATGACAAATCCTTCTGTCTATTGCATATGAATATTTTCTGTCATTTTTCTATCCAAAAATACTATATTAACATCCATATGACTGATCATCTTTATGAATAGAAATCATGGGAACCGTCATCCTAATAGTTGACATCCTAGCTACTCGAGCATATGTATCAAACTCATCAATCTCCTGCTTCTGAGCAAATCCCATAGCTACCAGCCTAGCCTCGAAGTTATCCACAGTTCCTTCGGCCTTCGTCTTCTTCTTGAAGATTTAATGGATTTAGCTCATTTAGGCACATTAACTAGAACCCAAGTGTTTTTGGATGTCATGGAGTCAATCTTATCATTGACTGTCTCTTCCCAGAAGATCGCATCTCTAGTCTTTATTACCTTATCAGCCTCCACATGATAGGTGATAAAGCCATCTCCAAAACTTTTGGCCTTCTCATTCGCTTTGGTAACTGCTCAATGAGTGCTGGTTCAAGCATTGTCTTTTCAACGACCACCATCTCCTGGACTACATCTTCTTTGCAAGTACTTGCTACTTTGGCACCAACTATGTTCTTCGAAATATCCACAAGGACAATGTTCTTGTCCATAGCAAACTTGTCTACAAAGAATTCTGTATCGCAAGACTCAATGTTATGATTTGATTCAATATCAAGGGATCTGCGAACGTTGCCTTCAAACAACATATTCTAGAAATATGGTCTTCGTAGTTCTTGACTCTGCTTCTGAATCTTGATATACGGAAGCTACACATACGCTAGACACCTCGACACTCGACCGATATTCAAGTTAGGTCTAACCTTGAACCAAAGTCTGTGAGAAGAAAAGTCAGAAGTGGTGAATGATACTTTATTCAGGATAAACGTAGTCGTAAGTGCAATCTATTCCCATAAGCATCTTGGAAGACCCATAGTGTAGATTTTATCATCTCTGTAGCATCATGATCTTTCTTTATGAAATTCATTGGATTGGAGAAAATATGGTGCAAACATTTCATTGATAATTACATCTTTATTGCAGAATGATGCGAATTCAAGAGAACGATACTCTCCGTATTGATCCCTTCTGAGTCTCTTGTGTTGTTGACTGGTTTAAAGTTCAGCTTTAGCATTGAAGTCCTTGAACTTGTCGAACGCTTTATCATTCGATTTGAGAAGATACATGCACACGTCCTTCGAAAAATTATCTATGAAAGTATTAAATACTTTAGCTTGCCCTCTGTGGAAAATTACTAAAAGTAATAGATATCCGAGTGCACCAACTCCAGAAGATCTGTACTTTGGTTCAATCTTCTGAGAAACTTCCTGGCATTCTTTGCATGTGTGCAGATTTCATATTCCTTCACCTCTCTACTCTGGATATACGGACTAGACTAGACATCTTGAAAATGGTCGAACATAGCACATGTCTTAGTCTATTCTGTCACAACTCAATGAGGAAATTACGTTGACATCAGCAGAAGTTCGGACATCCCTTCGAAACTAAACACCCTTTTGAAGCATGTTTCTCGCCAAGAAATTACAACCTGACCAGTATGAATGTTCATCTTCAATTTTGTATAGGACAATAAACTTCCTGAGATTAGGTCCTCGAAAATCTCTGGTACAAGCTACACACATTCTAGTATTTGCAACATGTCGATGGTCCAGAACCACTATTCAAATCGTCAGATCCCTAGATAGAGATTGTTCACTATTGATACCTTCGTAAGAGGTAGGCTCGTCCTTGGTGAACATCTCCTTATATAGCGCATGTAGCCAGTTAGTGTCCGTGCACTAGTCAGCACCATACTTGATGACTGAACCTGTGCAATCATATCAATCAAGTTAAGTAATCAAAACAACAAATTAGTTATACAGGTTATTTTGGTTTGTAATAGAATTTGCGATCCTTCTTCAAATGGTCCCTCATCCACCGTAGTAGCAGATCCATTCTGCACTGGTACTATCTGGAGCAATTGAAGAGACGTGTTAAAAAATACAGGACCTCACGTGCATATACAAATCATGTATATGTAGACATGCATATATACCACCATGCACACATGCAACCATATGCATATACAACCATGCACATATGCAGTCATGCATAGATACCATAATGCGTATAAACCTGTTAAGCAAAAAGATCGTCATGCACAAATATCATCATGTATAGAGACTACCATGCACAGAGTCTGCCATGCACAAAAATTGCCATGCCTTGAATCCTCTGAGACTACCATGTACTAAGTCTGCCAGGTGCAGAAACTGCCATGTGCATGAAGCTGAGCTGTAACTGTCTTGGACTTTCTTCCATACAGCAAGTTGCACAAGTTATAATCTCCATCCAATATCACTGTTTGATCACACCGACTAACAGCTTTAGTGTGACATCAGTCTAGGATAAGAACCCCAAACACACATCCAACATTTGACGAAGAACTTCATCCTCATCCAAATTCTAGAAGTGTTGTCCGTCAATCTTCTCAAGTTTGTTACAACTTATGACTAGAAGACTTGCACGACAGTTCTTCATCAACTCAGATTATGCTTTGAGATTATTAGTCCTGAGGTTGATCAAAGATAAGAACAAGGACCAGGAATAAAGGTTCAAACAAACTTTATAGTCTATCCTATGTTTGATCCTGATGTTGTACTCGAGTCCAAAGATTTATGTAAGAGATTCTCTCTGAACAAATACGATTCCAATAAAATATGGGGAAAGCCAGGTTACAAGTAGACAATAATAAAGTTTGTTCTTCCTTGCAAATGCAGTTGCAATTAAGTTAGAATATTTACAAACATGAGATGATGGTGAAAAGAAAACACAAGACGTTCTTCTTTTTGCGTTCGCAGATGCTACAATGAAATAAGAAAAAATAAAACAAGAGAAGTACAAGAACATCTCTTTGTTGGGCTAATAAAAATTATCGTTGCTCAAAGCAAGATTTGTCCTATAAATGATCTTCCCGTAGGAACCAGCAAGTTCACAAAAGAACTTCTATAATGCTCTAAGTCACCTTCAGGAAGACTTGGAACTCAAATTGAGCAAACTGCTTACTATGGTGCATATGATGCTGCAGCAGGCTCGTAGACATGTGTTGTCGCATAGACCCTTCTGAATTCTGGTAGTTATTTCTCTCTTTTCTCTCAAAATTTTCCAACTCTATGAAATAGTGGAGGAGATACTCAATTTATAGAGCAAACCAATACCTATGCTCGCATAAACTTGCACATGTTACGTACTGACCGACCAAATTTCACAAAATCTGGGTTACAAAGTCCTATACGCCGATAAAACATCATATTGTATGTTGACATCGCTACCTTCGCTCACGCCAAAAGCAGTAGCGTCCGATAAGACTAACAACGCCAAAAGTAGCGCACCACGCATAGCGCCTAGCGTATACCGCCATGTTGCATACACGCCTAGCCACATAGTACCTGATGTATAATGCCTTGCTGCATAATGCCTTGCTGCATATCATTTAACACATATGCCTAGCTCATAAAGCCTAACGCATAAATGCCTAGCCGTATAGTGCCGTGACACATAATATAGCCGCCTAGTCGCATAATGCCATGCCGTATATTATCAGTCGTATAATGCCCCGAGCATAAAATGAGCACAACATATGCGCACAAGTGCCATGCGTCCGATGCGATCGTGCAAAGTACAAATTGTGCCATCAAAGCGCCACTACACGCCCTTCGCCCGAGCCCAAGTTCGAGTCACTAAGCCCTTTCGGAGCTTAGCTCCTAAGGATTCCCAAAGCTAGTGACCAAAACGAAGATTGTTCTATGAAGTTTAAACTTAAACCCTCTAGAAAAATCACCCCACATTGGCCACAATACCCTATGTGCATTTTCCATTCCAAGCATAGCAATTCTATTAGGATATACACATTTTTGGTTTTTTAATGTGGGACTAAAGTGTCATACCCCAATTTTGTAGTACCATTCATCTTTGCTAGAGTGTGATGCCATACGAGCCTAGGTTGCGCCCGCGCAAGGCAATTCTGTAACGACCGATTACAGGATAAGCGACGGGGTAGTCGCATAGAAGCCCCGAAGCAGAAATATTGAATGATCAGTAAGTCACCAGAGGAAAGTTGAGACAAAACAAAAGTCATGCAAATAGCTCTTGATTGATTTTGAACATAAGATTACAAGGGCATGAAGCCAAGATTACAAGTCGCTCAGGCACATTTCTCTCAGAATATAATCGCTGAGATCTCTCATCTCTCAATACAAAGGCTCAAGTCTTGCCACTTGCGGATGCTGTAGAAGGCGTTGTCCATACATTATATCCCGTATAGGTAAAGACTTCAACGCAACTGCACGCCTCAAAATGCCAAGGAACTCCATGCCTCGATGCATCTAAGTGAGCTCTGCTCCGAGCGGGTTGACACCTGAACCTGCATATGAAGGCTGGTGGGGTGTCAGTACACAACCGTACTAGTGATTGAGCCCCTCGCCCACACATACAAAACTAACACATTATTTTAGCGAGTGTAACTTATTTTTTTGTGATCTTTCTAATCTTGCCTTAGGATCAATTCGATTACTTAGACTATCATGGCCTACGCTGCAGTATCGATGGTAGAATATTGTATAGGTCGTCTGTAATATCTAATATCTAACAGATATGGAATAACCTGTCATCTTTGCACGGAGGAATAATATATCATCTAGAACATAAACTTAAACAAAGACATCTAAGGAAGATGATAGCACGAATAGAAACAAAATAAAATGATGAAATAAAGTTTATGTCATAAGTCAAGTACATCAGAGTCTAAAAGTTTATAAATAAGTACATAACCCGAATAATATAACAAGTCTAAAAAATATCAAGACTGGAGACAAATCCAACAATAGTGATACTATCTAACTAACACCCACCTAGTAAGGCTATGCTACTCTGCCGGGGGATCAACTCCTGGGGTCTCCGGAGCACAGTAACAAGTAGGACATGCATCTGCGAGCTCGTCAACTAAAAAATATATTCAGTCCGGATTGGAACGAGCGCATCTCCTCTAGCAGTTCCAAATAAATAACAAAGACTACAAAGCAGTTATAACAAGTAATACTTGATGAATTTGAAAAGGTTAAGACATGAAATGAAATAGAACAACAGTTTAATTAAAGAACAAGGAAAGTAAATACAGTGAATCAGAAGAGCATGACAATGAATACTATAAATAGAGATAATTGAACTAGAATAGAGATGATGTGAGTCCAGACAGTATAACATGAGTCAAATGTGAATCTAGTATAAGACACTAATCCAGTGTGTTTGAAATACCGCTTTGACATGTAAACTGTTAGATGGTAAATATGGCATATCGCACGCTTGGCAAGCGTACGACGACTATCTTTCCAAATTAGACCAGTAGTGAATACAACACGTCGTGCTTGGCCTAGCGGCAACGACTATCTTTCCAGATTAGACCAGTAGGGTGGTTCCAGTATGATTGGGAATATTTATATGTCTACTCGAGTATTTTCTCGCCCCGATAAGTAAAAGTGAATCCATATCCCGACATATAAATTGAGTACAAGTCCAGCCAGAAAAATGTGATGCCAGTAGGTGATTCCAGTAGGGTGATCCCAGTGAGTGATTCCAAAAATAGAGGCCAGAAAAGTAATGTATGTGTGTCGCATGCAATGGATCCAGAAATACAATTCGTGTTGTGTCAGAGAATCAAATAGAACTATACTAGAAGCTGAATCATAATAATCATCAAATAAATAAAAACTATCAGTGAATGTACTTGCCTGATATCCTGAACAATGACTGAGAATCAATGTTCGAACTGACGTTACAAAGTCATAATATGAATTTACAGAGTTACTTGGTGTTCTAGAGTAAACAATATATTTAAATACATTAATTATATGCTTCTAGTCCTTTTCTAGATCTTGGAAGACAAACTAGGTCAAAGCTATTCAAACTAGCTCAGTCTGAATAATTATTATTCCTAATAATATGAATTGTAATTTGTAGGTTATTAAAATATCAAGTTTGTACCTCGTTATTCGTACATCAAAATCTACAATACGTAAATTGAGACAAGACGATCAACTGTAAGGTTAACAATCTTAACTTAGTGATCCACATGGTCATATTATCAATTTCAGCGATGCGTGATCACTGGAGTCGACTGATCTCAATTTTGATGCACGGATTCCAAAATACGAACATAATAAGAATTAATTATAATTATTGGTGATACATAAAGATAAATTTACAGATGTCATCGGATGATAAAATAAACATCATCAACATGTCCCGAATGGTCAAATTAGCTATGATAGCCTACTCATATTTCTAATTTGGACACAGTGGCAAGATGATAATTTTTGACCAAAATAATGTCCGTTATTGGACCCATCTTGTACCGAAAAACATGCCAAGATAGAAGTCTACTAAACCTAACAAATTATATGTTCATGAGCCCAGAATGACGATACGAACCCAATGGTACATCCGAAATTGGATTCCGATGAGCCAACCTCAAATGACCCGTTGACCGGAACATTGGAATCCAGTTTGCACGAAAATACATGCTGGAGCCAAAGTGCTCTAAGCTCAGCAAAATAAATATGATTTTGAGCTAGAACGATGCCACGAGTCCACTGGTGGCATCAGAACTGGATTCCGGAGTCCCGGGTTCAAAATTAGAATTTTACAAGTTAGAAATTACGGTTTCGAGGGGCCAACTTTGGCATCGATTTCAACCAACCAAACGATGTCCTATGAAGCTGAAACTTATGTGACACGAAGGTGGTTATACCTGCTGCACATCAAACTTGGTGGTTCGTCAACCGGAGCTTCGATGAGAGAGAAACGAATCCGCGAAGTTGGCTCCACGAATCTGTCCAAAAATAATGCAATTTAAATGGTCAACTTGGTGGCCGATTTTGATCTATCAAACGATCAAATTAACGGTTAAAACTTTAGAGGAGTGAAAGGGTATATACCGAGATTGATGCGGAAGAAACGGATCGATGATCTAATGGTTGGATTGTCCAAAAAATATGCCCAAAGTTGCTGTGATGAAGCATGGATTCTTAGTTCAAAACTCGCGCGTCTCGACGAGATTTTAAGAAATTTGTCGAAAACCACCATTGTCGTACTACGACCAGGGAGGGTGGTCACTCGTGGGGTGCGAATGGTCACCGGGGTAGTGCATGCCAGCCAGGGGGCGGCCGACCGGAGAGGCGTGGTAGCAGCGTTGCGGGCGGTCGTCGTGCACAGCAACCACGCGCGTACAGGAAGGTCGGGCTGTGCGCACGGTCGTGTGGTGGCCTGTCGCCGCCATTCGTAGTGGCCATCGCCGATCAGGGTCACCGTAGGAAGGCCACGGGGCTGGGCACGCTGCTGCGACAGCAGTGTACGTCGTGCACACACTCGCATGCGCGACGGTCGTACAAGATCTATGGCAGCTTGGGACTATCCACGCGGTGGTGGCAGGTGGCACGAGCCAGGTGATGCTCTACATGGCTGCTGCTATGTAGGGGAGGGAAGAAGAGGTGAAGTGTTTTGTAAGGAAGAAGAAGAAAGAAGGAGTGAAGTAGGAGGAGGAGGAAGAAAAAATATGAAGGGGAAAGTGTTGTGCTTGTCGGCTGCACAAGAGGGTGGTGTGGAGTGTTTCTTTTTCTTTTCCTTTTTTAGGTTTGTAGGGAACTGTGGATAGGCACATGGAGTTGCATGAAGAATGGGTGGGATAACATATGATGAGACCTATTGTTTGGTGGGCTTGGGTTATTCCTTGGGAACAAGGAAAAGAAATGAGAGAGTAGAAAGTATATATATGCATATACCTTAAATTATTTATATGTACATGTTTCAAAATTATACACTTGTATATACACATATGTATATACCTACTCTAATCAATTACATACTCTAAATAAAATACACCTACATTCTAAACTATAGTATATACTCAAAGTATATATGTGTATATACTTACTCTATATGACTTATATATATAAATATATATATTCTAAATAATATATTTATATACCATGACACTTCTTTTATCTATCTATACTAGTGGCAAGACAATTTAGGCTAGGTCATAATTATATGCATATAGGTATTTGGACTCAAAGCTTAATTAGTAATATATTTAAAATATGAATATTAGTATAATATACTAAAGAGAAAAAGGAGGGGGTTTGCAACTAGGTGTTTGGCATTTTGGAGAGAGGGAATTTGGTGCGTGGTGTTTGGGTGTATCATGAGAGTGGTCAGATGAATTTGGGTTGGGCGTTTGGGTTCGATTGGGTTAGGTTTGAGCTTGGTGCGATCATGACTACAATTTAAGTCATTTATGACCATTGATGAAATAATAGCATAGGGAGCTCAATTGGATGGTACGCGAGTGGCATGTGCATAGTAGATTCAAAATAGGTCAAAATTATATATTGGGCCGATTAGGTTTGATCGATGTCGAGCTCCGAAATTAAATTAGAAGTTAGGTCAAGTTTTACGGTAAATGGTCAAATGGCCTAAATTAACCAGAAAGTTGCGCGATGTAAATAGAATGCAAGGAAACAAGTTTAAGTGGGACATGATATATCCAAATAAAGATAATCTTGTCTACTATAAAACTCATGAAGGAAGTTTCGAGAGATTGACATCTCCGACGCTCCAAAAATTAAAGTCACAGAAAAGTACATTTAATGATCAAAACTAATTATATTAAAATAATTTATTAAAAAAATAATCCATTTAAAATTTTTAAAATAGACCCAAATATTCTGGGGGCTTACATAGACTCTTGGCCTACTCTGTTGCAACCAAGTGATCCTCTTCCAAAATCCTTGTGACTGTACTGCAAAACCTAATTATGCAATATCGTAGTCATACCTCACAACATAATACAAACGCATCTCTACTTATCAATTGGCCTTACCGTTTTGATATGCCACCAACTCAACCAATAATTAGGAACATTGTGTCAAACTTCCTTGTTAACCAGACGTTGCGGACTGTATCTGAACACACAACTCCATTGAGGTTAAATCTCAGGCTCAAATGCATACCGTACAAATATTATGTGACTCATTCATATCGTACATACACTTCTTTACTCAATCTAGTTCATGCACCCAGATTGCCGCTATTATGTCGACTCGTCTATATAAAAGGTCACTAGCAAGTCCATCTATACCCGGGATTCATAGCTTGGTTTAGACGACAAATCATCCAGCCGGGGCAGCGAGCCCCCTGGAAGTTCCCGAATTACTAGAATGTGTCTTGTTCAGCTATCCAGCGTTCCACTAGGATCGAATCGGTCCCCTGGCCCCAGGCTACCATTCGAAAAACCCTCGCCTTTGTGCACAAGTTGTCCAATGACCATGCAGGACTCGACTCAACTTACCATCCTACACAGTTATTACTTTTTCAGTGTTTCCATACCTATATTTCCTTTCCATAGTCCCCTTTTGAAATCCAGGAACAACTACTGCATAGCCTTCCTATTTACCATTCAACCGAGTGTGTTTTGTGCCTTAAACCAACTGTGTTCTATGGGATACTACCTCCCAAGTCATACTCAAGATGACGGGCCTTAAAACCGTGAGAATGTGCCTGCTCAACTTTAACATCCGTGTTCTTTGGGTGCCTTAAATTGTGTTATAAATCGTATGGCCCTTATTAAAATTATGGGGTATGCATGCTATGATAAGCAATGCGACCGTGGTCTACATTATGACTGCAAGTCGATAGTCGATGCGCTAGTATAAATGTGACCTACTTTGCCCAAGTCGTCTCTTCTTTACCCAAGTCATGGGGTCGAAGGACCAAGTGCCAACTTTGAAAGCCATCATGGAGTGATATCTAGGCAACAAGTTAACCATTTTCCATGTTCTACTCAATCTGACTCAGAGTGGGATTATTCTCTTTAGCTATGTTGGTTTATCTCTTTTATTAGCATACCTACTCAGTACAATTGAAAATATCCAATTATTAGTATGAAGGCCAAGCTGAGGCAAGTTCATCAAAGCCATCCACCTAAACGAGGAGTTGCCTCGACCGAGCGGAACTTCGAGCAAGCCGTTGCATGGCTAAGTCCAAACGCCATTGCTTTTCGATTGCTCCGGTTGAACTGAGCACGATGGGGCATTACATAATGCACCGCTCAGAAAAAGTTTCATCTTCGAAACTTACTAAGTACACACTCATCGACTTATCACTTATTACTCAATTCAAATTCATCTAGTGTACATTCAAATCTTTCGAACATACTTCCTATACGTTTCATCCATCAGAGTCACGCTCCGCGCTTTAGTCAATTTTATTGAACAACTATGTCATTCAAATCAATCTGACTCAAACCCATAACTTAACCATCAATTCATTTGCTGAGTTCACATTATGTTCGTGCAGACTTTACTACTCAAATATGGGGTAACTTATACTTGCCACACACACGAGAAACTCAATTTAGGGCAAACCCACCCGAGCGGTATCCTCAACAAATTTTTGAATCAAAATTTTATCAAGTCATTCATTCGTCGTCTCCTAGTCGAAACCCATTGTTACCCCTCCTTAACCAATATTCGAACCTGACTTGCATCAATGTTGTCACTCCTATTTTTCGTTATACGTATTTTTGGTATACATGTACGGATTTCTGACATTGTCAGGTGACCCGTAATTAAACTTGTCTTACTTAGTCTTGGCTTGGTTTAGTTTTGGTTTGTTCTTGGCTAGTCTTGGTTTGGTTCACCTTGGTTCTACATGACATGTTGGCTTGGCTTCGTTTGGTTTGGGTTGGGTTGATATGGTTTGGCTTGGTAATTATACCAACTTCTTCTCTCTCCTCTCATTCATTCCTCATTACTCCTCTTATCTTCTCGAGTACTCCTCCCACCAACCTAAGGCAAGTACAACTTACTCAATAGAGAAAGTGATGGAACTTAAATTTTATTTGTTTTACCTTCTTTCTTGCTTGATTCTAGGCATCTTTAGAACTTCAGATTTTCGGTTTTGATTGATAGATTTTTGTAGATCTAAGTTTTAAGTTTTTCTTGTTTTTTTTGGTTTTGATCTCCAAAAACTTGGTATTTCCAAAACCTAATAATTCTATGTTGTGGGGAATTCAATTCTATTCAATTTTGGCTTTTGAACCGCTTGATTTTGACTTGTTTTGAGAAAGTTATGGCCAATATTGTTCCATGCATTCCCTAGGCCATTGGTGTTGTCGGGAAGATGAACAACGCCACATAGTTCTCTGTCATGCGCTTTGTGCTGCGCAGTTCTCTGTCACGTGCTTTGCGCCGCGTAGTTTCCTGTCGCGTAGTTCTCTATCGTGCGCTTTGCACCGCACATTTCTCTGTCGCACATTTCTCTGTCGTGTGCTTTGTGCTGCACAGTTCTCTGTCATGCGCTTTGTGCCATGCAGTTCTCTGTCGTGTACTTTGTGCCATGCAATTCTCTGTCGTGCGCTCTGCGCCGTGCAGTTCTCTGTCGCGCAAATATCTGAATGTTTATTTTTGCCTGTTTAAGCTATTTTGTAGCTAAAATCTTGTAAAACTCAAAACAAGAAAGTTGTAGACCTTCGTCTTGGCTTCACGAATCTTCCTGTCTCACTTTAGTTAGAGTTCATAGACGACTGATTGTTTCAATCACCCATGGATGTTAACTATTTTATGCAAGTTTCTCGTATTTTATGATGTGGAGGTTCTTGATCTTCTTTGCATATTTTCTGTACTTGGTCTAAATTGCGATGACCCAACTTGACGACTTGATAATTTTGAACTAGTAACTTGAACATGATATATTGACTGTAACTAGAACCTGACTTTGCAAGATCCACACCGTAATCCCATCCTTATAATCCTGATAGTGGCCCGTCGAGGCGCACTCCTGATAAATATTCTTGATATGACAAGTAAACCTGACCTGACGTGTATAACCTTGATTATTGTTGTGACAGCTATTCCTGTCTTGCTAGTGTAACTTTTGTCTAGACTCCGTTGTTGATTTCCCGATTGTGATTGTACAAGCTACCTGTCTTGTCTTGCATCATGTCTAGGACATAGATTTCTGGTTACCACGGTTAGGGATTCATAATCAATCTGACTAGGTTAAACAACTAGATTGATCAAGGAGTTCATATAGAGAGAGTTCCTAACTAGAGGCGATCTCGTTATCCAGGCCACACACGGGGACTTGTAGCCTGTCGTCGAGTAGGGCACATTTTTCGCACACTGTCATGTGTTGCACTTCTTGTTTCCAAGTACTAAAGTACACCAGTAATCCTGATACTCTCGTAACTTCTACCAGCTTGTGATTGCAGGAATATCTCAACTGCATCTTGTTAGTAACTAGGCCTGTGAACCCTAGTTAGCTAATAAAAGCAAGCTGTAGGACTTGATTGGTCGTGCCTGAATGATTGTTCCACGATTAACATAGGAATTATATTCCAATTCTTGTTCTTCCTGATGCAAGCAAGTATGTTCATTTTAACTCTTATCATTTATGTTATTATCAATATGTTGCTTGTATCAGTTCTTTTATTCATTATATGCTAGTTTTAGTTGATAAGTTGTCACGACCCGCTGTAGGTCCTAAAAAATCAAGTTGCATCAATCAACAAAGTCAAAAATTCAAGATATTCATCATTTTGATGAGTTGCGCAGACAACAGATTGTGCAGACATCACTTTGCGCAGGCTGGTTTGTGCATGTTCCCAACTGCGCAGGCTGATGTGGCAGAAGTCATCATTGACTGAATCAAATCAGATCTTCCTGACAGCTGACAACACGAATAACGAGGAGGCTGTTCGTTTTTGACGCCGCACAGTGCTCGAGGGCGGCTGACAGGTGGCAGCACAATCCGTGTTTGCGCAAACCACTCAAGCGCAATCCGTGTTTGTGCAAACCATTTCTGCACAGTTCATTTTGCATATTCTACCAATATAACTGACCAATTACATGTGGCATTCATGCCATCAATTGCTCATTACGTGGCAACTGTCTATGCACGATCATGCGTATTTCAATCAAATGATGCCATGTGTCCCAGATAGTTGGCCCACGATTCAATAACTGCTTGCGCAATCCAGTGCTGCGCAAACCAGTTGCTGCGCAAATCAGCTTGCGCAGTCCAAAATAACTGAAAGTTAGTTATTTTCAGAACTCTATAAATAGAGTTTCAAGTCTTCATTTCAAGGGGATCAAGATCAGAGATCAGAAATCAGAGAGTTCAGGAGTTCTTGCCTAAGTGCTGCTGCATTCTTCCGAGACTTTTGTCTTCAACTTCAGAGGCTTTTGCCTTCAGTTTCCAGAGTTGTTTTCAACTTCAAAGGCTTCGTCTTCACAGTTCACATCGTCTAAGGGATAAAGCAATCGTCATCAAGATTGGATTCCTATAGTTGTAATTTTCCCAGAATTCTTATAATCTTTATTACAGTTTGTATCAATAAAGTTTTATACATTTGTTTTTGCAAACAAAATGGCGACTCTGCTGGGGACAACTTTCTCCTCCGACGAGGAAGTAGCAACTCAATGTGACGTAGCGTCTATCGGGAAGACGCAGAAGACGCTGGTTGTTAAGGTCAACCAGACAGCCTACGAGGCGATGCTCAACTCCAAAACCACTCCCCGTACTGTGGCCACTTCTGCTAAGAGCAAAGTGCGCTCAGTTTGGGTCTCCAAGTCTGCACAATCTGGCAGTTTTGCCACCAAGGATGCTGTACCAATTGCTGCACAATCTGCTAGTCAGACTGCTGCACAAACTGCTGTGCCAACTGTTGCACAGTCTGTCTCAGCAACTGCTGCACAATCTGTTGCAGTCAAGGCTGCACAATCTGTTGCAACTGTTGCACAGGCTACTTCATATGCTGCCTTGTCAAAACAGAAGACTCCTATGACTTTGGCGCAATTGGCAGTGGCTTTTCCTGCGCAAAATAGCACTCTTGTAACTAAGGTGCATCCCAAGCACTCTAAGATAAGAACTCCTGATGCACTTCCTACCAAAGCTTCTAATGCACAAATGACTAGTGCACCTTCCACCCATGCGCAAACCAAGTCTGCGTAATCCAAGAAAAACAGCCTTTTGGCTAAATTTCCTTCTTCTCACAATAAAAGAAGAGATTCTACTCCTCTTCCCAAACACCCTATTGCCCCTGCACAATCCACTGAGGGTAGTCCTTTGACTATTCCTCCTTCTCTTCAAAGCAAAGGAAAAGGTCCATTGGTCTTTTCTCAAACTTCCTTGTCTCATGACTTGGAAGATAACAGAGGGAAACGCTCTTTAGCTAACCCTTCATCTCAAAACAAAGGAAAAAGGCCCTTTAGTCTTTTCTCAGTCTTCTTCAGTCTTTACTGAAGAAGATCCATCTCAATATGTCTCGGCTCCAATCAATTCAAGAACTCTGGCAAACAAGGATAACAAGAGTACTTGTACTAATCAAAGAGGTATTCTGCCTACTCCGATAGCAGAATTCCAGGACCTCCCGACTCTCCAAATTTGTCGTTCCATACAGGGAAAACTGTTAGTGTCTCAAACAGAAACTCCTGGAGGTGAATTTGCTGACCTCAGAACTTATCTTAATCGACCCACTTCGGTAAAACGTAAACAGCCAATGCCGAAGGTTAAACATCATCAGAAACAAATCTCCAAAGTCAGAAATCCCGACACTTATGCCAAAGAAGTGAGTACTTCCCTGTATACTCAAGGGACTAAACATTTGAAGAATCGGAATCATGTTCCAAATGTTATCAAAGAACAGATCCCTCGGAACTTTCCTCGTCCTGTTGTAGATCTTCGAGAACATCTAAGACAAAAACAGGATAATGTCTCAATATCTCCATCTCAACCATCTGATCATCACTGTAATCATAAAGTCATCATCCAATGCTGTTGTCAAACGACAAAACGATCTGTCTTCGATCGTTTAACTTTTGCTAAATCTGAACCTATGTCAGAAGAAGACGAAGTTTTGTATGCTTCTGTTAACATAACTTCCCGAGACACTGGGGGTATAAGATGCTCTAAGCATGGTAGACTCCGTAAGCCAAGCCAACGGTATTTGGAATTACTTCAAGAATCTTCTGAAGGAGTATTTCAACATACCCGTTCCCGAAGCCGAGATACAATCGGTCAAAGAAATCTTCCTCAAAATCCTTCAAGTCATCTCCCTGTTTCCCAGTCAGGAGATGATTCGTTTTCTGATTATGATGCATACAGTGAAAGTTATGAACAAACAGTATCTTCCACAGTGCCGAGAGAAGTGACGGCTTATGTTGTCACCGATGATCCAGATACTTCAACCTCCGCAAATCAGGAACAACGAATTGCTGCACTCGAAGACAAATTAAAAACTATGGCTGAGATGGTTGCTAGTATGCATTCCATCATTGTAGCACAGCATGTTACACCACCAACTGTACCTATTACTAGTCCAGAGATCATAGCGTCTTCAATACCTGCCAATACTGGGCTGGGGGTAGTGCCTCCTCAAATACCTCCTGTACAAGTGCAAGTACAAACTACGCCTAGTCATTCAGGAGCTGGGGGTAGTGCTTACAACGCTGTTCCTCCTCCTACCACTACAACTCAACCTGCTCCTTCTTCTTCATCAGAAGACGCCAATGAAGCTGTCAAACTCTTACGAACCCAATTTGAAGCATTTAAAGAGAAAGACAATCTACAAAGGTTGGGGATTAAACAGTCCTATCCGGTTGAATGGAAGGACATCCCGTTTCCCCCAAAGTATAAAATCTCTACAATTTCTCTGTTCGATGGCAGTACTTCCCCGAGTCAATTCATCAATTATTTTGAGGTAATGACTGTTCAACTTCAGCCAAATGACGCTCTTCTTACCAGAGTGTTCGTCGGTTGTTTAGCCGGCGTAGCATACGACTGGTACAGAAGTTTGCCCGATGGTTGCATCACATCCTTTTCAGGTCTTAAACAAATCTTTCTGGAACGGTTCTATGAAGGATTTAATGATATGACTATGTCAGCTCTCAACAAAATCAAACAAAAATATAATGAAACTGCTGAGAGCTTTATTGAACGGTTCCGCCGTGAAGCTTTGAAAATGCCTCCAGGGACTCCAGCTGCTGTCACTATTGATACTTGTAAGGCGAATCTTTTACCTATTATCAGTATGTGGACGGGATCAACCCAATTTCAAGATTGGCTCTCATTCATCGTCAACGCCAAAGCTGCTGAAGTAAGTGCCGACAAGTTCAAACAATTAGGGGTACAAATGTCTAACCCTGATCGCGATGAGCATCAGAATTCAGGTGGTGGCAATCGCCAGAACAATCGCAAAGCGAAAGAGACTTTAAACATTAACTTGAACAAAAATAAAGAATCTTTGGCTGTCAATGTGGCCCCACCTACATCTACTCCTACTCCTTCTGCACCTCCACCGAGGGAACCTCGTCCGAAGGTAGAATATTCCTTTGACGAAAATGACACAGCAAGTATCTTTGAGTGTTTACTCAAAAGCAACAAAATTCAACTCCCTGATCCAAAGAAACCTGATGAAGTCAATAAGACTGATCATCCCAAGTATTGTGTCTATCACCGATTCATTGGACATCCTACTCGAGCATGCTATGTGCTCAAAGGTAAGATTCAAGAGCTTGTCAATACAGGTGTAGTCACTTTGCAACAAGATGAGAAGACTGTTACTGCAAATATGGTTTCAGTCCAATTTGGAGATTTTCTTCCGCAGATGATACAGCATGGTGTCATTCCAATTCCTAAAGCAACCCTTGAGATTGAGAATCTCCCGCTTCCATCCAATGAAGGTCTTATTCCCTTGTCTCTTGACAACGGTGAAATTATGTGGATCCATCATGATCTTGCTCCAGAATTTGAGATATCTTCCAAGAAGAAAACTCGTTCTAAAGGCAAAACCAAGATTTGCAACATGGTATCTTTTGATCCCATTGTTGACGAAGAGATTCTGTTAGGCACCAGATCAGGGAAAGCTTATTTGAAAGATCATTCTGAAGGTCAAAAGGATCCTGCTTCTTCTTCCGAACCTACTCCGGCACAACCCGCATCTGCTGAAGAGGTCCCTTCTACATCTTCACCAGTTGTAGTATCAATTCCTCCTAAGCCAACAACGGCTGACAAAGGCAAGCAACAAGTTCGATTTGACAAACCTCTAAAGAAGTCATCTCCTACTGGGCTTGAGAAGCCTTACAACTTTGATATATTGGCTCAATTAGCCAATACACCAGCCAGGCTGTCAATCTTTGAACTCTTGCGTCTTTCCAAAGAGACACGAGAAACTCTAAGTGAAGCTCTGATGCAGGCTGAAACTTGCTTAACTCTTCTCAAGAAGCCAGAATCAGAATCAGTCTCTTGTCATCACAGTCATAGTGTCTTGGAACTGATCCCAAATATTACCTTCACTCAGGATGATATGCTAATGGAAGATAATAGACATGATCGTCCTCTTTATTATACAGGATATATAGATTCAATGAAGATTGATCGTATCCTGATAGATCCAGGGTCTGTACTTAGTATTATGCCAAAGACAATGCTAGATGCATTGAAGATACCAGTGCATAGTCTTTCAACCACGATCACTACTATTCTGGGATTTAATCAAGGAAAGAGTGAACCTTTGGGCAAGATTCGTCTAAAACTCCAAATAGGCAATCTTCGCACAAAGGTGACCTTTTATATCATTGACAATCATGGTTGTTCTTATAATGCTCTCCTGGGAAGGCCATTCCTCCATGAACACAATGTCGTTCCATCAACTCTTCATCAATGCTTTAAATACGTTGATGACAAATGACAAGTTCATAAGGAAGTTGCGGATCTTTATCCTTTCAAGGGTGTTGAAGCTTATTGCAACGATGCTCGTATGTACAAGGATGAATTTATGAAGGTAGTATTGGCTATGGATACTGAAGAAGATCAAAAAGCAGTACCTCAAGACACTCTTATCATACCTGTTAAGGGGCGAGTTTCTTATCCTCAATCTTCCAAGCCACTGGTTATTCACTTACCAGTTCAAAAGAAATCAGTTGATGCTGATGAAAATCAAAGGGAGCTCACCTCTTCTGAGCCACTTGTTATCGACTTATGTCGTAACAAAGACAAAAAGTAGCTCATTCCTTCTGAGCCACTTGTTGTTGATCTAAATCGCAACAAGGAAAAAAGGGAGCTCACCTCTTCTGAGCCACTTGTTATCGACCTCCGTCGTAACAAGCCTCCTCCACGTTCTTCTTCTCCCCCTCTTGTAATCAATTTGACCAAATCTGCTAAGGTTAAAGGTTCTGTTGTAAATACTGATGTACAAATCAATGAAAAAGCACCTACTTTCCAGTATATTGATGTTATTTATTATACTAAAAGTTATTTGGATATGTTAGATAGCTTCCAATCAATTACACTGGGAGTCGTACAATCTCTTCAGACAGAAGTCTCGCTTGAAGATCCAGATGATTCTTACCGTATTCATCCTTCTTTAAAGAAAGGTGAAAGTTCAGCATTTTTATATAAAAGACCAGAAACAAAGATTAACTATACGGATGATAGCAAAGTTAACGATACGAGACGTCTCCAGTTCCATCGTTATAGTCAACAATCAAAAGACATCCTCCGAAAGATGGGTTACGACTTCAAGAGCGGCCTTAACTATGGTAAAGGTAGACGAACTCCCATTCGTACAACAGTTCCAAACGAAAAATCACAAATATATTATGACAGGACCAAGAAAGGTCTCGGATATTCTTCTCCTCCACTGTTATCCCCAGCAGCTTCTGAGTCAGATAGTAAAGAACGTTCTAACTCTTCTGATTCCAGATCATGGGATTCCGATACCAGCATCGGTGAAGTCCATCGTATAATTGTATCTTCTAACATGGTCTCTGTTGAACTACCAGAAGGCTGTGATGAAGATGTTGAAGAAAGTCAGGAAACAGATCCTTGGGCTCAACATATGGATAACCAATGGGTACTTCGATTTGAACAACGTGAACCTCCTACTGAAGATCAACTACTTCAAATTGATGTAGGAGAAAGAGATTCACCTCGGCCAATCTTTATTAGCAAAAATCTTCCAGAAGCAGACAAACAAGAGTTGATTCTTCTTATTAAAGAATACATCGACGTCTTTGCCTGGAGTTATGAAGACATGCCAGGTTTAGATCCTAAGATTGCTACTCACAAACTGAACATTCTTCCTAATGCTAAACCAGTCAAACAGCAACAAAGGCGATTTAAGCCTGAAATAATGGACGTAATTGATGATGAAGTCAAGAAGCTCATCGCTTGTGGCTTTATTCGAGAAGAGCAGCATCCTGATTGGGTAGCCAATGTCGTCCCAGTTCTGAAGAAAACTGGAAAAGTTCGAGTCTGCATCGACTTCCGAGATCTCAATAAAGCATGTCCAAAAGATGAATTTCCTCTTCCTATCACAGACGTCATGATTGACAATACTTGTGGGTTCGAAAGGATATCTTTTATGGATGGATTTTTTGGGTATAATCAGATCAAAATGCATCCTGAAGATGAAAAGCATACATCTTTCCGTACTCCTCGAGGAGTTTATTGTTATACAGTGATGCCATTTGGTCTCAAGAATGCGGGTGCAACCTACCAACGGGCTATGAGTACCATTTTCAGAGAACATCTTCGTAAAACAGTCGAATGCTACGTGGACGATATTGCTGTTAAAAGTCGTCTAAAAGAAGATCACATCCAAGATTTGAGAACAATATTTAATCTCATGCGTCAACATCAGCTCAAGATGAATCCTACCAAGTCATTCTTGGGTGTCTCTAGTGGCAAATTTCTCGGCTTCGTCATTACCTCTAAGGGTATACACGTGGATCCCGAGAAGATCAAAGCCATCCAAGAGATGCGTCCTCCACGCAACCTAAAAGAGCTACGAGGATTCCAAGGCCGACTTGCGTACATCAGGCGATTCATTTCGAACTTGTCTGGACGCTGCAGACCATTCACTCAACTAATGAAGAAGGGTGTATCTTTTGTTTGGACTGAAGAATGTCAACGAGCATTCGACGATATCAAACAATATCTTATGAACCCACCAGTTTTGGTGCCACCTATCTCTGGCATTCCATTCTTGATGTATGTCCGTGCTATGGACCATTCATTGGGTGCCTTACTTGTCCAAAAGAATAAAGAAGGCCATGAACAAGCTATCTACTATCTTAGTCGAACTATGATTGGTGCTGAACACCGTTATAGTCCTGTCGAGAAAGAATGCTTGGCTCTCATGTTTGCTGTGCAAAAGACGAGGCATTATATCATTGGTCAAACTATTCATGTTATATCTCGAGTTAACCCTCTCCGGGTACTCATGAAGAAACCAAGTACACTTAATTCTCGGTTGGCTACATGGGCAATCCTGCTAGCTCAATATGACATGGTGTATGTTCCACAAAAGTCTGTCAAAGGTCAAGCGCTGGAGGACTTCTTAGCAGCTCATCCTGTGCCTGAAACATCTAAACTCTATGACGAAATTCCTGACGAGACGTTAGAAGTCAACATGATCTCCGAAGAGTTTCCAACCTGGCGTTTATTCTTTGATGGTGCATCAAGAATTGGACCAAATGGTGCTATAGTGGCAGGTGTTAGAGTTGTTCTCGTTTCTCCAGACGGATTAACTATCCAAAGAGCCTATTCTTTAGATGAACCTTGCTCCAACAATGTGGCAGAGTACAATGCCTTACTTGTCGGCCTTCAGCTAGCTAAACAACTGAATGTTGAATATCTGGAAGTCTATGGTGATTCTAAACTGGTTATGAACTAGGTTAGAGGAACCTATGAAGTCCGTCATCAAGACCTGGTGCCTTATCATGAAGCGGCAATCAATATAGCTATATCATTCAAAGCCTTCTTCATTGACTATGTTCGACGAGCTTGCAATACTGAAGCCGATGCTTTGGCCAATCTTGCAGCTGTCTTAGCCATCCCTGTCAAAAGGCATCAGGTGGTGGTTATTTCTAACCGAGAACTGTTCTGTATTGAGAACAATCGTAATATTGAATTTAGCAATTTTGCTGAAGTCGAAGTTATTGATGACGATTGGAGAACTCCTTTTATCGATTTCGTATTATATGACATACTCCCTGAAGATCCTAAGGAGGCTACAAGCGTTCGACGTCGATCTCTACGATTTTATTACAATCAAACCACCAAAGCACTCTATCGGCGAACTTATGATGGTCTTCTTCTACGCTGTTTAGCTGGTGATGAAGCCAAACAAGTGTTGCGTGAAGCTCATGATGGCGTCTGTGGAGCACATCAACCTGGTCCTAAATTACAGGATCGCATTAGACGTATGGGTTATTATTGGCCCTCTATGGTATCGGATGCCATTGAATATGTAAGGAAATGTCGTGCTTGTCAAATCTATGCAGACTTCATTCATCAACCCTCGAAATTCTTACACCCGACTGCTGCTTCATGGCCTTTTGAAGCTTGGGGTATGGACATCATAGGTCCTATTAATCCTCCTTCTTCTAGAGGACATCGGTTCATATTGGCGATAACCGATTACTTCTCCAAGTGGGCCGAAGCTATACCTCTGGCTGAAGTTAAGACTAGCAGTGTCATCAATTTCGTTAAACACCATGTCATCTATAGATTCGGTGTACCTCGCAGAATCATTCATGACAATGGACCTCAATTCATTAGTCAGAAGTTCACTAGATTCTGCGATGATCATCGGATTAACAATGTTGCTTCGACGGCGTACAATCCTGCCGCTAATGGTTTAGCTGAAGCCTTTAACAAAACCATTATTAAGCTCCTTAAGAAGTTTGTATCCACTAACAAACGGAATTGGAGCGAGAAACTTGGCGAATGTCTTTGGGCCTATCGAACTACAGTCCGCAATCCCACAGGCTTTACACCTTTCTCTTTGGTGTATGGTTGTGAAGCTGTCCTTCCTTTGGAGTTACAAATTCCTTCTTTAAGGATTGCTATTGCCAATGAGCTTACCACAGAAAATAATGACCTTCTTCGACTTCAAGAGTTGGAAGCATTGGATGAAAAGCGGTTAATGGCTCAACAGCATATTGAGTTATACCAAGCCCGCATCTCAAAGACATTTAATTGTAAAGTGAAGGTCAGAGCCTTTCAGCAAGGAGAACTTGTTCTAACGGTCAGACGTCCTATGACTATGACTCATATGAGCAAAGGGAAATTCGATACGAAATGGGAAGGTCCCTATGTTGTGAGCAAAGTCTTCTCAAACGGAGCTTATCAACTTTCAGAACTTGATGGTCGAGTTGCTATGATGCCTATCAATGGCAAATTCTTAAAGAAGTATTATGTATAAATGTAAATATTTGTAAATTATCAGACAGAATCAAGTTCATGAATAAAATTTAAATTTTATTACATATTAAAGGTCACTATCATCTTTTTCTACATTGGGACGAGGGCCACTGCCATCCTTCTCAAAAATGCGGTCAGCAAAAGAATCGAGAACCTCCTTGCTGGATCCTACAAGAAACTTGCAGGCGGCCATCCTCATTGCTTCTTCTTCTTTAGTCTTTCCTGGTTCGAGCAGGAAGTCCAAAATGTCCCGCGGTGGTTGGGATGCAAACGAACCTTCGCCTGCTTCTGCCTCCTTCGGTTGAATTGGATCGGCAGGGCGTTCTTCAATACCCTTCTGAACCTTCGAGACAGTCTCAACCTTCTTAGATGCTTCTCCGGAAAATATTTTTATGTTGAAGAGTAGAAGTGTTCGTTCCTATCAGATTTCTGCTATATTTATAGACAGAAGTTCTTCAATTAATGAAGCATTACATTCATCCGACGGTTCATCCGTTCATTAATACCTGACGGTTCATCCGTTCATTTATCACATTCATCCGACGGTTCATCCGTTCATTAATACCTGACGGTTCATCCGTTCATTTATCACATTCATCCGACGGTTCATCCGTTCATTAATACCTGACGGTTCATCCGTTCATTTATCACATTCATCCGACGGTTCGTCCGTTCATTAAATACCTGACGGTTCATCCGTTCATTTATTTACACTCATCCGATGGTTCATCCGTTCATTAATATCTGACGGTTCATCCGTTCATCTATTTTGACAGTTAACCTGTTCATTTATTATCATTTGACGGTTAATTCGTTCATTTCAATATCATTTGACGATTTACCCGTTCTTTCATCATTACTTGACGATATTCCCGTTCATTCATTTTCATATACATTGACATTATCGTTCATCTTCTACATCAGCAACTTGTCGTTTTCGATTAAGTTGTCAATAAATATATCATATCTATCTATTATTTATATCTGAATAAGATATGCAATAAATAATGGAGCCACAACAAAATGTCCTTTATATCAAAAAAATGAGACATTACAAAAATGCAGCTACAGCAACAAAACCCAAATACAAAATCAAGAAGGAGGGACAATCAGATTGTCAATTTGCTGCTTCAATGTCTGCAGCTCTTCTTCGTGTGTTGACGCTACTATCTTTCTTGCCTCCTCCATCCCGCTGTCTTCATCAAAAATGGGCATATCTACTGTCCTGCGGGTGATCTCTTCACCATGAGTGGTCTCATACTCATTCCTTTCTTCAATCAATACATTAAATTGTTCAATCACCAATTGGTGATTAACAGTTTCTTCTTCAAACTCTTGTTGGAGGTGAGTAATTTCAGCCTTCAGCTCAGCAAGTCGCCGTCCTTTACTTTCAGCCACTAGGGTAATTGATTCTATTTTAGAATTATATTCAGCTGATTTTGCTGAATGAGCTTCTAATAGATTTTGAAGAGTTAACCTTTCCATATCAGCAGCTTGAGCTAGCCGCTCAAACTCAGCTTGTACTAAAGAGTCTACATCTTTCTTCTTGAGTTCTTTATACTTCTTGATGGAGATTTCTAATTCATCCAGTATATGTTCAAGGAGAGTGGCCTGAGCTTCGTCTCCTTGGTCTCTTATGGCTCTTATCAAGAAAGAAGTGGGCTTCCTAACCATAATGAAGTCAGCCCCTTCTTTCTCTATTATTTTACGGACGAGAGATCCCAGCGATTCAAAGAAGCATTTAGTAAATGACTGGATAACCTGCTGATTGATGGCTAAAGTTCCAGGAGTCGCTGCTACTCCCGATGATGACGGGGTAACAGGTTGCTCGATTCTTTGAGGTTGGACAATAGGCTCTTTAAATAAGGGAGCCAGAGTAGAGCTGGTTGCTCCTCCTGCTTGATCTTCTGCAAAAGTAAAATTATTATTTTACTAATTGATTGTTGATGAACAAAAAGATCAAATTAAGAGCAATGTTACCTTAGTTTGGTTTAACAACGAGTTCATTCCTTACTGGAATGGAATACTGTTGAACAGAAGTAGCCTCCGCTGCAACAGCCTGACTGCTACCCGCCTCAGAACCACAAGATAAATGATGACTACTGCTAATAACCACCGTTGGTATAGGTACCATAATCAGGTCCGTTGGAGGTATTGGCAAAGTCTCAAGATCTGCAAATGAAGATATTAGTTATCGGTTCATTGTAAAACAAGAAAAGATTGTTAAATCTCGTTTTATACCTTGAGGGTCGGTGGCGGGATTTTCTTTTAGCACACCTTCGTCGGCTACTTCTTCAGGAGATATTTCTATTTCAACATCGACAGCCTTTTCTGCAGACGCCTCCACTTCAATATCCTTTTTAGGATTTGAAATATCATCGGCAGTATCAAGAGATCTGTGTTCTTCAGTTTGCTTTTCAGGATCTTGTAAATATTCATCAATATTTTCGGATGAAGAACCGTCCTCGACTTCTTCTTCTTCTTCTTCTTCTTCTTCTACTGCTGCATTTCCACTGCTAGTCGCAGCCTGATCTTCCTGCAAGCTATAACTGCAGTCCTCCAGAGCTGCAATCATTTCACGGTCTTCTTCCTCACGAAGAGTCCTGGGAGTAGGAGGAGGTTGAGAAATATCTGCAATAGGAGAATGAGGTTGTACAACACCTTATTCTTCCTCTAAAATATGTTCTCTAGGCTCTTCAATTCTTAGGGCAAAATCTCCCCTCTGTTCATTCTCCTCGAGAGTTTTGCTTCCTGATTCAGAAGCAGGTGTGGGAGATGCCATTAAAAGTCCTGCAGCAGCATCTACTGAAGTCAGGAGTTGTATAGAAGAAGACTCTTCCAAGACTCTTCTGGTAACTACTCTTTTCTTTCTGTGTAGAGGCCTAACAGGACTCTCTACATTTTCTGGTTCTGTTCGCTTTTGCACGGAAGTTGGTGTACTGGCAATTTCTTGATGAGTCTCGGCCAATTGCCGGGATTGAGATCTGGTAGTCACCTTTTCAGAAGAAACATCAAGAATCAATTTCTTCTTCGCCACAGGAGCAGGAGGCTCCTCTCTTCTTCTCTTCTTCGCGGGAGATTTATCCACCTTCAGTGAAATACGAAGTGGTGCATTCACTTCTTGGGGGAATATAATATCCCTTGTAGTCTCCAGAGGTGCATCTGCCGGTTCCTGCGCCTCCTCATTTATAGGGATTGATGGAGCAATTCTCCCTCTTCTCAATCTTGTTGTAGTGGCGAAACTATCTGCGAGATAGAAATTCTCGGCAAAAGTATTCGCTGATGTGTAAAATACGGAGTATATAAAAAGCATTCGAGGACCCTGAGGAGTAGTTCTTGCTGGCATGGAGAAAGTGGCTTTTGTATCACGGGCATTGTAATAAGCCCAAGCCCTAGCTCCGTCTATCAGATAACCCTTGCCTTGGAGACAGGTAATTGCGTTCCCTACGTGGAACTGATCATACCCAAACTGTCTAGCAAAACGGCTTAGGAGGTATGGTTCTAAGTAGCACTCTTCTTCGAATCGGTAGACCAAATGAGATGGTCGAATTGTCTTCAACCATTCAAAAGCGACACGAGTTAGAGGCTGCAGTTTCGAATCCACCATATTCGTAGGCATTTGATCATACCCAGCAGGGAAAGGAGTGCAGCAGAAGTTCCAGCCTCTGTTCAGATTCAACATAAATCTACATTCAGATAAGGAAGTATATTTCCATTTTCCATCGGAATACCTTCGAAGAAAACTGCCGTCAACTGGTCCCATGCCAGGATCCATTAGATTTGGATAGTGAAGAAGCAACCATCCAAACAAATATGTATATGGCAGTTCTAAGCGAGGGAATTCTCTCTCTCCTTTCGCTTTCAACATCAAGTCAACATATAAACGGAGACTGGCGTTCAGCTTACAGGTCATTGCTGATAGTAAGTCCATTTTATAGCCAAAGACCAATTTAACAGCTGCAAACAAGACGCCACGGTGAAAACGATCCACTGCACTGGATCCGGGAACCACGAACCTTCGCAGCCAGTATGTCAAGAATCCCGCCAATTGTGCTTCTTCTGACATGGGCCTATAGCCCATTCTCAAGTAACTTTCCAAATTATCTCCTCTCTTCAAAGGAGGATATTCATGGTCATCGTTCACTTCTTTATCAAAGTGACCACTCTGTTCCATTAATTTTTTGACCTCTGTATGGCTCAAAGGTTTGAAGAAGGTTGGGTAACATTTATCGTTCTCCTTGGTTTTCTTCTCCTCTATATGATTAAGAAACAGATATGGTAGCCACTTTGAAGAATAACAAGTATTGGCAGTGGCACTCTTGTAAAATAAAGAGCAGATCTTGTAATGGCACAATAGTTCTTCGAACACTGTCACCATCTCTGGATTCTCTTTTCTGAGCTTGTTCAACTCATCATTTGTTGGTACATACTCCTCATACGGAGCATCTGCCATGGGCAAGAACGAGATATACTTCATCTCGTGGAGCGCAAAGCCCATCTCTCCCCCTGGGGTCATGAAAGTTCCAGTCCTGTAGTTGTATCTCTCAGCTAAGGCTAAGAACATATGAGGATTGGGAGCAAATCCATATACAGTCGCATGCACTGCTTCATACAGGTTGATTTGTTGGAGTCTGTCTTGGAATTTTCCCAGAACCCAATTCGTGATATAACTCCATCGCTTGTAGTCTGGATTCACCAGTCCAGTCATTCTTATATCTTGCTCCGGATATTTTCCTTTAACCTTCGCAAATTCATTTGCGAATATTGGTGTCCTAATAGGCATTAGCATGGAGGAGTTCTCTGGTGGAATGCAGCCAGGTCTTAAGCCTCTCAGTAGGACACTATATCTGTCAGAAGAACTATAAAACATGTCCTTATGATGTGGCCCCTTTTTTACGAAGATTTTTCCTGCCCGAGCATCCTGAAATAGAGTGATATTCCATTCCATCTTCCTTGGGTAGCTCGCATGAGCGTACCGTGACAAAGGAAGGCATCGAGCAATGTCGGGTATAAAAAAGGATCTATCTTGCTGGTGAACTACTCTATCTTCCATCCTTGGCCTGGGCTGAGAGGCTCTCTCAAAGGCATCACCGAATAGGAATAAAGGTTTCTTATGAATTACAGCATCAGCTGATTCTAAAGGCTGTCCGTTCATCAAACACATCAAAGTTTCATTGTCCTGTGAAATCAATATAGCCTGACGGGAGGCCGGCAGATCATATTGAGGGTAATGGACATGAGACAGATCCTCTTTGTATTCAGACTCTGTGAGGGTTCCCACAAAATGTTCGTAATCTGGATCTTCATTGACTTCAACTGCATCAACAAACAGATGAAAATTAGTCCAAGACAAAGTTTTTGTTTTTAAACATAAAATATGATTTGCGCAACATTAGACTGCGCTGACATGATTTGTGCAATCTCAGATTGCGCTGACATGACTTGCACAACATCAGTTTGCGCAACATAAAAGTTGCGCAAAGCAATGGTTTGCGCTGATATCTGCGCAACTTAATCGTTTGTGCTGACTTCCTGTCAGCACAAATCAACAAATTGCGCAAGAATGCAGCCTTCATAAAAATGAAGAACTGATAGTTCATGCAACCGAAACCCTAAAAAGGGTGGCGCAATATGAACTTATCTCTAAAAAGAGATGAGTTTCAAGGGAGTCGAATCACCCTAAGAAGGGGTTTTCGATCGGTTCAACTACCTCTCAGAGCAGGATGTGCGGATTCGTGTCGGGAAGCTCGCCGTGCAACCCTGTCAGAAGACTCGGCCGGAGCTTTTTCCTTCGCGGCGGCAGTAGCGGCAGCATTTGATCGTCGTGGAGCCATGACAAATCGTCGGAGAAGAAAGGAAGAAAGAGTTCAGAAATTCTCTCTCAATTGCACGAAGACAGCAAGTAAAGAATACTTTGAAGTATGAGGAGGATTATTTATAGTTTTCAAAAAATGAAACGGCCGCCTCGGATTGTGCCTAAACTTGTGGTCTATTCGTTTTGCGCAGACAGCTCATCATATTGCGCAAAATAATTCAACATTCAAAAATTCAAAGTATTTCGAAATTTTGAATACAATCAACTTTCGAAAACTTTGAAGGGGGTCTTGTAGGTCCTAAAAAATCAAGTTGCATCAATCAACAAAGTCAAAAATTCAAGATATTTATCATTTTGATGAGTTGCGCAGACAACAGATTGTGCAGACATCACTTTGCGCAGGCTGGTTTGTGCATGTTCCCAACTGCGCAGGCTGATGTGGCAGAAGTCATCATTGACTGAATCAAATCAGATCTTCCTGACAGCTGACAACATGAATAACGAGGAGGCTGTTCGTTTTTGACGCCGCACAGTGCTCGAGGGCGGCTGACAGGTGGCAGCGCAATCCGTGTTTGCGCAAACCACTCAAGCGCAATCCGTGTTTGCGCAAACCATTTCTGCGCAGTTCATTTTGCATATTCTACCAATATAACTGACCAATTACATGTGACATTCATGCCATCAATTGCTCATTACGTGGCAACTGTCTATGCACGATCATGCGCATTTCAATCAAATGATGCCATGTGTCCCAGATAGTTGGCCCACGATCCAATAACTGCTTGCGCAATCCAGTGCTGCGCAAACCAGTTGCTGCGCAAATCAGCTTGTGCAGTCCAAAATAACTGAAAGTTAGTTATTTTCAGAACTCTATAAATAGAGTTTCAAGTCTTCATTTCAAGGGGATCAAGATCAGAGATCAGAAATCAGAGAGTTCAGGAGTTCTTGCCAAAGTGCTGCTGCATTCTTCCGAGACTTTTGTCTTCAACTTCAGAGGCTTTTGCCTTCAGTTTCCAGAGTTGTTTTCAACTTCAAAGGCTTCGTCTTCACAGTTCACATCGTCTAAGGGATAAAGCAATCGTCATCAAGATTGGATTCCTATAGTTGTAATTTTCCCAGAATTTTTGTAATCTTTATTACAGTTTGTATCAATAAAGTTTTATACATTTGTTTTTGCAAATACCCGCACCCTAGAGTAAGGGCACGAGAAGTGGGTACGTCCAGCCTACGCCGCAGAATCGGCGGTAGAACGCTGTATAGGTCGTCTACAAAAAATATACTAAACAATATAAGGATACCTGTACAGTATATACACTCCGAATGGAGGTGACATAGCAATACAGTCTCAATCACAAGATAAAACTGAGGTAGATAGCACGAAAAGGAAATATGATAGATGTGAAACAGAAAATGAGTTCAACATCCAACACAGCTAGAGAGAAACAAACAACATCACAGAGTCACAAAATATAAATAAAAGCTACTACATTCTAAAACAAAAGCTGGATCGCAGTCCAGGCAAGCCTAACTAAGCTAACTACTCTGGGAGTACAAAGTCTAGTGGCTCAACTATCAGGCCACAGTCCTGGCCTAAGACCCCATCTATCTCGACCCCATAGAGGATCGAACAGTCTGCCTCAGAATCGTCTGTAATATATCAACGGTATCCTGTCAGAAAAATGAGCAAGTACAAACACTAACAGCAGTTCCATATGAATTGATAAATTCTATAAGAGACAGTATTATAAAATACGAGACAAAGATATGGGAAGACTTGGGAGCCATTCGAAAGCCGAGTTACAACCCGTAAACCAAATAAGGACCGGAGTTGTAACCCTTCTCCCGAACAGAATCTAGCCTCCAATCAAAGTATAGCATAAGAGCATGTAGAATATGTGGAATACAGGACAAAATCAACTGGAAATATATAACAGGATGTGAGTACTGAATAGGACGACAATATATATAGGATGACTTGGGAACTATTCGGAAGCCGAGTTACAACCCTTAAACCAAACAAGGACCGGGGTTGTAACCCTTCTCCCGAACAGAACTTAGCCTCCTATGATAAATAAATATAAAATATGACTTAAATTATTAGAGCGTTATATGATCGGCTTTGAAAATGTTATATGACAGGCTATCCACTTAGCCCGACAATCACAAGAAAATCTGGAAAGGGTCATGCCGGCCAACCTGGATAACGAGCAAATGAATAAGATCGTGCTACACCCTACGTGAGGAGAGAGTGGCACAAGCACATGAATATAGTGACATGAGGCTTTGATCACATAGCCCCTAATAATTCCCTACTTTCGAATAGTATAATGGATATGGACATGACACGTCATGACACGGGATTCCATACGAGGGTAGCAAGTCCCCTTAGGAATCAGTGTCTATATAAGTACAGAGAATAAGACAGAAAATGTACCAATATACTAAGAAAATCTAGGAACAATATCTCATGTCATGATCCAACATATATTAGTTCGTGAACTATCGTGACTGAAAATCGAGTAAGACACTACAACTGAATCGGATATAGCAGATATCAAGACAATGAAAATTATCAGTGAATGTACTCGCATGTTGTCCTGTGCTGATAAGGTGAACAGACGCTCAGAGTAATCACAGACCTAAAGATGAGATACTATAAGTCAAACATGGTTTAATAATGAAAGGAAAGCTAATCTAGTCATGATATGCAAGTCTAAGTCAAAACTAGGTCAAACTAAGTCACACCAAGCTAAACTAGGTCATACTAGGTCATAATAAACCAAACTAGGTCACACTAGGACAACCAAGGTCAAACAAGGTTAAACAAGGTCACAGGAAGTCAAACCAAGTCAAATTAGGTCAATCTGGGTCAAGGGTTGACTTACAGTTAACTTTTGGTCAAAAAGTCAACTCTGGTCAACTCTGGTCTGAGTCAACCCTAGGTCAAACTAGTCAAATATTGACTAACAGTTGACTTTCAGTCAACTCTGGTTTGGTTTCGGTCAATTCTAGGTCAAGCGTTGACTTGAAGTTGACTTTCGGTCAAAAGTCAACTCTTGGTCAATGGGGGTCAAGACTAGCCTAAACTACCCTCGTCTAGTCATTACCTACCAAGACAACCTATTTCTAACCACATCTAGCAATCAGAAACCCAATACCTTATACTACCAAATATCCTAACATTTATCCTTTACAAGGTATTTCCGATACCTTGCCCATTACAAAGGAAACCCCGCTAATCCTCAAGATACTAGCCTAGGCTCCTTAGGGTAGCTAGATACTATCCTATCTAGGGTTTACCTACCAAAAAATATGGGTTTCCTAGACATCTAGTCCAACTTATGGTCATGTTGGTCATCTCAACATTACCTTATCTTAATATTCTAACACACTAGCTAACCACTCACAACTAAACATTCTAGGTTTAAGGGACTGAATTTGTTGATGACTGAAATGTAGGTATGAATGAGAGGATGAATGAATGATGGATATGAGTGAATGTGCATAGGTGGAAGAATGAATGAAATGAATGGAAGAATGAATGAAAGAATAAAGAATGAATGTATGAATGAATGGATGGAAGGATGGATGAAATGAATGGAAAGTATGAATGAATGGAATGAACTTTGAATGTATGAAATGAATAGAAGAATGAATGGAAGAATGAATGGAAATTATGGATAGATAGATGTGTGGATGAATGAATATGGGTGAATGAGTATATGAATATGGTGTGAATGAATTATGTAAAGATGGGAGAATGGATGAATGAATGTTTGTGGATGGGGGTGAATGAATGAACAAATGGATGTGTGAATGGATGAAGGGATAAATGAATTTGTGGATGACTGAATAGGGGCTGATTTGGTGATACTGTTGCTGCTAAATGGCTGCCTATGGGGCTGTCCCCTCCCCCCCACACTGCTACCAAGTAGCAGTGTCTACTACTACTGCTGCTGTTAGCTAGGGGCATGATCCCCCCTTACACAACCTACTGCTATGCAGCAGCATAATGCTGCTACTGCTACAGCTATGCTCGAATCAGCAGTTCCCTGTAGAGACTGCTGCTGCCTATACTACTGCTATGCAGTCCTTAATTCCTCCCCCATTCCATCCTTCATTCCTCACCCTATAATCACATTCTCTACTCTCCCTTCTCCTCTCTATATCCTCCACACACACACACACATACATATATACATATCCACACACACATATATATACATATGTATAACCACACACACACACATATATATATATATATCCACACACACACACACACACACACACACACACACACACACACACACACACACACACACACACACATATATATATATATATATATATATATATATATATATATATATATATATATATATATATATATATTATGTCACTCTTAATATATATATATATCTATATAAAAAATAAATAAAATATATATCTATATATAAGATACACACACACAAATGAAAATATACATATAGACACAAAAATATATATATATGGACACACAAGAACACATCGCATGACACAAACATCTGAGATTAAAAATAGGAATAAATCATTCAATCAAAACCACAAACACATGATGTGTCCAAAATTGGGGTTTTTCACATGGACACAAAGCACAACAAGGACACTCCTAATAGCTCCAAATGGACACGAAACGGACACGAAACGGACACAAATGGAGACACAACCATGGGGGTCATTCCTATGGGCTCAAATTAATCCTAAATGCATGTAGGAATAAATTAGAGAAGAGATTATACCTCCCGTTTGATCAAATCTATGAAAACTCCTTCCGATACGACATCGACACGAAGAGACCTCCAAATGGACACGAACCAAAGCCAAATCCTCCTAAACTCAGCTAGCACCCTCTCTTCATGGAGTAGAGAAGAAATGAAGAAGATTGGTGGAAGAAGGGATTGATTTGGAGATGGAATCAATGGTGGTTCCTCTCAAAATTTGGGGAAGAACAAGAGAGAAAATTTGGGGATAATAACAAATGAATGTTCATGCCTATCCCCCCTATGGCCGGCCATGTGTGGCTAGGTGTCCCCCTATCCAAATTTCTAAAATACCCCCACTTGTCTCTAATTGAATTAAAATAGGAATAGGTTTAGGTTGAGGCTAAATTAGTCTAGTTTTAAGTCTCTAATCAACTAAACCTATTCATGAATAAATTAGTCTAACACACTAACTAAAATAATTTTATGTGGGCCATGCCTAACTAATGAGTGGGTCCCACTAGAGTCAAAGCTACCCCGGGTCCCCGACACAAGTCGGATTGAGTTGAAATTCGAATCGACTCAAATAATCCCAAAACAATATCATAAATAATAAAATAAATTTAAAAAATATTCTAAAATAAAAAATAACCAAAATATTCCTGTTCTTGAAAACTGGGGGTGCCAAATCTATCCACTTTAAATAAATTTTGTCCTCAAAATTAAAAAGCAATTACAGAAAAACACATGCAGAAAACAATCCCTCTCAAATACTTCCAATTTTTTTTAGCAAAATAAAAATCTCTTAAGGCACAACAACACTTGCAAATAAAAACTGTTACGTGTCCGACACGGACTCGAAACCAACACAAAATCACACCTATCAAAAGTCAAATCAACAATCACCAATGCAATAATATCAAAATAAATCAAAGAGGTCCAATGACCAAAATACCCTTGGGCCAGAAATGATATTGAAAACATCCTAATCACATGGTTAGGCTCTAGGTCAAACAGTCCCTAGGGTTTCACTAACAAAACATCAAAATCACAAGTCATGGCTTAAAAATTTAAAATGATTAAAATTTCCAAAGCATGAATTAAATGACAATAATTAAATGACTAAAATTATAAAATTTAAAATTACTCTCAATTAGAAACTTGGTGCTACAAGTCTATTCACCTTAGAAGAATTTATCCTCAAAAATTAAGGTGATAGTGCTCCTTATAGGTCAAACATCCCACAAACAAAAATCTCAAAATCATGCAGTTCGATAATCACATGCGTCTGTCCAGAATCATCATACTCAGAATCTCCGTCATGCTAGTGAGCAAAGGTACGATAATCACAGAATCCTCGACTAAGGCACATACCTCTAGAATCATATTATTTAAAATTTTTACGATGCCGCTAGCTTGGCAGCGAAAACCTTAAATTTTTACACCCTAGAAATACGTCCATAATTCGACTATATATCCTCACTATGCCTGCTAACATGACCCTAGAGGATTCTAAAATCTCATAATCGAGACGACCTATCCCATACGACTTATCTTAGTAGAATATCACATCACAAGAACAAAATTTTCATCAAACAATCAAGGAACAGATGGAATTGAATTTCAAGACAGTTATAAGGAGGCAATACGGAAATGAGATCGAAAGATTGGAACATGCAATCTGCCCTGCTACTGCCTGACTGTCCTCAACTGTCATGGCAAAAGTTCGCCCCTGCTGGCCTCCCCTAGCCTACTGTACTTTATCCTGGCCTGTCTGTCTGGCTGTACGAGTATCACAGTTCTTTATCTGGTGATCTGGAGCTCCACAGAATAAATAAACTCCCAGCCTCATCCTGCAAACCTCCCGGGTGTGCCCCGACTTCCAGCAGAAAGCACACTGCATGGCCTATCTCTGGCCCTGACCCTGGTGCTGGTAGGCACGTGCTGGAGCCTGCTGTACTCTGTCCTGGCCTCCTCGGACTCCACGAAAGCAGCAATCCTTCAGCTGGTGGTCGGGCACCCCACAGTATAGAGACACGCCCAACCTCATCCTGCAAACCTCCCGGGTGTGCCCCCGCTTCCCGCAGAAGCCGCACGGAGTAGTATGCCTCTGGTCCTGTCCCTGGTACTGAACTGGGGCATCCTGAACTGCACCCGGTAAAACCCTCTCAACTGCTGCCATCGACAGCCGGTGGGAGTTCTCAATGCTCTGCCGTAACACCTCTGTCTGGCGGTACTGTGCCTCGGCCTGAGTGTCACGCCCCAGAATCAGAATACTGGCAAGTAGGGACGGACCAGGCCAGCTACGTATACCAAAGTAATCCAGTACTCCGAAACAACGTATAAGCTGTATAGATGGGGGTCACTGCTACAAACCAACAGTCAATCCTAGGTCACATGATCCTAGATATCTCAGTCTCAGACAAGAAGTAAAGTACAAGAATATGATCATCATGCATATAAGACAGTAAAGCGTCCCAAACCATAATATATAGATGATCATGAAGCTAGTAATACAAAATGAAGAACTAGCAAGACTAAGTAATACATGATCAGCTCTAGTTGCAGTCTAGAAATATAACGTCATGTCTGAGCCCGTAGGCCAAATGTCAAGTCCAAAACATGAGATAAACACGTGCTCGGTAGCTAAACGCCTCAAAAGAATATGTACAGAAAAGAGTGGGTAAGAGAAAGAACACCCACTCAAGTCCCCTGGTGCTCCGGGTGGTCACCATCGAGAGAAAGGTCCGGAAGATCCTTGGGCTCCTCAACTAGATCTGGTCAATGCAAAACCAGTGGGGTCAGACCCCCAGTAGCAAGTACCACAAAGGAAGCCAAACTATGAACTAAAACCAGCATGCAATTCATAACAACGGATAGAGACAGAAATAAGTAAAAGCAAATCGAGACTCGTGCGCTACCAATGCACTTATCCCGAGAATAGGAAAGACAATGAGTAAAGCAACATATAGCATAAGGTAAAGGACATATGACAGAATGTAAACTGTGTACATGTAAGGAAAAGGAAACATGTGAACATGAAAGATAAACTAGACATGTGAGCATGTTAAGTAGTCGGGACATGTGAGCATGTTATGCAACTGGAGCATGTGAGCATATGGTGAAGCCGAGCATGTAGTAAGAAGAATAGCATGTAAGGAATGACAGGAAGCTAAGTACCACAATAAGATAAACTGGAGCAAGACTAGACTAGACAAGAATTGACTCCATCCATCAATCACGGCCAAGCAATAATTACGGCTTGATACTTTAGCTAACTAGGGTTGTCACAATCCTAATTACTAACAAATGCAAGTCTGAGAAATCCAAGTCCAGTTACCCGCCTGCTACTACCTAAATGATCCAAGCAAAAAGAAAAGAAGTATAGCAGACACACTGCAGTAAGATACATGTGTCCTAAAGAGGTGCCCCACTCGACGGTGTACTGGAAGAGTGCTCATCATGACAGATAGCTCTAAATTCCAAGTATATATATATTTATAGGGCCAAGATCAAAGGGGCAACAGGTAACTGAAAAATTCTTAATGATCTAAGTAATCAAGCTAGTTGTTTAGTCCTTAACATTTTCTTATTGGATTTCGGGTGTGGCATTCCGCAGAATCCATCCTAGACATGAGACATGCAAGACTGGACAAGACAAACAAGATTATGCACTACAACAAGCCACAACAAGACATGACAATATCAAGACAAGAGTGAGCTACGACGAGCTACTATCAAGGAGCAAGACATGTACTAGAATCAAGAGTGTGCCATGACATGCTACTATCAAGCAAGCTAGGAAAAGACATGTTCAAGAGTGCACCACGATGGGTCACTATCAAGTATTTATTAGATATGGCATAGACTGCAAGGTACAATAATTCTGGGAGGACATGGCAATACATAGTGAGTATAGAGAACATATGAACATAAGCTAGTGTCAAGTGTATATAGGGTGTACATTCATTCTCTGAGTATACAAGGTCATCTAATCATGTTAAGAATTCATTACAATCAAAGAAAATATCAAAAACGGACAAAAACGGGCAGAAACGGGCAAAAACAGCCTAACCGGATTATTCGACGGATTACTGCGGATTTTCGGCGGATTTTTCGGAGTGTCACAGCAAGTTTTGTGGTGCAAGTTCGGATTTTCCGACGGATTTTTGCGGATTTCCGACGGATTTTCCGAACCGTCACAGAAAGTTGATTTTTTGAAGACTCAAAACTTGTTTCGGCCATAAAAACTTTGTTTTAAATCGAAATTCGGATTTTCAAAAGTCAAAATTGCATAGAATTGAATTTCCTACAACATGAAACTATTAGATTTCAGAAATTCAAAGGTTTGATCGATCAATATCTCAAAATACTCCAAAACAGAGGTTCTCGGAACACCGAAACGAGTCCCGATTGCCACCAAACTCAAAATCCATGTATACTAGCTATGTAAGGACTCCATATGTGTATATGTGACCAAGATCCATGATGATAACTCTAGTATCACTCTTGATACCAAGTTTTTTGCTAAGTCACTATTGGGTTTTAACAGAAAATCAAATCTTGTTTAATTAAATATTTGGAAACATGCACATATACGAGAATCATCAGGAAAACACATTTAACAAAATGAGTTTAGGAAAATTCTAAACATTTAATACCAAGGAAAACAAAAATGACAATAGATTACTATTGTTCAAGAATTTGGCAAGATGTACTTGCCTAGGTTAAGCTCCAAACCTAATCTTCTACTCCACCACCAAGAGGGGTACGAAACCATACTCTAGACCTCAAGGCTAAGATCTTGGCAAGCTCCAAGGGAAGAAAAGGGAAGAAGAAATGAAGAGAGAGTGAAGAGAATGAAAAGAGAGAGGAGAGAGAAAGTGAAATGGTATATATATAATGGGGAATTAATCTTAGCCGTTGGATCATGATCCACGTGAAAATCTAGGTCAATCATGGCCATTCAAACAAAACCAATTGTCCATTGGATAATAGAGTGCATCTATACTATTCATAAAAATATCTAAAGACTATTCATCAAAATATCCGAAACACTATTCACGAAAATATCCGAAACACTATTCATGAAAATATCAGAAACCGAAAATATCTAAAGTGTAGGAAACATGTCCGGGCGGTATGTCGTCGGTATACTCCGATGTACCGGTGGTATGACGATCAAGGAGAAAACCTATAATTTTGAAAAAATTTAAAGCATTCCGGAAACCAAGAAAATATGAAATACTGTGCAAAAATACGTATCCGTATATAAATACCAATACTGTGAGACGAGTCTCACAACTCTCCACAACTTAAAAAATAAATTTCGTCCTCGAAAATTTCTAAATCTAGTCAAGCATGAAAACCAAACCAAAGAGCTAAAAAGTCATGTCAATCAAAACAAAGCATGGCATGTTGGTAAGATAAAGACAACAGTAATATAAGTAAATGCGTAAGCAGTAACACAACCACAATAAAGAAGGGCTGGAGGCATATGAATAAATATGCCTCCTGAGTCAGTTGAGTAGGAGCAGGCCTACGCTGACTCCACAACTTAGATAAAAGTCAATTCTCAAAATAAGCCGGTACCAATGACTTAGTTTAAGACATGACTCTACCAGGACATATCTTCGTAGTCGAGATATATTATAAATATCATGTATTTCGATATACGAAAACCGAAGGGTGAGACAAAAAACTCGCCAAATATACGTAACCCAAAGAAATAAATAAGTCTGGAGGAAGAATAGGATAATACCTACCACATGACCATCCTCGGCCAAAACCTGCTCTAACATACTAAACTCTGCCTGCCCATGCCTCGGAACTGCTGCTCTAACCGGCTGCTGGCCCTGCTGCCTCTGGGCCTGGACCTTCATATACTGCTGAGGCCTCTGTTGTTGGAATGTCCGGGACTGCACTGGTAAAGGCCTCTGAGTCTGCTGATGCTAAACCGGTACCTGAGAATTATACTGCTGGACTACCGGGGTCGCCGATGGAATTGGATGTACTGAGGAAGAACTAGCCCTCCGTGGACAAGATCCCATCATATGGTCTGAAGCTCCACAGACCAAACACAACCCATGTTCCCGTAATGAGAACATCCAATAGATGAAGACGACCTCTGCTGCTGAGGTTGCATCTGAGATGACTGCTGAAAGGAAGCTGCTGGAACTGCTCCTCTAGGTGATCCAATCTCCAATGTCCTAACTGCTGGTGCTGGTGCTGACGACTGGGTAGAAGATCCCCTATGAATGTGAGACCTCTTCTGACCTCCGACTCTATCAACGATCATCTGCGAGGTGTACTCATGCCTCCTCGCCACCTTCATCACTGCATCAAAAGTCTGGAACTCATGCTGCTCAACTGCTAGAATGATCTCCAGATGAAGTCCCTGTTGGAACCTCCTCGCCCGGTCCAACTCGGTCGCTACTAAGGAAGGGGCAAACCGACTGAGCCTGCTAAACTCTGTCGCATAGCCATCGACGGTCCTGCTCATCTGCCGCAAGCCAATGAACCTCTGCTGCAGATTATAACGCGACACCGCATCAAAATAGCGAGTCTGAAACCTCTCGCTAAAATCTGCCCAAGCTATTGGTGCCACAAAAGATACTTCATGAGCCGCCCACCAGTCGCGGGCCAAATCCAAGAGCTGCAACTTGACAACTGCCACACGCTCCCTAGCCGGAATTTCTGTCGCCTCCAGAATGGCCTCAGTATCCTGAAGCCACGTATCAGATGCAATAGCATCCTCTGTACCATAGAAGTATGGGGGATGGAGACGCCTGAAGCTGCTCGCAGAATTGTAGACCTGAGCACTACCCCTCTCCAAAGCCGTCTGGACAGAGTGGGTAAGAACATCGCTCGAGCGCTGCTGCGATACCATAAAACCACTCAAAATATCTACCAGTGCTCGAACAACACCCTCTGGCTGCTCTGGCTGAACTGGTACAGCTGACTGAACAGGAGGAACTGGCGACTGTGCGCTTCGGTCCACTCTAGACTCTGCTCCCGAATGCTGAGGATGCTCCTCCCGAACTGGAAGAACTGGCGGAAGCTGACCCGCCATAGTTGGGATACGGATAATCTGATCGGAAGGACCAGGAACAGTGCCCCTGAAAGTTTAAGGACACAAGGATCAGGTCGAGGGAACAGGAAGGATCAACGATCAAAGCAGATATCAGGTCAAATATCAAAGGTAGAGAGTAATACGAAGGATATCAATGGAGAAGAAATTGTGACTGAGATAACTACCAGCAACCCCCACATATCTGATAAATCAGACCTGCATGGGCCACCACTAAAACCTATGTCACGCCCCAGAACCAGAATACTGGCAAGTAGGGACGGACCAGGCCAGCTACGTATACCAAAGTACTCCAGTACTCCGAAACAACGTATAAGCTGTATAGATGGGGGTCACTGCTACAAACCAACAGTCAATCCTAGGTCACATGATCCTAGATATCTCAGTCTCAGACAAGAAATAAAGTACAAGAATATGATCATCATGCATATAAGACAGTAAAGCGTCCCAAACCATAATATATAGATGATCATGAAGCTAGTAATACAAAATAAAGAACTAGCAAGACTAAGTAATACATGATCAGCTCTAGCTGCAGTCTAGAAATATAACATCATGTCTGAGCCCGTAGGCCAAATATCAAGTCCAAAACACGAGCTAAACACGTGCTCGGTGGCTAAACGCCTCAAAAGAATATGTACAGAAAAGAGTGGGTAAGAGAAAGAACACCCACTCAAGTCCCCTGGTGCTCCGGGTGGTCACCATCGAGAGAAAGGTCCGAAAGATCCTCGAGCTCCTCAACTAGATCTGGTCAATGCAAAACCAGTTGGGTCAGACCCCCAGTAGCAAGTACCACAAAGGAAGCCAAACTATGAACTAAAACCAGCATGCAATTCATAACAACGGATAGAGACATAAATAAGTAAAAGCAAATCGAGACTCGTGCGCTACCAATATACTTATCCTGAGAATAGGAAAGACAATGAGTAAAGCAACATGTAGCATAAGGTAAAGGACATGTGACAGAATGTAAACTGTGTACATGTAAGGAAAAGAAAGCATATGAACATGGAAGATAAACTAGACATGTGAGCATGTTAAGTAGTCGGGACATGTGAGCATGTTATGTAACTGGAGCATGTGAGCATATGGTGAAGCCGAGCATGTAGTAAGAAGAATAGCATGTAAGGAATGACTGGAAGCTAAGTACCATAATAAGATAAACTGGAGCAAGACTAGACTAGACAGGAATGGACTCCATCCATCAATCACGGCCAAGCAATAATTATGGCTTGATACTTTAGCTAACTAGGGTTGTCACAATCCTAGTTACTAACAAATACAAGTCTGAGAAATCCAAGTCCAGTTACCCGCCTGCTACTACCTGAATGATCCAAGCAAAAAGAAAAGAAGTATAACAGACACTCAACAGTAAGATACATGTGTCCTAAAGAGGTGCCCCACTCGACGGTGTGCTAGAAGAGTGCTCATCATGACAGATAGCGCCAAATCCCAAGTATATATATATTTATAGGGCCAAGATCAAAGGGGCAACAGGTAACTGGAAAATTCTCAATGATCTAAGTAATCAAGCTAGTTGTTTAGTTCTTAACATTTTATTGTTGGATTCTGGGTGTGGCATTCCGTAGAATCCATCCTAGACATGAGACATACAAGACTAGACAAGACAAGCAAGATTATGCACTACAACAAGCCATAACAAGACATGACAATATCAAGACAAGAGTACGCTACGACGAGCCATTATCAAGGAGCAAGACATGTACTAGAATCAAGAGTGTGCCATGACATGCTACTATCAAGCAAGCTAGGAAAAGACATGTTCAAGAGTGCACCACGACGGGTCACTATCAAGTATTTATTAGATATGGCATAGACTGCAAGGTACAATAATTCTGGGAGGACATGGCAATACATAGTGAGTATAGAGAACATATAACATAAGCTAGTGTCAAGTGTATAGGGTGTACATTCATTCTCTAAGTATACAAGGTTATCTAATCATGTTAAGAATTCATTACAATCAAAGAAAATATCAAAAACGGACAAAAATGGGCAGAAACGGGCAAAAAACAGCCTAACCGGATTATCCGGCGGATTACTGCGGATTTCTGACGGATTTTTCGGAGTGTCACAGCAAGTTTTGTGGTGCAAGTTCGGATTTTCCGACGGATTTCCGCGGGTTTCCGATGGATTTTCCGAACCGTCACAGAAAGTTGATTTTTTAAAGACTCAAAACTTGTTTCGGCCATAAAAACTTCATTTTAAATCAAAATTCGGATTTTCAAAAGTCAAAATTGCATAGAATTGAATTTCCTACAACATGGAACTATTATATTTCAGAAATTCAAAGGTTTGATAGATCAATATCTAAAAATACTCTAAAACAGAGGTTCTCAGAATACCGAAACGAGTCCCGATTGCCACCAAACTCAAAATCCATGTATACTCGTCTGAGAGAGAATACCAGAGTTTGATTCCTACTGTTCTGGTCGCCATTGAGGCTCAGACAGTAAGGAATTGACACCAACAACGAATCCGATGAAAAATATCCAAAGAAGAAATAGATCTCGATTAGGTCATCGTTGTTGTATAGAATGAAAATCCAAGATGTAATAGATTTCCATTATAATTTGTAAGAAAGTCTAAGAAATGTAATAGACTTTTATGATGAAATAAGAATGGAAATGACAAGTCTTCTATGCTCAATGATTTGTATCTATCCAGAGGTAATACGGACATGACAGATAATAAAATCTTATTTTCTGTTTTTAGAGTATACAATACTATCAGAGGTAATATGGACATGACAGTATGTAAGAACTCAAAGAAAAGTAGATTAATATCTATGCAGAGGTCAAATAGACATGATAGATAAAAAATACAAAAAAATTTAATATTTATTCAGAGGTCATAGAAACATGATAAATAATAAATCCAACTTTCTATACCAACTGGTTAGAAGATCAAAATTTCTCGCCGAAGAGACGAGTAATCAGCTTAACCAAACTTTGGTAGCTGGGGATTAAGAAGACAGATATCATTTGAGGATATATGCCAATATTAATGAATAAACCGACATATCTTTCGGAAAAAGGAAAAAAAGGTTAATTCAATTCCATAATTAAATGGATGAATCTGATATAATAAACAGACATGCCTTTTCGGGAATGAACAGTTGTTTTCAAAAGACTGGTTTATTAATAGATCTCTCCTATAAATAGGTGAGAACTCTTTGTAATATTTCATTCTTATTTCCTCTCTTCTATTGGAAATGTCTTCCATGGACGTGCAGCAAAAGAATGAAGTCTCCAAGAAGGTTGAGGACGTCATCGAGACGCACCCCGTTGAGCTAACTGTATCAGGCCCAACCGAAGTAGGCGAAAGTTCTTCTACTCCCAAGCCACCACAAGACATCTTTGATTTCTTAGTAGAGTCAGGAAAAACTCCTGAAGAAGAAGCGCTGAGGATGGCTACCTGCAGGTTTTTTATGAACTCAGGCAACGATGCCTTCAAAGCATTGGCTGACTATGTATTCAATAAGGAAGGCAGTGGTCCTTTTCCTTAATCCTTTATTCAGAACAAAAATAATAATAAAATAAATTTTATTTTCATTCTTTTTTTTATACATAGTACTTCTTAAGAAATTTGCCATTGATCGGCATCATGAGTAGATCTCCATTGGGCTTTGATAACCGATAGGCGCCATTAGAAAACACGGTCTCAATTACATAAGGTCCTTCCCATTTCGCTTGGAATTTCCTTTTGCTTTTGTGAGTCATAATCATTGGTCTTCGAACGGCTAATACCAACTCGCCAATCTTGAATACCCTCTCGTTAACTTTACGATTGAAAGTTCGGGATATACGGGCTTGATATAGCTCAATATGCTGTTGTGCTTGAAGACGCTTCTCGTCCAATCCTTCAAGTTCTTGGAGTCGTAAGCGATCATTGTTCTCTATAGTTAGCTCATTAGCAATAGCTATTCGTAGAGATGGAATCTGGATTTCTAAGGAAAGAACCACCTTACATCCATAAACCAATAAAAATGGTGTAAAACCAGTAGGAGTCCGGACTGTTGTTCGATAAGCCCATAAACATTCTCCAAGTTTCTCATTCCAATCACGTTTATTAGAAGAGACAAACTTTTTGAGAAGTTTAATGATCATCTTATTGAAGGCTTCGGCTAAACCATTAGCAGCTGGATTATAAGCCGTAGAATCCAGATTTTGAATTTGATTTTTATCACAGAACCGAAAAATGCCTGACTGGCAAATTGTGGACCATTATCATAAATTATTCGTCGAGGAATCCCGAAGCGATAAATGACATGATGTTTGATGAAGCTGATCACATTAGATATTTTTACTTCAGCAAGGGGAACTTCTTCTGCCCACTTAGAAAAGTAATCGGTTATAGCTAATATGAACCGATGTTCTTTAACAGAAGGAGGGTTAATAGGACCAATGACATCCATACCCCAAGCTTCGAAGGGCCAAGAAGCTGCTGTAGGATGTAGAAATTCAGAAGGTTGGTGAATAAAGTCAGCATAAATCTGACATGCTTTACACCTTCTGGTGTAATCCACAGCATCTGCTATCATGGAAGGCCAATAATACCCCATTCTTCGAATTCGGTCCTGTAATTTCGGACCCGGTTGATGAGCACCACAGACACCATCATGAGCCTCACGGAGTGTCTGTTAGCTTCACTTTCTGAGAGACAGTGCAGCATGATTCCATCATATGAGCGACGATATAACATATGTAAAGATGAATCATAATAGAATCGAAATGATCGTCTTTTAATTGATGCAAATTCTTTTGGATCTTTAGGTAAAATCCCATGAACTGCATAATCAATAAATGGAGTTCTCCAATCCCTCTGCTGAGAGCTTGACTCTGTAGTATAACTCTGTTCAATACACAAATTATTCTTGACACAGAATAAATCTCGGTCCAACAAAGTAATTGTATTTTGTCTTCGGATTGGAACAACCAAGTCTGCAGCTAGGCTAGCAAGAGCATCAGCCTCCACATTCTGAGAATGTGGTACGAATTCAATGAAGAATCCTTTGAATGAAAGGACCAATTCGACCACCACTTGTTGATAAGGGATGAGATCAGAATTTCTGACTTCATAAGTCCCTCTAACCTGATTAACAATCAGTTGAGAGTCTCCATAGGCTTCCAGGAATTCAATATCCAATTGTTTTGCGACTTGGAGACCAATCAATAGAGCATTATATTCTGCTACATTATTGGAGCATGGTTCTTTGAGAGAATAGGCACGGTATATGACCATTTTGTCAGGAGAAACCAAGACGATTCCTACCCCAGAGACAATATTACCTTTAGGTCCAACCCGTGATGCTCCGTCAAAATATAATTGCCAAATGTCATTTTTTAAAGTCATATTGCAATCCACAACTTCATCTGGATTGTCCTCATATAACTTTGATATTTCAGGTATAGGATGAACAGCTAAGAAATCAGCTACTGCTTGACCCTTCAATAATTTTTGAGGTATATAAACCATGTCATAAGGAGTGAGCAACATCGTCCAGGTAGCTAACCTAGAGTTAAAAATGCTCGGTTTTCTCATCAATACCCGAATGGGATTTATTCTGGAGATGACTCCTGTCACATAATGTCTTATCTTTTGGACAGCAAAAACCAAGGCCAGACATTCCTTTTCTACAGGAGTATACCTGTGTTCTGCTCCGACCATCATTCGGCTAAGATAATAAATCGCTTGTTCATGCCCTATATCACTTTTTTGTACAAGAAGAGCACCAAGTGAATGATCCAAAGCTCGAACATATAGCAAAAATGGTCTTCCTATCACTGGAGGTACCAAAACAGGTAGATTTGTAAGGTATTGCTTGATGTCATTGAAGGCTTTCTGACTCGCTTCATCCCAAACAAATGATACACCCTTCTTTAATAGACGGAAGAAAGGCTGGCATCTTCCAGAGAGATTGGATATAAATCTCCTGATATACGCAATGCGACCTTGGAAGCTGCGGGGTTCTTTTAAATTGCGTGGAGGACATATTTCAAGAATTGCTTTAACCTTATCAGGATCAACATGGATACCCTGAGAAGTAATGATAAATCCTAAAAACTTGCCACTGGAAACCCCTAAGAAAGACTTAGTAGGATTCATTTTCAATTGATGTTGGCGCATCAATTCAAATACTGTCTTCAAGTCTTGAATGTGATCATCTTTTGATCGACTCTTAACAGGAATGTCATCTACATAACATTCTACTGTCTTCCGTAGATGTTCTTGAAAGATTTTGCTCATGGCCCGTTGATACGTGGCACCGGCATTTTTAAGACCAAACGGCATCACCGTATAGCAGTAAACCCCAAGGGGTGTACGAAAAGCAGTATGCTTCTCATCTTCTGGATGCATCTTAATTTGATTATATCCTGAGAATTCGTCCATGAAAGACATGCGTTCAAAACCACATGTATTGTCTATTATGACATCAGTAATTGGAAGTAGAAATTCGTCTTTTGGATAAGCTGCATTAAGATCTCGAAAATCTATGCAAAGTCGGACATTTCCGTTCTTCTTCATAACAGAAACAATATTGGCAACCCAATCGGGGTGTTGTTCTTCACGAACAAAACCACACGTGATCAGCTTTTTGACTTCTGCTTCAATTGCATACATCATATCTGGTCGAAAATGCCATTGCTGTTGTTTTACAGGCTTAGCATTAGGAATAATATTGAGTTTATGAGTAGCAACTTTGGGATCTAGACCTGGCATATCCTCATAACTCCATACAAAAATATTAATATATTCTTTGATCAGTTTTATCAATTCTTCCTTTTCATCTTCAGAAAGATTTTTACTGATGAATATTGGTTTGGGCGTAGTTCCATCTCCAACATCAATTTGGACAATCTCGTCCTCTGTAGGTGGTTGTCGTTGTTCAAAACGGAGTTCCCATCGAGTATCCATCTATTGAGCCCAATGATCATTCTCAAATGGCTCAGATTCACCATCAGTTTGAACCATGTAAGCTAAAAATATTTGCTTAGATTCATCATAATAACCTCTTCTAACATATGAGGGGTGAGATGTATCAGATTCGATAAATTAGATTTCTTCCGAATGTGATGATTGTAAAGAGCTAGAAGAGAATTCTTCTTATATATCGTCATTAAACATATAGGACGGATCATATCCCAATCCATGACGAATTTTTTGATAAAACAGATCACCACATAATGATAATCGTCTACCTTTGCCTTGATTGAGACCTTACATAGTCTTCAAATCATATCCCATATTCTGGATAATCTTGAGAGATTGTTGACTATATCTGTCAATTCGGATTCTTCCTTTATCTTTATCTCTCAAATCATCTGTCTGAGCAACAGGGATATTTCTAGCCAGGCCAAACACAATCTGGCGCTTGTTTTTCTTATCAGACGAAATCACGAAATAAGATTCTTTGTGACGTCTATAAGTTACACAAGCTTGCGATGAAGCAGCTACAGGAAGAAGATATGGAGAAGATGTTAGAAACCTTTGAGCATAAGGTCCAACATCGACATGAGGAGGAAAAGAATTTGTCTTATTGTCAATGTATAAGGTTTCCTCTGTGTCTATGTTGTCTTTATGTTGATGACTTTGATCATCAGAAGATAAAGTCATTCTTTCAATAAACTTGACAGCCATATACTCGAAAAGGAAATCTTCATTGATATCAAAAAGTACAGAATGATCAATATTTACATCATTTACAATTTGACTGCTACGCTTCGGATTAATCACTAGTGGACTATCATCCGTCTTCTGCGTAGATTTGCCAAGATTGACAATCAATGGAGATTCTGGATCATTCGTAAGAAATGTATGCCCTTTGACCTTGATCACAAGAGGTTGAACTTGGCTTTTAGCAGGAACATTCACTGATTCCTCAGATAAAGCTTGAGATCTTCCTTTAACCTTGATCATCAAAGGTTGATTGTTGACAGGTTGGGCTTGGATTCGCCCTTTGACTTTGATATTCAAAGGTTGCTCTTCTGGCGGATCTTCATTAATAGACTGATCTTCAGCAGATGATTGATCTTCAGCCATATCTGATATCTCTTTTATATGTTCTTGTTTGTAAAGCCTTGAATCAGAAAAATCGGCTTCGATACCCTTGAAAGGATTGATATCAGCAAACTCAGTCTTTACAACCCCTTGGGAATCTACGTACTTGAAGCATTGGTAGAAAGTTGAAGGCACGATGTTATGCTCATGTAACCATGGTCTTCCAAGAAGAATATTGTAGGATACGTCTGAGTTGATAACATAAAATGTTGCCATAGTTCGAAGATCACCAATCTGAATCTTCAGACGAATCTTCCCCAGTGGTTTGCTCTTTTCAGAGTTGAAACCAACTATTGTGGTACTAGTGTAAGTTAAGTCACTAGTAGGAATCCTCAATGGTCTTAGCATACTTTGAAGAATTATGCTAATAGAAGACCCAGGATCAATGTAAATTCTGTCAACTTCAATGGATTTAATATACCCGGTATAGCACAAAGGCCTGTCATGCTTGTTATGCTTCAACAACATATCTTCTTGTGTAAAGGTGATGTTGAGAATTGCTTCCATCATACTATGACATTGTGGGCATGACACTGGTATATTATCAGGAGTCTTGAGTTGAGCTAAGCAGGAATCAGCTTGCAGCAAAGCTTCACTCAACGTTTCGTGACTTTCTTTAGAAAGGCGAAGTAACTCGAAGATAGATAATCTAGCCGGAGTATTAGCTAACTGGGCTAGAATATCAAATTTATAGGGTTTCATCACCACCCCCTGACTGGAAGCAGACTTCAATAGGATGTCAAAACGTACTGCTTTCTGTTTCCTATTTTCAACCACAGCAGGAGCAAGAGACGGTTGAGTTGATGGTGTTTCAACATTCTCTGCTTCTTTGGAGGATCTCTCATAATCTTTATGGTACTCTTTTCCAGATCTTGTACCAGCAAAAGTTTCTTCTTCAGACTCAGAAGAAGGAAGTACCATATTGCAGGATTTAATCTTCCTTTCCTTAGCCTTCTTCTTGTGAGGATTGTTATGAGAAACTTCAGAACCCAATCCAACAGTGGATTTTTGACATTGAATTTGTAAAGGAAGTCGTATTCCTTTATCATAATTTAAACCTTCTGCCTTTTGAAAGTCATAACCCATCTTCTTCATGAGAAGGACATATTGCTGACTGTACAAGTGAGTAGGCAGTAGACTTTCAACAGGTAGTTCCATAGAGGAAGAAGAAGAGATCTTTGTAACTACAGGAGAATGAGGAATAAATGTCTCTGTAGCTACGGGAGGAAAAGGATTCGGGATACGAGGAAAAATCCCTGTAGGAGCTTTTTTATAAGCACCAAAGACTTGTTGTGCCCTGTATAAGGGAATACTATTCATGGCTAGCCACTGCTGATGAGTAAGCTTGAGCTTGGCAGGAGGAGCCAGACTTGGAGGACATATGTTCAATCCTCTCAGTCTATCTTCCAAAGGAATGCCATCCCATAGATGATCCAAATCATCAAGATCTGGAATAACATGAGAAATCATGTTACAGGTTTTGACTTTCTTACCTTTCTTGGATTTTGAAGTTTTACCCTCATCTTCCATTTCAGGTTCTAAGTCAGGATGTACCCACATAATTTTACCATTCTTTAATGTAAGAGGCAACAATCCTTCATTTTCCTCCCTGGCAGGCGGGATATTCACAATCTTCATCGTCGCCTTCGGAATTAGGACAATTCCATCTGGTACTTGTTGTGGAGGAAAATCTTCAAATTGAAGAGAAACCATATTGGTTGTAACCGTATGGTCATCATTGGTTAAAGCGATAGCACTACCATTTATCAACTCTTGGATTTTCTTCTTCAAAACATAGCAAGCACTGGTAGGATGATTAATATATCTATGATAGATACAATATTTGGGATTGTCAGTCAGATTTACCTCATTAAGCCTCTTTGGCTCCAGAATCTGGAGTTTGCCACTCTTCACCAGACATTGGAATATCCCTGGGATATCACTTTCATCAAAAGAGTATTCTTCTTTTGGCCTGGAAGATTCCTGATTATTCGGCGTCGTTTTATTCTTGGAAAGATTGACCATAAGAGTTTCTTTTCCTTTCATATTACGATTGCCAGAATTATTACCAGGATTACTTTTCTTTCCTTTATCCTCAGAGGCAAAAATCATTCCATGTTCACGAGCCAACCTACCATTGGTCTCGGCAGAAACTGCTGCTATGATAAACGAAGCCCAATCTGTGAATTAGGAACCCATGAAGATAGCGATGGATGGTCGCAGATTCATCTTACATGTATCAATCAGCGCTGAATCTGGCATACCAGGGGGCATTTTTAGAGTCGCCTGTCGAAAATGTTAAATGAACGTCCGAGTATCTTCTTTCTCCTTTTGCTTGATTTCTATTAAGGAGGACATGTTCATGTCCATACCTCCTTCATAGAAGCGAGAGAGAAACATTGCCTTAAATTCGTCAAAAAAAGAAATACAATTATCGGGTAAACTACGATACCAGTCGTAAGCTGAACCCGTCAAGCACCCAATAAATACTCGAGTGAGAAGAGCATCATTTTTCTGCAAATGTACAGCCATAATATCAAAGTAATTGATATACTGACTAGGAGAAGCCTTTCCATCAAACAATACTATTGACTGTGGCTTGAATTTCGGTAGAAAGGGTACATCATTCCAATGAAGAGGATAAGGTTGCTTAGTCCCTAACCTCTGGAGTTGATTCTTTTGCTTCAAAACTTCAAATTGTGCTTTGAGCTCACGCACTGCTTGAATGGCTTCGCTGGTTTGTGAAAGCACATTTGATTGAAAAGTTGTTGGTTGTACCGTAATCCCTACCGGAGATGGTACATCTTTTGGAATGATAGGATCTGGAGATGCAGAATTTTGGTTAACAGCAGGCTCTTGGAATTTCAAAGGTATATCAACCCCTTGGCTATCTTAAGTTGGTGCTGCTACCTGAACCAGTGTTACAATTGCTGGTTGAGCAGTTTACTGAGTTGTTATTATCTGGTGCATGCTTTGCATCATGTTAAGCATGTCTTTCAATGATTGCTCAATGGCAGTGAGACGTTGTTCTGTATTAACAGATGACGTCTCTGGTTCGTCTCCAATAGCGTAGGATTCAACCTCTCTTGAAGATACAGAAGGATTAGTATAGAAGTATGAATCAACACTATCAGTTTTGGACTCAAGAGATTGAGTACCCCCAGCTTTAGAATCAGAAGTCTGTAATTGTCTTTGTCTTCTTGATCGAGTATTCTGATATACTCCTTTAAAAGAATCAAGAAGTCTGTTGAATTGTTGTTGACCTGGGGTTTGGGACGTGTTCCGTCTATGATGTCATCCTCTGTTGGTGTGAGATGCCATGTTGACTGATGCATATGACAACTCATCAGCTTGTTGTTGGGGCGCATTAAAATTCAATCGATCAAAAACTGACCGTCTGGAAGCCAAGCAACAACATTTGATCACAATCTGGTGACACTCACAGTGATGATTTTTTTTGGGAGAGTGTTACGGGAGATTGTCTATTTTTACGCTTTTGTATTAGCAATTCACGTAAATCAAAAGGAGTAGAAGGAGTAGTCTTCTTTATTACATTTGGGGTAGCAAAATGTTTAGTCCCTTGTGTATAAAGAAGATTACTGGCTGCATTCGCAGAACCAAACTGTACATTTCTACGCGTTTGGAGTTGTGTGCGCAAATCTTGAGATTTTTGAGCACGAAGGACTCCATTTTCATTGCGTGTAATTTGTAGGTTTGGTACTTTGCCTAGAGCAGTATAAGAAGGTTGTTGGTGTAGAACTGAAGCTTAACTAACAACATTTTTACGCTGTATGTATTTAGGTACATTCACATTAGATGTAAAAATATCGTTGCGAATTTTATCTACACTGTCATAGACAGGAGACTTACCTTTACGCGTAGAGCGTAAAAATTGATTATCTACCACGTCACAGACGGAAGATTTTCCTTTATGCGAAGAGCATAATTTTTGTGTGTCTACCACGTCACAGACGGGAGATTTTCCTTTACGCGAAGAGCATAATTTTTGTGTGTCTACCACGTCACAGACGGGAGACTTATTTTTACACTTAGAAGCACAAGCATTAGAGTCTGCCTCATTACAAATGGGAGACTCGTTCTTATGCACTGAGCGTAAAATTTGGTTTTTACCCAGTGGGCGTAAAACCTGATTATCTTCATCGTCACAGACGGAAGATAACTTGCCACACTTAGAGTGCAACGCAGAAGTAAGGATTGCCTCGTTACGAACGGGAACCCCTACGACAGGAGTGGGAAGAATTCCCTTGCCATCAGAGGCAACAGAGAGATCAGAAGCTATTTTAGATTTAGGAATCCAAACTTTTCGTGCTTTGCGAGATTTTTGAACATTGGAGCAGCGAGAACCACCCCCAGTTCGGAGCATCTCCTCATAAGCAGTCTGGTCGAAGTGTACAACCAGAGTCTTCTTTGTCGATCCAATTGACACATCATCATATTGAGCAATTGCCTCCTCGTCAGAGGAGAAGGTCGTCCCCAGCAGAGTCGTCATTTTTGTTTCACTTAACAAAATGCCTGGAAATCGGATTTTGAAAATAAAATGCGAAAAAAGTACAAGAAGTACAAATTTGATTCTGGAAAGTATTGCTATGGAAGTCTGATCTGTAAATAATCACTTTGTTCCTTGGACCATACGATGATGATGAAGATCACTGCTAGAAGATGAACAGTTGGAAGAATTAAGTCACCAGAAAGGTATCGACGCACTTGGGCACTGATGGCGAGGCCGAATGCTTTCTTGCTTTGCTTCACTCTGTTCTGGAAGAAAAGTTGAAGAAGAATGCTCCGAAAAATCAAAGTCTCTGGGCTCTAATCTCTATGTATTCTCTCATCTCTCTCTGTGTGTGTTATATGAGAAAAATAAGTCTATTTATAGACTTGGCTTCTTGTGCGTAAAAACTCAACAAAAGTTTCGTCTTTACGCTAATAACTGCCACCCATGACTGAAGTCACCCTCTGCATACGTTGACACGTGTCCCATCATTCAAATAAGAATAGGATGCACGTACACACGTTCTTCGAGATGTGTGGCATGAAAGCCATATAGGCAAACCACGTTCCAAATTGGTGACGAAGAATAGGGCGTAAAAACAACCCAAAATACTCTGAGCGTAAAGTAGTAGACTAGGCGTAAAATAGCCCTGACATGTACTTCCTGCGTAAAGTGGTTGTTAAACAACCTTGAGCGTAAAGTAGCCCAAATAAACTTTACGCACACGTCAACTTTTGAGCATAAAAACTCATACAGTCTCCATGCGTAAAAGAAGCCATACTGTGAGCGTAAAATAGCTCAGTCCACATACTAAACGACAATATTGGTCTCTGTGTAAAATGAATCCCTTCGAATTCTATGATATATGCCATCATTAAATCTTTATGTCAGACTTTGCATTAAATGCAAGACTTGACAGCTTTGCCCCGTGTAAAGTGGTTAGCCTGTCTTAGGCGTAAAACCATTGGCTTGACCCTGGCGTAAAACCATTGGCTTGACCCTGGCGTAAGGCGATTAGCCTGTAACAATAGATCATGTTGAGTGGAATGCTTCTATCTTTTTGACTCATTCCATGAAGCACTTTTTACGCTCCTACAATCATTCAATCAAAACCACAAACACATGATGTGTCCAAAATTGGAGTTTCCCACATGGACACAAAGCACAACAAGGGCACTCCTAATAGCTCCAAATGGACACGAAACAGACACAAATGGATACACAACCATAGGGGTCATTCCTATGGGCCCAAATTAATCCTAAATACATGTAGGAATGAATTAGAAAAGAGATTATACCTCCCGGTTGATCAAATCTAAGAAAACTCCTTCTGATACGACACCGACACGAAGAGACCTCCAAATGGACACGAACCAAAGCCAAATCCTCCCAAACGTGGCTAGCACCCTCTCTTCATGGAGTAGAGAAGAAATAAAGAAGATTGGTAGAAGAAGGGATTGATTTTGGAGATGGAATCAATGCTGGTTCCTCTCAAAATTTGGGGAAGAACAAGAGAGAGAAAATTTGGGGATAATAACAAATAAATGTTCATGCCTATCCCCCCTATGGCCGGCCATGTGTGGCTAGGTGTCCCCCTATCCAAATGTCTAAAATACCCCTACTTGTCTCTAATTGAATTAAAATAGGAATAGGTTTAGGTTGAGGCTAAATTAGTCTAGTTTTAAGTCTCTAATCAACTAAACCTATTCATGAAAAAAATTAGCCTAACACACTAACTAAAATAATATCATGTGGGCTATGCCTAACTAATGAGTGGGTCCCACTAGAGTCAAAGCTACCCTGGGTCCCCGACACAAGTCGGATTGAGTTAAAATTCGAACCCGACTCAAATAACCCCAAAACAATATCATAAATAATAAAATAAATTTGAAAAATATTCTAAAATGAAAAATGACCAAAATACCTATGTTCTTGAAAACTAGAGTGACATAAGTTGAGCCTCATTTGTGGTACTTGCTCTTTCTGGGGTCTGACCCAGCTGGTTTTGTATGACCAGATTTTGGAGTGATACCCGAAGATCTACCTGTCTTTCAGCCAGATGGTGAACACCAGGAGTAACCGAGGCAACAAGTGGGTTTCTTATTTTGCTCTCCCACTCTACAGTAAATTATTCTTTTGAGGCGTTTAGCCGTCGAGCATGTGTTAGTTCATATTGCAACTTTATTTCTGTCTGCCTAAGGGCTATAACATGATTGACAAATCCTAGGGTTGATCATGTATTACTTAACTCTTGCTGGTCTTCATATTTTTTATGACTAGCTAAGGGTGAGCATCGGTTCGGTTCGGCTTAAATCAAACCGAATCTCTCAAAATTGACAGAATCGAAAACGATTTTTCCAAAATGAACTGACTTACTGAAAACCGAACCAAACCGAACCGAATTAAAAAAATCGGTTTTCAATCGGTTCGGTTGTATGATCCCAAAAGTTTGCAGCATAAAATTCAGCTTCCAAGTTGCAAACTTTCCACATCAATACACATAGACAACACAAAATTTCAGCTTCCAACTTTCCAATACACATCAAAAACAACAATAATTTAACACCAAAATTGCAGGCCAACATGATTTATGAATATACAACATTTGCAACACAAAATTTGAGCTTTAGTTTCTGCTTCCAAGATCCAAGTTCCAACATTCCAACTTTCTTCCTTATGCAAAGAAAGAATTAAATAAATAGCAACAACAAAATTATATAACCAATGAAATATAACAGCACTAGCCAACTTGAAACTGATTTTTAACCAAAAATTGCTCTCTTGAAGAAAACAAAGATTACTATTTTAGAGGAAAATATTGATATCTAAGAGCAAAAATTACCAAAATTTTGACGTTATTTTTGAATACCCATAAATTATCTAGACTAGATGAAAATAAAAAAACAAAGGAGAAAAAAATGAATGGAATAGATCTGAGATTCTAAGGACAAAAAAATAGATTTAAATGCTTTATATCTAAGTTGAAATGCTTTTAAAAGAAAATTTTAGAAAAGCTCACAAGCAGAATAGGAGGGAAGCTCAAAGAATCAATTTGGGAGAGGAAGGAAACCCAAACCCTAAATTTGTTTCTGCACTTGGGAGAGGAATAGGAGACATGAAAGAAGTGGTGTTAGTGTAAATTTGGTTTTGATGGAAACCCTATAATTAAGGAGGAAGAGAAGTGGTGTTGGTGTGGGCTGTGTCTACAACCAGAGGGGGAAGGAATATAAGCGACACGGAAAGGAATAGATCAGTAGAGGTGAGAGAAGAAATAAGGGTTTGTTATTAAGTTTATATGTTATATAGTGGAAGCATTGGAAGGGTGTATTTGTAAAATTGGTTTTAATGAAAACTCTAACTTTGGTTGTCGGTTCGGTTCGGCCACCGAAACAAAAAACCGTGAACCGAACCGACAACCGTATATTCTTAATGTTAAAACCGAATTTCGAACCTATTTCAAAAAACCGAACCGAACATCAATTGCGGTTCGATCGGTTCGGTTTACGGTTTTAAGCCGTTTATTGTCACCCCTATGACTAGGTTCATGATCATCTGAATTTGTAATGTTTGGGACGCCTTACTTTTGTATGTTTGATGATCAAACTTCTTGTAACCTTTATTTGCTTGCCTGAGATTGAGACATTAGGCTTGTTCTTGACCATAAGAGATTGATGGATTATAGATTAACCCTCATACATCTAGACAGCCGTGACCGTATTATAAAGTGTGCTGCACTCTAATGTACATAGCTGGCTGTGTATGTCCCCTGCTCTCCAGTATTTTGGTTCTGGTGCGTGATGCAGTTTAAGTGGTGGCCCATGCAGGTCTTGTATATCAAATTATGTGAGGGTTTTAATGAATAGATGTCTCAATCAGCATTCGCCCTTTGTCTCTACTCGTGCTTTCTAATCTTCCTGAATCTTGACTTGATAATATGCTTTTATCCTCGATCTATCTTGGTCCTTCCTTATTGTTCTCCATGTCCTTTTCTTCAGTGACATTGTTCATGGTCCTTCTGATCAGCCGGGCGAAGGACCTCCTGTGAACCAACAACTTGTGAACCAGCCACAATAAGTGAACCGCAGCAACCTGGGGACCAAATCCCGCACTCAGGGACAACATCCCGAGTCATACTTTCCGGGGAACAAGAGCTACCAGTACATCCAGCCCATCCTGTAGATCCTGACAATAGAACCCTGATGGGACTTATCTTGCTTGTATCACAAGATTATCGAGGTGATGCTCTGCAGCAAATAGTACAAGCAGCTATGGGCAGAGTTGGTTATCAGGGGAACAATACAGCGAACAACTTCAAGCGCCTGAACCCTCCTTTCTTTGACGGTAGTGAAGATGGTATCATTGTTGATGCTTGGCTTCAAGGCATAGAGGTCATTCTGGAGGCATATAGAATTCCAACTGAAGAGAGGGTGGCCTTTGTACGACTACAATTGTTGGACTTAGCCTACAACTGGTGGGCGATGCAAGCAGTTAGTTTGGTGGCACCTATCATATGAGCGGTATTCAGCTAAAGATTTCAGACAAAGTACTTTGATGTAGTAGCTCGCTATGATCTACAGACAAGGTTCAACAATCTCAATCAGATGGAAAGAATGGTCGATGGATATACGACCGAGCTTTTAAGACTTAGTCAGTTTGCTCCCACCTTGGTGGCGACCGATTTGGACTGAGCACAGGAATTCTAGCAGGGACTCCACCTAGAGATCATTATAGCAGTAGATTAGTTTTAACACAAAATATTTGATGTCATTTTACGAGTAGCAAGAAGGCACGAATATACTTCACAGAGGATAATAGATCGAGCCAGAGGATGGAAGAGGCCACATGGATAATCATCCCAGTCGTCAGCACCAGCCCCGGCAGCTAGGACATTGACAATTGGAGCTCCTAGAAGGGTGACATCAGTTTTACCGGTCTAGCACTCAACTCTGATGTACCTTCAACAATAAAAATAGAAGCGATCTTCTGTAATAGGATGCTCTTATTATGGAAAGCATGGGTATGTGATTTTAGAGTATCACAAAGCACAGGAGTTGTACTTAGCTTATGGGGCCCCGGACCACAGAATAGGATCCTGTCCAAATAGAGCCAGTTCATCTTCACATCAACCCTGACTAGTCCATTGATCAGGGCACCAGCACCAGTGCAACAACATTAGCAGTACCAGCCTCTGAGGCCATTGCCACTTCAGGCTCAAGTATTCCAGCAGCAAAGGCCACAGCAGTATGCTCAGGCCCAAGCTCAAATTCAGAACAGAAGAGGTCACCAGCAGAGGGGACCAGCACCAAGTGGACTGGGTCAAGCTTGGCTCTGACGATAGTAGAAGAATTGGCATCAGATGAGGTGGTGGCAGGTACCATTCTCGTCAACTCTTTTCCTGCAATAATATTATTTGATTCGGGTGCGTCACATTTATTTATGTCTACACGATTAGCAACACGAATAGGATTGGAGCCAATATCATTATTAATAAGACTCAATATACTTACCGGTGACGGTCTTATGGGAGTAGATAGAGTATATTTCTCGTGTCGAATTGTAGTTAGCGGTAGAGAGTTTCCCGCTAGATTGATAGAATTTTTGATGGCCGTCTATGATGTGGTACTAGGAATGGACTGGTTGAGGAATCAATATGCAATAATAGACTACTATGATGGCAGGATTATTTTTGGTTTTCTGGGCGAAGAATTTTTATTTTTCAGAGGTGAAGTAGAACCTTCTCCACCAGTTTTATGGATGGCAGTAGCAGAAGCAGTTCAGTTTCCCAAAGTAGTAGAAGAATTTCTTGATGTATTTCCTGAAGAGCTTTCAGACATGCCACCAAAAAGAGTAATAGAGTTCACTATTGATTTAATTCCAGGGATGGTACCGGTATCAGAAAGAGTCTACAGAATGGCACCATCAGAATTGGAGATCTTGTACAAGATGATTAAAGAACTCAGAACCAAGGGATTTATTCGTACTAGTGGATCACCTTGGGTAGCTCCGATGTTTCTTATGAAGAAGAAGGATGGTACATCAAGATTATGTTGATTATTGTACCTTGAATTCTGTAACAATCAAGAACATATATCCCCTGTCAAGGATAGATGATTTATTCGATCAACTCAGTGGAGCGGCAGTGTTCTTGAAGATTGACTTGCGATCACGATACCATCAGATCAGAGTCAGAGGACAAGATATCCTAAAGACGGAATTCAGATCAAGATATAGACATTGGGAGTTTCTCATTATGCTATTCGAAGCGACCAATGCGCCGGCAGTATTTATCGATCTTATGAATCGCATATTCATGCCCGATTGGGATCAGTTTGTGATAGTGTTTATAGACGACATCTTAGTCTATACCAAGAGTGAACCAGAGCATAAGCGACATCTTTGAGTAGTCCTTTAGATTCTCAAAGAGCACGAGTTGTATGCGAAGTTCAGTAAGTATAAATTTTGGCTTGATCCAATTTTGTACTTAGGTCACATCATCTCCAGAGGTAGAGTGGAAGTGGATCCCCAGAAGATAGTGGCTATAGAGACGTGGCCAGTACCTAGCACCAATGCAGAAGTTTACAGTTTTCTAGGATTGACGTGCTATTGTCGATGATTTGTATGATACTTCACTCAAAATTCATCGCCCTTGACGCAGTTGATACGGAAGGATATGCAGTTTACTTAGAGAACAAAATATTCGAGTTCATTCGAGAACTTGAAGCAAGGATTAATGGTAAAACACGCATTCTCGCGCTTCCAGATGAGACTAGAGGATTTTCAGTTTATTGTGACGCTTCAGGTAAAAGGTTAGGATGTGTCTTAATGCAACATGACAATGTAGTAGCTTATGCGTCCCATCAGCTTCGGGATCATAAGAAGAATTACCTAACATATGACATGGAGTTAGCAGCGGTAGTTTTTGCACTAAAGCTTTGGAGGCATTACTTGTATGGAGATCGGGTAAAATTTTCACCGACCATAAGAGTCTCAAGTATATGTTTACACAGAAGAATCTCAACATGCGACAAAGAAGATGGCTAAAGTTACTAGTGGATTATGACATCAACCTACAGTATTATCCTTGGAAGGCCAACGTAGTTGCAGATGCATTGAGTAGAAGAACATGAGATTATTTCCTAACTACACAACCCGAGTTATTAACGAATCTTCAGAAGATGGGAATATAGATAGTTCTTCCCACCAATATGGCATTGATGGCCAGTATGCAAGTTAAGTCCAGCATAGTTGAGATAATCAAGATAGCTCAATCAACGAATTTCAAGCTTCAGCAGCTTAGGATAGAATGTGAAGCAGGACGAAGAGCAGAGTTATGCATTCACGAAGATGGCACACTCCGACATGGAAGGCATCTTTGTGTACCCAGTAGTGATATCAGGCAAGAGATCATGACAGAGGCTTACAGTTCACAATATTCAACTCATCCCGGTGGCATAAAGATGTATCATGATATTCGTCAGCATTTCTGGTGGAATAACATAAAGCAGGAGATAGCTCGGTTTGTCTCTCGTTGTTTAGTTTGCTAGCACGTCAAAGCTGAACATCAGAGACCAGCTAGACTGTTTCAACCTTTACCGATCCCATAATGGAAATGGGAACACATTACCATGGATTTTATGACTGGATTACCTATATCCCCACCTGAAGAAATGCAATATGGGTTATAGTTGACCGACTCACAAAAGTAGGTCATTTTTTTCATTCAGAATTGGTCAGTCGATGGATCATCTTGTAGAGATATACCTCAGACAGATAGTCAGATTGTATGGAGTGCTAGTCAGTATCGTATCCAACAGAGATTCAGGATTTATATCGTAGTTCTGGCAAAGTCTTTAAGAGAGTTTGGGAACTTATCTCAAGTTTAGTTCAGCTTATCATCCGTAGACAGATCGTTAGTCGGAACACACGATTCAAACTCTTGAGGATATGTTACGATCCTGTACACTTAACTTTGGTGGTTCATGGGAAGATTACCTACATCTAGTGGATTTTTTCTAGAATTACAGTTTCTACGCCAGTATCCAGATGGCACCATTTAATGCACTGAATGGCAGAAAGTGTAGATCACCTTTAGTCTGGAACAATGTAGGCGAGAGACAGTTGCTTGGTCCAAAAATTGTTACTCAGACTATCGAGGTAGTCAGACAAGTTAGAGATCATCTTCAAGTTGCACAAGATCGTCAGCGCCATTGGACCGATTGTTGTCAGCATCCTCTTGAGTTTTCTATTGGCGACCACGTATTCTTAGGATCTTGACTACCCGTGACGTCATTCGATTCAGATTATGGAGAAAGCTTAGTCCGAGGTATATAGGGCCGTTTGATATTCTCGAATGAACAGCTGATGTGTCCTATCATCTCGTTCTTCCGCCGTTGTTACATGAAGTACATAATGTGTTCCATGTATCTCAATTACGACGGTATATCCCAGATTCGAGCTATATCCTTGATCATTCAGAATTTGTGGTTGATAACAACCTTTCGTATGAGGAAAGGCCCGTATCCATATTAGATCGAAGAGAGAAGGTACTCAAGAACAAAACTGTTAGTTTAGTCCGTGTCGCTTGGGGTCATCACTCTTTGGATGAGTTAACCTAGAAATATAAGAATGATATTTGATCATGATATTCATGCATGTTTGACTCGAAAGGTATAATGTGTTTCTTATGCCTTATGCCCTGAATTTTTTGCTTGCATGAATGATTGCTTGATTGACTGCTAGACATAGATTGTATGTAGTTAGTATAGCTTGTCCCGACATCTCTAGCCTCTTGATTGAATTTTGAGAACGAAATTCTTCTAAGGTGGGTAGAGTTGTCACTCTCATTTTTTGTTATACCTATTTTTGGTATACATGTACGAATTTCTGACATTGTCAGGTTATCCGTAATTAGACTTGTCTTGCTTAGTCTTAGCTTGGTTTAGTTTTGGTTTGTTCTTGGCTAGTCTTGGTTTGGTTCACCTTGGTTCTACATGACATGTTGGCTTGGCTTGGTTTGTTTGGGTTGGGTTGATATGGTTTGGGTTGGTATTTATACCAACTTCTTCTCTCTCCTCTCATTCATTCCTTATTATGCCTCTTCCCTTCTCCATTACTCCTCCTACCAACCTAAGGCAAGTACAACTTGCTCAATGGAGAAAGTGATGGATCATAAATTTTATTTGTTCTATCTTCTTTCTTGCTGGATTCTAGGCATCTTTAGAACTTGAGATTTTCGACTTTGGTGGATAGATTTTTGTAGATGTAAGTTTTTTTCTTCTTATTTTCTTGTTTTTCTTGGTTTTGATCTCTAAAAACTTGGTACTTCCAAAAACTAATGGTTCTATATTGTGGGGAATTTATTTATATTCAATTTTGGCTTTTGAACCGCTTGATTTTGACTTGTTTTGAGAAAGTTAGGGCCAATATAGTTCCATGGGTTCCCTAGACCATTGGTACTATCGGGAAGATGAATAGGGCCGCACAGTTCTCTGTCGTGCAGTTATCTGCCGTGCGCTTTGCGTCGTGCAGTTCTCTGTCATGCAGTCCTCTGCCGTACGCTTTGTGCCGCACAGTTCCCTGTTGTGCAGTTCTCTGTCGCGCAGTTCTTTGTCGTGCCCTTTGCGTCACGTATTTCTCGTAGTTCTCTGCCATGCGCTTTGTACCGCACAGTTCTATGCCACACGAATATCTATCACGCGAATCTCTGATGATTGTTTTTTTCCTGTTTAAGTTGTTTTGTAGCTAAAATTTTGTAAAACTCAAAACATAAAAGTTGTAGATCCTCGTCTTGGCTTCAAGAATCTTTATGTCTCACTTTAGTTGGAGTTCATAGGCGACTGATAGTTTCAATCAACCATGGATGTTAAATATTTTATGCAAGTTTCTTATATTTCGTAAAGTGGAGGTTCTTGATCTTCTTTGCATGTTTTCTGTAATTGGCATAAATGTGACGACTCGACTTGACGATTTGATAATCTTGAACTAGTAACTTGAACTTGAACATGACAGAACTTGACTGTAACCAGAACCTGACTTGGTATGACCCACACCGTATAGTATGATCCCGTCTTGATAATCCTGATAGTGGTCCGTCGAGGCACACTCCTGACAAGTATTCTTTATATGACAAGTAAACTTGGCCTGACATGTATAACCTTTATTGTTGTTGTGACAGCTATTCCTGTCTTGCAAGTGTAAGTCTTGTCTTGACTCCGTGGTTGATTTTCCGATTGTGAATGTTCAAGCTACATGTCTTGAACTTGCATCATATCTAGGACATAGATTCATGGTTACCACGGTCAGGGATTCATAATGAATCTGACTAGGTTAAACAACTAGATTGGTCAAGTAGTTCATATAGAGAGATTTTCCAGTTATAGGCGATCCCGTTATCCCGGCCACACCCAGGGACTTGTAGCATGCCGTCGAGTAGGGCACATTTCCCGCACACTATCATGTGTTGCACTTCTTGTATCCAAGTACTCAAGTACACCAGTGATTCTGATAACTCTCGTAACTTTTGCTTGGATAGTCTGCAGGGCTTGTGACTGTGGGAATATCTCAACTGCATCTTGTTAGTATCTAGGCCTGTGAACCCTAGTAAACTAATGATAGCTAGCCGTAGTACTTGATTGGACGTGCCTAAATAATTGTCTTATGATTAACATGGAAATTATATTCCAACTCTTGTTCTTTCTGATGCAAGCAAGTATGTTCATTTTAACTCTTGCCATTTATGTTATTATCAATATGTTGCTTGTATCAGTTCTTCTATTCATTATATGCTGGTTTTAGTTCATAATTTGAGCCTCCTTTGTGGTACTTGCTCTTTCTTGGGTCTGACCCAGCTGGTTTTGTATGACCAGATTTTGGAGTGACACCCGAAGATCTACCTGTCTTCCAGCCAGATGGTGACACCAAGAGTAACTAAGGAAAAGAGTGGGTTTCTTATTTTTTCTCTCCCACTCTACTGTAAATTATTCTTTTGAGGCGTTTAGCCGCCGAGCATGTGTTAGCTCTTATTGTAAATTTATTTCTGTCTGCCTAAGGGCTATAATATGATTGACAAATCCTAAGGTTGATCATGTATGACTTAACTCTTGCTAGTCTTCATATTTTGTATGACTAGCTTCATGATCATCTGAATTTATAATGTTTGGGATGCCTTACTTTTGTATGTCTGATGATCAAACATCTTGTAACCTTTATTTGCTTACTTGAGATTGGGTCATTAGGCTTGTTCTTGACGATAAGATACTGATGGATTGTAGATTAACCCTCATGCATCTAGACAAACGTGACCGTATTGCGAAGTGTGTTGTACTCCAATGTACGTAGCTGGCTGTGTCTATCCCCCGCTCTCCAGTATTCTGGTTCCAGGGCGTGACAAATGCCTCAATCAATATTCACACGTATCGATACTCCATTCTCGCTAACTAATCTTACTGTCGTCTAAAGTTATTGCTCGCGTCATTTACGTTATGTCTTCTGAATTTCCAAACCTTTAAGAAAAACAATCAAGCCTGAATATCTTATTATGCACAACATGATTCCACTCTTCCAAATACGATCTCAATATCGATAATATCGTTTCAATTCGACCAAGTAAACTTTTGCTTTTATTCAACCTCAAGACGCATTCAATTCCATCGACATGCAAATTTATTTTTTGATCACCAATTTTATTTAATGCTCAAAATCCTGTCCAACAAATTTGATTTGTTCAATCAACATATGATAACTCATCCGATCAATCTTTTTATCTTATTTGATAACTCGTCCGATGCGGTCGTGCAAAGTGCAAATTATGCCATCAAAGCGCCACTATACACCCTTTGCCCGAGTTCGAGTCACTAAGCCTTTTCGGGGCTTAGCTTCTAAGGATTCCCAAAGTTAGTGACCAAAACGAAGATTGTTCTATGAAGTTTAAACTTAAACCCTCTTGGAAAATCAACCCACATGGGCCACAATACCCCATGTGCATTTGCCATTCCAAGCATAGAAATTCTATTGGGATACCCACATTTATGGTTTTTCAATGTGGGACTAAAGTTCCTATAGTCAAGTTAAAAACCACAACATATCAAAACTTGCTATCATAAAAAACCATTGTTCTGGCTGAATTTGGTTTGTTCGAGGCTTTATGAGTTCCGCGGTATTTTATTCATCGCTAGATCAAATCTAATGGTCCAGATTGTTGCAGGATTAAGAAAATTATTGATAGGTATTTCCTAACTCTAATCTCTGCAAGATGTATGCAAGTCAGTGCTTTACAACTTTGAAAAAGAGAAAAGGGGATAGAAGGCTATTGTGAAGGAGAGATCATTTCAGGTAAAAAAATTTCATTATCTCTTATTCTTCGCGGTCTATAATCGGTTTTTTTTCTTTTAATTAATTGCAGTAATCCATTTTAGGTTGGTGAGAAGTTTAGAAGGGATCGTTATACTTTTTTATTCCAATAGTGGAACTTTTTCAGGGTTAGACTGCAATCATCTCATGGGGTTTTCTCGTTAGCATTTTTCTCGTAGAAATAATTGGCTCTACATTTGACTTTTGTGTGATTATTGGCGATCTGGTTTTCTTGTGCTTTTCTTCAGTTCTCTCGCAGCTTCTTGGTTTGGAGAAATAGTTTTCGCAACGTTTTGTTTCCAACAGCTTGTACCCCAATCCTGGACATATAAAGTAATATACATCAGAAGGAGAAAAAAGAGGCAGTTTCAAGTCATTAAAGGAGACATAAAGTAGGAAGCATACTCATCCCTTTACATAAGTTCTTGATAGTCAGGTTTTCCTTTCTTAACTTTTTTAATAGTGTGGTGAGCCAAGTGACTTTATGTGGGGTGTGATTATAATGAGGAGATAGATTGAACATTAATGGTCCCTCGCAGTTAGATTGTGACTGTTGAATTGTCAACAAAAGTGAAATCTATTGGTCCTGACAGTTGAGAAGCAAAAGTGTGATCTTAATAGTGGCAGTACAGTATAGGTTCCTCCTTGGTGCATCCATGACTATTCTGTCTTCATCTCACCAGAAAGAAAGAGTGTGTTGGCCCATTCCTAAATGGTTACACCTGATTTTGATAAATCAACAATGACCATAAAATATACAAATTGCTTCTAATATTTCAGGTCAAGTGAAATCAATATCAGGAGTCTACTACAACATCTGGAAGCATGTCAATCATCATTTTGAAGCGTTCATGTATTAGAATCGGTATGAGTCATTTTATAATTTATTATATATTTTTATCTTTATTGAGTCTAGGATACAAATTATAAAATCGATCGGATATTACTGGCTTAGGTTATCCACAGTCAACCTATCTAAAAAGCCTGCCTATCCACCAAAATTCCTTATACCAATAATATTACATATCCTATGCAAACAGAATTAGACCAAACATTCTTCTAAGTATTGGATGAACTTAGGCAGAACTCTGGCCGAGTTCGGACCGAGTTCAGTCAGTTCAAATTCAAATGTTTGTTGCCTCCAAATCTGCATGCAACATTCGTTTGCGAAATCTTTGCATCCGAACTCTGCCCGAACTATGTCCGAGTTCGGTCCTCGAAAACACCTATAAATAGAAGATAATTTCTCATTTCAAATCACTCATCAATTCATCTTCTCTTCTCTCTATCTATATCCAATAGTGTTTTCATTGATCTAAAGCTTTTACACTCCACCTATACATCTCTTAGCCAAAGCCAGTAACATCTATTTGATTTAGAGTCTTTGGTTGTCAGAATTGTAAAGAGGTCATTCAAGTTCAGAACACATTTCTGTTTTTGGAGCCGGTCGTGCGCTCGTCGTCAAGCACGGTGTTGTAAAGTCGGTCGTGCACTTGTCACCAAGCACGGTATTGTAAAGAGACTACAAGCTCTCAATTAGCTTGTGAATAGTAGATTAATAGCAGGCAAGAGTACATGCGACTAGATTTGTCCTCCAAAGGAAACCAGTATATATCGCGGTGTCCACTGAGTTTGATTTTCTGATCTCTTGCTACATTTATTTACTATCTCTTTATTCACTGACATAGTTATCTGCTTTTAATTTTTAATTGGTGATTATTTTCTGCTGCACTCGCACTCACTCTATTCACCCCCTTTAGAGATGCTCAACGGTCCTACAATTGGTATCAGAGCAGGTTATATTCTAATATAACAACCTTAGAGAGTATATATGGTAGCCGTGAAATCAATATTCAATAGTGAAGGAAAATCCACAAATAGACCCCCACTATTTGATGGAACAAACTATACTTACTGGAAAACATGAATGATATTCTTTTTAAAGTCTCTTGACTTTGATCTTTGGTCTATAGTTGTTGACGGTTATAAGAAATCGGCACCTACAGTAGTTGATGGCATACATACAGACAAGCTTTATGACAAATATACAGAGACAGAAAAGACAAAGGCTAGTCTAGATGCACGTGCCATCAACGCACTGTTCTGTGCAATTGACAAGACGGAGTTCAATCGAGTTTCAACTTGTAAGACATCTTATGAGATTTGGAAACTTCTTGAGGTAACTCATGAAGATACTTCCCAAGTGAAGGAATCCAAAATCAGCAGACTAACACAGGAATATAAATCTTTCAAAATGAAAACCGGCGAGTCAATTACACAGATGTTCACTCGTTTCCTTGATATTACTAATCCTTTGCAATCTCTTGGTAAGGATACAGTAATCATGAGAAGATCAGAAAAGTGCTACGGGATCTAACCAAGAATTGGAACCCAAAAGCAACAGTAATTGTTGAAGGAAATAATCTCACCACCATGACTTTGGAAACACTTATGGGCAAGCTAATGACCCATGAGCTGGATCTGTAAGAGTTTGAAGAAGCTACTCCAAAAGAGAAATCAATCGCCTTCAAAGCTCAAGCCAGAAGATCAACATGCAAAGATTCTGATAAAAAATCATCCAGTAGTGATGAACAAGCCCTGCTAGTGAAGAATTTTAAAACATTCTTAAAGTTTGAGAAATCAAACAGAAAGAAGAATGATGTCCATGAAAGCAATAAAGAAGAAACAATCTACTTTGGATGTAAGAAGTCAGGGCATATGAAGAAGGACTGCCCAACTCCAAAGAAAAGCAGTCCATATGATAGATCAAGATCAAGCCAAAGAACAACAACTGGTCGAAAGTATACAAATACAAGTATCTGGCATGAAAGTGATGCTAGTGAATCAGAGGAAGAAGGTAGACCCTACAACACTGCAAATGTCTTTCTTATGGCTTTTGATAAGGTATCCTCAAATCCTTTGTTTGATGATTTTACTTTCGATGAGTTAAAAAATGCCTTCAACGAACTACTTGAAGAACACAAAAATGTGCTTGACAAGTATAAGCAATCTTGAAAAGAGGTTAAGGCATGCACAACCGAAGTAGCTAGATTTTCAAGTCTCATTGAAGACATTAAAGAGACATCTACTACCGGTAACACGGAAGAGATTGCCAAGCTTAAAGTAGACTATCATGAGGCTATCCTCAAAATTGAAAAGAAAGAAAGAGACTATGTCAAGATACAAGAGTTAGATGACATAGAGAAGAAGAAGCAATTAGTCACAGAACAAAGACTCATTGATATGACAGCTAAATATGAAGAGTCTTATGCGGTTTCTAAAAAGTTAGAAATCAAGTTAGGCAAACAGGCTATACCTGTGACACGGCCTAAATTTAGTCCTAATGCTAAACATACACCTAAAAGGACTAAAACACATAAAGCACGTAAGAAACATGAATATCACCATGCTTTTACATATAGGTTTTCAAAGAAACCACATATGCATGTCAACACAAAATTAAATAACACATTTTCAAAACTTACTTGCACGTATTGTGGTACTCATGGGCACATATCACAGTATTGTCTAGCAAGAAAGCTTGTTGACAATCACACATTGATTTGGAGACCTAAGACTAATCAATATGGACCCTTCAGTAAATGGGTGCCAAAGGATTCATCTACTTATTTTTTAGGTGGACCCTCAACCCTCTCATGCTAAAAGCAAGTGGATCCTCGATAGAGGATATTCGCGGCACATGACTGGTGATGCATCTTTGTTCGCCATGCTATCGATGAAGAAAGAAGGATACATCTCATTCGAAAACAACCTGAGAGGTGATATCATTGGGAATGGCATTGTTGGTATATCTCCTTATCATGTAATAAAAGATGTTTGTCTAGTTACAGAATTGAAACATAACCTACTAAGCATAAGTCACTTGGCAGATAATGGTTATGGAAACAATTTTTTTAAAGACAAATATATAATTTATGATATGTCATCTGGTAATCCCGT
>JANAVB010042617.1:17504279-17604918 GCA_029216955.1 Iris pallida
TAGGGTAGAGGAAGAGTTGTATGGAAGAATATTGGAAAGAAGAGAATTATTTAGAGATGATTTCTAGGGAAAACCTATTCTTACTTTTGAGAAAAAGCTTGGAGAAGAAGAAGACTTGGAAATTTTGAAGTGGAAGAAGAAGCAAATGGGGAGGGTGGTGGCCGGCCATAAAGGGGGGTGTGGGGGCTTCTTGAAATTACAAGTTTGTCCCTCCTATGACTTCTATGCTAAGTTAAACTCCTAATTTGGTTTTAGGAGCTAGTTTAGGCTAAATAAAAATCCTAATTAAGCCTAAACACTCATGGAGGACTAGTCCAAACTCCTAAACCTAAAAATTAAGTTTGGTGGGCCATGGCTAATTAATGTGCTAATCACAACTCAAGTCAAAATTCTCCGGAGTCCCGAATTAACTCGGAATGCGATGAAATTCGAACCCGACTCCTATAATCATTAAATATTAATATTCATGAAATAAAATTTCCAAAAATATTCTAAGATGGAAAGTTACCATTTTATCTCTATCTTGGAAAAGTGAGGGTGACACGTACTCCAAGCGAGATGGATAGAGTCATGCTGAATCAGTATAATCTTCCTAAATACTTTTGGGTAGAAGCTGTTAGTACAGCCTGTCATATTTTAAATAGGGTGTTAATTCGACCTATATCGAAGAAAACTCCTTATGAACTTTGGTTTGGAAGAATTCCAAACATTTCTTATTTTAAAGTTTTTGGATGTCGTTGTTTTATCCTGAACACCAAGGACAACTTGGGAAAGTTCGACTCTAAAGAAGATGAAGGAATATTTCTCAGATATGCTGCTAAGAGTAAGGGATATAGAATTTTCAACAAAAGATCTATAATTTTTGAAGAATCCATTAACTTACTTTTGATGAGCTCAATAGTCACAGATCTAGCGACAGTGATGATGAAAATGTACAAGCCAGAATCGATAAAAGTCCTATGGAAGATCTGACTCATAGATTTGAATCATTGAAGTTCTTACCAGATCATCCAGAGACGCTCATTATAGGTGATATATCAAAAGGTGTAAGTACACGCTCTTCTTATAGAGATACTGAAATAACAGCAAATGTAGCTTTTATTTCACAAGTATAACCTAAGAATATAGCAGATGCTTTTAATGATAATTTTGGATTGATGCCATGCAAGAGGAACTAAATTAATTTGAGAGAAACCAAGTTTGGGAACTTGTTCCTAAACCTATTGGTTGTCAATCGATAATTGGTACCAAATGGGTGTTCCAAAATAAATTAAGTGAAGATGGACAAGTTCTACGCAACAAAGCACATCTAGTGGCACAAGGTTATAATCAAGAAGAAGGTATTGATTATGACGAGACATATGCTCTTGTTGTTAGACTAGAAGCTATCTGCATGTTTTGTGCATATGCATGTTTTAATGATTTTAAATTATTTCAAAGGGACGTGAAAAGTGTATTTTAAACGGATTTTTGAAAGAAAAAGTTTTTGTGAAACAACCCCTTGGTTTTGAAGATTTTCAAAAATCTGATCACGTCTTCAAACTTAAGAAAGCACTCTATGGACTCAAACAGGCACCTCGTGCATGGTATGAACGCCTAAGTGCCTTCTTACTTGAAAATAGTTTTTCAAAAGGGAGAGTTGATACTACTTTATTTATCAAGTCTTTAGATGATGATATTCTTCTAGTGCAAATATATGTTGATGACATCATATTCGGATCTACTAATGAAAAACTTTGTCAAGAGTTTGCTAAGTGTATGCAGAGTGAATTTGAGATGAGTATGATGGGAGAGCTGAACTTCTTTCTAGGTCTTCAGATCAAACAATACTCAAAAGGAACATTCATCAATCAAGCTAAATATACAAAGGACATACTGAAAAAGTACAACTTCGACAATGTAAAGGCAATCGAAACTCCAATGGTTACATCAACAAAGCTTGACACTGATGAAAGTGGTAAACCTTTCGACCAGCGTAAGTATCGAGGTATGAATGGTAGTTTATTATATTTAACTGCTAGTCACCCTGATATTATGTTTAGTGTATGCATTTGTGCACGATATCAGACAAATTCTAAGGAATCACACTTATGTGCCGTTAAGCGCATCTTCTGATACCTTAAGGGAACTTCAACATTCGGCTTATGGTATCCTAAAACCAAATTCTTTAACCTGATAGGTTACTCGGATGCGAATTTTGCAGGATACAAAGTAGACCGTAAAAGTACCAGCGGTACATGTCATTTCCTAGGAAAAGCCTTAGTCTCATGGTTTAGCAAAAAATAAAATTCTGTAGCTCTATTAACTACTGAGGCTGAGTGTATCACCGCAGGACGATGTTGTGCTCAAATTTTGTGGATAAAGAAAACCTTAGAAGACTATAATCTGTACTACACTAAGATTCCTATTTATTGTGACAATACTAGCACTATTAACCTAACTAAGAATCCTGTACGTCACTCACGAACAAAGGACATAGAGATTCGTCATCACTTTTTATGTGATCACGAATAATACGGGAATATTTACTTAGAATTTGTTGACACAAATCATCAACTAGCAGACATTTTTACAAAACCATTGACTGAAGACCGCTTGAACAATCTGCGTCGAGAGCTCGGCATACTTGAACTTTCAGATTCATAGTGTAGTATGCTTAATAAATCAAGTTATAAACTCAAAACTTTGAAATTTACTAATGAAAGTTATTTTGGGTACAAGCCGAAAGGGTTCTTCTGTCATACAGGCATAAACAACCTGAAGCGACACGGTGCACTAGTCTTCGGACTACCGGTAGCTGGGATCCGACCCCTACAGCTAACCCAAAGTGATAGACATTACTAAATTAAAGAAGTACAACAGTTATATCTTGAATTTATTAAATTTACTGTATTAATGACATTGCGAATACAAGTGGCCGAACTCGGACAGAACCCGGACCGAGTTCGGATGGAGCCGGTGTAAATTTCCAGAACACCAGCAGCCGGCCCTAACCTATATATAGTTCATTTTTTCCTCCTTCTTTCACTATCTAACAAACCGAGAGCCTCCTCAAAGTAAAACTTTACTACTTCCTAGCCTTCCTCCTCCCTCCGTCACGAATCTTCGTAGCTCGGAAGCAGTCTTCTCCTTCCCTTCTCAATCTCTTTGAGGTATTTTATCTTTTTAAATTCAATTCTCATGGCACCCAAACTCCACCATAAGAGGAAGAAACCATTTTCCAAGAGTGGTTCTCATATTGGATCCTCCTCCGCTGTGTATGAACCAGTTAGTATTTTTAGTCCCGCTCGTCCTACCGATGACGATGACTATGATTCTGGACTTTTCCCATCTGCAGACTTTTCTATTCTCTGGTATGACAACTTTTGTTATAGAGATATTTGTCCTGGTCGTTATGTAAATTTTACTATATTTTCTGAGTATGTCACTACTTTTGAAAATCTATCTCTTCGTGACTTTTTCGAGATCGCCGACAATATATATGATAATGTCGTTCGCATGTTTTACTGTAACTTACAAGTTGTAGAGAGTGGCATTTATTCATGTGTTAGAGGTAGAGAAATTGAATTCAACTCTACTGATGTCAGTGAATTTTTTCACATGCTTGACGTAGGTGAAGACCTAGTTGATATCAATCATGTCCAATTTCCTTAGGGCATGACTCTTGATTCTTTCCAGGTCACTATGTGTCATCCTCGTCCTGTTCCTAGAAATGGCAGGGTGTACTCACGACACCTTAATCAAAAAATTTATGAGTTACATCATTTCGTGTTCTCTGCTTTGCTTTCCAAGACGCGCTCTTCAGACGAGGTCATATTTTTCGAGATGTCTGCTATGTATCACCTGCTGCACTTTGGTGTCGCTTTCTCTGTCCCCAAGACTTTCATTGCTTGGATTATTAGCTGTAGAAGGATGGGGTGCAAACTCTTATACCCCATGCACTTGGCTAAGATCTTTAGACGTCTTGGAGTTGATCTCTCTCAGTGTCCTTTCTCTTCTACTGCTTCTGAGTTAAGTAGATCCAGGACTTATCCCAATCTACCTCCTCCACCTGGTGCTGAACCTATTACTCCGGTTCATGCTGATGATCCTCAGGTTCCTGCCCCTGTTGCCCCAGTCCTTGCTCCTGGTTTTGACCTAGGTTTCTATCAGCAATTTGATGAGTTCGGTGCCCTCTCAGCGCAACGTCATCAGCGCTTTCATGACTTTGTTACACTTTTTGCGCAACGTCATCAGAGCTATATTGACGCTGAGTTCCATAATATCTCTCAGGCTCAGGTGGTGCAGAACAGCCTGCTGATATCCACTGGAGCTTATCTCATGATCCCACTCATCCGATTCAGATGACTTGTCACCCAGGGTTTACTGGACCAAGGTTCGATGATGAGGCTACTTTCACTCACTTCGATCCTACCATGGCCTACTTTTCACCGGATGCTCCTAGAGGTGATGACACACCGCTGTGATGTGGGACTTCAGGTGGTTTTTATGGATGCTGCTGCTAGATGATGATCATAGTAGTATTTTTTATGTGCTAGTCTAAACTGATGAGTTAGACTTTTAGACTTGTTTTGAAAGTCATTTACTGTTAAGTTATGACTGATTATGATTATATTAGTTGCTCTTCAGTTGATCTTATTATATTAGATTTTAGTTGTGTTACTGCTTCTCTTAGTTCATTTTTTTCATGAGATTTGTTATCTGTGGAATTACTCTGTCTCTGTCTCTGTCTCTGTTATCTGTGGAATTACATTGTTGGCTTCACACTTTACGGGGGAGCCGAAACATTTTAAACATGACAAAGGGGGAGAAAGAGGCACTACCAAAACAAAAAAAAATTCAAAAGCTTCACAGAACAAATCATGTATTTTATTTTATTTTAGATATATTTTGGTATAGACTCAAGTTTGTCATTTATCAAAATGGGGGAGATTGTTGGCCCATTCCTAAATGGTTACACCTGATTTTGATAAATCAACAATGACTTAAGTCAATACACAAAATATACAAATTGCTTCTAAAATTTCAGGTCAAGTGAAATCAATATCAAGAGTCTACTACAACATCTGGAAGCATGTCAATCATCATTTCGAAGCGTTCATGTATTGGAATCGGTATGAGTCATTTTACAATTTATTATATATTTTTATCTTTATTGAGTCTAGGATACAAATTGTAAAATCGACTGGATATTACTGGCTTAGGTTATCCACAGTCAACCTATCTAAAAAGCCTGCCTATCCACCAGAATTCCTTATACCAATAATATTACATATCCTATGCAAACAGAATTGGACCAAACATTCTTCTAAGTATCGGATGAACTTAGACAGAACTATGGTCGAGTTTGATCCGAGTTCGGACCGAGTTCGGTCAGTTCAAATTCAAATATTTGTTGCCTCCAAATCTGCATGCAACGTTCGTTTGTGAAATCTTTGCATCAGAACTCTGCCCGAACTCTGTTCGAGTTCGGTCCTCGAAAACACCTATAAATAAAAGAGAATTTCTCATTTCAAATCACTCATCAATTCATCTTTTCTTCTCTCTATCTATATCTAATAGTGTTTTCATTGATCTAAAGCTTTCATACTCCACCTATACATCTCTTAGCCAAAGCCAGTAACATCTATTTGATTTAGAGTCTTTGGTTGTCAGAGTTGTAAAGAGGTCGTTCAAGTTCAGAACACATTTCTGTTTTCGGAGCCGGTCGTGCGCTCGTCGCCAAGCACGGTATTGTGAAGTCGATCGTGCACTTGTCACCAAGCACGGTGTTGTAAAGAGATTGCAAGCTCTCAATTAGCTTATGAATAGTAGATTAACAGCAGGCAAGAGTACCTCTGACTGGATTAGTGAGCATATATAACCACTTTTTCTTTATTCCTACATTCCAAACAGCATTCACAACATAGCATACTATGGCATCGAGTCATTGTTGGGTTATTTGTGTCCAAACCAACAACAGTCATTCATTCAGGGGCATCACAATGTATTTAGACTTATTGTATGGAACATCCAGTGAGCAACCAAGAAGGTCAACGAACTTTCAGACACAAACAACATAGGATGATTACAGAACAACAACAGCATAATCGCGTAAGCAATCTTTAATTTAATCTCGAAAGCAATGTTGAGTGATCGCGGAAGCAACTTTGGTTAATCGTCGATGCAACTTTGATTTGAAACGAATCAAAGAAGAGACCAAGGACGTAAAGTCGTGCTCTGATACCAATTTGTTACACCCCAATTCGGAGAGTCATTTATTCACATAATTTATCGCTTGGAATCGATCGTCCTCGCTTGGACGTGATGCCGTACAAGTCTGGTATTACACTTGTACAAGGCAAAGATGGTACATAATTGATTATCTTCAAATAGGAACACATCACAGCGGCAGAAGCAGATAAATTAAAGTTAATGAGGAGAAATACATCACTTCTTTACAGAAGCGGAGATAAAAGGATAACTGGAGTCACACTGAGATATATCGAACTTTATTCTCTTTATTGATAATTGAAGAAGAGTACAAGACTCGTATTGGAATACAATGCTTACAACCAATCTCACTTTATATTGAAAGCCAACTGAACAATGCTATACAGCTTACATTTGATACTCGAATACATTGGATTACAACTCGATAAACCGACTTGGCTTACAACTCACTGGTACAACTGATTACAATGTTCCATATATTATGCCCTTTATAAACAGAAGACATTATCTTGTACACGGAGAGCTTCTGCATGCCCAACAAATCTTCGATGTCGCGGAACCGATCAAGCCAAATCTTCGTATACAGAACATCCCAAGCACGAGCACCTGTCCATAAAACATGGGTCAGCACATTATCTATGTACTGACGAGCAGAATCCAACCCACTCGCCTAAACCAACACTAACTGGTCAATTTTAGCAAGCATTTAATAGAATGATCTTTCTACTTGGATCCTAGCATCAGTTTACAGTCCATGGGCAATAATTCATAGTAAAGTATGCAAAAATATTGAAGAAGCATGTAGCGATACTTCTTGGTTTGATGTTATGCAAGAAGAATTGAACCAATTTGAACAGAATCAAGTTTGGGAACTTGTTTCCAAGCCTATTGATCATTCGGTCATTGGCACCTGATGGGTATTCCAAAATAAACTGAATAAGAATAGTTTAGTGACTCGTAACAAGGCTCGACTCATAGCTCAAGGATACAATCAAGAGGAAGGTATAGACTACGAGGAAGGTATAAACTTTAAATTATTTCAAATGGATGTCAAGAGTGCATTTTTGAATGGTTTTATAAAAGAAGAAGTTTATGTAGCTCAACCTCCAGGTTTTACTGATTTTAAAAATCTTGATTATGTTTTCAAGTTGAGTAAAGCCTTATACAGTTTGAAACAAGCCCCTCGTGCTTGGTACGATCGTCTAAGCTCTTTTCTACTTGGCAACGGTTTTACAAAAGGAAGATTATTACTATACTGTTTATAAAATCTTTTAATGGCAATCTTCCTTTAATTCAAATTTATGTATATGATATCATTTTTGAATCTACTGATGAATCTTTCTGCCAAAAAATTTCAAAGTATATGTAGAATGAGTTTGAGATGAGCATGATGGGAGAACTGAAATTCTTTCTCAGACTGCAAATCAAACAAACCAACAATGGGACGTTCATTAATCAAGCCAAGTATACAAAAGATTTATTAAAGAATTTCGATCTGGAAGCAGTCAAACCACTTGGCACTCCGATGGTAACTTCAACTAAGCTTGATATTGATGAACAAGGCAAACCGGTCGACATACGTAAGTATCGAGGTATGATTGCTAGTTTACTTTACTTAACTGCTAGTCGTCCTGATATAATGTTTAGTGTTTGCTTGTGTGTACGTTTTTAAGTCAACCCTAAGGAATCACATTTGTGCGCGGTTAAGCATATCTTCCGATACCTTAAAGGTACTTCCTCTGTCGGCTTATGGTATCCCAAAATCACATCATTTGACCTAATCGGTTATTCGGCTACTGATTTTGCTGGATGCAAAGTAGATAGAAAAAGTACCAGCGGCACATGTCATTTCCTAGGAAAAGTTCTAGTATCTTGGTTTAGCAAAAAACAAAATTCTGTCGCATTGTCAACGACTGAAGCTGAATATATCGCCGTGGGACGTTATTGTGCACAAATTTTGTGGATGAAGTAAACCTTAGAAGACTTTGGTTTACTACACACACATAACCATTTTCTGTGACAACACTAATACTATTAATTTGACTAAGAATCCAGTATGTCACTCTCGTATTAAGCACATCGAGATTCGACATCATTTTCTTAGAGATCATCAAAAAAATAGAGATATAAACCTTATATATATATAGATACTGAGAATTAATTAGCTGATATCTTTACAAAACCTTTAGCGGAAGATTGTTTCAATTATTTACGTCAAGAATTAGGAATTTTAGATATCAATAATATTAATTAATTTTATTTTATCGATTATTTTTCAATACTCAAAAACTGTTTTTGAGACAAGCCTACAAGGGTATGTCTGTCACCACGACTACGGTCGAAGCAAAGCGATATTTAATTGTTCCCTGGTGAACTCTCGTTAGCTGGGACAGTACCCCTACAGCTAATCTGAAATAATCACTGTGTAACAAAATTTAATTTATAAAATAATATTAAATATATTAATTAAAATTTAAAATTATTAAACTTAGAATTAAATAATTGAAAGGGGTTGATAAAAAGAATGTGGCCTGCAATTTTTTTTAATAATTCATCAAAAGAACCCTAGGCGAATTCGGCCCGAGTTCGACTAGTGTTCTGTTGGTGGTATATGTTTTTAAGTCAAAACCCGAGGCCCCCTTCTCTTCACCTCCCCCAAACTCCTCTTTCAACAACAGCTGCCGCCCGAACCCCTCTCCAAACCCTAGTTTTTCTCCAACCTATTGCTCATATTCTATTTGGAGATTTCAATCCAAAATTTGGATTCCTGCAGAGAATCTCTGTCTCTACCACATACTCAATTCTCGGAAGGTATAAACCTCTCCCTCTATCTCTTTTAATTCATTAGTTTAAATTCATTTTTGGAAGAAAATGCCTAAGGGATTCACTCCATCCAAGAGGAAGAAGACAAACGCCAGTGAAAAGGCTTCGTCATCGAATCCACCAGAGGATTCCCTCTTTTCCCCGGTCCAATCGGCCGACGGTGCATTCAATGAGTTTTACTTTGAAACTCATGATCATTCATTGTTATGGTATGCTGACTTTGCGATGCGTAACATATGCACTGGAGCCCTGATAAAGTGGACTATTTCTTGACTACCGTCCATTGTTTGAGGCATTAGGGTTACACAGACTTGTCACCCTCAAATACCATATATCTACTAATGCCATTAGACTGTTCTTTTGCAACTTTGTTTTGGATACTTTCTCTGTTATAACCTATTGTTCCTGCTCCATCTTATCAGGATTACCCTATAACCTTTGAGGGTATTCATTAGCATCTCTCGGATCTGCGTACATTCATCACTGACACATCCAGGGAACGCGAGTTCCGTGATGTGAGTCGGTTCCAGGCTCTTGCCAACTCCTTTGCCGACCTCCGTTTCGCCAGACTGGACATACTGCCAGTTCACTTTCCAGAGATCCAGCTGTCTCTGGCTACCGCTATGAGAATGAGGCGATACATACTCTCTTTCAACCCGGTAACGCATATGATTAGTACCGTGGTTCTGGTGCTACTCCACACCCTTCTGGAACTGGCACTTCTGGAGCTGGTCCATCTGGACATGGTGGACGTGTTGGCAGTGCTGATGATGATTCTTCAGAGGATTTGTGATCTAGACGCATTGTATTTTGTCTAGATGCCACTTTTTGAGACTTTGTTATGTCTATGTTTACTTGGAAATGCTTCGACATTCCAAGATATCATTTAGTACTCTATCTTTTAGTTTATTTTGTACTGAGATTGTGACTAACTGAGCTGATGTATTAAGAACATCTAGTTTATGCTCTACTTAGCATATTTTATTTCAGTTTAGCATTATTCATATTCTTGTTATAACACTATCTCTTTATGCTTCAACATATAAACTGCCTATGAAATATTTGTTTATCTATCTTTTTTTGTATTTCTTCAACATTTGTTCCTTATGCATAAATTACGGGGGAACTTTTCTCTTTGCAATTATTTTGCTAAATGACAACGGGGGAGAAATAGGATCTAACACAATTTTGATTATCTTTCAAACCTTATTGATGAAAGATATCTTTCCAATCTTATTGATCAAAGATGTTATATCAGTCAAGGTTTGTCAATTATTAAAATGGAGAAGATTGTTGGCCCATTGGATATGGTCAAACCTAATTTTAATAATTGATCAAACTCTGTCTCGATATAAGGGCTACTCAAGTTAATTTGGACTCTTGGACAACTGCCAAAGAACTGCTACCTATCTGTCCAAGACCGAAGCTGTGTTTGTCGTATGAGTTGTATGCAACATAATTTTTACTTTTATTGAGTCTAGGAATACATTGTACACCGAATCGTACTGACAAATAGGCTACCCTAAAAATATTTTCAAAATATCCTATGTTTTGAAAAATAGCCCCTATTTACAAAAAGCTCATAACTGCTTAAAACAATTTCAAAAGTCCTAAAAATCTATTTGCAAAAACCCTGACAAAATCCTGACAAAACTCGGCCAGAGTTCGGTTAGTGGACGTTGTATTTTGAACTTGGTCCTCCTGCAGTTACGGATCTTGCCGAGATTTTCTCATAGAGTTCTGCCCGAATTCTGACAGAGTTCTGCCTTTGGAAAAACTATAAATAGAAAAAGATTTCGATCATTTCAGCTCACTCATTCACTTTTATCTCTTCTCTCTAATGCTTACTACGTTCTTCCAAAGTATTCTAAAGCTTTCATTTTCAAATCCCAAGTCAGTTACAATCTTCTAGTCGATTTGCCAATGCGGTACGGTCTAGAAGTTTTAGAGTGATTGTAATCAGAGGCTTAATTAAAGAAAGACACTTCACAACTGAAGTTGGTCGAGTACTTCGTATCAAAGCTCGTGTTTGTAGAAGTTGCAAGGACTTCATATGAAAACTTGTGGTACTTTCCAATAGTGGATTCAACTGAAAGCTAGAGTTCTTCCGACTGGACTAGTCCTCACAAGAGGGAAACCAATATACATCACTGTCTTCGCGTTAGCTTTCTGATCTCCGTCTTTATATTTATTTACTTGTGATATATCTCTGTGATCTTGCTGCTAACTTTTTAATTATCTATTTTTCTGCTGCCTGCTCTATTCACCCCCCTAGAGTATTGCGCTTTATGATTCGTTCCTACACAACTAGCAGCGTTGAAGCAGATACGTCCTCCAGCTGTGCCTTCATCGTCACCGACTCTACCGACGTTACTGCCTTCTTCATCGACACCGACTCCACTGACGTTACTGTCTTCATCGGCGTCGGTGTCGATTTCATGGGAGTAGTATGAGTTACTTTTTCCCCTGATGCACGGCGGTGCCCCTCCTCCTCCAGCTCCATAGTATTCCTAGTTATGACTGTTTATTGATTGTTTGTGTGTAGAGTGGTTGTTTGTGTGTATACCCGTGATATTGGGTTTGAACATTATACATTTGTTGAGCCTTTGAGACTTTATTGGTTGCTTGTTTGTAGACTTATTTGTGTGGATATTTATTTATTACACTGATATGTGTACGTCAGGATTTTCTTCAGACTGGATTTGTAATTCTAATGTTCCATTTTCTTCATATTTTATTCTATTATTCGTTTTAAATGTATAAGAATTTTTCTGTGTTGAGTGTTCCACCGAAGGGGTCGGCAAACCCAGGAAATTCAACGGATGGTTGCTTCGGGTCTATTCATATTAATTATTAATTATTAAACTGCAGGAAAACCATTTTGCTTTCTATTTTTTATTTTTTCTGTAAGTTTAGCAACGTTTAGCGACGCAAGTTGGAGTCGCTAAACGTCGCGCAGAGTCACTAACCTTCTACAGTTCAGCGATGCTTAGCGACTGACCATGCATTACTAAACTTCACCAAATGTCGCTAAGTGTCGCTAACTTCCTACAGCTCGGCGATGATTAGCGACACAAGTTCGCGTCATTGAGGGTCGTTAGACGTAGACAAAACGTCGCTAACTCCTGCAACTTTCATCGACAGTTGGTGGCAAACTACTCGTCGCTAATTCTACGACAGGAGGTAGATCTAAGTCGCTGAATTTGCGACGTTACTACGTTGCTAACCTATATTGCTATTGCGATGTTTGGCGACGTTTTTGTGCTTAGCGACTTGATGTAACGCGACAATAAGTAAACGTCGCCAATTTTGTCGCTGATTTGGATTACCGACGTTTTTTTTAGTTTACCGACGTCTTTTGACGTTGCTAATAGGAGTTATTTTGGTAGTGAGAATTTTGTTGGTTCAGAATGGGTGAATTTTGGGTTTGTAACTCAGGCTTTGTGCATTCCGAATGTTCAAGCAGTTAGGAATTGGGTTTTTAGTTTTGGGCTAGTTTTCAAAACAAATGGGCATTTTTGAAAATGTTTCTGGGTAGCCTATTTGCCAGTACGACTCGGTTTACATTGTATTCCTAGACTCAATAAAATATAAAAATACATTGATAATTGATAATTAAAAATATAGACACAATGACAAATACGGCTCCAAGTCTTAAACGGTAGCAGGCACAAGCTATAGCAGTTCGTCCAAGTAGCCCTTATATCGAGACAAGGTTAGATCAATTATTAATATTATGTTCGACTATGACCAATGGGCCAACAATCTCCCCCATTTTGATAGTTGACAAACCTTGACCGATATAACATCTTGATCTTGATTTGACAAAGAAATATTAAAACATTTTGTTTGTTTGGTACTGTCTCCTCTTGGTAGAAATTATCCTGAAAAAGATGTTAGATCATTTTCTCTCCCGTTGTAACTTAGCAAAATAATTGCAAAGAGATAAGCTCCCCCACAATTTATGCATAACAAACGTTGAAGAAATACAGAGATAATATAAAGAAAATAAACAAATTTCACAGGTAGTTTACGAATGAAGCAGTAGCTAAAAGTTAATGTTAAGCGTAAGTGCATACCAAAAGAGACAATAAACACTAAAATGAAAATACATAATAATAATAAGAGTTTGAAAACATCAACTCAGCATCTCAAACAGTCATATAAGTGCATAAAAGAAAATAATACTATCTTTAAATGTAGGAACATTTCCAAGAATACATATACATAAATAAAGTCTAATAAGATAACATCTAGACAAATACAATAACGTCTAGATCAAGTCCTCATCATCGTCAGCACGATCAGCATCAACACCATGTCCAGAAGGACCAGCCCAGAAGTGCCAGCTCTATGAGATGGAATATGGAGTTGCACCAGAACTACGGTACCAATCATATGCGTTACCGGACTTGAAGAAATGATGAACCGCCTCATCCGCATAGCGGTAGCTAGAAATAGTAGGATCTCGTGGAAGAGAACTGGCGTGCTGACTAGTCTGAGAAAAATACAGATCCACAAAAGAATTTGTAAGTGCCTGAAACCGACTGGCATTGCGAAACTCTTGTTCCCTCATTGTCTCGGTCACAAATGCTCGCGAGGAGTTGTACTCATCCAGTTGAGCACACCGTATATCATCAAAATATTGATCGATGGAGACCCTCAAATGACATAGAGTAAGTCTGAGGTGGAGGAGTAAGAGGGACAGATGTACTACGACAAGAGAGCTACAGATGCTTAGGCTCAGAGTCACGAGCACAAAAGGACACGTTAATCTGAAAATGCTGGAAGATGATAGGAAGGATCATCTCGTAAAGAAGATTTCTCTTCATCTCACGACACCTAGCCATCATCTGGATAATCGTCTTAGGGAGAGAAAAGGGAATCCCATGACGAATGTGATAGAGAGCAGACATTTCAAGACTAGTTACGTCGTCTTTTGAAGTGGATTTTGGTAGTATAGTGGAATAAACAATACGATGTAGCTCATAGAAGAACAAGTTCAAGTGTATAGCGTTAAACTTGCTGGGATGGACGGGATCAGGAGCACAAAGTTGAGTTTTAAAGTTGTTCAAAGTCGTGTCGTTTAGAAATTCAAAATCAGCATATCGACAAGCGGCTCACCTACATTTGGAATTTGTTGGATCTTCGCTAAATCGTTATCATTGAATTTAACATCAATGCCGGTGACACGGCTTTTCACAAGATAATCATTATCGACTAAGGTGAAATTGCAATAAAATAGCCAAATTGTATTAGTGGCAATAGAAAAAGAATGTGTAACAAGATTGTGCAATCCCAGAATTTCAAAGTTAAGTTTGTGAGACAAAAAGATCGTCCACTTTATCAACGCACCGGGGCAAATATTATGAATTGAAAATTTCACATACTATAACAAAGATTGTTCAAGTGTTTCAAAGAAAAACTCATTGAATGCCCCATCGTCCATTTGGACGGGCGAAAAGAGAGATCCTTGGATAGATCCGAAGATGAGGCTTCTTCACTAGTCATCTTCTTTATCTTGAAGCGATTATTGATTATAGCCATGATTTCTAATAAAAATATAAAATTTCTATAAAAATAGAAAATTGAGAAATGGAGAGATAAAAGAGATTATACCATCTCAAAATCAAGTATGTGGAAGGGGAGGAGATTCCACGCCCGAATCCAAAGTTTTGGAAGCAAAACTCCAAAAGAGTATGGAGGAATCAAAGTTTAAAAAAACTAAGGTTTTGGGTGTTGTTCGCGGCTGCTGGTTCTGTTTGGAGCAGGAGGAAGATGATAAAAAAGTAGGGCCATTCATTTCTTTTTAAAAATACCCGATGCCAGCCGAATTCGGGCCGAGTTCGCCTAGAACTCTGCTGAGGTATTTTGCACACAAAAAATATCACTTTATATTCATCATTCCTTTTCAATTATTTAATTCCAAGATTAGTAATTTTAAATTTTAGTTAATATAATTAAAATTTATTTTATGAATTAAATTTTATTACGCAACGACTGTCTCAGAGTAGCTGTAGGGGTACTGTCCCAGCTAACGGAGGTTCACAGGGGAACGCTTAAGTGCCGTTTTGCTTTAGTCGTAGCTGTGGTGGCAGACAGACCCTTTGTAGGCTTGTATCGAAAATAGTTTTTTGCATATTGAAAAATAATTAATAAGACAAAATTAATTAATATTATTGACATCTAAAATTTCTATTTCTCGACGTAAAAAATTGAATCGATCTTCCGTTAAAGGTTTTGTAAAGATGTCAGCCAATTGTTTCTCTATGTCTACATATTCTAATTGATGTCTCCATTTGCTTGATGGTCTCTAAGAAAATGATGTCGAATCCTAATATGCTTAGTGCGAGAGTGACAAACAGGATTCTTAATCAAGTTGATAGTGCTAGTGTTGTCACAGAAAATGGGTATGTGTGTAGTGTAAATCAAAGTCTTCTAAGGTTTGCTTCATCTATAAAATTTGTGCACAACAACGTCCTGTGACGATATACTCAGTCTCATTAGTCGATAATGTGACAGAATTTTACTTTTTACTAAACCAAGAGACTATAGCCTTACCTAGGAAATGATATGTGCCGCTAGTTCTTTTTCTATCCACTTATCATCTAGTAAAATCAACATCCGAATAACCAGTTAGGTCACAGGATATGGTTTTGGGATACCAGAAGCCGACATAAGAAGTGCCTTTAAGGTATCGGAACATACGCTTAACTGCACACATGTGTGATTCTTTAGGGTTAGCTTGAAATCTTGCACACAAGCGAACACTAAATATTATATCAGGGCGACTAGCTGTTAAATAAAGTAAAATACCAATTATATATTAATACTTACTTATGTCGACAGATTTGCCTTGTTCATCTACATCGAGCTTGGTTGAAGTTGTCATTGGAGTGCTAAGAGGTTTGACGGATTCCAGATCGAACTTCTTTGGCAAATCTTTTGTGTACTAGGCTTGATGAACGTCTCATTGTTGATTTGTTTAATTTACAGTCCATGAAAGAATTTGAGTTCTTCCACCATGCTTATCTCAAACTCATTATGCATACACTTGGAGAATTCTTGACAGAGAGATTCATCAGTAGATCCAAAGATAATATCATCAACATAAATTTGAACCAAAAGAAGATTTCCATTTAAAAAATTTATAAACAGTGTAGTATCAACCTTGCATTTTAAAAAACCATTATCAAGTAGAAAAAAGCTTAGATAGTCATACCAAGCACGAGGGGCTTGTTTCAAACCGTATAAGATTTTCTTCAACTTGAATACATAATCAGGGTTTTTAAAATCAGTGAAACCTGGAGGTTGAGCTACATAAACTTCTTCTTTTATAAAAATTGTTAAGAAATACGCTATTTACATACATTTGAAAAAGTTTGAAGTTATGAAAACATGCAAATGCATATAACATGCGAATGGATTCTAATCTCGCAACTGGGGCATAGGTCTCAATCGTAGTCGATACCTTCCTCTTGGTTGTATTCTTGAGCTACGAGTCGAGCCTTGTTACGAGTGACTAAACCATTCTCATTTAATTTATTTTGGAATATCCAGCGGGTGCCAATGACCGGACAATCAATGGGCTTGGGAACAAGTTCCTAAAATTGATTCCGTTCAAATTGGTTTAGTTCCTCTTGCATAGCATCTAACCAATAGTTATTACTACATGCTTCTTCAATAGTCTTAGGTTCTAGCTGTGAAATAAATTCAACACAAAAAGCTATATCTCTGGTAGAGGAACAAGTACTTACGCCCTTGGTGATCTCACCTATTACCAAGTCCTTGGGATGGTCAGCCATAAACTTCATCCTTTTTGGCAGACTCTCAAGGTAGTTGGTCCAGTTTTCGGTTTCGGAGATGTCTTGTTTGGTGTACTGATGTCTTCATCTTCATCATCGTTTGTCGTCTATTGATTTAGTTCGTCGAAGGTAACATTCATTAATTCTTTGATGATCATTGTCCTTTTGTTGAATACTCGATATCCTTTGCTTTTTGTCGCATAACCTAAAAAGATACCTTCATCGGCCTTTTCGTCAAATTTACCTAGATTATCTTTAGTATTAAGAATGAGACATTTACAACTAAAGATTTTAAAATAAGAAACTGTGGGTGTTCTATCAAACCATATCTCCTAGGGAGTCTTCTTCGATTTAGGTCGAATTAGAACCCTATTGAGAACATAACAAGCTGTATTGACAGCTTCTGTCCAAAAATATTGGGGTAGACTAAATTGGTTTAACATTACTATAGCCATTTCAAATAGAGTTTTGTTCTTACGTTCCACAACTCTATTTTGTTGTGGAGTCCTAGGACAGGAGAGCTCGTGCAAATATTCGTTTGTGTCACAAAATTGCTCAAACTCTGCATTCTCAAATTCGCCATCATGATCACTTCGAATACGAGTGATCATGAATCCTTTCTCATTTTGGACATTCTTGCAAAATATGATGAATTCAGATAATGCATCATTCTTGCGTGCGAGAAAGTATACCCACGTGTATCTAGAGAAGTCATCTACTATTACAAATGCATATAACTTACCACCTAGGCTAGCAATTTTACGCCCAAATAAATCTATATACAGTAATTGTAGAGGTCTAGTGGTACTTACAGCATTTCTGGACTTAAAAGTGGATCAAGTAGCTTTGTTCTTTTCACATTCACTACATACCATATTATTTTTGAAAACAATGTCCGGTAAGCCTCGTTTTCGTAGATAATCTTGAAATTATGTCCATGTTTGCATGGCCGAATCTCTGTGTCATAGTTGACTCCCATCGCTCTTGGCTAGTAAGCATCTACCTGCTTTGTTAGCATCTTCCAATAAATATAAAACATATATGTTGTCTTCCCTATTACCTTCAAAGATAGTACTATCACTTGAGCTATCAACTATAGTACATTTGTCTTTAACAAAGTTAATATCATAACCAGGGTCAGCTAAATGGCTTATGCTGAGTGGGTTATGTTTTAACTCAGTTACTAGACAGACATCTTTAATCACAGGATATGGAGCCTTACCAATGTTGCTGATACCTACTATATACCCTTTAAAGTTATTACCGAAAGATATGTATCCTTCTTTCTTCTTCGACAGTGTTGCGAATAGAGAAGCATCACCGGTCATGTGCCGTAAGCAACCGTTGTCGATGATCCACTTGCTTTTAGCATGAGTAGGGTGTTTCACCTATAAAAAAGTTTGCAGATAAAACTTTTGGTACCCATTTCTTGTAGGATTCGGATATGTTAGTCTTTGGTATCCATGCACATATATTCAAATCAACTAACTTTCTTACTCTATATGCAGGAGAAATATGATCAATGGTACCACAATAGTGACATCTAACATGCTGAGTGTTAGATGCAGTGTGTTGTGCATGATTGGTAGGTCTTGGTTTTCTAGTTAGATACTTGTAGTAGAATGCATGTCGGTTAGTCTTCTTAGACAAAGGTTTGGCTATGTTCGGTCTGACAGTATTGGGTTTGACTGTGTTTCGATGTTTCGGTAATTGACACGTATTAGGGTAGGAAGCAACAACTTCTGGCTTTCTTCCTAACCTAATTTCCAACTTTTTGGAGGTGTCATAAAGTGTGTTATAGTCAACTATGAGTGCATCATTTTTTACTAGTGCACAGTGATGGCTCTTCTTCTCTTTGAGTAAGTCATCCTCAAGTTTAGCAATGGTCTTGGCTTTTTCTTCGGATAAACTTGTAGTCTTATGTAATTGCAGTTTGACAAAATAAATCTCACCAGTCTCACTAGGGTTTATACTATTTCTAACCTCAGCTAGTAATTCGATAAGTCTTCCTATTTCACCTTTATACTCTTTGAGTACCTTCTTAGAGTTTTGGTACTTGCTAAGCAGCTTTCTATGGTCATCTAAGCGGACACTAAAAGATTCACCTAACTGTTTAAAGGTAAAAATCATCATGTGTATCAAATAGGGGGTTTGTGTTTATCTGATCATATGCCATCAACATACATTTGAAGCATCGTCCGATTGTTCATCTTCTGAGTCGCTAGCTTCACTTTTATGCAATATGCTTGTGTTGGCATATCTTTTGGAAGTAGATTTCTTCAAGTAACTCTTTTCATATTTATTGCTTTTTCTGGTTGATGATGATGCTGTCGAACAATCCTTCTTGATATGTTATTTTTTTCTTGCAACCGTAGCAGATTGGATCTTCTTTATTGTTGTTGTTGTTATTGTTGTTGCTATTAGTATCCTTTATTCTTCAGTTGAATCTCATGAACTTCTTGAATTTCTTCTCTAGGAGAGCTTGATCCTCAGTATCGGAATCAATATCGTCAGAATCTTCTTCGACAGTCCTTCAGTGTTGAGCTTTGAGGGCGATTGATTTCTCCTTTGGTGCAGTGTCTTCAAAGTCTTGAAGTTCCAGCTCATGAGTGAGTACCTTTTCCATGAGGGTTTCAAGAGACACAGTAGTGAGGTCGTTTCCTTCAATGATTGTCGTAGCCTTCAAAATCTGGTTCTTTGTGAGAGCTCGTAGTAACTTGTGAATCTTCTCATGATTAGTATATTCTTTGCCTAGGGAGGACAAAGGATTTATAATATCCAGAAATCTTGTGAACATTTGTGTAACGGATTCATTGGGCTTCATCTTGAACGCCTCATATTCTTGAGTAAGTCTACTGATCTTCGACTCCTTGACTTGCGTCGTGCCTTCATGAGTAACTTTAAAAAGTTTCCATAGTTCATTAGATGTTGTACTTGTAGACACCATGTTGAATCAGTCCTGTCTAAAGCACAAAATAAAGTATTAATAGCACGTGCATCAAGACTGGCTTCTTTTTTTTCAGAGTCAGTATACATGTCATGTGCTTTCTCAACCAAATTTCTATTAATAAGAATACGGGAAGGCTTTATGTAGCCATCCACTACAGTGTATCATAGGTCAAAATTTAGAGATTTCAAAAAGAAACTCATATGTATTTTCTAGTAAGTGTAGTTAGTACCATCAAACAGTGGGGTCTGTTTGTGGCTTGGCCTTCACTTGTAAATTTCACAGTTGCCATATGTGATATAGTGATCTATGTAACAACAATTATATTAAGAGAATAATAACAATGTTACCTCGCTTTACTTGTAGAACCCCTCTCTGATACCAATTGTAGGATCGAAATGTAAAGCTATATACTCTAGAGGGGGGATGAATAGAGTAGGCAGCGAAATATTAGCTATTAAAAATTGTTAGTAGGAAGATCACAAAAATATATAACATATATGAAAAAGTAAAAAAGTGAAATGCAAAGGGAAAACGCAAATATGACGATGTATACTGGTCTCCCTCTTGTGAGGACTAATCAAGCCGAGAAAACTCTAGCTCCCGATTGAAATCCACTATAGAAAACCGCAAGTTTTCATACGAAGTCCTTGCAACTTCTACAAACGCGAGCTTTGATCCGAAGCACTCGACCAACTTCAATTGTGAAGTGTCTTACTTCTATCAAGCCTCTTGATTACAATCACTCTAAACTTCTCGACCGTACTGCACTAACAAATTGACTAAAGATTGTAACTGGCTTAGGATTTAAAAAATGAAAGCTTAGAAGGCTTTGGAAGAACATAGTAAGCTGAGAAAGAAGAGATAAAAAATGAATTTGTGTGTTAAAATGGTAGAAATTCTTCTCTATTTATAGGATTTTCAAAGAAAGAATTTGGACAAAATTCAGATAGAATTCTATGAGTTTCTATGAGAGAATTTCGACAGATAGATGTTGCATCCGTAACTACGGAAAGACTGAGTTTAAAATCAAATGTACACATAGCTGAACTCGGGGCAAATTTATCCAGAATTCTGCTAGTTTAGAATAGGTGAATCTATCTCGGCTGTATGCGTATAAGAATATTTGCACATAGACTTCTCTAGTCTAGGATATCAGATTTGTGATCCTCCTCGTTTTCTGTGCCGACATAAAATATTTTCGTATTCCCAAGCGATATCATTATATAAACACGAAAATTGGCATATATTTTGTGCATAATCATCGCATATCATACATATCGAGGCATCACATACATGTGAATATGTCGTTGGTGCATGCATCATCGCCATCACTCCGTATACGAAAGGTTGCTGACAACGCATAGGCCTAGTCTATAATTAGCATTATGAGAAGAAAGAGAGAGAGAGAGAGAGAGAGAGAGCTTTATTCCGCTCACTCATTGTTCAAGGTCTTGAAATTTTTTGAACTCTCTATTTTTTATCTCAATCTCTCTTCCCCACTTTTTCCTCCTCTGCTAAGAAGTCCGACAATTCCAGGGCTGCCGCTGAGCACGCCGTCGACTTGACATCCATGTCTGATTGTGGGTAGGAAAAATGCCCAAACTCTAATACTGGGTAGAAGATGACCTTCATGCGCATATATGCTCGAATACCGAGACATAAGTACACAATCATGCGCATAGATGAGAAATTATCGTGAACATGCGCAGACGATTATACACTTGCTTATGCACATAGACGCTGCTCACAATTTTTACTATGCGCATGGATGCAATTGTCTCCGGACACTCATCAAGAATCATGCGTAGGAAATATATCCATGACTCCTCTCCGTATGGATGTAGCTATCTTTTTGAGGTACTATATTGTGAATATGTGTAGCAGTCGTTATGCATATAAGTATAGAACACTTGTTTCTGCGCATGAGATAATCTTTGCATGGGCAAGCTATTTTAAACTTAGAAAATTCCATAAAATAACTGAAAATTGTGGGCATGGAATCTATGCGCATAGCTCCTTATGCGCATAGAGCTTCTCTTTTTGGATTTTTTTTAGAGTATTTTTAACAACGTAGATATAAAATCATATATTTGTAATAACTCCTTCATCTTCATTTTTGCAGTCTTATTGTCCGTGGCTCTAGTGGATAAGATATTCTTGTCCTGGGTTTTGCGGAGGGACTGGTCGGCATGAACTTTATCAACGACATGGTCGATTCTACAATGGTCTAGATCAATAAGGACCAACCTGCATTGAGACAAGTTATGATATCCAGCAAGACAACTTTTTTGTTGGCGCTGATGAACAATGACAAGCTTCATAGTAAAGGTTCTAAGACAAAGCCGGCCTTCCTGTTTGGGGATGCCCTAATCATCACATCTGCTGAGTCCCCTACACACAAGCAAAAGTGGACCTTCGAGTCCAATAGCACACTGATGCATGTGCCAAATATCGAGCATCACTACCCGCTTTTTGTCACCCCTCCGATCCCGCAGGACTTCTAGGTTGCTACTGGACTTGATGTTGTACAAGTCTAAATTGCATTTGTATAAGGCAAGAATCTGGGGTATCTCAAAACAATGATATTGTATGAGGAGAAAATATAACCAAAATGAAGTTACATAGAATATAAAAAACGAATCTCTTTTATTGCTAATACAACATATTGCAAAGGCTCTCAATAGCTCAACTAAAAATGCCAACTAGCTTACAACACTCATGATCTCTCTTGCTCACAAAGGATCTCGTCATTCTATACATCATGTCTTCTATATCCAAGTAAGCATTCTGGGCTGAACATCTTTATGTTGCCAATCCGAGCTTCCAATGCCATAGTATGACCGAGCAGATCTCCGCACCTCGGGGGTTGGGTATCAGTATATATCTTGTACTAGTAAGTGGGGTAACCCACTCTCCTAAAACAACACTTCTAGATCATAAAGCATACAATTATTATGGTGATCTTGCTATTAGGACTAGATTCATTACAGTTCATATACATGGCATATAGTAACAGAAAACATGTAACATGTTATACTTGATTACATAAGAGGAATAAGAAAACATGTAAGCATGTAACCATGTAAGCATGTTATACTTGATAGCATAAGTAAACATGAAATATCTATACTGCGTCACTTATCAGTGACTCTTACCATAACCGATGTATCCATCCATGTACTGATGCAAGGTAAATACTTACCGTCTGCATAGGACATACATTCATACCGCCTATCCATATGAAGGTCACTGGCATTCTGTGCTATATTGGACTCTCTTTGGTAAGACAGTTCACGCTCGGGGTGCTAGCCCTACTGAAGGTTCCGAATTACCACATATTGGGATGTACTATCTCAATAGTAGGTTGCAAGCCTTCTAAATGAAATGTCCCACAATACCATACTCTAAAGCACCATAATTTCCTCCTAGGTCGAACGGTCCTAGTGCCGTGTGTCAAACCCCAAACCCGTAGAATAAAAAACTAGCCACTGGGTATGATGTCGTATATCTATATTGCACTTGTACAAGGCAAAGCAACACGGTTAATGATATTTTCTAAAAAAAATAATGACATCACAGTAGACCTAAGCAGATGTATTCAAGTCACAATAAGATATATACAAATGGACTCTTTTATTGATATTTACAATAAAGTACAAGGCTTGCAGCGGAATACATAACTTACAACAAAACCAAAGGCTTTTAATAGCCAACTGAAATACTTGTCATCTAGGTTTACAATTTAACTTGTCGACTTATCTTACAACTCACTGGTACAACTGAATTACAATGTTTCATACATTATGCCCTTTACAGCAGAATACACCACTTGTTAGAAGAGCTTCTACACACCCATCTGATTCATCGATGCCACAATACTGATCAAGCGATTCTCTATACACGAACAATTGTAGATGCTCACAAACGTAAATCACTACATTGTCGTATACTAGTGAGCGGTGCTTGTCTTACTCACCTAAAACTATCCATATCTCAATCCACGAAACAGTTATCAAGAATGAACATAATATTAAAGTTGGCCACCAGTAATATACATGTTCGAACAAGCTTGAGAAAAGAATAAGCTTACAAAATACTAGGCTATAATAGCAGCATGAGTCGATATATGATAAAAATATAGGTATGGAAGAATAAAATGAAATACTGGCAATATATACCTGAAACCACGGTAAAGCAACCATCATCTGCCCTATTACTCTACAATAACCACTCAGCAAATTCCTGGAGAGATCATCAGGTCATTAGAGGGACGTAACAAGATATAGAAAAGTATGTCATATAGACTGAATATAAACGTGTCACATAGTTATAGGTAAAAGTAAAATAATTTGGATCACAAACATAGTCCATTATTCCATCATCAAAGTAGTGAACTACACCTACAACCAAACAAGGATAAGGTGTGGCACACTATTCAGCAACAAAATACTATTCCATGCCATGATCAGGCATAGGGTCACCTAACCATTCTATATGTAAATGTATTTTAGAACAACACTCAATGCAACGGCAGACTAACTGACTATAATTGACCATAACTACATGGGTGGTGCTCAAGCGAGTTGCTAGAACAGTACAAGGGTAGCGCTCCGGAAAGTCACTAGCAAATACATGGATAGTGCTCAAATGAGTCACTAGCAAAATCGACACGACCCGATACGACTCGACATGACATTGCCAAGGTGTATAGTATATGTCCTCCCTGTCTAATGCTTATATCCATGTTGTATCCACAACATGTAATACTAATAGCTGCTAAGTCTTCTAGCATTCAATTCAATTAACAGTTATAACCTAACGCACGTCCTATACGTACCGGTGGCCAGCCAAATATGCTAGTTCAAATACTATATGAGACTTATAACCCCTGGAACACAAGTGTCATGGCCAAATGGACACCCAAGCCACCCCTGCCAATCGTGCCGAAAATTCTCCGCCCATCTCCTCCTCCCCGACCGATCGAACCACACCCATGGCCACCGTGTAGTCGTGTACCGCACGCGCGCCTCTTCAGTGCAGCCTCTCAACCACGTCAACCCCGGCGATCTCCTTCGACACCGCCACAGTAGCCACCGCCACAACCAACCAAAACTCACCACCATCAACACAACCAATACATGGTGCCAAAGTGTTCGTATCCGCCGCCAATGTCATCGTGTCCATCCTTGGGTTCGACCCCGTGCGTTCGTGTTCGTGTCCACAACCATTCTTTTCATTCAGTTCTTTACAATAAAAGAATTCTGTGTCCAATCTTTGGACGCGACGCAGATACAAAGGATAAATTTCAAACAAAAACACTGACCCTAACCTCGTCGACGGGTGCGTCCAGCACCCAAGCTCCCGCGTCGTGACGACGTCCCTTCCGGCGTTGTCACCACTGCCGCACTCAATACCATCACTCGCCGACCTCAGTGTCATTTTCGACCGGTGCGCCATAGTCGAGTCCGCCCGGAGTCAATCAACGTCGAGCCCGATGAAGTTTCCCCTCCCGGCGCGCCCGTGTCGGATGCTCCGCCGCCCCTAGCCGATGACACGAAGCTGCCCAGATCCAGCGCCACACCTCACCGGCGTTCGGGCCCGTCCCCACTCCGATCCGAGCCGTTCGCCGTGTCGAATGCACGCCACGCCTCGGAGAAGACCCGGTGCCCACTGGCCTGCCTCTAGTGCCGCCTGGATGCGAGCGTCGCGACCTCATGGTGAGCCCGCTTCCCGCACTCTGGTGGTTTATCCCCCCTGTCGTGCGGTGGCTGCGTCGCCTCCGCCATCGTGGATCGGTGGCACCGTATCTCCATGCCGGTAGCAGGTCGCCGCCCGATGAGCTCGAGAAAACCCTCTCGGTGAGTTCCCTCCGCTGTCTCTCTCACTCTCGTCTTCTCTTTGCTCTCCTTACTCTCTCTCTTCCATATGACAGAGAAGAGTAGTTATATATTTGTTTTGTTTTAAGAGTTGATAAAGAGTAGTAGCTTATTTGTTTTGTTGGGCAAGGCCTGTGAGCTCATTCCCTTGGAAGCAAGGAGTCGGGCTATGGGCCTTAAGAGTGTTATATTTTTTCAGTTCCTAATGTTTTGGAATATTGAGATTATAGTCTGGGCTGCTTAAGCCATTAAAACTATTATTGAATAAATTTTGTATTTTTGTTTTTGTGGATTCGTTGGGCCAGAGCCTAGTAATCCATAGAAACATCAACAGTCCAGTAAAGGACTGAATGGTTTTGGGCTGTTATTTTTAATCTAATTGAAGGATTAGACCTTTATGCATATATTGTAAATAATAAAATTAATTTTAAATTGTATTTATTTTGTTTTCTTATTAAAATTTATACTTATTTAGGCCATGAGCCCAATAGATCATTTAATTAGAATTTATTATTTTGGGATTTCATGTTAAGCATTTTACTAAATATGTTGGTGCGCGTATAGCTATAAAGAATTTATATTAGAATTTATAATAAACTTTTATATAATAAATATTTTTGTAGTTGTATATAAGTATATATTTTGTATATATTTTAATTTAGTTATAAGTATATATAAGTGTATTTCGAAAGGACTTTTATAATATACTCTAGCTTAAAAGTATAATTTGGTTATGGGATTTTATAAATATTATTTTTTTAATAGTTATAAATACTTTCTAAAAAGTCTAATAAATATGGTAGTAAATATTTTCTAAAATAAGTTATATATATACGAAATTCTCTTCGGTTCTCATCTTGATCGTGCCTAGTCATACGTCCATATTTTCTATGGTTCTGATTTTGTCATATCAACCATAGGCTAATCGGACGGTCCCGGACCAAATGACACGATCCGTTCCATCATTAGAGGTTGTTTTGCAAACTTGTGACATCTATGGCTATTCGGTGCCAACATCAACTGCAACTTAATTCAGGCAAGTGCACTTTCTGATTGCTTTTCGATTCATAGTAGTTTATACATTTCATGTTTATATATATATCTTGTTACTTGTTGACATGCTCGTCACACGAAAATTAGTATCATGGATCTCTACTTATTATATTTCGTGATTATCATGTTTTCGTGTTTCATGACTTGTTCGAGTCCATGAGTACTAGTCGGGAGGGAAAATATCTTAGTATACATGTGAACTTCCCTTACCCATCCTCTGTGTCTTTCGTAGAGAATAGTAGCTGCACACGACACGTTCAGGGTACCGGATTTATTCCCTAGCCGTTCACATGTCGAAACAGATATTTCAAACCACATAGATAGTTGTCTTTTATTTGTTTCCTTATTTTCTTCACCACTTGCCATGACATCAGTTACTTTCTAGTTTCATCTCATATATGTTATTTTTATGTCTTGTGAATTCTATTGTGTTTTCGTATTGTAGTCGGTTTGTGTGCTTGTTCCATTCCTGACTGGAAACCAATATTTTTCAGGTTAGCTATGACTTCTCTTAGCATTGGGAGATTCAGGTGTACTTGCAGGCCAAGTCCTAGAAATTAGATAGACGTGGTATTATTTCATTAATTGTAAGAACCTTGTACTTTCTTGAATATAAATCTTATAAAGGTTCTAATAAATTTAGAAATGAGAATATGCAGTAAAAGTTTATTATGAGCATTTATTTATTGCGGGCTTGACAGCGTTCTACCACCGACTCTGCGGCGTAGGCTGGCTTGGACACGGACTCGTATCCCAAAAAATGGGTGCGGGTCATGACAATATAATAGCTATGCTTGTTTAGATATGGACATGTGGTGTGGAGGTGCACATGGGTGTGCCATATGGGAGTATTTTTCTAATAGGAAAAAGGATAAATCAACAATGAAAGTATTCATGCTTTTTGCTCTTGGGAAATTAATTTCCAATGAAGCAAAGCCCCGTAAGGGCATAGCGACTCGGACTCGAACTCGGATTCGGGCTCATGGGCTCATGAGGCATAATATGGCTTTTTGTTGGCACAATTTGCACTTAGAACGTCAGAATAGTTGCTAGGCGCATAGTGTGCTTAAGTTACGCTCGTTGCACGAGCCACTTGCACTGCCAATTCGTGCGACCAAGTGGCGCATCCAGTTGCGCGGCCAATGGCGCGGTCAAGTGGCGCACCTAGTTGTACGGCCCAGTGGCGCCCCAGTTGTACGGCCAAGTGGCGAGCCCAATTGCACGGCCCAGTGGCGCGCCCAGTTATGCGGCACATTGGCGCACCCAGTTGCACGGCCCATTGTCGCGCGGTTGGCACAGGTTGCATAGAGTGCACAAGTGGCACAAATGGCGCTGTGCACGCAGTGTGCAAGGTGCACGCGGTGCGCACGTTGCGCGGGTAGCGCATGTTGCGCAGGTGGCACGTGTTGTACGCCAATTGGCTTAGATCGTGTCTGTATACGATTTGAGTAGTTGCAGCACTTTCAGGAGCGATTTTTACCACGTTTCGAATGTTCTGCTAACTGGATAGTTACAGCACGGGCCTATATAAGGTTCTCTCTTCTCTCTGTCTCAGAACACACGAAATATACAAAAGTTTTACAAGTGTTTTTTAACACAGTTCCACAAAGTTTGAGAGAGCAAAGAAGAGCAGTACCTGCGCCACTTAGTGCCACAGGAATTTGCTGCCATCCGAGGAGTCAGAAGAGTGGAGTGTTCCAAAGATCTTCGTAGAACTTGCTAGTTCCTGGAAGTTGTTCGTGTGGAGCAAATTAAGCTTTGAGCAACGATGATCATTCACCCCAGCAGGCCATCTTCTATCTTTCGCCTGTCATCGCTGCTGCTATTAGCATTTCGATTCGTACCTTCTGTTTAGAAGTGCTACTGTCGTTTGCTACTGTTACAAAATCTTTTTAGATTTTCGTAATCCAGAATCCTCCTAGGATCTCTGTTGTGCACCTTCTTTGAAGCGTTGCGTTGAAACGTTGTTTTTACAATTGTTTTATTTTCTCAGTTTTTCATCAAAAATTGTGCCCCGGGCAATAACAATGAAGTGTACGTTATAACCGCCCCACTCAAATGAGAGATCCCCTCCAAATCATGGAATATGACTCGTGTTATTATGATTGGGCTGCCTGATTTAAATATCCTATTTATGGCGTATGCATTATAACCACCCCATTCAAACGACAAATTATCCTAAATTACCGTATGTGCTACATGTCATTCCTAACAAGCCATACAATCAAGCTATGACTTATGACGGTTATAGTTCAGGATCCTTAAAACTACCTCCTTGGGTTTTCTGTAGTAGATTTTGTCCTAGTCAGCGCCTCGTGTCATTATGATTGGTCCTCACACTTGTTCTTCTTCCAAAATAAAATTATTTTCCTATTATAGTCAGTGTTTGACCAAGTGTGTGCGTGTGCTTCTTGATAGTATAGTGAATGGAATTATTGATATGGATGTTGGAAGAATAGCAAATATATTGAGCATAGGAGATGTTAGCACAATGAAGAAAACTTGTGTTAAAATGTTATACTTACTTAAAGATAAGCTAAACAGGGTTACTATGTTATATTGCTGTGCACAGTTTATAGAGGTAGCTGTATATATATTCGGGGGTCGAATGAGAGAAACGAGAAACATTCGAGATGGGGTGTGTTCATTAAATATTCTGAAACAAAAATATACATATTTACTATTAGATTGTTATGTTTGTGAATGGAAGAATACACTAGCATTTTTATTTGTAATAGCACTACTAGTAATGCTTGTGGATTGTAAACTAATAAATATAGGAGAAGACATTATATACCTATGTGTCAAATGAAGCTACACAAATGGCATAATAGTTTTATATATATACATGGGGTGTGGTTGTTTATAGGGAAAATAAATGAATTTGTGAATGCCAAAATGAAAAGAGTTGTTGCTCTGAGTATATATAAGTAAGATGTCAACTAGTTGTATGCATGAGAGTGGTTGTTTAGAAGAGAAAGGTAGTGTATAGTGGCATGCACATACGAAATAGTATGGTTCCCTTGAGAAGGATACGTGGATGATGATATAATATATATATATATATATATATATATATATATATATATATATATATATATATATATATATATATATATATATATAGGATTAGTGCGGGAAAGTAAAGCATAACAGTAATGGTTTATCACCAGGAAATAGGAGTCAGTAGTTCAGTACTTGGAGATGGGCATTGTCATGCTTGATGAAGATAACTAAGTGTATTATGAGGGAAATTCTTTTTTTCTTTTTTTTATTTACTTTAAATCTTTTTGGAGTTAAATAATTAATTATTATAATTTATTCTATAGGTTGTTTGGGCTCCTTGGACTTGAATGTTGTATCAAATTTCCATACACAGCTTCTAGATCTAGGCGAGTATACCTTGCCACTATGTTATATTTTTATTTCAATTACAGTTCCTGCTTTGCTACTTTATTACTATATTATACGTACGCATCCAAGCATGACTATGGGTGCAACCAACGAGATGCGTTGGCTCTTTACTTTTTAGCTTAGGCTATTGGAGACTACCCCTACACTGCTGAGTAGATACACTAATATCTTGCAGGACCCAGATACTTACTTTGGACACAGTGAGATGATGCTGAGATATAGGACATGTACCCCCGTACTCGACTAATCATTTATATGATAGAACGTGTGACGGCATGGCCCATACTAGCCTTTTTCATTTGTACTACTTACTCGACTTCGCATTAAGGACTGAACATGTCGACGAGTCGACATATTCTAAATTCATTGGATAGGGAGGACAGTCACTAAGCGTAGGGGCTACAATTAGTGTTCACTTTGTCGTTGTTGTATGACGAGTGCCCGAAGGGAGTGCCACTATACGAGTACCCTAGCTATCATAGACAGCCCCTATGCCGAAAGTTATCCTCATTGCATATAAAATAGTTGTTAGTACACCGCTGGACTCTTTTACTTTATTCCATAGTGGCTTGTGTATTTTGTTACGTCCCTCTGAGGACCTGGTTTTTTTTCCAGATTTAGTCGAGCAGGAATACTCAGAGTCATACGTTCCGGGACTAGATGCAGTATTGGGTGACGAGGATATCTCTCTAGCTGACTTCATCTGATTGTGTATGGTACTGTCTTAGATGCAATCTTTCGCATAGAGTCTGCTCTAGCTATCCTACTTCCTGCATTTCCTTTCAGTACTATATTTTAGGATATTTGAGTAGTGGATTTGTCTCCACTAACTTTATATACTCATTATAGTTCTATATGACTAATTTTTTATTACTTGATTTTATCGTATTCAGACGAGTTTACTTATTATTTAGATACAGTAATATACGTAGTTGTGGATTCCATTAAATTGGGAAAATCTACTAAGTACGTATCTGCTGGCCATTGTTACGTAGCTTGGTCCCGCGTATTTTGGGACTGGGACGTGACATGGTTTATATAGTGGCCCATGCAGGTCCCGAATTAAAATCGTCTTGGTTACGTTATTGTGCCAAGAGATCCTACAATAGGATTAGATATTAGAATCTCATTCATATGCTTGATTATCGTTCTCGATTTCATACTTGTCCTAAAATTTAGTCTTTAAGTTTGCATCTCATTTGATTCTATTCTTACCCGATAATGTCCTTATTCTTTGGCCAGAGAGATGAATCTCCGCAGTAGACGTGTTGTGCAGTTGGACAATGTCCCACGAGGCACCAAAGCGCTTGGAGAGTAGATTCCAGAGTAGCCACGTAAGTTGACTCCTGCTCTCCACATCCAGCGGGGTCAGTCATCCCGACAGCCTGAGGTGACGCTCGTGGAGGAGCATATTCAGTAGCAACCAGATCGGGGAGACCAGCAGGCCCAGGGACTGTAATACCTGTGGTTCGTATTACGTATTTTGGAATATATGTACGTATTTTATCTTGTATTGCATGATTCCTTGCTTAGCTTGCATCTTGGCTTGGTTATTTCTTGGGTTGGTTCGGCTTGGCTCGAGTTTCTTTGGTTTATCATGGACCAAGGGTGAACCCCCTACCTACTACCACCATTAGTATTTATTACCAATTCTTCTTTCTCTCTCTTCATTAACCTCTTCTTCTTCCATTTACTTCTTCACCTACTAGAGAGAGAGAGAGAGAGGTCTAGGCAAGTGCAACTTGCTACATAGAGGAACTCCAATTTTATTGCTTCATTCTCTTCCTTACAATATTTTAACTTACTTTAGTACTTAGCATTTCCTCTTTTCATGGCTAAATTCTTGTAGATCTAAGTTTACTTTATTTTTAGAAATCTTGGATTTTGATCTACTAAATCTTATTATTTTCGAGTTTTGAGGGTTCCATGTTGTAGAGAATTTCGTTCTACCCCATTTTGACCTATGGAAGTTAGGATTTGGGCTTTGGATGAAAGTTTTATAGAGCTTGAGAACTTGGCTCTCATGGTGTTCTTCTTCTCGGAATTTTGAAGAAGATGAACTATGCTTGACTTAACCGCATGAATATTTCATGCGGCAAGTGTTCTATTCAGCCGCAAGACTGGAAGTACTTGAGCCGCATGAGGGCCGAGCTCACCTAGCCGCATAAGCCTATTTCTTCTTGGCCGCATAGACCGAGTCCTTCCCAGCCGCATAATTCCGATGTTGTCCTTAACCGCTTAGGCGCAGTGAGCCCATCCGCATGAGTCTGCTCGACCCAGCCGCATAAAGCCCTGCTTGCCATAGCTGCATAGGCGAAGCATCCCTCGTGAGCCGCATAAGCGCACCCTTATCAGCCGCATGGCTCCGCTCTTGTCTCAGCCGCATGGACCCAATTCATCTCAACCGTATGGTCGCATGCGCCCTCTTATCCCGCTGGCCGCATGAGGACTGATATCCTTAGCCGCATAGGCTTTCCTTTATCAGCCGCATGCGCCTGACCCTATTGAGCCGCATGGGCTGTTCTCCTCCCAGCCGTATGAGATTATTCCTGGCCGCATATTCCTGAACCGTATGTCTCTCTTATAGCTCTGTACTGTTATCTTATTATTATTTTTGCCCATGCCTTGGAACTCCTATGGTATATTTACGCCCATTTTATATCCTTACGCCTTTTGTCCTGAACTTGATAAATCACGATTTGATTGACATGATTGAAATGACAATTGTACATGACATGGTGTGATAAGAAACTAGCACGACCTGATAGTGGCCCGTCGTGGTGCACTCTTGGCCAGTGAACTTGACATGATAACCTGACATGATATATCTTGATAAGCTGTTGCGACGGCTACCTGACATGACATAACCTGTATAAATGTCCTGGACATCGTGGGTGATTGTGCTTGTACAAATAATCCAGTCCTGTCTTGCATCATATCTAGGAGGGGACTCCTGAGTACCACGGTCAGGAGTACCTACTGAAATGGACTAAGGCTAAATAACTAGATTAATACATTAGTCATAAAGAGATCTCCCAGCTACAGGCAATCTCGTTACCTGGGCACGCCTTAGGATCTGTAGCCTGCTATCGAGTAGGGCACATTTCCAGCACACTGTCATGTGTTGCACCCTTCAAGCTACCTAAGGATACATTCGTTTCCTGGACGATGTACCCACCTGAATTCAACTCTAATCTTTCAACCCGGGTAACCTGGATGGTCTGCAGGACTTGTGGCTGTGGATGATTCTCACTGCATCTTGCTAGTAACTAGGCTTGTGATAACCCTAGTTAGTTAAAGTATCAAGCCGTAATTCTTGCTTGGCCGTGAAATGAGTGAATGGAGTCTAACATGTCTAGTCTTGCCCTGATCTTGTTTCAGATTACTGCATGACCAGAATGCCTGTATTTATTTTACTGATAAATGGTGAGAATTCCAAGTTCTGTTCAGACGAAGGGTTACAACCCCGGTCCTTGTTTGGTTTACGGGTTGTAACCTGGTTATCTGAATAGTTCCATGGTTATCTTGTCGTATATCATCCTGATGTATTTTCTTTATTTCTAGTGGTTACTTTTATTTATACTCTTGTGCTGATTGCTGGTTTTAGTTCCTAAGTGAAGCTTCCTTTGTGGTACTTGCTCTTTCTGGGATCTGACCCAGCTGGTTTTGTATGGCCAGATTTCGGAGCAGCTCCAGAGGATCTACCGATTTTCCATCCCGATGGTGAACACTAGACGTAACCAGGGCAACGAGTGGGTTTATTTTTGATCTCCCACTTTATTGTAAAAATATTCTTTTGAGGCGTTTAGCCGACGAGCACCTGTTTAGCTCGATTGCACTTACTTACTGTCTGCCTACGGGCTGTAATATGATTAACAGATCCTAGGGTTGATCATGTGTGACTAAACTCTTGCTAGTCCTAATATTTTGTAACGACTAGCTTCATGATCAGCTGAATATGTGATATTTGGGACGCCTTATTATTGTATATTTAATGATCATACATCTTGTGACTTTACTTACTTGCTCGTGATTGAGACACTTGGCTTGTTCATGACCATAGGAGACTGTTGGCTTGTAGTAAACCCCCCTCATGCATCTAGACAGTCGTGACCGTATAGCGAGGTGGGTTGTACTTCAATATACGTAGCTGGCTATGTCTGCCCCCGCTCTCCAGTATTCTGGTTCTGGGGCGTGATAGGGACGGGGAGGAACCATTGCCACCATCACCACTATTTCCTTCTTAGGGGCCATTTCTATTCCCTCCTCAGCCATAGTATGGTTAGCAGGCTCCGCCATAGGATGGTCAAGCATTCATGTACCAGTTCTTCTAGGGCATGATGCAGGCCCAATAGTAGTAGAATGAGCTCATGACGTAGAGCCTTGAGTCAGGGCGGGCATCATTAACAAGTTTAGAGGAATGCAACCTCCTCCATTCAGGGGTACCGAGGATCCATTTGAGGTGAATGAGTGGCTGGTCAACACGGAGCAGTTAGTGGAAGCAGCTGAGCTACCCAAAGAGAAGTGGGTGACTATTGTCCGTATGCAGCTTAAGGACTGTAGGAACGAAATCGTAAAGTAGAATACTCTAAGGGGGTGAATAGATTAGGCAGCGGAATATTACTAATTAAAAATCTTGTTAGCAGTTAGATGACAGATATAAAAATAATCACAAAGTAAATGACAGAATGAAAAAATGATCAGAAGGCAAACACAAACACCAAGATTTATACTGGTTTCTCTCTTGTGAGGACTAGTCCAGTCGGAAGAACTCTAGCTTCCAGTAGAATCCACTATTGGAAAATTTCGTAAGTTTTCATACGAAGTCCTTGCAACTTCTACAGACGCGAGCTTTGATACGAAGAACTCGACCAACTTTAATTTGAAGAGTTGTATCTTCTATCAAGCCTCTGATTACAATCGCTTTTGAAACTTCTAGATCGTACCGCACTGGCAAATCGACTAGAGGATTGTAACTGGCTTAGGATTTGAAAATGTAAGATTTTGAGAACGCTTTGGAGAAAATATAAGCTTTAGAAGAGAAGAGACTGAAAGTGAATTCGTGATTTGAAATGATCGAAATACTTCTCTATTTATAGTTTTTCCAAAGACAGAACTCTGACAGAATTTGGACAGAATTCGGACAGAGCTCTTTGTAACAAACCGCAACTGAAGGGTGACCAAGTTCAAAATCAAACGTTCACTAACGTTCATCTTGGCCGAACTCTGGCCGAACTCTGGCCGAACTCGGGCCGAGTTCTGCTAGGGTTCTGCCAGTTCATTTTTGAGAAAAATCAATTTGGCTTTTTGAAAAGTCCTTCAGAAGCTTTTTGTAAAAAGGATGTTTTTCAAAAACATAGGTCATTTTTAAAAGGATAGGGTGATTTTGAAAAATGATTTCGGACAGCCTATTTGCCAGTACGACTCGGTGTATAATGTATTCCTAGACTCAATAAAATAAAAAATTGCATTGCTTCAAAGAAAATACATTCTGAATGGCAAACGACTTCAGTCTTGAACATAGTTGATATCCATCGTTGAGCAGTGTCCAAAACGTCGTAGGTAAACATCTGAATTGACTTGCATTTATATCGAGACAGAGTTTGATCAATTATTAAAATCAGGTTTGACCATGACCAATGGGCCAACAATCTCCCCTATTTTGATAATTGACAAACCTTGCCGATATAACATCTAAGTTTGGATCAATTCAAAAATGTGTAATACCAGAGAAAATAAAAATTCTTCATAACCTGCATTCATGAAGATGTTAGTTCTATTTATGAAGATGTTAGATCTATTTCTTCCCCGTTGTCACTTAGCAAAATAATTGCAAAAGAGAAAGCTTTCCCGCAATAAATGCACAAGTAACAAACAATGAAGAAACACAAGAAATATATATAAAACATTCATGACAGGCATGGTATAAACAATTTAAAAAGATATTGTATAGTCAACACAGGCATGGTATTTATCACAGGCAGTTTATATGGAAGCAAGAAAAGTAATGCTATAGTAAAGCTGAAACAAATAAAATGCTGAATAATAAACTAAGTGAAACGTATGCCAAACTGAGGCATAACAAAAACCATGTCTATGAAGAGTCACAAAATAACTAAAATAAAAGGTGCTGATAATAACTAAAATAAGAGTACTGATAAAATCTTGGAATGTCGGAGCATTTCCAAGTAAACATAAGACAAAATATCAGTCTCAAAAATCATAACATCTCAAAAGTCATCATCCTCATCATCATCGTCAGCGGCTGCAGTGCCAGCATGTCCAGAAGTACCAGCTCCAGAAGTATGAGGAGTGGCACCAGAAGTACGAAACCAATCGTAAGCGTTCCCTGACTGGAACAGAGAGTGTATCGCCTCATCATCAATACGGTATCCAGAAACAGAAGGGTCTCGAGGTAGAGAGCTAGCTGAGTGACCCGTCTGCACAAATCTCAGATCGGCGAAAGAGTTGGCAATAGCCTGGAACTGAGTCACGTCACGGAACTCACGTTCCTTGGAAGTGTCAACATAGAATGACTGCAGATCTGAAAGGTGCTGATGAATACCCACAAATGTCATAGGGTAAGAATGAGGAGGACCAGGTGCTGTGGAAGTAGGTACATGAGGAGCAGGTACAGTAGGTGGAGGAACAGTGGCAATGCTGCGACGAGAGAGTTTGAGGAACTTGGGTTCAGGGTCAACAACACAAGTAGATAGGTCAATGTCAAATCTCTGAAAGATGCGTGGGATGAGCATCGCATAAGATAGGTTCCGGTCTCTTCTGCGACATCTACCCATCATCTGAATGATAGTCTTAGGGGCAGAAAAAGGAATTCCCTTAAGAATGTGATATAGAGCATAAAGCTCAAGTGTAGTGACATCATCTTTGGAAGTGGATTTTGGAAGTAAAGTGGAATAGATGATGCGACGTAATTCGTAGTTAAACAAGTTCAAGTTATTAACCTTAAACTTTCCAGGACGAGGATGTGCGGGCGCACAAAGCTCATTCTTGAAACTAACGAGAGTCGTACCATCGGGGAAATCAAAATCAGTGATGTCATCGAGCGGGGCACCTTCATTTGGAATACCAAAGATTTCTGCTAACGTTTCATCAGTGAATTCGATATCGATCCCTCCGACACGTTTTCTCGCGGTGAAAGTGTCTAACACGAAATTATAATAGAATAATCTAATTGCATTAGTAGCAATAGAAAATTGTAAGGTAACAAAGTTTTGTAACCCTAATGCCTCAAAGTAAGGGCGGTGGTCAGGAAAGACAGTCCATTTAATCGGTGATCCGGTACAGATAGTACGCATAATGAAATCGGCATACCATAATAAAGCTTGGTCGAAAGTTTGAAGTAAAACTCATCCGATGCACTGTCATCCGATTGGACCGGAGAAAAGAGGGAATCCGTATGCGGATCCGAAGACGATGCCTCTTCACTGGCATTGGTCTTCTTCCTCTTGAAGGGATTGAACTTAGGCATTCTTTCCTAAAAATTCTAGAAACCCTAAGAATTTGAAAGTGGAGGAGAGAAGGAATTATACCTTCCAAGAATTGGATATGTTGTTGAGGATGAAATTCTCCGCACGAATCCAAAGTTTGAACGAAGATCTCCACACGGATTGAAAGAACAAGGATGGAGAAGAGCTAGGGTTTGGAGGCACGGTTGCTGCTGTTTGAGGATATTTGGAAGAATGAAGAAGAAAGGAGCCTCGGGTTCTGGCTAGTACATATATATACCCATCCGAACTCTGGCCGACCGAACTCGGGCCGAATTCGCCAAGGGTTGCCTTGCTATATATATATATAAGAAAAAATAACAATGAGGCCACATCTTTTTCATTAATTTGTTTCAAATGTTTAATTCAGAGTTTAGTAATTTTAAATCTCAAAATAATATAATTAATATTATTTTATAAATTAATATTCTTTACTCAGCATCTGTCTCAGATTAGCTGTAGGAGTAATGTCCTAGCTAACGGAGGTTCACCGGAGAACTCTTAAGTACCGCTTCGCTTCGACCGTAGTCGTGGTGACAGACAGACTCTTTTTAGGCTTGTCACGAAAACAGTTTTTGAGTATCGAATAAATTAATTAATAAAATAAAATTAATTAATATTATTGATATCTAAAATTCCTAATTCTCGACATAAATAATTGAAACGATCTTCCGCTTGAGGTTTTGTGAGTATGTCAGCTAATTGATTCTGTGTGTCTATGTATACAAGGTCTATATCTCTATTTTGTTGATGATCTCTAAGAAAGTGATGTCGAATCTCGATATGTTTAGTACGAGAGTGACATACTGGATTCTTAGTCAAATTAATAGAACTAGTATTGTCACAGAAAATGGGTTTGTGTGTAAAAAGCAATCTATAGTCTTCTAAAGTTTGTTTCATCCACAAAATTTGTGCACAACAACGTCCTGCGGCGATATACTCAGTCTCGGTTATTGATAATGCAATAGAATTTTGCTTCTTACTAAACCAAGAGACTAGAGCTTTTCTTAGGAAATGACACGTACCGCTAGTGCTTTTTCTATCTACTTTGTATCCGGCAAAATCAGCATCAAAATAACTGGTTAGGTTTTTGGGATACCATAAGCCGACAGAAGAAGTGTCTTTAAGGTATCGGAAGATACGCTTAACTGCGCACAAATGTGATTCCTTAGGATTAGCTTGAAAGCGAGCACATAAGCAAACACTAAACATAATGTCTGGTCGACTAGTAGTTAAATACAGTAAGCTACCGATCATACCTCGATACTTACGTATGTCGACATGTTTGCCTTGTTCATTAATATCAAGCTTGGTTGAAGTCGCCATTGGAGTGCTAAGTGGCTTTGCTGCTTCCATGTCGAACTTCTTTAATAGATCCTTTGTGTACTTCGCTTGATTTATGAACGTCCCATTGTTGGTTTGTTTGATTTGCAGTCCGAAAAAAATTTTAGCTCTTCCATCATGCTCATCTCAAACTCATTCTATATACACTTTAAAAATTCTTGAAAAAACGATTCTTTAATAGATCCCTACATAGACTTGAATCAAAAGAATATTATTATTCAAAGATTTTATAAACAAAGTAGTATCAACCTTTCCCTTTAAAAAACCGTTATCAAGTAGAAAAGGGCTTAGACGATCGTACCAAACACGAGGGGCTTGTTTCAAACTGTATAAGGCTTTCTTCAACTTGAAAACATATTCAAAAAATTTGAAATCAATAAAACCGGGTAATTGAGCTACATAAACCTCTTCTTTTATAAAACCATTTTAAATGCGCTTTTGACATCCATTTGAAATAACTTAAAATTATGAAAACATGCAAATGCACATAACATGCGAATGGATTCTAATCTCGCAACTGGGACATAAGTCTCATCGTAGTCGATACCTTCTTCTTGATTGTATCCTTGAGCTACGAGTAGAGCCTTATTACGAGTCACTAAACCATTCTCATTCAGTTTATTTCGGAATACCCATCGGGTGCCAATGACCGGATGATCAATGGGCTTGGGAACAAGTTCCCAAACTTGATTTCGTTCGAATTGATTTAATTCCTATTGCATAGCATCTAACCAAAAATTATCACTACGTGCTTCATCAATATTTTTGGGTTCAAACTGCGAGACAAAAGCAACACAAGAAGCTATATATTTATTAGAGGAATGAGTACTTACACCCTTGGTAATCTCACCAATTACCAAGTCTTTTGGATGATTAGCCAAGAATCTCATCTCTTTTGGTGTAGTCTTAAGATTGCTAGTTTCGACTTTTTGCTTGGAGGTTCATCTGATGCCTGATGTGATGGTTCTGCATCTTTGTGTGAAGGTTTTGCAGTAGATGTACTTGGTGCGATTATGTCTTCATTGTCATCATCGTCTAAGTATTGATTTAGCTCATCAAACTTGACATTGATAGATTCTTCGATGATCACGGTTCTTTTGTTGAAGACTCTGTATCCTTTGCTCTTTGCTGCATAACCTAAAAATATACCTTCATCGGTCTTTTCATCAAATTTACTCAAATTATCTTAAGTATTAAGAATAAAACATTTACAACCAAAGATTTTGAAATAAAAAAATATTTGGTGTTCTATCAAACCATAGTTCATAGGGAGTCTTCTTCGATATAGGTCGAATTAGAACCCTATTGAGAATATAGCATGTTGTATTTACACCTTCAGTCCATAAGTATCTAGGTAGACTAAACTGGTTTAACATTACTCTAGCCATTTCAGATAGAGTTCTGTTCTTACGTTCCACAACTCCATTTTGTTGCGGAGTCCTAGGGCAAGAGAATTCATGCAGATAACCGTATGTGTCACAAAATTGCTTGAATTCTGCATTCTCAAATTCTTCGCCATGATCACTACGAATGCGAGTAATCATGAACCCTTTTTCATTCTGTACTTTCTTGTAAAAGGTGATGAATTCTGATAATGCATCATTCTTGCGTGCAAGAAAATAAACCCATGTATATCTAGAAAAATCATCTATAATGACAAATGCATATAACTTACCACCTAGACTAGCAATTCTACTTGGTTCAAATAAGTCCATATGTAACAGTTGTAAAGGTCTAGTGGTACTTACAACGTTCTTGGATTTGAATGCGGATTTGGTAGCTTTGTTCTTTTCACATTCACTACATACCGTATCTTTCTTGAAAGAAATATTCGGTAAGCCGCGTACCAACTTTTTCGTAGATAATCTTGAAATTGTATCCATGTTTGCATGACCGAGTCTCATATGCCATAGTCGACTCTCAACGCTTTTGGCCATCAAACATCTACCTGCTTTGTTAGCAACTTCCAACAAATAGATAAAATATATATTGTCTTCCCTAATACCTTCAAATATAGTACTACCAGTGGAACTATCAACTATAGTACATTTATCTTCTACGAAGTTAATACCATAACCGTGATCAGCTAAATGGCCTATGCTGAGCAGATTATATTTTAACTCGGTAACTAGACAAACATCTTTAATCACTGGATAGGGAGTGTCACGACCCGCACCCGCTTTTCCGGATACGAGACGTGTCCAAGCCAGCCTACGCCGCAGAGTCGACGGTAGAACGCTGTCAAGCCCGCAAGAAATAAATGCTCAAAATATCACATTTGCTGCTCATTCACATTTCTAAATTTGTTACAACATTTACAACATTTATAATTAAAAAAATACAAGATTTTACAATAAATAAAATTGATACATATGTTATCTATTTCTAGGTTGACCTCAGCATACCCAAGCCTTCCCAATGCTAAGAGTGATCGCGGCTAAACCTAAAAATTGTTGGTTTCCAGTTAGGAATAGAACAAGTACACAAACCGACGGCAATACGAAAACACAATAGAATTAACAAGACATAAAAATAACATATGAGATATGAAAACTGGAAAGTACTGATGACATGGCACGGTGGAGGAGAAAAGGAAAATAAATAAATGACATCTACCTATGTGGTGTGAAATATCCGTTTCGACATGTGAACGACTAGGAGGTAAATTCGGCACCTGTACGTGTCGTGTTCATATGCTATTGTTCACGAATAGACATCATGGGGATAGTTCTGGGTAGTCCACATGTCTACTAAGATATTTTCTCTCCCGACTTCTTCGTATGACGAGCGTGTCAACAAGCAACAAAATATATGTATAAACATGAAATGAAAAGACTACTATGAATCGAAAGCAATCAGAAAGTGCACTTGCCTGAGGTCCTTAGCTGGTGAAACCAATAATACCATACCACTTAATGAGCCACAATCAGTCAACACATGTAGAAGTCTCCAGATGCTGAAATAGATAGTACCAACATTCTCAGAATTATTAAATTAGCTAGGATTGCCTGTCCTTAAGTCCAATTCTGGACACAAGAGCAAAACGATAAATTCGGGCAAAAATGATGTCCGCCGTTGGACCCGCTTTGCACCGAAAAGTATGCCAGAGTCAATGATCTCTAAAGTCGTCAAACTATATGTCAACAGGTCCGGTTTTCCGATACGAATCCAACCGTATGTCCAAAGTTGGATTCCGACAGGCTGTGCACAAAATCGCCCGTTCAGTCGGACCGTGGGGCCCGCAAAACGGTATTCCGATTCAACTGTCTCAGAATTGGACCAAACTTGGCATACAGGACCAGAAAAACGATACGGTCCTGTTGGCGTAAGTTTCATCTCGATCTGACGAGCATGTACGAAGTAATTAGGGAATTTGCACAGAGGCCGATTCAGTAAATTTCGACGGATACGCATCAAATTTGTCGCGCGCACGTGACCAATTTGAATTCCGTCAAAGCCCACACGACCACGAAGCCATTACGCACCTTTCGATACTTTCGGTTCGCGACCATGTTGCCCGGATTGGCGGAACGCACGTCGTGTGGATGAGTTTTCTAGTTTTTTCAAAACAGGTTTTTTTTAGGATTTTAGAATCAAATATCTCTCCATATATTAGGTGGAAAATAAATCTACAAGAAGGATCCTCATTTCCTATATGTTGTCTTTAAAATTTGTTCAGAGGGTTTACCAAAACAGTCGCTGGATCGATCGGGATTGCTCTTCCCACAGGGGTTCAAGGACTACCCTATACTCTGTTTCAGGACAGGGTTTAGTATCGACTTTGAGTTGATTTCCCGTCGACTCGATTACAAACCTACTCAAACTAATTGATGGGTTTTAAAATAGGTTAGGTTATGAGCATACCATAAAAGATGGGAGACGAAACGGTCCATTGCACGCGATGAACCGCCGCAGCAAAGGAGAGCCCGACGCCGTAGGTCGCTGCTGTCATTACCCGCACGCGCACTGGTCCGACGGCGGCCTGCGGCGGCGCCGAGGGTGGCGCGTGGTGGCCCTGGTGACGCGCGCGGGGATGGGGTGGCACGCGGCGTGTAATAGTTAGGGTTTTCTCCCTTCGAGTTTCTTTCGATCTTATACACAGTCGTGGGGTCGAGTTTACGTGAGTTCGGAGTGGGGGACTTTGGGTCTGGGAAGGCAGCGGAGTTCAGCTCGGGCTGAGTTCCTTGCAGCTATGGGGGTTGCTTGGGGAGAGGCTGGGCCGGGTTCGTTTGTGGGGACTTCTTGGCTGAGGGAGTTTGCTCAGTTGCTTTGCTCTGTAGGGAGTTTAGGTCGGCCGGGTTATGAACTTTGGGCCGGGCCGGGTTTTGCAGGCTTTGGGTCCTGGTGGACTGGGGCCTTGGGCTGGCTGGGATTTAGGAGATTTAATTCTTTTCTATTTTCATTTCCTTTTTCTCCATTTCTATATACAATAAGTATATATGTATATGTATATATATATATATATATATATATATATATATATATATATATATATATATATATATATATATATATATATATATATATACATACACACACACACATATATATATATATATATATATATATATATATATATATATATATATATATATATATATATATATATATATATATATATATATATTATATATATATATATATATATGTGTGTGTGTGTGTGTGTGTGTGTGTGTGTGTATAAAATGTATATATATATATATATATATATATATATATATATATATATATATATATATATATATATATATATATATATATATATATATATATATTTTATATATATATATATATATATATATATATATATATATATATATATATATATATATATATATATATATATATATATATATATATATATATATATTCATACACACATATATTTATATGCACTTGTATATATACATGCACATATATATAATATTAGTATATGTGTAGCTGAAAATGAATTATAAATTTATACACACATATTTATCCAAAACTGTATCAATATAATAATATAAAAATATTTATCCAATAGAATATCGATTCAGTAATAATAAAATTTATTAATCACCACAAATAATAAAATAATAAACTAATTAATTATTTGTAAAATCTAATAATCACCATTTTAAATAACATAAAATAATGAATAAAATATTTCAAAATTTCGGGAAGGGGGCTACAAATCTACCCACCTTAAAAATAATTTTGTCTCCAAAATTCTAATCCATAACTATTCCTTAAGGTTCAATGAGATGTCTACCTGAACTTTAATCTCCCTAAATTTTAATTCCTCAAAAAAAATTAGTTTGTATTTTTCTCTTAGTCATATAGCCTCTAGGACTTCTACCCACCTTTGGTCACACTACTCCTCAAACTAAAATCTTCTAACTGGTTGCTAACAGTCCTACCAACAAATATCTAGGCATATGGTATCTATAATCCGTTCCTATCTATCAACAACCCAATATTTAATAAGCAATAATTTCATACAAGTAGCTAAGAATTACTGATAAAGTTCAATAAGCATGACCATTCGTCGCTCCGAAATAGGAAGGACATGAAGATAAGGGAGAATAATCGAGAGCAACTATGACGTTTCAAAGGGCGGAAAGAGTATCCAATGATGCAGATAAAGAGAAGTTTTATGAACCAAAGACTTATTTGCTAGATTGGGCTACTCTAATCTAGTCACCTGCAAAACCGAAGAACTCTTTGTTTCTTAGAGGGTCTTGCAATCCATGCAATACGAAAATTCTGTTCTCGACATTCTAAACAAGGCTCAAAAATAGAATGGAATTTGAGGAATCAAGATTGTGATCTTTTCTGTGGTTATTTAAACACACGAGCAAAGAATATGAATGTAATACAAGATTGTATCACGACTTCCAGGTAGATGTGATAAAGGTTACGAATGGATTCACATTCTAAGGGGTGGAGACTACATAATAGGTACATGAACCTGTTTCAAATAGTTCGGTTTTATAGACCAACTATGGGGGTTTGCTTGGATGGTTTTACTGGACCTTAATGGGTTATCCTATTTGGATATCACTCGTTGGTTGGATGAACCTTGGATCTCAATCTATATGGACTGAACAAGATCCCAAGATAAACTATTTCTACTAGATTTAGGTAACCTAGATTAGGATTTCACCCAAGTGGTTGAGCTAGTTGTCAGTCAGGTTGGTTAGCTATGTTCCTAAAGTCTAAAATGTGCCTTCAATGACTTTTGTGTTTAAGTAGCACATGAGGCCTCAATTAGGGTGGCACACTATTGGCATGTGCGTAGTGGGCTTCGAGTAGGTCACAACCATATATTGGGTCGCATGAATTGAGTCGAAGTTAAGGTTCTAATGGAAGTCGGAAAGTATACCGGGTAGGTACTATGGTAAGAGTTATAGCTAGTCCATTTAACCTGAAAGTTGTAACACAAAAATAGAGTACAAGGGGATGGGTTTGAGTGGGACATGATATACCTAGATGGAGGTGGACTCGTCTAGAGCTTGCATATAAAATTGGTTGGAAGGTAATAGCTGGTCTCGTGCTTCCAATATTAATGACACGGTCGGAAACACAAAATAATCTAAATTGAAAGTGGGAGTCCATGGGGCACTAACTATCAACCTATGGAAGTTATTCTAATCACTCGGTAATCCTGGTATATCCTAAAATTGTAGAAGGCTTACAGTCTACCCACCTTAGAAGCTAGGATATGGTTTTAGGAATAATGGGGTTAGAAAAATTCTAAAGTCCGGATATTGTGCCTCGACTCTTGTTAATAAAGAGTAAGGCAAGGCGTAATAGGGTACGATAGTTATAAGTCAAGTCAAGGATCGTTCCTCAGTAAATGGAAAATGAGCGCGTGTGCAATGACACATGGTCGATAAAATAGAATGACCTACTCGTCCACAGTATACATGAGTTGTCGATGGGGTAACCAACTCTAAGGCACATCATATGAAAAGATTTCTAACAACTTAGTCGTAAATTTTCTATTTGTGTCAAGCCTGCCAGACTATCGTCACAAGGGTTCTAGTTAAACTAAGCTTCAAACAAAGGGTTAGTTGCTCTCAACATTTGGTCTCTTGAGAATAACTAGTCTCCTAGGTTGGCATTTGATCAAGGGAAAGATCCTAATCATTCTCGGACTCCATTGACTAGAAGATCAAGATAGTAGGTTTAGTGTCGAAGGGAGGACAAGTAATTCAAGGAAAGGTTCTAGTCACAGAGTTGGTCGATGGTAGCTACACTTGCGTATACACCTATCACAGCCATGGGGAATACTCTGTATCTATCTATCAATTATGAGCTTTCGTCTTTCTAATCAGTGAAAGACAAAAACAATAAAGAGTTCAAGAGAGATGTTACCGAATACAATTACGTGATTCAAAGGCAAATGTATAATTCAAGAGGAGTTGTCAAAGCAGTCGCGGATGAGATCCTAGAGACATCTACATCTCAATCCACGTAGGGTAATTAGAAGAAAAATGAACCAAATGCATCATGGTTGATCAGACCGTAATACAATGATTCTGATTAGACAATATGTTAGCGGGAGTCCCCAATAAACATATGTCTCGAATCAAGCTCGATAAAAGAGTAAGCTTGCAAAACTAGGCCGTACTAGCAGCACTGGTCAAGAGAGTCAAAATATAAATATACGAGATTTTTGAAAAGAGGAAAAAGTAGTTTGAGTTTTGGGAAAATCAAAACCTTACCTGGTGTTATTGCTTATACAGTCAATCCTACTCATAAGGCCTTGGTCGACTAATGGGTTATGGATTTCTGAATTCTATACTCCAGGTAAACATATTAATGTCAGTCAATTACCTCGCTAATAGATCACAACGACCACATAATGCGAGGTTGGTAGACATGCTACTCAACTTACAGGACTTTTACTATTCTTGGCTTTGGATCTTATGGTACACACAGGGCATTTTTCTATCCTCTATAGTATCCTAAACTTATAATTACGCCTGAAATCATTTTACCGAGAATTATGCCTCGCCCGTATACTCTGGCTGTGGCAAACCCTTGGTTCCGTGATTCAATTGTGATAGGCTATCAGATACTCTACCTTACATTGACACAAGAGTATCTAAGATCTAAAGAGGTCAACTAGGACATAGTTTTAGCAATGTTCCATAGACTATGATTCTTCGAAATGATTTTAATTTTGTGGGTTATGTCTCGCCAGTGCGCTGCTGGCTGCAGTGAACCCACACTATCCGTTTTCAAACAATTGGCGATAGTGCGCTGCTGTCTAGTCATCGCAGTTATTTAATTACTCTAGCTATATTCCTAAGGACTTCGAAGAGCTGCTAGAGTTCCAAGCTAGTAGATTATGATAGAGCGTAAACACCTACCTATGAGTCTCAATTCTTAAAGTAAAAAGGTTGACCGGGGAGAAAATAACTGAAAACAAGGAAAAATAAGAACATCCTAACATTTTTCTCATATATATTTCAAATGGTTCAGGAAAAACTTTAAATCAATCTACCTCGAGATTCGTATATGAATAGCAGAATCAAAAATTATAAACCAGTTCCTTACAGCAAAATAGAATTTAAAACAGGCAGTTCTAACTTATGACATGATGTTATATCTAATAGAGCAAAAGAAAATTAAACAGTTTATCAAAATTAAAGCCTTAATTCTAGGTAAGCCTAACATACCAAGTGAATAGTATATCCACATGGGTTCATATCGTCATATCAAAAGTAATAGTGTATTTATAGAGATCTAGCAAGCTTTCTAAATTACATGGCCTATCTAATAACCTTAACTATCCAACGGTCAATTTGAACAAGGTACTCCTAGTCCTAGTTATTCTCCTAAATTATTTTAATCCTAATTATGAATGAGCATTTTCTGGGCGCAGGCTCACAATGGTACGACTAACTTAAGTACCATCACGAGTTCGTAATCTTTTACGAAAACTGACCTGCATGGGCCACCACAAAAACTTGTCACGACCCGCACCCGCTTTTTCCGGATACGAGACGTGTCCAAGCCAGCCTACGCCGCAGAGTCGACGGTAGAAAACTGTCAAGCCCGTAAGAAATAAATGCTCAAAATATCACATTTGCTGCTCATTCACATTTCTAAATTTGTTACAACATTTATAATTAAAGAAAATACAAGATTTTACAATAAATGAAATTGATACATCTGCTATCTATTTCTAGGTTGACCTCAGCATATCCAAGCCTTCCCAATGCTAAGAGTGATCGCGGCTAAACCTGAAAAATGTTGGTTTTCAGTCAGGAATGGAACAAGTACACAAACCGACGGTAATACGAAAACACAATAGAATTAACAAGACATGAAAATAACATATGAGATATGAAAACTGGAAAGTACTGATGACATGGCACGATGGAGGAGAAAAAGAAAATAAATAAAAGACATCTACCTATATGGTGTGAAATATCCGTTTCGACATGTGAACGGCTAGGAGATAAATCCGGCACTTGCACGTGTCGTGTACAGGTGATATTGTTCACGAATAGACATCATGGGGATAGTTCTGGGTAGTCCACATGTCTACTAAGATATTTTCCCTCCCGACTACTCTGTGTGACGAGCGTATCAACAAGCAGCAAGATATATGTATAAACATGAAATGAAAAGACTACTATGAATCGAAAGCAATCAGAAAGTACACTTGCCTGAGGTCCTTAGCTGGTGAAACCAATAATACCATACCACTCAATGAGCCACAATCAGTCAACACATGCAGAAGTCTCCAGATGCTGAAATAGATAGTACCAACATTCTCAGAATAGTCAAATTAGCTAGGATTGTCTATCCTTAAGTCCAATTCTGGACACAGGGGCAAAACGGTAATTTTGGGCAAAAACGATGTCCGCCGTTAGATCCGCTTCGTACCGAAAAGCGTGCTAGAGTCAATGGTCTCTAAAGTCGTCAAACTACATGTCAACAGGTCCAAGTTTTTTATACTAACCCAATCGTATGTCCAAAGTTAGATTCCGGCGGGCCGTGAATAAAATCGCCCGTTGAGTCGGACCGTGGGGCCCGCAAAACGGCGTTCTAATTTGACTGTATCAGAATTGGACCAAACTTGGCATACAAGACCAGAAAAATGATACGGTCCTATTGGCGCAAGTTTCGTCTCGATCTGACGAGCATGCACGAAGTAATTAGAAAATTTGCACAGAGACCGATACGGTGAATTTCGACGGATACGTGTCAAATTCGTCGCGTACACGCGACCAATTTGAATTCCGTCAAAGCCCACATGACCACGAAGCCATTACGCACCTTTTGATACTTTCGGTTCGCGACCACGTTGCCCGGATTGGCGGAACGCACGTCGTGTGGATGAGTTTTCTAGTTTTTTCAAAACAGGTTTTTCTAGGATTTTGGAATCAAATATCTCTCCATATATTAGGTGAAAATAAATCTACAAGAAGGATCCTCATTTCCTATATGTTGTCTTTAAAATTTGTTCAGAGGGTTTACCAAAACAGTCGCTGGATCGATCGGGATTGCTCTTCCCACAGGGGTTCAAGGACTGTCCTATACTCTGTTTCAGAACAGGGTTTAGTATCGACTTTGAGTCAATTTTCCGTCGGCTCGATTACAAACCTACTCAAACTAATTGATGGGTTTTGAAGTAGGTTAGGTTATGAGCATACCAGAAAAGATGGAAGGCAAAGTGGTCTATTGCTCGCGACGAACCACCGCAGCGAAGGAGAGCCCAACACCGTAGGCAGCTGCTGTCATTACCTGTGCGTGCGCTGGTCCGGCGGCCGGCGGCGGCCTGCGGCGGCACCGAGGGTGGCACGCGGTGGCCCTGGTGACGCACGCGGGGATGGGGTGGCACGCGACGTGTAATAGTTAGGGTTTTCTCTCTTCGATTTTCTCTCGATCTTATATACAGTCGCGGGGTCGAGTTTACGTGAGTTCGGTGTGGGGGACTTCGGGTCTGGGAAGGCAGCGTAGTTCAGCTCGGGCTGAGTTCTTTGCAGCTGTGGGGGTTGCTTGGGGAGAGGCTGGGCCGGGTTCGTTTGTGGGGACTTCTCGGCTGAGGGGGTTTGCTCAGTTGCTTTGCTCTGTAGGGAGTTCAGGTCGGCCGGGTTATGAACTTTGGGCCGGGCCGGGTTTTACAGGCTTTGGGTCCTGGTGGACTGGGGCCTTGGGCCGACTGGGATTTAGGGGATTTAATTCTTTTCTATTTTCATTTCCTTTTTCTCCATTTCTATATACAATAAGTATATATATATATATATATATATATATATATATATATATATATATATATATATATATATATATATATATATATATATATATATAATATATATACCACGTACGTATTATATACACATATACATTTTATACACACACACACACACACACACACATATATCTATATATATATATATATTTTATATACATATATTTTATATAACATATATATATATATATATATAATATATATATATATATGATATATATATATATATATACACATATATATATTTATTTTATGTATATATATATATATATATTTTATATATATATATATATATATATATATAATATATATATTATATATAAAATATATATATATATATATATATATATATATATATATATATATATATATATATATACTATATATATATATATATATATATATAAAATATATATATATATATATATATATATATATTACATATATATATATATATATATATATATATATATATATAAAATATATATATATATATATATATATATATATATATATATATATATATATATATATATATATATATATATATATATATATATACACACACACATACACTATTATATATATTTATATATACAGACAAATATATTTAATATATATTTATTCATACACACATATATTTATATACTCTTGTATATATACATGCACATATATATAATATTAGTATATGTGTAGCTGAAAATGATGTAGCTGAAAATGAATTATAAATGTATACACACATATTTATCCAAAACTGCATCAATATAATAATATAAAAATATAATAATATAAAAATATTTATCCAATAGAATATCGATTCTGTAATAATAAAATTTATTAATCACCACAAATAATAAATAATAAACTAATTAATTATTTGTAAAATCTAATAATCACCATTTTAAATAACATAAAAATAATGAATAAAATATTTCAAAATTTTGGGAAGGGGGCTACAGGGAGCCTTACCAATGTCACTGATACCGATTATGTACCCTCTTAAATTATTACTGAATGAAACGTATCCTTCTTTATTCCTCTTTGACAGTGTTGCGAATAATGAAGCATCACCGGTCATGTGCCGTCAGCAACCGCTGTCGAGGATCCATTTGCTTCTAGAATGTGAAGGACGTCCCACCTACAAAATAATTTGCAGATGAAACTCTTAGTACCTATTTCTTGTTGGGTCCTGACTGGTTAGTTTTTGGTATCCATGCATAAAAATTTAAATCTACTAACTTTCTGATTCTACATGCAGAAGATATATGACCAATAAGGCCACAATAATGACATTTAGCATATTGAGTGTTGAAAGTAGTGTGAGGTGCATGATTGATAGGTTTTGGCTTTCTAGTATAGAAGAATGCATGCCTGTTAGACTTCTTGGACATAGTTTTGGTATGGTTTGGTCTGACAGTATTGGGCGTGTTTCGATGATTCGGTAATTGACACGTGTTAGAATAGGAAGCAGCAACTTCAGGCCATTTTCCTAAACTAATTTCTAATTTTTTGGAAGTGTCATACAATCTAGTATAGTCAGATGTGAGTGATTCTAATCTGACCTGTGCACACTGGAGACTATTTCTCTTCTTAGATAGGTCTTCCTTTAACTGGATAATAGTTTGGTCTTTTTCTTCGGATAGCTTAACAGTCTCGTGTAACAACAACTTAATAGATGAAAGCTCACCAGACTCATTTGAAAAGTCATTATCTCTAACATGATCTAGTAGGTCGGTAAGTCTTCCTATTTCACCTTTGTACTCTTTGAATACCTTCTTAGAGGTTTCATATTTACTACGCAGTTTCCTGTAATCATCTAACAGTTCACTGAAAGCCTCTCTTAGTTGCTCAAAGGTGAAATCATCATAAGGATCAAATAGAGGATTAACGATTACTTGATCGCAAGCCATCAAGCACACATTTACACGTCATCTGATTGTTCATCTTCTGAGTCGCTGGCTTCACTTTCATGCCATATCCTTGTGTTGGCATACTTTCTTGATGTCGATTTCTTCAGATAGCCTTTGTCATATTTGTTGTTTTTCTTTGATGATGATGTTGTTGGACAGTCTTTCTTTATGTGTCCTTTCTTCTTGTATCCGTAGCAAATAGGATCTTCCTCGTTGTTGTTGTTGTTGTTGCTGTCTTTTGTTCTCCTGTTAAATCTCATGAACTTCTTGAATTTTCTTACCAAAAGAGCTTGATCTTCAGAGTCGGAGTCGCTGTCGTCAGAATCATCTTCGATGGTTCTTCTATGTTGAGCCTTGAGAGCGATCGTCTTCTCTGACTTCTCCTTTGGTGTAGCATCTTCAAAGTCTTGAAGTTCTAACTCGTGAGTGAGTAGCTTACCCATGAGTGTTTCTAGAGACATTGTTGAGAGGTCGTTCCCTTCAATTATTGCAGTAGCCTTTGGAATCCAGTTCTTTGTAAGGGCTTGTAGAAGTTTATGAATCTTCTCATGGTTACTGTAATCCTTACCTAGTGAAGACACTGGATTTACAATATCCAAGAATCTTGTAAACATCTGAGTGACTGATTCACTTGGCTTCATTTTGAACGCCTCATACTCTGGAGTAAGTCCGTTGATCTTTGACTCCTTGACTTGTGTTGTTCCTTCGTGGGTTACTTCGAGAAGTTTCCACACTTCGTTTGATCTTGTGCAAGTAGACACCCTATTGAATTCAGTTGTCTAAAGCACAAAATAAATCATTAATAGCACGTGCGTCAAGACTGGCCTTTTTTTTCCTCCTCTATATATTTGTCATGGGGGTTTTCAACTAAAATACCATCAACATTTATACGAGAGGGCTTTTTATAGCCATCAATAACTACAGACCATAAGTCAAAATCAAGATATTTCAGAAAGAAACTCATACGTGTTTTCCAATAAGTGTAATTAGCATTGTCAAACAGTAGAGGTCTATTTGTGGCTTGGCCTTCACTTGTGAATTTCACAGTTGCCATGTGTAATGCTGTGATCTATACAAAAAATTAAATATAACTGCAATTTTACCTTGCTTTACCTGTTTAACTCGCTCTGATACCAATTGTAGGAACAATTGGGATCAGAATATAATACCTCTAGATGGAGAACCTACTCTGATACCAATTGTAGGAATGAAATCGTAAAGCAGAATACTCTAGAGGAGGGGTAAATAGAGTAGGCAGCAGAATATTGCTAATTAAAAATCTTGTTAGCAGTTAGATCACAGATATAAAAATAATCACAAAGTAAATGACATAATAAAAAAGTGATCGGAAGACAAACGCAAACACCGAGATTTATGCTAGTTTTCCTCTTGTGAGGATTAGTCCAGTCGGAAGAACTCTAGCTTCCAGTTGAAACCACTATTGGAAAATTCTGCAAGTTTTCATACGAAGTCCTTGCAACTTCAACAGTTGCGAGCTTTGATACGAAGAACTCGACCAACTTCAATTTGAAGAGTTGTATCTTCTATCAAGCCTCTGATTACAATCGCTCTTGAAACTTCTAGACCGTACCACACTGGCAAATCGACTAGAGGATTGTAACTGGCTTGGGATTTAAAAATGTAAGCTTTTGAGAACTATTTGGAAAAAATGTAAGTTTTAGAAGAGAAGAGATTGAAAGTGAATTGGTGATTTAAAATGATCGAAATACTTCTCTATTTATAGTTTTTCCAACGACAGAACTCTGACAGAATTCGGGCAGAATTCGGACAGAACTCTTTATAACAAACCGCAACTGAAGGGTGACCAATTTCAAAATTAAACGTTCACTAACGTTCATCTTGGCCGAACTCTGGCCGAACTCGGGCCGAGTTCTGCTAGGGTTCTGCCAGTTCATTTTTGAGAAAAATCAATTTGGCTTTTTGAAAAGTCCTTCAGAAGCTTTTTGTAAAAAGAATATTTTTCAAAAACATAGGTCATTTTTAAAAGGATAGGGTGATTTTGGAAAATGATTCCGGACAACCTATTTGCCAGTACGACTTAGTGTACAATGTATTCCTAGACTCAATAAAATGAAAAATTATATTGCTTCAAAGGAAATACATTCTGAATGGCAAACGGCTTCAGTCTTAAACATAGTTGATATCCATCGTTGAGCAGTGTCCAAAATGTTGTAGGTAAACATCTGAATTGACTTATATTTATATCGAGACAGAGTTTGATCAATTATTAAAATCAGGTTTGACCATGACCAATGGGCCAACAAGGACTTGGTCCACCAATGGTGGAAGGCGGAGGAGCAGTATTTCGAGACACCACCATCTTGGAAGGAGTTCTGTAGGCTATTTCTGGAGCAGTACTTTCCACCTTCAGTCCGATTTGAACTTCAGGGGAAGTTTACTCACCTCCATCGGGGCAGTATGACGGTAAGTAAGTATGATATAGAGTTTAGCAAGCTGAGTAGATTTTCCCCTTCACTGGTTGAGGATAAATCGAACAAGGCTCAAATGTTCCACCAGTGCCTCAACTATAAGCTCCGACAGTTTATAGCCATTGTAGCCCATACTACTAGGACAGAGGTTCTAAGCGCTGCGAAGATTCAGAGGCTATTTTACTGGAGAGGGTCTCCGTGAGGCGTGTTGGCACTACAGAACCATCACAGAGAGCAGCACCAAGTGGACCGATTAGGCGTCTAGCGATTCAGCAACAACAGAGGCCATTTCCTTATTCGAGGGAGAGGCCTACTTGTCATTTCTACGGCAAGGCAGAACACATCCACCGAGACTGTCCTAAGCACTTAGAAAATTGCTTGATTTGTGGATCCAACTAGCATCGGACCCAGGAGTATAGCGGATATTGACCTTCAGTGATACGTCAGAGAGCAGCTTTTCTAGCACCCCAATAGTTGCAGAGGCCAGTGGCACCAAAAGCTCCGCGTCCTCCAGTTAATAGCGGGTATCAGTAGGGCCCAGTCTTAATGTCACAAGCAGCTCAGTTTGGTAGAGTTGGGCCCCAAGCAGGAGCACTGAGGCATGGACATGTTTATGCTATGGCAGTTAAGGAGCCCGAGCTCGAGGGAGAGGTCAGTACAGGTACCATCTTAGTAGCTTCATTTTCTGCTGGTGCTTTATTTGATTCAGGCGCTACGCATTTATTTCTGTCTAGTAGTTTCATAGCCATGCATAGAGTAGCGACATAGTCCTTGACTAGAATGTCAGGATACTTACTGGAGGTAGAATAGTGTCTGTTAGTGACACATGTAGAGGATGTTTTGTAGTAGTGTGTGGTAGAGAATTGAGGGCACAATTTTTGGTGTTTGATATGCCGAACTTTGATGTCGTTCTTGGGATGGACTGGTTGAGCCAATATCATGCTATGCCAAACTGTAGGCATAAATGTGTGATCTTTAGACCCCTAGGATAGCCGAAGTTTGAGTCTATAGAGGAGCCTTAGGAGGAGGCGACCAGCCAGTCGATAGGACACAGTTGGCGATGGAGGACATATTTAACCCTCCGATTGTGGATGAGTTTTCAGGATGTTTTCCCTAAGGAGCTGCCAGGACTACCACCTGACAGAGTGATAGAATTCACGATAGAGTTGTTTCTAAGATCTAAACCGGTCTCTTCCCGTATGTACCATATAGCCCCGAAAGAGTTAGAGGAACTGAAGATTGAGGTTGATGAGTTGTTAGACAAAGGCTTTATCTGATCTAGTGCTTTGCCTTAGGGAGCACCAGTTTTGTTTGTGCCAAAGAAGGGTGGAACGGTACGCTTGTGCATCGACTACAGGGAGTTGAATGCAGTACCAATGAATAACAAGTACCCTCTACCGCGCATCGATCATTTGTTTGATCAGTTGAGTAGAGCGCGGGTGTTCTCAAAGATTGATCTCAGGACCGGCTACCATCAGATAAAGGTTCAGAAGGAGGATATTCCGAAGATAGCCTTCCGGACAAGATACATGTACTACAATTTTCTAGTGATGCTATAACCCCTCTTCCCGGAATCTTGAAAATATTTTTTTAGTTTATATTATTTATTATTATTAGAATTAGATTTCATGTTTACAAGTTATAAATAAATAAATATATTTATGTATATATATTCATGCTAGAGAATAAGCTGGAGGGTAAATAGTAATAAATGATTTTAGGTCATGCTACTTAGCTTTCATCAAGTCCTAATTATTAATCAAAATGATTTTTACCTAAGACCATTTATTCACAAATTGTCAATGCCCACGGGCCATCCAAGACCCATGGAAATTCTTTTATTTATAGCTAAACAAAAATAGCATAGCCAGCCCATTTCTCTTTATTGTATATATATATAGGACCAGTTAAACACCTGAGGAAGCCCTAGCCGCAACAGTACCTACACCATCTCCGCCTTCCTCTCATAACTTCTATAACCCTCATTCTTCTCTACACACCACCACCACTAAGCACAACCTCCGCCTATTCCTGCACCTCGACCATGCCCTCCGACGTTCACTGTCCACACCAGTACCATCCCCTTACCGCGTGATCTCAGCCCCTAGGGTGACGCTCACCATCCTTTTCGTGCACCAAGAATCTCCTCTTGGACGTGCAGCCGAGCCGCCCCCAACACCTTCTTTGAACCCGTTCAAATCCACCAAAACCCTAAGAACCCCAGAGAGCAATTTCTCCACCACTGTCCACTCCTCTAATGGCGGTCGACAATCAAATGGAGATCGAGTCTTCTTCCTCCTTTAAGCGCCACGGCATCAAGAACATGATCAAGACCAACTTCGGCGACAACTACGTCTTCCAAATTGCCTCCAGCCCGGAGAATGCGACTATGGCGGTGTCGCTGTTGTCGAACGCCATCAAGCTGTACTCGGCGGCGACTGGGCAGTACTTCGACGAGTGTAGGGGCCACCGGAGGACAATCCACGAGGTCTCGTTCGCGGTTCCGTCGTCGCCGAATGTGGTATGCTCTTGCTCCTCCGACGTCACCGTCAGGGCTTGGGACACGAGGAGCTTCAAGCAGGTTTCATTATTAAAATCCGGTTCTTGCCAAGAAATATATAGCTTCTGCTTTGGTGGCTTAAGTAGAAATCTTCTTGCTACTGGATGCAACGCTTAGGTACTTCCACTTTAAATCCACTCGTTATCATATATTATATGTAATCTATATACAGAACTGATTTTGAGTAAAGCATTCCGTGGACACTTGTGTATTTCAACTTGTTATTGTTGATTTTGAGGAGTTCTTGGACTTTGTAGTCTTAATTGACTCTTTTTATTAGTGTAAACTATGTTGCACGAGTGCGGATATGGATACATGTAAGGACAGGGATATAGGTATTTTCAAGTATGCAAATTGTAAGCACCTATGTTGCACGAATACGCGTACAGACACATATACAGATACGAACTAAAGGGTTTAAATTCGTAAATTATGAGTTGGTTGTATATAAGAATATTTAGTACTAGAAGGCTTCTTGAAATGAATATAATGTATAAAAGAATATATCCTTAGACTCTTAATTTTATTTTTATACAATTTCAACATGTTTACAAATCTTTCAATTATTTTGTGCATGTTCGTCAGATCGAGACGAAACTTGCGCCAACAGGACCATATCATTTTTCTGGTCCTGTTTACCAAGTTTGGTCCAATTCTGAGACAGTTGAGCGAACCGCCTTTTCGTGGGCCCTACGATCCAATTCAACGGGCAATTTTGTGCACGGCCTACTGGAATCCACAATTGGACATACCGTTGGGTTCGTATCATCAAAACAAATTTGTAGATATGCAGTTTGATGACTTTAGAGACCTTTGACCCTAGCACCTTTTTTGGTGCAAAACGGGTCCAATGGCGAACATCATTTTGGCCCAAAATTACCGTTTTGTCTCTGTGTCCAAAATTGGACTTAAGGACAGGCAATCCTAGCTAATTTGACTATTCTGAGAATGTTGACAATGTCTGTTTCAGCTTTCGGAGACAGTTGTGATGATTTGGACTTTATGGCTTAGCAGTTGACTATATTCTGTTGGATATGCGTGCAAACTTCAGGCAAGATACCTTGCCTTCCTCCACTGTCTATTATCATGCTTATAGATATCCTATTGTTATCATGTTATCTTTCAGTTTTCTCTAGTTGCTATGGATTCATATGTTATCTTTAATTCTCTAGTTAAATTGACTTGATATGTTTTCTTCATACCATGTTCACTTGTTTATTATCTGCTTGACTGGATAGTGTAGTATACTAGCTTGTTCACATTATAGTCCATGTTAGAGTAGTCTTTACCTATGTCATGACTGAGTTGTACCGTGTTGTCACATGTATCTTGACTGTGTCGTGTGTACAAGTATGTGTGATTGAACTGCTATTCCTGTATCGTTTCCACAACCTGCGAGTCCGCACACAGGGCAAGGGTTGTCCGTTTGCACCTGCGAGTCCACACACGGGGCGAGGGTGACTTGTCTTGAAACTGACCTGCGAGTCCACATTCCGGGCGAGGGTTAGTGATTAGTTCAAACCTCCGAGTCCACACTCGGGGCAAGGGTTTGGTATTCCATTGATCTCTTGTTCTTCCAGCAGTTCATTTATGCATAGTTGATCCTGTATCTGTGTTCATAGTTACCTGTCAGTAGCCACATATCAGTCTCATATCTATTTCCTGTTTATATCCTATTTATATTATTGCATGATTAAACTGTTATATAGGCATATTTTTATGTATCTTGCTATGTCCCCTGAGGACCTGATGATCTCTTCAGGTAGCTGATTGCATGGAGTTAGTTAGCAGCTCATGATGGTAGTGATTACACCTGCAGGGATACAGGTATTTGCTTGTGATATTTCTTTATTATCCTTCCATGTTTTATATTCCATGCCATGATATATTCTGTTTATTTTATAGACTCATACAATTCTTGGAGTCTAATCGGATAATATGCTAATGGGCTGCAGACCATGACCCATAATGTTCATTCTTGTCTTATATATTCTTGTGGATTGAGATACACTGTAGATTACAATATTAGCCACGATACCATGACCTTGACAGCTTATACGTACTCGAGTCGGGCTGGAGTCCGCTCGATACGTAGCTGGCTTGCTCACGAGCTCACGTCCGAAAAGCGGGTGTGGGTCGTGATAGATGCCGTTTGGTTTAACCAACATGCCCACAGTGTTCATGAACCTAATAAACAAGATATTCCATCAGTTCCTGGACAAGTTCGTAGTGGTTTTTATAGATGATATCTTAGTATATTCCAAGAGCCACGAGGAGCATCTTAGGATCGTGTTGGACATACTGCAACATGAGAGGTTGTATGCCAAGCTCAGCAAATATAAGTTCTGCTTGGAAATGGTGTCTTTTCTTGGACACATCATTACTGACGTTGGACTATCGGTTGACCCAGAAAAGATCGCCGCAGTTGAGATGTGGCCTACGCCTACGTCAGTATCGGAGGTTAGGAGTTTCCTCGGACTTGCCGGATACTATCGGAGGTTTGTAGAAAACTTTTACAAGATTACAGAGCCTATGACTTGATTGACGCGTAAGGACCAGGAGTTTATTTGGACTGAGGAGTGTCAGTTGGCATTTGATGAGGTGAAGAAGCGTTTGATGCGTTTGATGATGTCACCTATCTTGACTCTTCCCACAGGATCTGGAGGGTTTGTGGTTTATAGCAATGCGTCTGGGAGTGGATTGGGATGTGTGCTGATGCAATAAGGCAACATTATGTCATATGCATCAAGATAGTTGAGGACTCATGAGAAGAACCATCTGACGCACGATCTAGAGCTAGATGCGGTGATAGTTGCACTAAAACTATGGAGGTATTACCTATATGGGGAGATGGTCGAGATTTGTACTTATCAAAGAGCCTGAAATACATCTTCACTCGGAATGAGCTGAATATGAGACAAAAATATTGGTTGGAGTTGATGAAGGATTATAAGATCGAGCTGCAGTATCACCCAAGCAAGACGAACGTTGTAGCAGATGCCTTGAGTAGGAAGCCTATGGCCTACTTCTTAACGACTCAGCATCGCCTATTGGAGGATTTCAGGAGCTCGGGATACAGATTATCTTGCCAGGCATGGATGGCCAGTTAGCCAACCTTGAGGTTCAGTCTTCATTGGTGGAGAGGATCAAGGCAGCTTTTCCTACAAATGCTAGATTCCAGAGGCTCCGAGAAAAGACAGAGGCAGGCATGCAAACTGGACTACGAATTCATAAGGACAGAATATTGAGGTATAGAGATCGTTTATATGTTCTGAGTGGAGAGTTGCGTCAGGAGCTGATGGCAGAGGTGCACATTCAGTATATTCTATTCATCACGAAGGTCCAAAGATGTACCGAGATTTGAGGCAGCAGTACTGGTGGCATGGAATGAAGAGGGAGATTGCTAGATTTATAACGAGATGTTTGGTCTTCCAGCAGCTCAAGGCCGAACATCAGAGTTCAGTGGGACTATTATAGCCACTTTCCATTTTGGAGTGGAGTGAGAACATGTCACGATGGACTTCATCACTGGATTCCTGAGGAGCCCTAGCGGAAAAGATGTAGTATGGGTTATCATGGACCGACTCACCAAGTCAGTACATTTCTTACCCTTCAGAGTCGAGCAACCATAGAGGTTTTGGTTGATATGTACATGAGGCAGATTGTACGATTGCTTGGAGTGCCGGTCCTTATTGTGTCCGATCAGGATTCGAGGTTCATATCTCATTTTTGGAGGAGTATGCAAGAGAGCCTCGAAACCCGATTGAAGTTCAGCACTTCATACCACCCTCAGACAGATGGGCAATCTGAGCAAACTATTCAGACATTGGAGGATATGCTTAGAGCCTGTATGCTCAATTTAGGAGGGTCATAGGAGGATCACCTACACTTGGTAGAATTCTCGTACAACAACAGTTACCAGGCCAGCATCCATATGGCACCCTTCAAGGCACTTTATGGAAGAAAGTGTCATTCTTCCATATGTTGGAGTAATGTTGGAGAGAGATAGATTTTGGGGCCAGAATTAGTGACCAGTACAGTTAAAAAGGTAAAGAAGATTCAGGGTCATCTTCGGGCAGCGCAGGACAGACAGAAGCATTGGGCAAATGTACGTCGACCTTTGGAGTTCAAGGAAGGCTATCACGTGTTCTTGAAGATATCGCCTACCCGGGGTACCACTCGATATGGATCAAGAGGTGCATCGTCGACCTTTGGAGTTCAAGGAAGGCTATTACGTGGTCTTAAAGATATCGCCTACCGGGGTACCACTCGATATGGAGCAAGAGGCAAGCTCAGTCCGAGATATCGGACCATTTGATATCTTGGAGCTGATTGGCGAGGTAGCTTACAAACTTGTATTATCTCCATCACTAGACGGTGTACATGACAGATTCTACGTTTCATAGTTGAGGAGGTACATGGCTGACCCTAGTCACGTACTTGATCATTCGGATAATACAGTAGGGCAGAGCCTGTCTTATGGGGAGCAATCAGTTGAGATTCTCGACCGTAGTGAGAATGTGCTGAGAGGGCAGACTATTCAGCTAGTTCGGGTTGCATGGAAGCATCATTCGTCAGACGAATCAATTTGGAAGCACGAGGACTCTATTCGGAAATGTTTTCCTCATTTATTTGAGGACTCAGGTACGAATTTACGTAAACATTTCAGTAGTCGTAATATTTAAATTCTCGTAGTTCCTATTCGTGCCTCCATTCTAAATTTCAGAGACAAAATTCTTCTAAGAAGGGAAGGATGTAAACCGCTATTTCAAATTAACTATATCTATTATTCTATTTATTGTATATACATACCTTTATGCTCTAAATTTATTAAATAGCTATTAACCATATTAGATGCTCCTAAATACCTGCAATTAGTTGGCTAGGTTAGCTTGGGATATATATATATATATATATATATATATATATATATATATATATATATATATATATATATATATATATATCCTCTGACTCACATAAGACCTACAATCATATTTATTCAATCCAATAAACATAAACCAATTTCCCTGTAGCATTCTCGGCCCACCAACACTACATTCTCCAACTCCTTGCTAAGAGCCAACGTTCCATTGACATTTGGGTTCAGGCAGGTCCTTACTTGGCGCCCGACCCAAAATCGATACCCTCAATTTAATCCTAAAAGAACAGTGTTCTTCCTGCATATGTTTCCTACGAAACTGCAGAAGCACTAGGCACGCTAGTACTTAGGGCTACAAACGAGCCAAGCCGAGTCAAGCTTTTGTAAGCTTGAGCTTGGCTTGACTAGAATTAATCGAGCTCAAGATCGAGCTCAAGCTTGATAAATTTTTTATTTTAGAGCTTGAGCTTGGCTCGAGCTTGTTTATATTAAGCTTGAGCTTGGCTTGGTTTGAGCTCGAGCTTGGCTTGATAAGCAAGCTTGATTCAAGCTTGATAAACAAGCTTGATAAGCTCAAAATCAAGCTCGTTAACTTGATTTCAAGCTCACTCAACTTTATTTTAAGCTCATTAAGCTTGATTTCAAGCTTAACGAGCTTGATGTCAATTTAGTTAGGTTTGAATTCAAGTACCTATAATATTAACAATTTATTATAAAATTTTAATTAAAAAAGTTTCTTAATATCAATTATTAAGGACATATAAATATATAATGCACACAAATATATATAATTAGAATTCAACAGAGGACAAATGAGCTTCTAAACAAGCTCCTAAACGAACTTCTTGTCACGCCCCAATCCCGGAGGATCGAAACTAGCCACTGGGCGTGATGGCATACAAGTCTAGATTGCAATTGTACAAGGCAAAACCATTACAGTTCCGGATATTTCTCAGAAAACAACAACAGCGTAGCAAAACCAAGCAGATAAATTGAAGTCACACAAGATTATGAAGAAACGTATCTTTTTATTGATAATTGTAATCAATTACAAGACTTGTAGCGGAATATAGAGTTTAATACTGATTACAAGACTCTTGAATAGCCAACTGAATATATACACTTGCCCTTTAGGCTACAACTGAATATGCTGACCTCTTTACAATAAACTTGCCAATTTGGCTACAATCTCACTGGTACAACTGAGTTACACTGTTCCATACATTATGTCACGTATAGCAGAAGACATCATCTTGTAAGAAGAGCTTCTGTACCCCCATCTGATTTATCGATGCTAAGCACTAATCAAACGATTTTTTCCATACGCAAGCACTTGTAATATTGCCCACAACGTGGGTCAATATATCATCAATGTACTGGCGAACTGTGCTGTCCCAACTCATCTAAGAAGACAACACTGAGTAATCATGTTATAGAACATTATTAACAATGGTCTTTCTCGTTGCCTTAGGGTCAATTTTATATTTATAGCCGATAAGAAGTAAAGCATGCAAGTCTCATTGCCAACATAATTTAAGCATACAATTATCACCTTTTGGTGATTCTTACCCACGGTCGTGTAGCCATCCCTGTACATTTATAATACTTACTCAGCCTGTATAAGACATTGACAGGAACAATATCATGATTCAATATAATTATCTATCATACTCCAGAACCAGAATACTGGAGAGCAGGGGACAGACACAGCCAGCTACGTACATTGAAGTGCAGCCCACCTCGCAATACGGTTACGGCTGTCTAAATGCATGTGGATTTAACTACAAGCCAGCAGCCTCTTATGGTCAAGAACAAGCATAGGGTCTCAATCTCAAGCAAGCAAATAAATGTTACAAGATATTAGAACATCGGACATACAAAGTAAGGCGTCCCAAATATTACATATTCAGATGATCATGAAACTGGTCATACAAAATACGAAGACTAGCAAGAGTTAAAGTCATACATGATCAACCCTAGGATTTGTCAATCATGTTACAGCCATTAGGCAGACAGAATATAAGTTTTAACACGAGCTAACACTTGCTCGGGGGTTAAACGCCTCAAAAGAATAATTTTACAGTAGAGTAGGAAAGCAAAATAAAAAAATCACTCGTTGCCAATGTTGTGTCTAGTGTTCACCATCTGGCTGGAAGACAGATAGATCCTCGGGTGCTACTCCAAAATCTGGCCATACAAAACCAGCTGGGTCAGACCCCAGAAAGAGCAAGTGCCACAAGGAAGGCTTCACTTAGGAACTAAAACCAGCAGGTTAATAAACAGAAGATATAAATAATGAACATGATTAAGTAACAAGAAGACAGGGTTAGAATAAAATAAGAGCTTGCATTAGGAAAACAAGAGGCAAAATATAATTCTCATGTTAACCACGAGGCAGGCATTCAGGCACGGCCAATCAAGTCTTACGGCTTGCTATCATTAGCTAACTAGGGTTATCACAGGCCTAGTTACTAACAAGATGCATTTGAGATATTCCCAAGTCACAAGCCCTGCAGCTATCCAGGTTATCCAGGCGAGGTTGCTTAGAGTTATCAAGATTACATGAGTTGCATAAGTTACAAGATGACTTGGTGTACCTTAGTACATTTGTGTCCAAGAAGTGCCCCGCATGACAGTGGGTTAGAAATGTGCCTTACTCGTCGGCAGGCTACAAGTCCACTCAGGTGTAGTCGGGGTAACGGGATCGCCTGTAACTGGGAAAATCTCTCTATATGAACTGCTTGATCAATCTAGTCATTAACCTAGTCAGATTCATTATGAATTCCTGATTGTGGTAACCAGGAATAATGTACTAGACATGATGCAAGACGAGACAGGTAGTTTATACAGGCACAATCAAGAGAATCAACCATGGTGTCAAGACAAGAGTTACTTAGCAAGTTAGGGTAGCCGTCGCAATAGTCTTTCAAGATTATCATGTCATGTCATGTCATGTTACTTGTTACTTGTCAAGATTACTTGTCAGAAGTGCACCTCGACGGGCCACTATCAAGATTATACATGTTATGTCAAGTTGCTTATCATGTCAAGAGTGTGCCTCGATGGGCCACTATCAAGATTATCAAGAAGGGTTCATGTTAACATATCGTGCTCATGCTATAAGTACTTGTTATATCAAGAATTACTGGTCAAGAGTGCGCCACGACGGGCCACCAAAGGAGTTATCATGCCGTGTTCATGTAAAGTTCAGATCATAGCCTAGAATTATCATGTTCAAGTCTAAGTCAAAGCTCAAGTGCAAGTCAAGTTCGTGTTACAGCTAAGTCAGGTCATGCTCAGGTCGGGTCAAAACTCAGGGCACATGTATATAACAAAATATGTAGACAACGGCAAGAACAAGGAAGGCGCAGGGGGGTAGGTGCATCACAATGGGCGCCTAACGATGGGTGAGCGCCTAGGCAAGCATGGGAGCCTGGGCATGAATGGACACCAGGGTCAGGATGGCGCATGGCCGAGGTAGGCGCATGGCTAGAGAGGCGCTGGACCATCATGGGCGCATGGCCAGATATAGGTGCATGGCTAAAGAGGCGCTAGACCATCATGGGCGCATGGCCAGATATAGGCGCATGGCCAAAGCGGTGCATAGCCAGATATAGGTGCATCACAATGGGAGACTCACGATGCGTCTTCAGTACATGCGCGTATGGAACCAACGTGCATGACACGCTCGGAGTCAAAAGATGCGTTGTCGGGACTTCACGGCACATGGCCTTTCGAGTGCATGGGGGTTTCGGTGCATGGGGTTCGTCGTCCCCAAACAGCACGTTCAGCCATAGAAGTTCCAAAAACTTGCCATGACCATAACTTCCTCAAAACAAGTCCGAATTGAGACTTCCAAGGGTCTAAACTGCATAGATACCAAGATTTACTTGATTAAAACTAAAAAAATAAAAAAAGATTAAAACTTAGATCTACAAAAATCTATCCGTCAAAACCAAAAATGCCAAGTTCTAAAGAGGCTTAGAATCAAGTGGAGAAGAGAATGGAAAAATAAAATAGAAGATCTATCATGAAGCAAGTTGCACTTGCCTAGGGTTTCTTGGGTGGGTGGAAGGAGTAATGGAGAAGAAAAAGAAGTAAATGAAGAAGAGTAATGAAGAGAGAGAGAGAGAGAGAGAGAGAGAGAGAGAGAGAGAGAGAGGATAGTTGACTTATATAGCAACCCCACTCATCTCAAACCAAAATAAACCAAACCAAGCCAAGCCAAGATGAACCAAAATAAACCAAGTCATGTCAAGTCATGTTTCAACCAAACCAAATAAACCAATGCAAGATTAAACCAGGATCAAGCTAAACAGGACAAGTCAAAATACGGGCCACCTGACAATTATCAGAAATTCGTACACCTATACTGAAAATACATATAACAGAAAACGGGAGTGACAACTCTACCCACCTTAAAAGAATTCTGTCCTCAAAATTTAATCAAGAGGCTAGAGGTGTCACGGCAAGCTATACTAACACTAGCAATCTATGACTAGCAGTCAATCAGACAATCATTCATGTAAGCAAGAAATTAAAGGCATAAGGAAGACATTATACCTTATGAGTCAAACATATATAGATATCGCGATCGGATATGATCCTAACGTTCCCACATTGACTCACCCAAAGAGTGATAACCCCAAACAATACGTACTAACTTAATAGTCTTGTTCTTGAGTATCTTATCTTTTCGATCCAATATGGAAATAGGCCTTTCCTTATACAAAAGGTTAGTACCAACAACCATTTCTGAATGATCAAGGCTATGGCTCGAATCCGGGATGTACCGTCGTAATTGGGATACATAGAATACGTCATGTACCTCATGCAACGACGGCGGAAGAGCGAGACGATATGACACATCGCCTACTCGCTCGAGAATATCAAACGGTCCTATATACCTAGGACTAAGCTTTCTCCGTACGTCGAACCGAATGACGCCATGGGTAGGTGAGATCCTAAGGAATACATGGTCGCCGATAGAAAACTCAAGAGGACGCCAATGAGAATTGACCCAATGACGCTGACAATCTTGGGAAACTCGAAGATGATCTCTAACTTGTCTGACCACCTTGATAGTCCGAGTAACCATTTCTGAACCAAGCATCTGCCTCTCGCAGACATCATCCTAGGCTAAAGGTGATCTGGACTTCCTGCCATATAATGCCTCGAATGGTGTCATCTGGATACTGGCCTAAAAACTGTTATTGTAGGAGAACTCCACGAGATATAGGTGATCTTTCCAGGAACCATCAAAGTCAAGTGTACAGGATCGCAACATATCCTCAAGAGTTTGAATCGTGCGCTCTGTCTGACAATCTGTCTACGGATGATAAGCTGAACTAAACTTGAGACGAGTCCCCAAACTCTCCTGAAGACTCCGCCAAAAGTGCGAGGTAAACCTTGAATCTCTATCTGATACGATAATGATTTATGCTCTATGCAATCTGACTATCTGTCTGAGATACATCTCTACAAGCTAATCTATTGACTGACCAATTTTGAAAGGGAGAAAATGAGCTACCTTCATGAGTCGGTCAACTATAACCCAGATAGCATCTCTCCCAGCTGGGGATTTTGGTAACCCAGTTACAAAATCTATGGTAATGTGCTCCTATTTCCATTCTGCGATCAGTAAAGGTTGAAGAAGTCCAGCTGGTCTCTGATGTTCAGCTTTAACTTACTGAAAAACCAAACAACGAGAGACAAACTGGGCTATCTCCATCTTCATACCATTCCACCAAAAATGTTGGCGAATATCACAATACATCTTCGTGCCACCGGAATGAATTGAATACTATGAACTGTGAGCCTCTGCCATAATCATATGTCTGATATCACCGCTGGGTACACAAAGATGCCTTCCATGCTGGAGAGTAGCGTCTTCGTGAATACATAACTATGTTCTCCTTCATGTTTCATATTCTGCCCTAAGCCGCTAAAGCTTAGAATCCGTTGACTGAGTTGTCTTGATCCTCTCAACTATACTTGACTGAACTTGCATGTTGGCCATCAAGGCCATATTGGTAGGGAGAACTACCTCTATATCCATCTTCTAAAGATCTGCTAATAACTCAGGCTATGCTGTTAGAAAATAAGCTCCTGCTCTTTTACTCAATGCATCTGCAACAACGTTGGCCTTCCCAGGATAATACTGTAGGTTGATGTCATAATCCACTAATAGCTCTAGCCATCTTCTCTGATACATGTTAAGATCCTTCTGGGTAAACACATACTTAAGGCTATTGTGGTCGGTGAAAATCTCTACTCTATCTCTATACAAATAATGCCTCCAAAGCTTGAAGGAAAAAACCACCGCTGCTAACTCCAAGTCATGTGTTGGATAATTCTTCTCGTGATCACGAAGCTGACATGATGCATAAGCTACTACCTTACCATGCTGCATTAGGACGCATCCTAATCCTTTACCTGAAGCATCACAATAAACTGAAAATCCTCCAGTCCTATCCGGAAGCGTGAGAATGGGTGCCGTCATCAATCCTTACTTCAACTTCTCAAATAAACTATGATATTCTACTGTCCAAGCAAACTGTACATCCTTACGGGTCAACCGCGTCAATGGTGCTGAAATCCGAGCAAAGTCTGACACAAATCGGCGGTAATAGCCCGCTAATCCTAGGAAATTACAAACCTCTGCTATGATACTGGGTACTGGCCATGTCTCTATGGCTACTATCTTCTGGGGTCCACTTCTATACCACCTCTGGTGATGATATGACCTAAGTACGAAATGCGATCAAGCCAAAATTTGTACTTACTGAACTTCGCGTACAACTGATGCTATCTGAGAATCTGAAGAACTACTCGAAGGTGTTGCTCATGCTCCGCTTCACTCTTACGATAGACTAAGATGTCGTCTATAAATACTATCACAAATTGATCCAAATAGGGCATAAAAATACGATTCATGAGATCTATGAGTACCGCTGGCGCATTGGTCGCTCTGAATGGCATAACAAGAAACTCCCAATGCCTATACCTCGATCTGAATGCCATCTTCGAGATGTCTCTCTAACTCTAATCTGATGGTACCCTGACCGTAAGTCAATCTTCAAGAATAATGCCGCTCTACTGAGTTGGTCGAACAAATTATCTATCCTTGGCAAGGGATATCTGTTCTTGATTGTTACAAAATTTAAGGTACGATAATCAACACATAATCTTGACGTACCATCCTTCTTTTTCACAAGAAGCATCGGGGTACCCCAAGGTGATCCACTAGCATGGATGAATCCCTTGGTCCTAAGTTCTTCAATCATCTTGTACAGGATCTCCAATTCTGATGGGGCCATTCTGTAGACTCTCTCTGATACTGGTATCGTCCCTGGAATTAAATCAATGGTAAACTCAATCTCTCTTTCTCTGGGGGCATACCTGGAAGCTCTTCGGAGAATACGTCAGAAAACTCTGCTAGTACTCTGGGAAACTGAATTGCTACTGCTACTGCCATCTGCAAGACTGAGGAAGAAGGCTCTACTTTGCCTCTGGAAAACGAAAATTCCTCTTCGTTGGAAATACCAAAAATAATCCTACCAGCATGGCAGTCTATTCTTGCATATTGATCCTTCAACCAATCCATTCCTAAAACCACATCATAGTCAGCCATCGAAAATTCTATCAATCTAGCGGAAAACTCTCTACCGCTAACTACGATTTAACACGAAGAAAATACCATATCTACTCCCACAAGACCGTTACCAGTAAGGATATTTAGTCTTACTGATAATGACTCGGGCTCCAGTCCTATCCTTGTCCCGAATCGTGCAGACATAAATGGGTGCGATGCACCTGAATCAAATAATACTGATGCTGGAAAAGAGTTGACGAGAATGGTACCTACCACCACCTCACCTGATGCTAATTCTTCTTCTACCTGCAAGGCCATGGCTTGACCCTGTCCTCTTGGTGCTAGTTCCATCTGCTGGTAACCTCTCTGCCTGTTCTGAACCTGGACTTGAGCATACTGTTGAGTCCTCTGCTGGAATGCTTGAGCCTGAGGCGGCAAAGACCTCGGAGGCTGGTACTGCTGCTGTACTGGTGCTGGTCCCCTAACCGATGGACTGATTAGGGTTGATGAAGATGAATTGGCTCTATACGGGCAGGACCCTATCATGTGATCTGGTGCCCCACAAGCCAAGTACAACCCTTGTGCTCTGAGACACTCTGAGACTGCATGTCCTGGCTTCCCACAATGAGTGCAGCCCATTGCGGAAGACTACTTCTGCTTCTGTTGCCAGGGGTACGTCAGTGTCGAGTGCTGAACCGACGAAACTGTGGTCACCCTCCTAGGAGCTCCAATAGTCAAAGCCCTAGCTGTCGGAACTGGTGTTGACGACTGAGATAACTGACCATGAGGCGTCTTCCGACCCCCTACTCGGTCTACTATCCTCTGGGAGGTGTACTTATGCCTCCTAGCTGCTCACAAAATAACATCAAAGGTTTGATGCTCAAACTGCTCCACGGTTAGAATAATCTCTAGGTGGAGCCCCTGTTGGAATCGCTGGGCTCGATCTAATTTGGTCGCTACCAAGGTAGGAGCAAACCGACTAAGCCTTGAAAACTCGGCCGCATATCCATCGACCGTCCTTTCCATCTGCTTGAGATTGCTAAATCTGGTCTGCAGATCATACCGAGCTACCGCATCAAAATACTTCATCTGAAACTTGTCGCTGAATACTGCCCATAAGATAGGCATCACCAAACCAACTGCTTACATCACCCACCAGCTGCGGGCTAAGTCCAATAACTGTAGGTGCACTACGGCCACCTTCTCATCCTCTGGAATTCGAGCGGCCTCCAGAATAACCTCTATATTCTGAAGCCAAGCATCAGCAGCAATCGCATCTTCAATGTTGTCAAAGAAGGAAGGGTTCAAGCGCTTGAAACTGTTGGTCGTATTGTTCCCTTGATAACCAACTCTGTCCATAGCATCTTCTACTGTCTGGTGCAGGGCATCGCCCCAACGATCTTGTGATACAAGCAATTCCCTGATGAGTTCCACCAGGGCTCCATTGCCAGAATCTGCATGCTGGACTGGCTGAACAGGTGGCTCTTGACCTCCGAAAGGCATGGCTCGGGAGGCTGATTCACTGGAGGTGCTCCTCCTGGCTGATCGGTAGGACTAGAAACAATGCCACTGAAGAAATGACATGAGGAATAATAAGAAAGGAGTGAGATAGATCAGGGATATAAGCATGTGATTAGGTCAAGATTCAGGAAGATTAGAAGACACGAGTAGAAATCAAGGACAAGTGCAGATTGAGACAACTATTCGGTAAACCCCCACACAACTTGATTTACAAGACCTGTATGGGCCACCACATAAACCGTATCACGCCCCAGAACCAGAATACTGGAGAGCAGAGGAAAGACACAACCAGCTACGTACATTGAAGTGCAACCTACCTCGCAATACGGTCACGACTGTCTTGATGCATGAGGGTTTAACTACAAGCCAGCAGTCTCTTATGGTCAAGAATAAGCCTAGGGTCTCAAGCTCAAGCAAGCAAATAAATGTTACAATATATTAGATCATCAGACATACAAAGTAAGGCGTCCCAAACATTACATATTTAGATGATCATAAAGCTAGTCATAAAAAATATGAAGACTAGCAAGAGTTAAAGTCATACATGATCAACCCTAGGATTTATCAATCATGTTACATCCCTTATGCAGACAATATAAGTTTCAACACGAGCTAACACTTGCACGGTGGCTAAACGCCTAAAAAGAATAATTTTACAATAGAGTGGGAGACAAAATAAGAAACCCACTCATTGCCAGGGTTGCGTCTAGTGTTCACCATCTGGCTGGAAGGCAGGTAGATCCTCGGTCTACTCCAAAATTTGGCCATACAAAACCAGTTTGGTCAGACCCCAGAAAGAGCAAGTGCCACAAGGGAGGCTTCACTTAGGAACTAAAACCAGCAGGTTAATAAACAGAAGATATAAATAAAGAATATGATTAAGTAACAAGAAGACAGGGTTAGAATAAAACAAGAGCTTGCATTATGAAAATAAAAGGCAAAATATAATTTCCATGTTAACCACGAGGCAAGCATTCAGGCACGGCCAATCAAGTCTTACGGCTTGCTATCATTAGCTAACTAGGGTTATCATAGGCCTAGTTACTAACAAGATGCATTTAAGATATTCCCAAGTCATAAGCCCTGTAGCTATCCAGGTTATCCAGGCGAGGTTGCTTAGAGTTATCAAGATTACATGAGTTGCATAAGTTACAAGATGACTTGGTGTACCTTAGTACATTTGTGTTCAAGACGTGCCCCACATGATAGTGGGCTGGAAATGTGCCCTACTCGCGGCAGGCTACAAGTCCACTCAGGTGTGGCCGGGATAACGGGATCACCTGTAACTGAAAAAATCTCTCTATATGAACTACTTGATCAATCTAGTCATTAACCTAGTCAGATTCATTATGAATTCCTAACCGTGGTAACCAGGAATCCATATCCTAGACATTATGCAGGATGAGACAGGTAGTTTGTACAGGCATAATCAAAAGAATCAACCACGGTGTCAAGACAAGAGTTACTTAGCAATTCAGGTAGCCGTCGTAACAGCATTTCAAGATTATCATGTCATGTCAGGTTACTTGTTACTTGTCAAGATTACTTGTCAGGAGTGTGCCTCGATGGGCCACTATCAAGATTATACATGTTATGTCAAGTTGCTTAACGAGTCAAGAGTGCTTGTCAAGAGCGCGCCTCGACGGGCCACTATCAAGATTATTAAGAAGGGTTCACATTAACATGTCGTGCTCATGCTATAAGTACTTATCATATCAAGAATTACTGGTCAAGAGTGCACCATAACTGGCCACCAAATGAGTTATCATGTCGTATTCATGTCAAGTTCAGATCATAGCCTAGAATTATCATGTTCAAGTCCAAGTCAAAGCTTAAGTGCAAGTCAAGTTCGTGTTACAGCCAAGTCAGGTCATTCTCAGATCGGGTTAAAACTCAGGGCACATATATATAACAAAACATGTAGACAACTGCAAAAACAAGGAAGGTGCAGGGGGTAGGCGCATCAGGTGCCTAACGATGGATGGGCGCCTGGGCATGAATGAACACCAGGGTCAGGATGGTGCACGGCCGAGGTAGGCGCATGGCTAGAGAGGCGCTGGACCATCATGGGCACATGGCCAGATATAGGCACATGGCCAAAGAGGCGTTGGTCCATTATGGGCATATGGCCAGATATAGGTGCATGGCCAAAGCGGCACATAGCCAGATATAGGCGCATGGCCAGAGTGGCACATAGCCAAATATAGGCGCATCACAATGGGAGACTCACGATGCATCTACAGTACATGCGCGTATGGAACCTACGTGCATGACACACTCGGAGTCAAAAGATGCGTTATCCGGACTTCATGGTGCATGGCCTCTAGGCACATGGCCTCCCGGGCACATGGGGGTTTCGACGCATGGGGTTCGTCATCCCCAAATAGTAAGTTCAGCCATAGGAGTTCCAAAAACTTGCCATGACCATAACTTCCTCAAAACAAGTCCAAATTGAGACTTCCAAGGGTCTAAACTGCATAGAACGAGATTTATTATAGCCTGGGATGACTGGTTTTAGGAGATACCAGGCTTTACTAGATCAAAACCAAGAAAAACAATAAAAGATCAAAACTTAGATCTACAAAAATCCATCCATCAAAACCAAAAATGCCAAGTTCTAAAGAGGCTTAGAATCAAGTGGAGAAGAGAATGGAAAAATAAAAATAGGAGATCCATCATGAAGCAAGTTATACTTGCCTAGGGTTTCTTGGGTGGGTGGGAGGAGTAATGGAGAAGAAGAAGAAGTAAATAAAGAAGAGTAATGAAGAGAAAGAGAGAGAGATGATAGTTGACTTATATAGCAACCCCTCGCATCTCAAACTAAAATAAAGCAAACCAAGCCAAGCCAAGCCAAGATGCACCAAAATAAACCAAGTCAAGCCAAGTCAAGTCAAGTCATGTTTGAACCAACCCAAATAAACTAAGGCATGATTAAACCAGGATCAAGCTAAATAGGACAAGTCAAAATACGGGCCACCTGACAATTATCAGAAATCCGTACTCGTATACTGAAAATATGTATAATGGAAAACAGGAGTGATATTATCACCGTTCAGGTGATTCTTACTAACAGCCGACATCCTTCCCTGTAATTGAATAATAACTTACTCTGCCTGCATAAGACATCATTAGCAATGGACCTATCTATATGAAGGTCATCTTCCAGGTATAACGGCGTCCCTTATAGTGCGGGTAGCTAGCCCCACTGAAGGTCCCGTATACTGATACATCTACGTCGGTACCAATCTTTGTTTTCCTTAGGATGAACCGGGTCCGTGGCCTCGGATTACCGTTCAAGGAACTACCTTGTCGACAAGTTATCCATGACCATGCAAGTATATGCAACTTATCTATTAAGAAAATATATAATACATGATAAGGAAACCTAAGTAATTCAACCACCCTTCTCATTCGTATTGCCATCTTTCTCATTCCAGGTTCTTGATGTAATCAACATTCTACATCGGCGACAGGATAATAGAATATTGTTACCCAATCCCTCTTTCACATCCTTGATACCATACATCTTTCCAACCGATACTTAATGTACTTACTGCCCAATTATTGGGACTTAGCATCTGTTTAGCATACATTCATCGAGCTGAGGCTCGACATACTCACCACCCAAGTATTTGGGACTTTTTCTTCACCTGTCATGTATTTTATAGTACAACACGCAAGCATACAATTCATTGAAATGATATGCAACAGCTTTTGGGTCATGTAATTAATTATCTTTCATTATCTTTCCGACTTTCATGCAAGGTGTTATTCAGCAACTCAACAAGTAAACATAGCATACTATCCTTTATTTTAAGTGTGAAGCTAAAGGATCTTCGAAGGATTCAACACTACTCACATTTATAAGACAATTCCTGCCATGATCGTATAGTCTTCCAAGCGATCCTTCGCATAATCCCAAGTCCAACAAGGCTTTATCGAACCAACCATCCATCATAAGGCATCTTGCGGGTCGGGGTACTACAATATATACCACTCAGAAAAAGTTTCGTCCTCGAAACTTAAAACAAAACTTATCCCCAAAACTTCAACTGACTCTTATGAAACTTCTCAACGATCAACTTGTACTATCCAACATTCTCTGCAACATCTCAATTGCGTTCAAATGATCCATCTCGTCTCAACATCCCAATTTGAGTCAAACTAGTTTACCATCCTTAATCTTTCCTCCAACACTCGTGCAGTCTCTTAGCACATAATAATCCTCCCCGTGGCTTCGTTTGAATTTATCGTACCACTTAGTTGGAATCATATACATATTTTAGGCGTCCCAGAAATACATGCACTTTAGACAAGTTCAGTGATAGAAAAAACGAACGAGCTACGGTGTAACTTTTTTTTCGAACATCGGTGATTGCTCTGAACATCTCATATATTCCCAACTTGTTTATTCAATTCTCCCACCAACCAATAACACAATAGATGTTACCAATTCCAACTCGAGTAATTTTCTACAGCCGACCAAAATTTTTCCAATATAATTCCAACATAGTAATATCAAGTATCCAATGAATTCAGAGTTTCCTTTCAAGTTCATTGTCATTCATACCACCAATTTAATAGAGCCAATAGCCACATTTCATTGACATCCCAATTCTCATCAACTACTCATGTATCCATTATTGTTCGCATCCAAACACTTTGTAACTTGTAAATTTTTTGATTATAATCCAGCTTCCAAGTCGTACCATCATTCAACTCTAGTAAAAAAATTTTGATGTACTCAAAATATTTTTTCGTATTGATCCAGCCAACATGTTATCCTCTCATATAAGCAACTCTTATATTTCGGCAACATTAATCCCGAGGGTTATTCATATTCATATTTCATTCGCTCTCGTCGATCTCGATTACATGTACTATCCAATTCCGTCGTTACACTTTTCCCTCTCATTCCAATCCGATTATCCATCAATGAATTTATTTCGACTGTCTCAAGGCAACTATCGTCATTTTAAGCATCTCAATATGATTCAACCAACCAAATCCAACCAGCTTTAGCAAATTTTCGATATTCCCAAATAAGGCAACAAAGTTCTGAAACTAACATGATCTGTCATTCCATCCAACAATATAACATCAAATTTCCCAATCTCCATTCTATTCCAAAGTTTACTTTCCAATACATCTTACTCATTCCGACTATACCCACGCAACATCAATAGGGACATCCTACGGGTTTCCAATAGTCAACTTAGCATTCAGTCAAGTCTTTACGGTCAGCTAATCTAAGCTAAACCAGATATTCAGCTAACTCATATGAGATGGATAGCTATCAGGGACATACTTATCTCTTATCTTAGAGGCAATCAATTCTTATCATAGGGACTCCATTTCATCTCAGGGACAATCTATGATCCGACCAACTTGAGGGACATGGGACACCACCCCAATCTTATGAACTTATACCCCAATACGGACAACTGAAATATCATAGCCAACCAAACTAAAACTTAGGCAACCAACCGACACTCCAAGCAACCAATCGACACTCTAGGCAACCAACCGATATTCTAGGCAACCAACCGATATTCTAGGGTCAAGTCTATCTACCCATACTCATCCTCGGGTTATACCCTACAAAGTCATTCTAGACTTACCCACAACCGGCAAAATCTATCCAACAATTTTATCTGACAAATCTTATGGGTCAATTCTGAAGCTATCATATAAAACTTTATCTATCTATCATCTAAATGTTTTCGTTTTCACTTGCATAGATGCAACATCACTTGCTCAATCTGACTTATATCCTCATATCGTACTCAAATTGTCTATTTAATCGGATCAACTATTTTGAGTCATAATCCAATGTTGTTACCTCAATAGTCTACTATTTAGCATCTTTTCTACGGTCTCTTCGCGACATATTTATTTCACACATTTTTATACCATCAATACGGTCTGTACTCTTTAACCAACAAATAGGACAACTATATAATCGTACTTCTTCCGAAAGCATCCTTTATGAATTTCTACTAGCACCAACACGGTCATCTCTTAGCAATTCACGTTAACCATCAATATTCGTTTTGCATCATCTCCTTGTAATTTCATAGAAAGATTTACTATTCATGCATCGATCCAATCACTATGGCACAAATCATCTAGCATTCGTTTATCGGTCATCTTAGTGGATATGACATAACTCATTCGCTAAGTCATCATCCAACAATTCTATATTCCGCCCAAACTCTTTATTCATGCGACAACATTATTCATCGACATGGCCTATTACATATCGCTGCACCTCGATACTTATTTGTATCCTAGCCATTTGACTCTTATAAGAAATATCTACTCTTTTATGCATCAAGAGTATTCATTCTCTATGCCTCAAAAATTAAGGGTCATAACTTGTTAATTTTGGACACATCAAATTCTTTCAAGCACAACTGTACAACGTGCTAAGGTTATCTATTTTCTCAAGCCCATTCTCTAACTTTTTCGGTCGCGGATGCAATTCCATGCATCTTCTAAATCATTTGTAACATCCCGATAAGAGCCTAACATCACCACCAATTTGTCAACGTCTAACATGCAATTCGTTTTACTCAATTCCAACATCGTTCAAAATTCGGTCTATAGTTGTTCTCGTAAAATCTTTCGATATGAATACCCCACCATCGTTACTAAGCCTACAATTCTTTTTACCCAACTGATTCAAGTCATCACTTGAATCTATGATTCGTACTATTCCCAACCAAGGCATTCATTTCATATTCTCGATCTCTTATTACCCAACATAATGCTAACCGTCAGAATCTATCGATGGATCATCCGAACACATCAAAATCTTGCAGCGACTTATCCAAACTTAATCATCAAGGGACACGCCTAGTCGTCATGTATCAATCATAATCCCAACTACGACTTGATACTACCCAATACCTTACAGGTAAAGCAATTACTATGCCACAAATAGGGTCAAAAGACATCTCATCACGACGAGGGTATATACAATATACCACGCAGAGCTCAAGCAATTCCTAACACAAAATTTCCTTCGCATCAAACCAATGTCCAATATGGAATATCCATCCTGTAGTGGCTATGCTGACCACAAATACCGACTCAAGATTCTGTCGATTCTCATTCACTAAAATCCATGCACATTTTGTTCCAACATACCATGCCATTACCCATAATCGATTGCTGCATAACAATCGACTTCAATGAATCCCACACATAAGACATCCAGCCCATATACCAACTTATTATTACATCGCATCATTGTTATTCGTTTAGGTATCTTTTAGAAATTCAACAAATCACGCACATCACATCCCATGTATTTAGACTTATTGTATGGAATACTCAGTAAGCGGCTAGAAGGATCAACGGACTTTCAGTCAAGGAAACAACTTGAAATAACGTGTAGGCAACTCTAGAGGAGGATGAATAGAGTTTGTATCGATAATCATCAAATAAAAATTAACTCTATATCACTTCCACAAAACAACTATCAATATAGTAAATAAATCAGAGAGAAATGCGGAAGTAAATAAAGATCAGAAGAGCATTCGCAGACACAGCAGTTTTAACATGGTTTCCCTCATGTAGGACTAGTCCAGGCCTGAGAACTCTTGCTCAAGATTGCAATCCACTATTTGTGAAATAGTAGTTACACCACGTGCATTTATTCAGAAGAGCACGTCAACTTCTTACAAAGATCGTTGGGGCGACACTTGGAATTTTCCAAGCAACTTTATCTGACTCTTGCACAAACTTCTAACTGAATAGCACTTAGCACTTTTAGGCTTAGGAAGCTTGGCTAGTAGATGGGAAGGTTTTGGCTTGTATGAGGCTATAGGAGAAGAGAAGATGAGATGAAGAGATGATTTGAAATGAGAGAAATGGGTGCCTATTTATACTAGTTCTGGGAGGCAGAGTTCGGCCAGAACTCTGTCCAAAATATTCAAAAATTTGGCCGTTGGACAACTAGCAATGAGCATACCCTAAAATCAGCTCCTGGAATTTAGGGGACAGAGTTCGTCCCGAACTCTGTGTGAGGAAGAGTTTGGCCCGAACTCTGCCTCCTTGGAGACAGAATATCCATGGGCTGATTTTGGGCTTTGGCAGTTAGGTCTTTTGTTTGTGGAGCTTTTGGTTATCTAGTCTATGGTTGAGATACTCAATGTGACTCAATATACACATTCTCCTAGACTCAATAAATTGAAGATTACAGACTTGGAATACATAGAAAAAGCAAGAGCCCTTTGATGACGTCTTTCTTCTGATATTTGAGCAGACCTGAAGACGTCTTTTTTCTTGACAGCAGTCGTCCAAAGATAAGCAGATCTGGAAATCTGAATACCTTTCGAGGGATTTGCTCCCGAACCCCCAACGGGGGGCGCTGCCTCCTCGACCCCTGTCCGCTGACCGGGCAGCGGAACCCCGATGCGAGGCCTCGGATAGGTCGCTAGGCGGTTCAGAAAAATATTTTTGTATGACGCCGTCTTTGGTCCATCATTAATTCTTCATTGCCTATGTCCTGGTTTGATCACGTTTGAATATGCTTATTGCATATCTACAAATACATATTAGGCGAGCAAAATATGTTGCAGTATGATACAAGCATGGCAATATGATATAGAACAATTAGGACAATGCTAAGTTTAAGTAGCAACATGATAGTGAGTATGTGAATATTAGTGATATCATTATGTTAAACTTAATTGATTAGTCATATTCAAAAATACGATGTAATCATTGGGCTAACAATTTTTTCTTTTTGATTATGGCAAATCGGTTAAGTTTAAGACAGATATGATAGATGCATGTATCACTAATAAACACATATTGTGTGCTAACTTAAAATTATTTTCGCCCAAGTATTTGGGACTTTTCCTTCACCTATCATGTATTTTATAGTATAATACGCAAGCATACAATTCATTGAAATAATATGCAACAGCTTACGGGTCATATAATTAATTATCTTTCATTATCTTTCCGACTTCCATACAAGGTGTTATTCAGCAATTCAATAATTAAACATAGTATACTATCCTTTATTTTAAACGTGAAGCTAAAGGATCTTTGAAGGGTTCAACACTATTCATTTATAAGACAATTTCTGCCACGATTGCATAGCCTTCCAAGCGATCCTTCGCATAATCCCAAGTCCAACAAGGCTTCATCGAACCAACCATCCATCATAAGGCATCTTGTGAGTCGGGGCACTACACTTCTAAACGAGCCAGCTCGCAAACTCAACCAAGCCGAGTACTTCAAAGCTTAAGCTTAGCTTGTTTATTAAACGAGCTCGAAAATAAAGCTTGAGCTCAGCTTGTTTACTAAACTAACCGAGCTCAAACGAGCTTTTATCGAGCCGAGCTTCGAGCAGCTCTCGAACGACTTGGCTCATTTGCAGCCCTAGGTACTGCCCATATCCCCACCGTTCATTCGTCATCTCCAAACCTCTGGCTCTCTCACTCACCCTCTTCCTCTATATAGACTGTGTTATTCCCCAACCTAACTAAACCATAGATGCCATTAGTGCAAACCCCATAGAACCACCATTCCAATCGGCGTTGGCCTCTAACCGACGGGGCGGAGCAGTTGAGCCAGACCATGGTGATCGAGTGCGACCTCGTGCAGTAGCATCCACCCCTTCGTCTCTCCATCCGCTATGAGACGCTTCCTCGGCACGACAATCTCGACTACGGTGATGCAGGACCTTCCCCCTTCATCTCAGTCGTCGACGACCTCCCAACGAGTAAGCGGTTGTGTTCGACTTCTCTATTCGCGTGGCGTCCGTCCATCCAACTTTTGTGAGTATCACCAACGGTTCACGTTCTCTTGTTTTTGTAAAGCAAACTCTAATACATATCTTCATATTTATATCTTCTTGTTCTTCTTCCAAAATAAATTATTTTCCTATTATAGTCAGTGTTTGATCAAGTGTGTGTGTGTGTGTGCTTCCTGATAGTGTAGTGAATGAGAAATATTGATATGGATATTGGAGGAATAGCAAATATATTGAGCATATGAGATGTTAGCATAATGAAGAAAACTTGTGTTAAAATGTTATACTTATTTAAAGATAATCTAATATATGGTTACTATATTATATTGTTGTGCACAGTTTTTAGAGGTAGCCGTATATATATTCGGTGGTTAAAGGAGAGAAACGAGAAACATTCGAGATGGGGTGGAGAAACATTCGAGATAGGGTGTGTTCATTAAATATTCTAATATATATATATATATATATATATATATATATATATATATATATATATATATATATATATATATATATATATAAACTGACAAATGGCATAACAATTTTATATATATGCATGGGATGTGATTGTTTATAGGGAAAATAAATGAATTTGTGAATGCCAAAATAAAAATGCTCGTGTATTCTCTCATTCACAAACATAACAATCTAATAGTATATATAAAATATATATATATATATATATATATATATATATATATATATATATATATATATATGTATTGAGATGGCAACTAGCTGTATGCATGAAAGAGGTTGTTTAGAGGAGAAAGTTAATGTATAGTGGCATGCACATATGAAATAGTATGGTTCCCTTGAGAAGGATATGTAGATGATGATATAATAGGATATATATAGGGTTGGTGTTGGAAAGTAAAGCATAGCAGTAATGATATATCACTAGGAAATATGAGTCAGTAGTTCAGTACTTGGAAATGGGATAATGTCATGCTTGATAGAGCTAACTAAGTGTACTTATGAGGGAAATTATTTTTTTAAAATATTTTTGGAGTTAAATAATTAATTATTATAATTTATTCTATAGATTGTTTGGGCTCCTTGGACTCGAATTTTGTATCAGATTTTTATACACAACTTCCTGATCCAGGCAAGTATACCTTGCCACTATGTTATATTTCAATTTCAATTACAGTTCCTACTCTTCTACTTTATTACTACATTATACGTACACGTCCGAGCATGACTCTGGCTGCAACCAAGAGATGCGTTGGCTCTTTACTTTAGCCTAGGCCATTGAAGACTATCCCTACACTGCTGAGTTGATACACTGATATCTCACAGGACCTAAACACTTACTTTAGACTGGAGAGATGATGCTAAGATATAGGACATGTACCCCCGTACTCGACTGATCATCTATACGACGGAACGTGTGACGGCATAGCTCATACTACCCATTTCAGGTGTACTACTTACTAGACTTCGAATTAAGGACTAAACGTGTCGAGGAGTCGACATATTCTAGATTTATTGGGTGGGGAGGAAAATCATTAGGCGTAGGGACTATGAGTTGTGTTCACATTGTCGTTGCTGCATGACGGGTGCTTGGAGGGAGCGCCACTGCACGAGTACCCTAGCTATCATAGACAGCCCCCTATGCCAAAAGTTGTGCTCATTGCATAAACACATAGTTGCTAGTACACCGCTGGACTCTTTTACTTTATTCCATAGTGCTTGTATATTATGTATCTTGTTACGTCCCTCTGAGGACCTGGTTTTCTTTCAGGTTTAGTCGAGCAAGAGTACCCGGAGTCGTACGGTTTGGGACCAAACACAGTATTAGGTGATGAGGAGCAAGGTTGGAAAAGGTGTTAGGCGTCAGGCGGGCGGCCACCCACCGCCTAGCGCCTAGGCGGCGCCTAGGCGACCTTCTAATATTAGACGGTCGTCGCATAAAAAAATATAGTAATTGAAACTATGCTTAAGTAAAAAATTATACCCCAAATTCAAAGCGTCTCATAATAACTAAACATAGTCAAATTCATAGTATAAAACTACAAGTTCAAATATAATTCAAATAGTTAACACTAAATATAGCAATAACAATATCCCATCTCTTTCCTCTAAGTTTACGTCGGCACGGACCCCACTTCTTCATTTTCATAGTCAACAAAAGGTGAAGAAGTATCATCAGATTCACACTCAATATCCTCATCTCCTCCATCTTCCATGCCATCATCCGATTCAACTTTTATTTTGGCACGACAATTCTGCTACTTCTTCTAGGTTGTAAGTAGTCATCCGCACCCGATCCTTGTGCAACCATTGTCCAAGAAAATCCCGGGTGTGGTCCACTATCGTCTTCATCATCATCACCACCCTCTACCACCCACCCTTGAGCATGTGTTGGCACACTAGAATGTAGCACATCATTAGTCACCTCTTTTTTCTTCTTGTTTATGAGTTTTGCATTGAATTACATGTAGACTAGATTGTTCAACCTTTCCACATCTAGCATATTTCTTTTCTTTGTATGTATCTACATGAAAAAAACCATACAAAGTTAGATATGTATTTTATTATTGAAACTAATAACGAAGTAGTAACTTGAAAAAAAATCATACAAAGTTAGATACCTACCCCCCTCAAATGTGCTCCAATTTCTTTCACATCCGGAAGAACTTGTAGTTAAAGCTAGAATTTTTTTACAATTCTCAACAAATTGGGGGTAGAACCTCCGTAGTTTGACCACCAAAGTACTATTGATCAAAATAAATTGCAATTATTAGCAAATAGAAATTCAATTTCAATGAAACATAAGTCAAACATTATTAAATAATTATATAGTTATACCTAGATTATACTTGTCATCATTGTTCATACATCATTTCAATGCCAAAGGTCTTCCAAATGATCCCTCATTCATCTTGTATTTGCCCAACTCATCATTCATGATTTGAACTTGCATGTCCAAATCATCGGGGAAGAAAGTCTCAACACATAGTATAAGGCCATCATTGAGTGTTGGATCATCAAAGCTACTAGCATCCTTAAATGCATAATAAGGATTCAATAAGTAGCCTGCCAAATGCAATGGGCTATCAAGGCGACCGGTGGCTTTCGAATCAATGATTTCAATGATCGGCCTATAGCTCATCTCACTGTTTTGAAACACATTCTTTACTTGTTCTCTTACTTGCTTGAGCTCCCTGTAAATAAAACCCATTGATAGATTCTTATCTCCATCGGTCAATCTAAGTAACTTGACTAATGGAGCAAACAATCGCAAACATAGTGCTACACCAGACCAAAAGCTTGCACTTATCACAGTGGCATAGGCTTTCTTTCCTTTTGCGGTACTGTGACACAATTTGCTTGATTCCCAATCAGAAGAACCCACCATTGCATGAAATTGATGCTTCTTCTCAAACATACTTTGCAAAGTCAAGAATGTCGTTGCAAATCGAGTCACACCCGGTCTCACTATGTCACGTCTTTTGTATATTTTCTCATCATAGCCAATGTCCTATTGTGGGAATAAATGAACACTGTGAATGCCTTTGCTTTGTCGATCACATCTCTGAACTTAGGAATTTTAGCAATCCCTTCAAGCATAAGATCTATTGTGTGAGTAGCACATGAGGTCCAAAAAATAGTAGGCCTCTTCTCCTTCAATAACTTGGTGGCCGCCATGTTATTCGACGCATTATCCGTTATAACTTGAACTACACTTTTGGGCCCAATTTCTTCAATGCACTTTTCAACATAATGGAATATATATTCTCCAGTGTGTGCATCTGTTGAAGCTTCTTGTGAAAAATAGAAAATTTTACCTTAAGCAAAAAATATATATGAATTTTACCATTAAGCAAAAAATATATGAATTTTACCATTAAGCAAAAAATATCATACCTTCAAAACAATTGATGCACATGTTCATGATACTCCTCCTCTTACGGTCGGTCCAAACGTCGATCATAACTGAACGACCACTTTTAGCCCATTCTTCTTCGTATTTTTTGAGTGACTCTTTGTCATGACCCGCACCCAGTGTAGGGGCACGAAAAGTGGGTACGTCCAGCCTACGTCGCAGAATCGGCGGTAGAACGATGTTCAAGGTCGCTAACTAAACAACTCACATAATATATATAATGTACATGTCATAAATCTCAACTCCGAACAGAGGACAAGTATAAGATATGATATAACTCAATCACAGTCTAAGCACGATAGGATAACACAGAAGTCTATACTAAACTCAAAGCAACAACTTAAATAAACTTCTAAAATAATAATATCTCAAACAATCTCAAATATAACTCAAATCTCCACTTATTACAATACAAGTTCCAACAGAGAAAACTAAACCATAAACTAGTAATCTACTCCAAGCTCTACTGGTCCTCTAGGCTAGCTGTGAATCTCTATGTTACCTGTAATATTTTCAACATGTGAACGGCTTGATCAATACATGATTACACTACTGAGTTGTACATGATTACACTACTTGGAATTATTCACATGACTATTTCTACTCCCCCGTACCCCAATCAATACACAAGGATCTAGACAGGTTATGTTATTTTACATGATCATCACATGGAGGCTCATAAATGAGTGCACATGAAGTTATACATGAGGACTCTGTGAACATGAGAGTACATGCACTACAACAAAAAAGTGGTTTAACGACACTCGAAAAGTGTCGCTAATGACTTTCTATGGCACTTTTTTGGTGCGGTATAGAGAGGGTGTCATAGAAATATTTTTTTTCTTTCAACGACACTACAAAAGTGTCATGTAATATCTTTATGAAGCACTTTTTGAATGTCATGTAATTCTTATTTCATGACACTTTATTGGTATCATCTTAACGTTCTTTAATGACAGCTAATAAATGTCGTCAAAATTATGACACTTTATAAGTGTCATATACAAGCACTCAATGTCAGTTAATAAATGTCATGGATAAATTTTTATGGCATGTTTTTATGTCATATAAAGATTTTAATCAAGGCACTTTACTAGTGTCATCTTAACTTTATTAGTGTCATGTCAACAGAGTTCAGCGACATATTTTAAATGCCTTCAAAACATCATCAATATATATATATATATATATATATATATATATATATATATATATATATATATATATATATATATATATATTTTATATATATATATATATATAAAAACCAAAACCAACCATGTTCACAAATAAATAACAAAAAGTAACATATTAAAAACTTCAAATCCATACAGAATGTTAATAAGAACTTACAAGAATATAGTATTCAATTTGTTTAAGATTAACAAAGTCTACTACATAATATCCAAGAGTCAACTAATACTACTTAGCATCCTCATCCGGATTAGGATCATGCCTTCAGAACCACATTAAAGGGGCAAAAGTGGATTTTTATTATGAGGAACCTGAAAAAGAAGGAAATGTTCAACTTATAAGTCATTAAATAAAATTACAAGAAATCTGAAAAAAAAAAGTATGTATCTTAATTAACATCTTAACCACATTAAATGAAATTGCAAGGTTCAACTTATAAATCTCCTCTTGTGTAGAGGATTTATAAACTCCGATTTTTTATTGTTAAAGGCCACAAGGCCAATACAATATGGCTCATATATAATAATGAGAAACACAAACTCCAAGAGACCAGCAAAAAAAGGCATAAGGAACATTGGCCATGTCCAGTTCAATCACGCATAAAAAGAAGGGGCAGCGCTATACTGCAAATCCTGATCACTCACTCACTAAGTCACCATGCAAAAGCCAGATTAAACAAACTATGCCTTTTTCCTGTCAAAGGTTTATTCAAGACATCTGTATAGAATATATATAGTTGGGATAGATGATCAATTAGTATTCAAGTTGAAGATTCTTATGAACAAATCTCTTTCCTGTCAAAGGTTTATGGTGTCCTTTTTCCAAGCCATTAAGCTCAGTTAGACGCTCCACAAATATCAGATATGTACAAGAGATGCAATTAGCTAATATCAGTAGCAGTAATTGCAAGGTCCAGCTTATAAATCTCCTCGTATAGAGGATTTATGAACTCAATTTCTTATTTTTAAATGCCACAACAGCCAATGCAATATGGCTCATATATAATAATAAGAAACCCAAACTCCCCGAGAGTAGCCAAAAAAGGCATAAGGAACATTGGCCATGTCCAGTTCAATCATACATAAAAAGAAGGGGCATTGCTATACTGCAAATCATGATCACTCACTGACTAACTCACCATGCAAAATCCAGATTAGACAAACTATGCCTCTTTTCTATCAAAGGTTTACTCAAGACATATCTATACAGAATATATATAGTTGGGATAGATGATCAATTAATATTCAAGTTGAAGATTCTTATGAACAAATGTCTTGTACACATATTACCTGATTGCACGTAGTCCAATATAGATGGATCAAATCTTTCATCCTAGGAAAAGAAACCTGGTCTTTCCATCCGTAAGTGTTTCGATTGAAGTTTGATCTCCTCTGACTAAATTCATTGGAGAATCAAAATAGACCAAAAAAGCGTATGACAATCACATAGGTAATGCCAATGGCTTCTCCGAAATGCCAACGACTTCTCCGGAATACGATCTCCTATAAGTTGTCTCAAGTTGGTTTTACTTTATATCCATATTCATACAATATATGCCTTCTTTGGGTCAACTTTAGTTTCGCCATTCAAGATTAATAGTTTTAGTGATTAAATTTGTAGGAAATTTACTTGTGTATGGAGAAATTGGTTGCTTCTTGTTTCTTTTTTTACTTTTGTCCTTTTGGTAGTTAATAGATACATGATATCCAATTGGACAGTCTATAAAAAATGGAAGAAAAAATAAACCTTCATAAAACTTGCACTACTATAATTTAATAATTTGTAGAACTGTGCCTATTGTGCTCTATATTGCATCTGGGATTTAATTTCTTTTAGTGGGTTAACAGTTGTCGTTTTAATTCTCATGTTTTTAGAAACAATATGGGGGGATCTGGTGAGTGGGATAATCGCATGATGGACTCTTTAAAAAACTTTGATCTAAGTAGTCCCGAGGTCAAGCAACAAAAAAGCAAATTCAATTCATTATAGTTTTAGTTCAAGATACATTATCTATCTTAATCTAGTTTATTGACCTTTAATCTAGTTGTCTGGCCTAGCTACGACGCCTACCAAATATCATCTTACAAAAATATATTCATCCTGATGTAGTATATTTGCCTTGCATTATATAGTACTCCCAGGGAGTTCATCTATGAGATGCTCCATTTTTACATTATTCACCAAAGAGGTCTACATCATAAGAATCCCAGGTAATTATTACATATGATATATGGCAGCTAACTCTATAATCTTCCCTGTATTTGACTACGTTTCTAGCATTCAGCATGTAACAAAAGTTTATAGGAGTAATAAAAAGCAATTTTTCTAAGGGTAATTATCTTCCCAATGTTCTCACAACTCCACAAAGAACTTGAAAAGGGGAGGGGTGGCAATAAATACAGCTCTATAGATGGGTAGTCATTCAATTTGTCGAACTATCTTAATGAACTTATCCACACAACTTTTCTTATAACATAAACAATACAGTTGAATGTTCAGTGTATCTTCTTCAAACTGCTGGCATGATGAGGAATCATAAAAAAACAATTAACAAATTTTGAACCTCATTATCAATAGTAAATATCCAAAGAGAAAGAACATCATTTCATATATGACATGATAATTAATTTAAGAGGCATCACAAGTGAAAAGGATATGTACTTACAGGATGGAAGTTTAGCAAATTCACGGAGTATATCTCATTGCCTCCTCTATGACATTTGAATGTGAAGTTCTTACTCTGCTGTGCATCGTCCAAATGTTATACGCCTACCCTTACCTCTATTGACCCCACCTAGATAAATGAAAAAACAAAATAAGTTCAGTTGCATGCATAGAGAAATATGAAAGGTAAGCACATTCCTCCAAGATATAAAAAAAATTGATTATACAAGCTCATATTTTAGTGGCATATATGAGGAAATAAGAAAAAGATAAATTGCAATTGCCTAGCATGCAACTTTAAAAATGCAAAAGTAACCATATTCACTACAAATTTTGGATATCTCATCATAGAGTATCATGGACCTAGAGCTGTATGTATCGAGAAAGGACTGCAATAAGAATTTATAGAAGATTGGTGGTTAGTTTTGAATGCACTAGAAAATAAAGTGACTTGGATGATTTAATAAAATGTCAGAAAATTGAGGTTAGCTAATTCTCAGAATTACGCTCACAGGCGCAGGCAAATCCGGTCACATAAATTTAACGAATCTGGTTACCATAACCCTTCTAGTTTATGGTATATTGGCCAACCTCACTCGAGAGAAACTAAAGAATTATAAGGGCTCATAAGAGAAGATGTTGTAAAGAAGGACAAGAAGGTGAGTGGAAGCTTCCTTGTAAGGATTGTAATAGTATAATCTTCGATACTATCTGTCATGTCATTATATAACGCACAAGCAAGGAGCTAGCTAGATTTTATGCCAAAAGGTAACTTACTCGCGAACCTCTGATGTTAATTTAATCAGTTTTGAAATCACAAATCCTGCTTAACCCTCAAGTCTATTGCTCATATGTATCTGCAACCTTATGATTAATATCAGTTAGTGTATCAGCTCTCTTGCAATGTATCTCAGCAATCCTTTTATTCAACTTTCTAGATCCCTAGTCAAACTTATAAATACAATTAGTTATAAGATTTTAAACTAGGGGAAAAGGAAAGTTATCTTGTTGGAGGAAGGAATAGGCTTAAGATATAAACCAAGTCACCCGATCAAGGACCTTCTCAGAAAAAGAACTACTTACAACTCCAAGAGGCGCTAGCTTTTCCTTAGATTGTGTCTGGTTGGTGGGAAAGTTTAGGAAAGAAGAAAATTAACATACCAAGAATGATAGAAGTATCTTCTCATCCCGTCTTCGGAAAACTGATTGTCATTCCTTTATTCATAAGTGTGGAATATCGTTCAAGTATAAAGTAGTTATGTACCGCAAAAGCTTGAAGTTTCTCTAACATGTCTTCGACAAGCTTCTCAAAAATGCAAATCAGATATCCTAGGACCACTGAAATATATCAAAACAAAATGCGATGGAAATTATCTAAGTTGTGTGCAAATGAAGTAGACTTGGATCCTCTGAAGAGGATTTAATACAGAGGTGATCGAGTGTGTATAGAAAAATGGTTACTAAGGGGAATCCCCTTACATCACCATAGCCAATAAAATGTATAATCCAAGCCATTCACTTTGGAACTACTTGATGTGTGAGCCGAAAGTCCAGATAACAAGATCTTTCATATTGCAATAGTTCAAGAGAACCCAAAGGACAAATGTTCACTTTTCTCCAACAATAAATAAAACAAATATGACAAACTGATTCATCAACGTTCAAGTTAACACAATACAGTACCTATAAAGCTAGTTCAAACTTGTTAAACAATAAGACAACATAATGTAATACTCTCGACCTGAATTAGTTTTAGGAGTATACACACCCAGTATAAATTTACAAGTTTCCAACTAGGCAGGCTATGTGGAACCTATACAAACTAAGTTGGGAATTAGGCGAATGTACAATACCAAAAAGAGGTTAGGCCCATTTTACAGGTATTGCAGTTTGCTTAATATGTAGTATGCTCTGATACGTGGTATGATACTTTTCCAGGTAGACAATACTTTGATTCAGTTTGTCCACACCATTCTCTAACAGAGTTTTCCATAGAAAACTCCATTGGAAAATGGTGTGGAGAATCTCTTCTAACATAGTTGGGTTGAGTTGAGTTTGTGTATATTAGACCTGTCAACTCAACTGTGAGTAAAATCATCAAAATTCAGATTAAAATTAGGCTGAATTTGAGTAATCATCAAACAGACATTTCAACAAATATTTTCTGAGTCTAAAAGAATCACATACACAATTATGATTATGTTGTTATTATTAGCAAATCTTCACTCAAACAAGCACTGCAATAAACATATAGCGTGCAAGAAGGAAAAAACAGACCTTATGACGTTGGAGCAGCCCCTAGTGAAGTTGAGGCAAGTGGTACAGACGCGGTTGGCATTTTTGGTCATGTCAAGCTTGTCGAGCCTCTCTTGGGCGGTTTCCCCTTACCATCGTCGACCCTAACGATGGCAGTGCACGAGGAGGGAAAGCATGTCGCAGAGGTTGGTGAGGGCCCGGGCGGCCAGCAGTATGATGTCGGCGTTGTTCTCGTTGACCGTAAGTAGGCTGACGAGTACGGGTACGAAGGCGTCGAACGAGAAGATCTCGAGCGAGTCATTGATGCCGATGGACAGTATCTCGTGGAGCTGGGTGACGGCCTCTACCTGCCTGCCCTCCATGTCGTCAGCGTGTAGTCCCATGAGGAGCTTCTTTATGCGGGAGGATTGGTATGGGTAGGGCGGCGGAGGGAAGGAGGGAAAGAGGTCGTTGAGGTCGGCATCGAGCTTTACGGAGGAAGATGAGTGGATCTGTTGGTTGTAGAAGAGAGACCCCTATTTTACTACGAAAAAAAATGAGGTCTACATAGAGAGTAAAATAGATTATTTGGGAAAAAAAGTTAGGAGGCGCCAAAATGAAAAGAAAGAAGCGGGATAACTATTTTTAGCATAACATTAGAAAAGAGTTGTAAATTAGTATTTAATATTACATGACATTCTAATCATGTCGTTGATTATATGGCTATGGCACTTGTAAAAATGTGTCATAGATGATAATATATATTCCATTACCACGACACGTTTTAGTAAGGTGTCATCATAAAAATAAAATGCCGACACTTATTTTAGAAGTATCGTCAATAAAGTGTCGTTGTTAACCATTTTGTTGTAGTGATGAATCATAAGAGTATACATGAATAGTGAAAGCACATGAGTATATGATAAAAGTGAAACGTACATGACATGATATACACAATGATCCCGAGGGGAATAACATCGCATGAAAAGATCCATATATTACCAATCCGTGTTACCAACGTGACAGCATCAAGTAAAGTAATCTAGAGCAAGAATATAAGTCCTAGTAAGTATGAAATGATCAGAGAATGTACTCGCCTGATACCCTGAACAGCTGATATGAAAAGATGGCCAACTGGAGTCATAAAGTCCTAGTTAGAGCAACACAGGTTATAAAGAGTTCAATTTATATGGTAATTAAAAATTATAATGTAATCTACATGAGTCTAAGTCAATCTAGGTCAAAATCAACTCTTGGTTAACTCTGGTCAACAATCTAGTCAAACTAGGACAACTAGTCTAATTTGGTCAAACTTGCTAGGGTTTGGTCAACAATGGTCAAACTAGTCTAGGTTAGTCAATTCTAGGTCTAAACCAAGTCTATGGTCTAAACAATCAAGTATACTAGTACCATTACTATCTAACACATAGCCTAAATCAAGGCACATAGCTAAACCACATAGCTAACAAGGTACACAAATTTAGTTATATAATATACATTACATATATATCACATATATCTTACCCATATAGTACCACCCTAACACATACATATAGATATCATATATCAAGTATATACATATCCTCACTATGAACCATAACCTATATCTATATACTCTCATAATATATATATAGATACTATATAACCCAAAAATATATATCTATCTATATAACTCTTTCACAATCTAACATCACCTACTCAAACTCAAACAGTTAGACACTAACCCACTAACACTATGATACCATATCAACCTTGGTCATATTGGCATCCCAATACCAATACCTTGGTTAGAATCCAATACCTTAACTTGGATAAACATATACCTTACCTTGGTATCTTGATACCATACCTTGGTCATAAGGTAAACTAATCATTTACCTTGAAGGTAAAGGTAATTCATATTTACCATAAGATTCTAACTTGATATCATGAGATACCAAGATACCCCTCAATTATCTAATTAACTAAATATCTATTGTACTAACATAACATCTTAACTAATATCTAACATATAACTTATAGAGACTAACTTGCTAACATACCAATATTTAGAACTAACATAACCTACTAACATATAAATATCTAACATCAAACTATTTAACAACATATCAAATATGTAACAAAATACAAATCTCTACTATCTAACTAACACTCATACTAACAAATATAACGTACACTAATATATAACAAACTCTAATATATCTAACCCTCTACTAACCAACATCTAACAAACTACTAACATATAACTTACACTAACATATAACAACTCTAAAATATCTAACCCTCTACTAACCAACATCTAACAAACATACTAACATATATTATATATATATATATATAAATATATATATATATATATATATATATAATATATATATATATATATATATATATATATAAATCGACAACCTATGATACCTACATTCACTTAATATCCACACTACATAGGCTCATAGGTTACACAAAATGTATATATCGTATAGTCACTCTTCTACTTAAAATCAATACTGTATCAATTGGGCCTTCACTAAATTCTAGGATTAAAGTATGTTGTAGCCCTTCATATTAGCTTTCCAAAATTTCAAACGGATCGCATTTTCGTTTCCGAAAGCTCCCGAAATTGCAAAAATACCGAAACGCGTTCGTCTTTCGTACAACTGACACTCAAACAGTTCTACAGAAAGTTCTAGAATGCATTTGACCTATTAATATATATATTTGGAAAGATAAATTCGATACGGTTCTTTTAAAAAAATAGAACATTCATCGGAGTTCTAAGCTAAAAGTTATGATATTTCTAAATTGCTATGGCTACTAAAAACGTAGATGAATATTATGACGAATTTGGGTTGTTTGGACAAAAGAAACACATCTCACTCTCCACACCGCTCAAGACACACATCAAACCACACTCCCCTCTCCTTTAACATAAGTACACCATATCCACACAAATATATCTAACATACCTATTATATATATACAAAACAGTCCATTATATAAAGAGACATTAAAATGACACGTTGAGGCTAAAAATATGACATGTAGACTAACCACTTAGATCTAACCATCGGTATCCAAATGAAACTCATTCTAACCATCCTAACTAACATCAATCCATCCTCTAATATGTCTAAAACTAAAACTAAAACATAGTTAAACCTATTAGATATTAAACCAAACACATGAGGTGTCCTAATTTGAGATCTAATAAGTAGGACACAAGACACAATTCTAACTTGCTCTAGAGAGCTCCAAATGGCCTCAAACTTGAATCTAAAGTGGGTACATGCATGAGGGTTGATCCAATGGATTCAAAACTAACTAATATGCATAGAAAATTAATTTAGAGGGTTAGTTTTACCTATTGGTAGTGGAATCCCAATGACGCTCCCAATGACACGGCTCCGACACGAAGATCTTCCAAAAAGGACACTCCTCCTTGCACTTTGTTCCAAATATTTTCTAGCACCCTCCCTTGGTAGTATGAGAAGGTTGGATGGAAGTTTTGGTGGAGGAATGTAAGGATTTGGAGATCAAATCAAAGAGGGAAGCTCTCAATTTGGAGAAGAACACTTGTGAAGGAAAATTGAGGCTTGATGGAATGAAATGAAAGGAAGAGAGGCTAACCTATCTATAGTGGCTGCGATTAAACCCTATTTGGGCCTTGGGGGAAAGCCCAATAAGGCCTCAACTAGTCCTTTTGGTTAATTTTAAGTTTGGTTCAAGTTTGTGATCAAATGGTTAAATTTAAGCATCTAACTTAACCAATCTAACAAGTAGGATTAGTCCAAACTTACTAACTTAATTAGTGGAATTTGTGGGCCACGACTAACTAATCTTAGGGTCCCATCTAGAGTCTAAGCTACCTGGATCACTAATACAAGTCGAAACAAAACGAAACTCAAACCCGACTAAACAAATCCTGTAAAATCAATATTAAAATATAAAAATTTCCAAAATATTAAAATTTGAAAAATGACCAAAATCACAATACATCAATTTATATATTATTAAAATAATCTAAAATTTACCAATTAATTAAAATCCTAAATAATTCAAAAGTCACAAAATGACCAAAATACTCTTAGCCTAAAAAGTTGTAAATTAGTCATTCTAATCACATGGTTAGGTCCCCATGGTCATGATTAGTCTCTAGGCTCAACAGTTCTAGGGTTCACTAGCTAACACATAAAAATTATAATTCACCAATTTTAAATAGTATTATATTAATTAAAAATTCCTATAAATCATAAATCCTATTATTAAATAATAAACTTTTATAAAAGTTCAAAATTACCCTTATTTTAGAAGTGGGTGGTTACACTCTTTTAGTTTTATCCATCTCTTTCTCCAAAAGTGGTTCTCTCACATATATTGGCTTGACTTCCGATAACCTGGACCGAATTGGCAAACGGCTTCAATAAACCGGTCGAAGCTATCAAAGGTAATAGCATGGAAAGGTATGCGGTCTCATACACCCACTTAGCCAACTATTGATGCACAGCTTTCGTCTTTGCCTTGAATAATGTCTCATTCATATTTGTTGTCTTCTCTTTGCCGGATTTGCCCACTATCGGGGTTGATGGATGTAGCCCATTTGTCCATAGCTCCAAGAAAATATGGTATTTTTTTTATCCCACAATTTCAATTCTTCTTCTCTCTTCTTCTTCTTTGTCTTTCTTCTTCTTCTCTTCTTCTTTTCTTCTTCTTCTCTTCTTCTTCTCTTCTTCTTCTTTCTTTCTTTCTCATCTTGTACATTTTTCCTTATCTTCCTCTTGTTTCTTCTTTCTTCTTTTGCTAGCTTCAATAGTCACCTTACATTTATCTTAATCTTCTTTCGTAGATCTCGGACATGAAGCCGCATTCCCCTTAATATGTCATACATGTTGTTTGATCCTATAAATCCCTCCAGAACAAATTTTGCCACATAATTTGTATTTTAATTTGTCTAGATTTGCAGGATCAACCAATGCACCATAATCCCATCCAATATCAGTAGAGGAACGTCGAAGCACTGATGAACTTGAAATATTGACGTTGTCAGAGGTTGCCGTATTAGATCCACTTCCAGACATTTTTCTATTTCACATAACAAAAAATTATTATATAAAATATAATAAAAATATTACTGTTATTGTGCATAAAAACAAAATATTACTGTTATTGTTACTGTCCACTCCCAATATAATGAAGAAGAAAAAAGAAAAAAATTAATGAAAAGAATGTTACTGTGCACAAAAACAAATATTATTGTTACTGTCCATTTTTTATTTCACTGTGTCACGTTTCTCCTCCACTGACTCAGACTTCATGTGAACATTAATGAAGAAGAAAGAGAAAAAGCAAAGTCAGAAGAAGAACTGAAGAAAGAAAAAGAAGACTAAAAAAGAAAAAAAAAGAAAAAAAGTGAGAAGAAGAAGAAGAGAAGAAGCCCTAACCTGGCTGCTCCTGTTGCTGCGTCTTCTTCTTCTGTGGGCTGCTGCTGTGCCGTTTTCTTCTACTGCTGCTGCTGCGCGTCTTCTTCTGCTGCTGTGTATTTTTTCTTCTTCTTCTTAAATTTGGGGACTGCGGCTGTTACTGCATCATTCTGCTTATTTAGGTATGTAAGGGTTATTGGGTTTCGGGTCGGATCCTTGACTTTAAAAAAATTATAAAATGATTAGGCGACCGCCCCACCGCCTTGAGCGTCCACGCCTAGGAGGCCGCCCCACCGCCTCGAGCCGCCTACGGCCGCTTTTCTGGCCGGACCGCCTGGGATCCGATTTCGAAGGAATCTTGGACGGCACCTGGCCGCCCAGCGCCTTGGCGGCGCCTATGCCCCGTCTAATCCCATCTTTTAGAACATTGTTGAGGAGATATCTCCAACTGACTTCATCTGATTATGTATGGTACTATCTTGGATGCAGTCTTTCACCTAAAGTCAGCCTCTAGTTATCCTACTTCATGTATTTCCTTTCAATACTATATTTCGGGATATTTGAGTAGTACATTTGTCTCTACCAACTTTATATACTCATTATGGTTATGTATGACTTATTTTTGATTACTTGACTTTATCGTATTCAAACTAGTTTACTTATTCTGTGGATGGGATTTAGCATACCTGTGACTGTGATATTATTTAAATACTTAGTTGGAGATTCCATTAAATTGAAAAAATCTACTAAGTACGTATCTACTGGTCGTTATTACGCAGCTTGGTCTCACGTATTTTGGGATTGGGACGTGACACCTTAGTCCCATATGCTGTTCGAGAAAACAAAATTTTAATGCACAAGTTGTCCATGACCATGCATATCTAAGAAACTTAGTTATAAAAATATAACATGCAAGATACAAAAAACTTGATAGATTTATGCAATATATTCTCATTATTCTACCTTCCTTGGCCATCGTTGTGATTTCCATACTACAGAATGCAACATTTATCCATGGTTTCATTTTTGTTTAACAATATGATCGCAATACACATTTATATGGTAAGCAACAACATTATGATTACTCTCTTTATCTAGATTTATCTATTAGTGTATCATTGATCGAAGGACGCAAAAAAGACTAGAAGAGATTTATTTGTTAAGGTATAAAGATAAGGAAATAATCAAAGTCACTCATTGTTGGAGAATTGTCGAGAGAAAGAAAACTCCAACGCTAAGATCAAGGTTCGCCTAGGCGATCACCTGCATTTGCACCAACAAAGGTTCAATATTCTTCTTCTCTTCTTTCTTCTAGAATTCGATATGACTGCATAAATCGATAAATACAAGCAATAAAATCCATCGGAAACATCTACAAAAACTCATTCATAAAATCGACAGCAAAAAAAATTGAAATTGAACAGTATAAAGGCTTAGGGAAGAGACTCTTATATAGAGTTCTTCTCCAAGATACAATTCATTGCATTTGAAACTTAATTCCCAAAAAGCCAATCCAAATAATATGATGGGTTTTAATTCAATCTATACCGATCAACAATACCGATAGGATTCAACACATAACACCCCTAACTAGGAGGGACAATAGTAACACTCATCTGAAAGATTAGTAAAAAGTTGTAAAAGATTGGTTTGGACTAGTAGGATCTATATTATATTTTTTTTATAACTTTTCCTAATTAAAAATTAATTAGTTAAAAATAGCAACGTAACTATTTATATAATATAAATTAAATAGATGAACCTTAACTTGATCTCCAAAGTTGGAAATCAAGTAGAAGCCTCCAAATTCTGATTCTTTCAAACTCTTATAATTGTTTTGGCACTTCAAACTAGCTAATTTATCGAACAAAATACTTCATTGAAAGTACTAAAAATAGAGGACATAAAAAAATTTATGGTCAATTTGGATGGAGAATATATAAATTTTTATGGTGCAAAATGGCCATAAATACCCTTCTTTAGAAAATGTTTTGGTCATTATTAGTCAAAAGACCAAAGTGCCCCTACCAAATGTCCATACACTAACATATGGAAGTATTTTAGTAAAGAAATATTCCACAAGATACCATATTATCCTGGAATATGGCTAATGAGGTGCTTTTGCGAAAAATAAATAAAATAAGGTTTGAGACAAGCAAGGGTTGTGAAATTAAGTATTCGCGATATTGAAGTCATCTTATATTCCTTTGTGGAAGAGAGAGAGAGAGAGAGAGAGTCACAACTTTAAGTATTAAAATAATTTTTTTGGCTTATTCTTCTTCATTTTCAAATTCCTAAAACTTAATCTATATTTCTTTTTCATACTTTCATAGTAGATATCCGCATTTGGGACTATTTATGAAGTTTCAAACTCCATTAATGGAGTTTCAAAACTTCATCATTGAATCAGTTCCGTTTGGGACGAGGAATATCTGCAAAAAATTTAATAGTCCTAGATATATATCTTAGGACTGTCAATAGTCAGAATTGCCAAAAATTTAATGGTCCTGAGATATAACTCTCTGGCTTCGTTAAATTTTGACAGTTCTGTGTCGTGCCAACACGATTGTCCCTGTTTTTGAAATTTAGCAATCCTTGTAACGGATTCGAAATCCACTGGTTCGAAATGATTTTATTTTTTCTTCTGATATACTTTGTTACAATCTAAAATTGAAAGGAAAACACCTAACAATTTGTGCGTTCAGTTTAATTTAGAAAAACCCTAACAATTTGTCTTGGGTCTAACAATTTTACAATTTAATAACGTGTGTTTAGCATTGGCCTTTATTTATTTATTTATTTATGATTTGTTTATTTTTTTCTTCTTGAAAACTTTGACAAAACTTGCCAAAAAACATGGGCCCGGCTATACACACCCCAAGACTTGCTAAGGACACCCCAATTACTAAGTACACCCCATATATATAATAAAACTTAAAAATATACTAAGCACACCCCACTCTTTGACAGAAATGCCCTTTCTAAGCACACCCCACTCTCCTCTCTTCTCAAACCAATAATCCTAAGTATACCCCATTCTATACAAAACAAAATATTCACTCTAACACCCCATTCTCTTCTCTCTCCTGAAGACCAAGCGGCGAACCCTCCCTCCCGTTCGACGATAAGGAGTCCCGTTCGACGACAAGGTTCGTTTCGTTACAATGGCGGGCCAATCCGAAGATCGATCCCAAGATGAACCCCAATTCCAACAATATGGTGAGTTTTTCAAATCGAACCTCCCCATTACTTCGGACTGAGTCTTTTGTTTAGGATTACTGAATTAGGGTTTTAAAAACCCGTCATTTTGGACAAACTTCTTCTTCGTTTTCATTTTTTATTATTTTCGTTGTTCTGCCCGAGCCTGGTTGGTCGAACAGAAAATCGAACGTTCGACAACACGAAGTCGGACATTTGTGCAGACGTTCGACAGACATATGTCGAACAATCACGACTTGTTCGATCTTGCGTGATCGAACAGTAAGTACTTGTTCGACCTGTAATGGTCGAACAGTAAGTACTTGTTCGACCTGTAATTGTCACTACCACATTTCTAGTGTGAGGGTATTTTTGTCATTTTAGGGGTAATTTTAAATTTATTAGAATTAATTAGAATTTATGGGAATTTTTAGGAATTTATTTGGAATTGTTTGACTAGGTTGACTTTTGACTAGTGTTGACTTGTAGACCTACCTAGAAACTAATCCTAGTTAGTGGGCCATGGTTAGGTCAAGAGACTCTAGTCTAACCTAGCCTAGCACTTGGTTTAAGTCTTTTTTTTAGCAAATAGGGATAGAAGTCATAAGTCATGACTTGTGGTTTTAGAACCTTGTCTAAATCTAATCTACATTAGCTTTGTAGTTTGGCCCAAGGCCCAACCATTGGACTAGACCCTATCCCAAGGCCAAGTGGCCGGCCACACCCTTAACCTAGGGAATCCCACCCTATATAATCCCTCTCAAAACTAGGGTTGCCTCTTTTTAGGAAGAGCCCTATTTTCAAGGAGGTGAGTTCTTGTCTTCATTAATCCATTTTAATTCCATAATAGGTCCTAAAATCTCCAAATCAGTTGCAATGATTTCTAACACTGGTATTCTTGCTGTTATGGAGGTTTTGGTTCAGTTTGCTATTGATTGGAAGTGATTTGGACATCAAGCAAAGAGCTAGAAAGAGCCATTTTCCATTGAAAGTTCACATAGAGGTATCTCCTTCATTTCTCCATGAAACTTCATGTAGTCTTCACCCAATAGGAAGCCCTAAGGGTCCCCCTAGGGTGTGGATAAGTTTCGTTCCTGGTGTCGGAGCTTT
>JANAVB010042617.1:17604931-17819700 GCA_029216955.1 Iris pallida
GGAGTCCTACTATGCATTCTATATGATTCTAAGTCAATCTAGACCAAAGTCAACTCTGGTCAAACTAGTCCAACTATGTCAAACTAGTCTAACAGACTAGGTTAGCCTAACTAGGTTTAGCAATCTTGCTAAACTCCTAACAAGCCTATAATAGTCTATCAAGACTTATACCCAACCATGCTAGCCTATATAAGTATTTACATACCACAAGACCAACACAGCTATTTAATTCAAACTAACTTATATATACACATATTGTGATACCATTACACTATACATTATATAGACCTATATACATTACTCACTACTCATATTATATATACACATCCCAATACATATCTCTAAGTTATAATACACATATATTATATATATAGGTACATATATGCATCTCCTATATATGTGTATACAGGTAATTATGTGCAACAGTAAAGTAAAGGAAAGATGTGTGTGTGTGTTCATGTATGTTTGCAGGAAAACAAGGCAGTGAAGAATGCAACAGGTAAGTGACAGTGAACAATGTAGAAGTGTGTGTGTGTCTAAGTTGCAGGAAAAATCAGGGAAAAGGAAATACTGTGTGCAGGAAAATGATAATATGGCAGGAAAATGATAATGTGGCAGGAATTACAAAGTGACAGTATGCAGGAACAAAAGCAGTGAGGGAAGTACTCAGGAAAACAGTAAGGAAAGAAAAGAAAGGGAAATCAAACATTGTTCTTCAAATCTCAGTTTTGCAAAAGATGTAACCCTCTGGTATATCCAAGTATTCACTCTCAGGTTTTATAAAAAAACTCAGGAATCACTTGACAGTGAACTCAGGTTTATGTATCAAACAAACTCAGATTATATAGACTGAACTCAACTCAGTTTTAAGAGAAAGGGAAAAGGATTCAATTCACATCTTCCTTCATATCAACTCAGTTTAAACATTAAACAATGTGAACTTGACTATATCAAGTATATCATTCAAAACCTTTTTAAGAAACAAAACTGGACCCCTCTCAGTCTCAGGTATTCATCTTTCAATATATATCAGCAAGGAAAAGAAATCATTTGTCCAATGCTAAGAAAACTGAACCAAAAGTCCCCACATTTCCCTTTTAAGATTTCAAAGTCCACACTACACCAAACATCCCAAAACTTGAAATAGTTAGGCAGCATATAGGAGAACATGTTTGATCTATAAAAACATGAATATCAATAAATGCAGGTTAAATAACCAATCAAAACCCAATGTGAATCTGGAACCAATTGGCTGATACAACATTTCAGGAAAGGGGGAAAAGTGGCAATCACTAATGAAATAATTAAACCTAATTACAGAGGTTGGTAACTGTTATATACAATGTGTACGTGTCACACAAACTATTGGTTTCCACCCAAGTGGACACAATGTGTCCAAACTGGAATAAAAACCAGAACATCAATTAGACACAGTACAGTGAACAAGGTCTCGTGCACGTGTGCACGAGTGTCGTGCACACGACACAGCACGTGGTAGGCCACGTGCTCGTGCACCTGGGTACCCATAGACTAGGGTTAAGTCTAGGTCCTCCTGTCCGGGTCCTCGTGTTCGCGTGTCCAAGTTAGACACGCGTATCAGAGCCCATACACATGAGTACACAGACTCAGTGTAAAACCAGTGTGGCATGTCGTGCACCCTCGACACGACACGAGAAGTCGTGCCACTTGGGGAGTGTCATGACAGACACTGCCCCATAGTATGTGTCAATTTATTCGTGTCCAAGTGTCGTGTCCAGGGAGTTGTGGGCCCCGCAGTAGCAGGGGACTCCCTGCAGCGCCGCGACGTGTGCACGCGCGTGTCCAGCCATGAAACCGACACAAAAATGACACGACACAAGAACTCAAGCACAGGGATCAAAATACCAGATCTAAACTATTAATCCTATTCAAAATAATGAAATAAATCGATCGAAATGCCCTTTGAGGCATTTCGTCGAACACAATGCATGGTCACTGATACGTGTCCAGAACGGACATGAAAGCTCCGACACCAGGAACGAAACTTATCCACACCCTAGGGGGACCCTTAGGGCTTCCTATTGGTGAAGACTACATGAAGTTTCATGGAGAAATGAAGGAGATACCTCTATGTGAACTTTCAATGGAAAATGGCTCTTTCTAGCTCTTTGTGATGTCCAAATCACTTCCAATCAATAGCAAACTGAACCAAAACCTCCATAACAGCAAGAATACCAGTGTTAGAAATCATTGCAACTGATTTGGAGATTTTAGGACCTATTATGGAATTAAAATGGATTAATGAAGACAGAACTCACCTCCTTGAAAATAGGGCTCTTCCTAAAAAGAGGCAACCCTAGTTTTGAGAGGGATTATATAGGGTGGGATTCCCTAGGTTAAGGGTGGCCGGCCACTTGGCCTTGGGATAGGGTCTAGTCCAATGGTTGGGCCTTGGGCCAAACTACAAAGCTAATGTAGATTAGATTTAGACAAGGTTCTAAAACCACAAGTCATGACTTATGACTTCTATCCTATTTGCTAAAAAAAAAGACTTAAACCAAGTGCTAGGCTAGGTTAGACTAGAGTCTCTTGACCTAACCATGGCCCACTAACTAGGATTAGTTTCTAGGTAGGTCTACAAGTCAACACTAGTCAAAAGTCAACCTAGTCAAACAATTCCAAATAAATTCCTAAAAATTCCCATAAATTCTAATTAATTCTAATAAATTTAAATTACCCCTAAAATGACAAAAATACCTCACACTAGAAATGTGGTAGTGACAATTACAGGTCGACAAGTACTTACTGTTCGACCATTACAGGTCGAACAAGTACTTACTGTTCGATCACGCAAGATCGAACAAGTCGTGATTGTTCGACATATGTCTGGTCGAACGTCTGCACAAATGTCCGACTTCGTGTTGTCGAACGTTCGATTTTCTGTTCGACCAACCAGGCTCGGGCAGAACACGAAAATAATAAAAAAAATGAAAACGAAGAAGTTTGTCCAAGAAAATGACGGGTTTTTAAAACACCTAATTCAGTAATCCTAAACAAAAGACTCAGTCCGAAGTAATGGGAGGTTCGATTTGAAAAACTCACCATATTGTTGGAATTGGGGTTCATCTTGGGATCGATCTTCGGATTGGCCCGCCATTGTAACGAAACGAACACCTTGTCGTCGAACGGGACTCCTTATCGTCGAACGGGAGGGAGGGTTCGGCCGCTTGGTCTTCAGGAGAGAGAAGAGAATGGGGTGTTAGAGTGAATATTTGTTTTGTATAGAATGGGGTATACTTAGGATTATTGGTTTGAGAAGAGAGGAGAGTGGGGTGTGCTTAGAAAGGGCATTTCTGTCAAAGAGGGGGTGTGCTTAGTATATTTTTAAGTTTATTATATATATGGGGTGTACTTAGTAATTGGGGTGTCCTTAGCAAGTCTTGGGGTGTGTATAGCCGGGCCCATGTTTTTTGGCAAGTTTTGTCAAAGTTTTCAAGAAGAAAAAATAAACAAATCATAAATAAATAAATAAATAAAGGCCAATGCTAAACACACGTTATTAAATTGTAAAATGTTAGACCCAAGACAAATGTTAGGGTTTTTCTAAATTAAACTGAACGCACAAATTGTTAGTGTTTTCCTTTCAATTTTTAGATTGTAACAAAATATCAGAAGAAAAAATAAAATCATTTCGAACCAGTGGATTTCGAATCCGTTACAAGGATTGCTAAATTTCAAAAACAGGGACAATCGTGTTGGCACGACAGAACTGTCAAAATTTTAACGAAGCCAGAGAGTTATATCTCAGGACCATTAAATTTTTGGCAATTCTGACTATTGACAGTCCTAAGATATATACTAGGACTATTAAATTTTTTGCAGATATTCCTCGTCCCAAACGGAACTGATTCAATGATGAAGTTTTGAAACTCCATTAATGGAGTTTGAAACTCATAAATAGTCCCAAATGCGGATATCTACTATGAAAGTATGAAAAAGAAATATAGATTAAGTTTTAGGAATTTGAAAATGAAGAAGAATAAGCCAAAAAATTATTTTAATACTTAAAGTTGTGACTCTCTCTCTCTCTCTCTCTCTCCACAAAGGAATATAAGATGACTTCAATATCGCGAATACTTAATTTCACAACCCTTGCTTGTCTCAAACCTTATTTTATTTATTTTTCGCAAAAGCACCTCATTAGCCATATTCCAAGGATAATATGGTATCTTGTGGAATATTTCTTTACTAAAATACTTCCATATGTTAGTGTATGGACATTTGGTAGGGGCACTTTGGTCTTTTGACTAATAATGACCAAAACATTTTCTAAAGAAGGGTATTTATGGCCATTTTGCACCATAAAAATTTATATATTCTCCATCCAAATTGACCATAAATTTTTTTATGTCCTCTATTTTTAGTACTTTCAATGAAGCTGGTATTTTGTTCGATAAATTAGCTAGTTTGAAGTGCCAAAACAATTATAAGAGTTTGAAAGAATCAGAATTTGGAGGCTTCTACTTGATTTCCAACTTTGGAGATCAAGTTAAGGTTCATCTATTTAATTTATATTATAAATAGTTACGTTGCTATTTTTAACTAATTAATTTTAATTAGGAAAAGTTATAAAAAAAATATAATATAGATCCTACTAGTCCAAACCAATCTTTTACAACTTTTTACTAATCTTTCAGATGAGTGTTACTATTGTACCCCTCCTAGTTAGGGGTGTTATGTTTGAATCCTATCGGTATTGTTGATCGGTATAGATTGAATTAAAACCCATCATATTATTTGGATTGGCTTTTTGGGAATTAAGTTTCAAATGCAATGAATTGTATCTTGGAGAAGAACTCTATATAAGAGTCTCTTCCCTAAGCCTTTATACTGTTCAATTTCAATTTTTTTTGCTGTCGATTTTATGAATGAGTTTTTGTAGATGTTTCCGATGGATTTTATTGCTTGTATTTATCGATTTATGCAGTCATATCGAATTCTAGAAGAAAGAAGAGAAGAAGAATATTGAACCTTTGTTGGTGCAAATGCAGGTGATCGCCTAGGCGAACCTTGATCTTAGCGTTGGAGTTTTCTTTCTCTCGACAATTCTCCAACAATGAGTGACTTTGATCCTTATTTCCTTATCTTTATACCTTAACAAATAAATCTCTTCTAGTCTTTTTTGCGTCCTTCGATCAATGATACACTAATAGATAAATCTAGATAAAGAGAGTAATCATAATGTTGTTGCTTACCATATAGAAATGTGTATTGCGATCATATTGTTAAACAAAAATGAAACCATGGATAAATGTTGCATTCTGTAGTATGGAAATCACAACGATGGCCAAGGAAGGTAGAATAATGAGAATATATTGCATAAATCTATCAAGTTTTTTGTATCTTGCATGTTATATTTTTATAACTAAGTTTCTTAGATATGCATGGTCATGGACAACTTGTGCATTAAAATTTTGTTTTCTCGAACAGCATATGGGACTAAGGTGTCACGTCCCAATCCCAAAATACGTGAGACCAAGCTGCGTAATAACGACCAGTAGATACGTACTTAGTAGATTTTTTCAATTTAATGGAATCTCCAACTAAGTATTTAAATAATATCACAGTCACAGGTATGCTAAATCCCATCCACAGAATAAGTAAACTAGTTTGAATACGATAAAGTCAAGTAATCAAAAATAAGTCATACATAACCATAATGAGTATATAAAGTTGGTAGAGACAAATGTACTACTCAAATATCCCGAAATATAGTATTGAAAGGAAATACATGAAGTAGGATAACTAGAGGCTGACTTTAGGTGAAAGACTGCATCCAAGATAGTACCATACATAATCAGATGAAGTCAGTTGGAGATATATCTCCTCAACAATGTTCTAAAAGATGGGATTAGACGGGGCATAGGCGCCGCCAAGGCGCTGGGCGGCCAGGTGCCGTCCAAGATTCCTTCGAAATCGGATCCCAGGCGGTCCGGCCAGAAAAGCGGCCGTAGGCGGCTCGAGGCGGTGGGGCGGCCTCCTAGGCGTGGACGCTCAAGGCGGTGGGGCGGTCGCCTAATCATTTTATAATTTTTTTAAAGTCAAGGATCCGACCCGAAACCCAAAACCCTTACATACCTAAATAAGCAGAATGATGCAGTAACAGCCGCAGTCCCCAAAATTTAAGAAGAAGAAGAAAAATACAGCAGCAGAAGAAGACGAAGAGCAGCAGCAGCAGTAGAAGAAAACGGCACAGCAGCAGCCCACAGAAGAAGAAGACGCAGCAACAGGAGCAGCCAGGTTAGGGCTTCTCTTCTTCTTCTTCTCACTTTTTTTCTTTTTTTTCTTTTTTAGTCTTCTTTTCTTCTTCAGTTCTTCTTCTTCTGACTTTGCTTTTTCTTTCTTCTTCATTAATGTTCACATGAAGTCTGAGTCAGTGGAGGAGAAACGTGACACAGTGAAATAAAAATGGACAGTAACAATAAATTTGTTTTTGTGCACAGTAACATCTTTTCATTAATTTTTTTCTTTTTTCTTCTTCATTATATTGGGAGTGGACAGTAACAATAACAGTAATATTTTGTTTTTATGCACAATAACAGTAATATTTTTATTTATTTATATAATATTTTGTTATGTGAAATAGAAAAATGTCTGGAAGTGGATCTAATACGGCAACCTCTGACAACGTCAATATTTCAAGTTCATCAGTGCTTCGACGTTCCTCTACTGATATGGATGGGATTATGGTGCATTGGTTGATCCTGCAAATCTAGACAAATTAAAATACAAATTATGTGGCAAAATTTGTTCTGGAGGGATTTATAGGATCAAACAACATGTATGACATATTAAGGGGAATGCGGCTTCATGTCCGAGATCTACGAAAGAAAGTAAGATAAATGTAAGGTGACTATTGAAGCTAGCAAAGTCAAGAAGAAGGAGAAGAAAAAAACAAGAGGAAATGATAAGGAAAAATGTACAAATTGATGAGAAAGATGAAGAAGAAGAGAAGAAGAAGAAGAAGAAGAAGAAATTGAAATTGTGGGATAAAAAAAATACCATATTTTCTTGGAGCTATGGACAAATGGGCTACATCCATCAACCCCGATAGTGGGGCAAATCCGGCAAAGAGGCTAAGACAACAAAATATGAATGAGACATTATTCAAGGCAAAGACGAAAGCTGTGCATCAATAGTTGGCTAAGTGGGTGTATGAGACCGACATACCTTTCCATGCTATTACCTTTGATAGCTTCGACCGGTTTATTGAAGCGTTTGCCAATTCGGTCCAGGTTATCGGAAGTCAAGCCAATATATGTTGAGAGAACCACTTTGGAGAAAGAGATGGATAAAACTAAAAGAGTGTAACCACCCACTTCTAAAATAAGGGTAATTTTGAACTTTTATAAAAGTTTATTATTTAATAATAGGATTTATGATTTATAGGAATTTTTAATTAATATATACTATTTAAAATTGGTGAATTATAATTTTTTATGTGTTAGCTAGTGAACCCTAGAACTGTTGAGCCTAGAGACTAATCATGACCATGGGGACCTAACCATGTGATTAGAATGACTAATTTACAACTTTTTAGGCTAAGAGTATTTTGGTCATTTTGTGACTTTGAATTATTTAGGATTTTAATTAATTGGTAAATTTTAGATTATTTAATAATATAAATTGATGTATTGTGATTTTGGTCATTTTTCAAATTTTAATATTTTGGAAATTTTTATATTTTAATATTGATTTTACAGGATTTGTTTAGTCGGGTTTGAGTTTCGTTTTGTTTCGACTTGTATAGTGATCCAGGTAGCTTAGACTCTAGATGGGACCCTAAGATTAGTTAGTCGTGGCCCACAAATTCCACTAATTAAGTTAGTAAGTTTGGACTAATCCTACTTGTTAGATTGGTTAAGTTAGATGCTTAAATTTAACCATTTTGATCACAAACTTGAACCAAACTTAAAATTAACCAAAAGGACTAGTTGAGGCCTTATTGGGCTTTCCCCCAAGGCCCAAATAGGGTTTAATCGCAGCCACTATAGATAGGTTAGCCTCTCTTCCTTTCATTTCATTCCATCAAGCCTCAATTTTCCTTCACAAGTGTTCTTCTCCAAATTGAGAGCTTCCCTCTTGATTTGATCTCCAAATCCTTACATTCCTCCACCAAAACTTCCATCCAACCTTCTCATACTACCAAGGGAGGGTGCTAGAAAAATTTGGAACAAAGTGCAAGGAGGAGTGTCCTTTTGGAAGATCTTCGTGTCGGAGCCGTGTCATTGGGAGCGTCATTGGGATTCCACTACCAATAGGTAAAACTAACCCTCTAAATTAATTTTCTATGATTTAGTTAGTTTGAATCCATTGGATCAACCCTCATGCATGTACCCACTTTAGATTCAAGTTTGAGGCCATTTGGAGCTCTCTAGAGCAAGTTAGAATTGTGTCTTGTGTCCTACTTATTAGATCTCAAATTAGGACACCTCATGTTTGGTTTAATATCTAATAGGTTAACTATGTTTTAGTTTTAGTTTTAGACATATTAGAGGATGGATTGATGTTAGTTAGGATGGTTAGAATGAGTTTCATTTGGATACCGATGGTTAGATCTAAGTGGTTTAGTCTACATGTCATATTTTAGCCTCAACGTGTCATTTTAATGTCTCTTTATATAATGGACTGTTTGTATATATATAATAGGTATGTTAGATATATTTGTGTGGATATGGTGTACTTATGTTAAAGGAGAGGGGAGTGTGGTTTGATGTGTGTCTTGAGCGGTGTGGAGAGTGAGATGTGTTTCTTTTGTCCAAACACCCAAATTCGTCATAATATTCATCTACGTTTTTAGTAGCCATAGCAATTTAGAAATATCATAACTTTTAGCTTAGAACTCCGATGAATGTTCTATTTTTTTAAAAGAACCGTATCGAATTTATCTTTCCAATATATATATTAATAGGTCAAATGCATTCTAGAACTTTCTGTAGAACTGTTTGAGTGTCAGTTGTACGAAAGACGAACGCGTTTCGGTATTTTTGCAATTTCGGGAGCTTTCGGAAACGAAAATGCGATCCGTTTGAAATTTTGGAAAGCTAATATGAAGGGCTACAACATACTTTAATCCTAGAATTTAGTGAAGGCCCAATTGATACAGTATTGATTTTAAGTAGAAGAGTGACTATACGATATATACATTTTGTGTAACCTATGAGCCTATGTAGTGTGGATATTAAGTGAATGTAGGTATCATAGGTTGTCGAGTATTATATAATTATATATATATATATATTATATAATATTATATATATATATATATATATTTATATATATATATAATATATGTTAGTATGTTTGTTAGATGTTGGTTAGTAGAGGGTTAGATATTTTAGAGTTGTATATGTTAGTGTAAGTTATATATGTTAGTATGTTGTTAGATGTGGTTAGTAGAGGGTTATATATTAGAGTTTGTTATATTAGTGTACGTATTGTTAGTATGAGTGTTAGTTAGATAGTAGAGATTTGTATTTTGTTACATATTTGATATGTTGTTAAATAGTTGATGTTAGATATTTATATGTTAGTAGGTTATGTTAGTTCTAAATATTGGTATGTTAGCAAGTTAGTCTCTATAAGTTATATGTTAGATATTAGTTAAGATGTTATGTTAGTACAATAGATATTAGTTAATTAGATAATTGAGGGGTATCTTGGTATCTCATGATATCAAGTTAGAATCTTATGGTAAATATGAATTACCTTTACCTTCAAGGTAAATGATTAGTTTACCTTATGACCAAGGTATGGTATCAAGATACCAAGGTAAGGTATATGTTTATCCAAGTTAAGGTATTGGATTCTAACCAAGGTATTGGTATTGGGATGCCAATATGACCAAGGTTGATATGGTATCATAGTGTTAGTGGGTTAGTGTCTAACTGTTTGAGTTTGAGTAGGTGATGTTAGATTGTGAAAGAGTTATATAGATAGATATATATTTTTGGGTTATATAGTATCTATATATATATTATGAGAGTATATAGATATAGGTTATGGTTCATAGTGAGGATATGTATATACTTGATATATGATATCTATATGTATGTGTTAGGGTGGTACTATATGGGTAAAGATATATGTGATATATATGTAATGTATATTATATAACTAAATTTGTGTACCTTGTTAGCTATGTGGTTTAGCTATGTGCCTTGATTTAGGCTATGTGTTAGATAGTAATGGTACTAGTATACTTGATTGTTTAGACCATAGACTTGGTTTAGACCTAGAATTGACTAACCTAGACTAGTTTGACCATTGTTGACCAAACCCTAGCAAGTTTGACCAAATTAGACTAGTTGTCCTAGTTTGACTAGATTGTTGACCAGAGTTAACCAAGAGTTGATTTTGACCTAGATTGACTTAGACTCATGTAGATTACATTATAATTTTAATTACCATATAAATTGAACTCTTTATAACCTGTGTTGCTCTAACTAGGACTTTATGACTCCAGTTGGCCATCTTTTCATATCAGCTGTTCAGGGTATCAGGCGAGTACATTCTCTGATCATTTCATACTTACTAGGACTTATATTCTTGCTCTAGATTACTTTACTTGATGCTGTCACGTTGGTAACACGGATTGGTAATATATGGATCTTTTCATGCGATGTTATTCCCCTCGGGATCATTGTGTATATCATGTCATGTACGTTTCACTTTTATCATATACTCATGTGCTTTCACTATTCATGTATACTCTTATGATTCATCACTACAACAAAAATGGTTAACAACGACACTTTATTGACGATACTTCTAAAATAAGTGTCGGCATTTATTTTTATGATGACACCTTACTAAAACGTGTCGTGGTAATGGAATATATATTATCATCTATGACACATTTTTACAAGTGCCATAGCCATATAATCAACGACATGATTAGAATGTCATGTAATATTAAATACTAATTTACAACTCTTTTCTAATGTTATGCTAAAAATAGTTATCCCGCTTCTTTCTTTTCATTTTGGCGCCTCCTAACTTTTTTTCCCAAATAATCTATTTTACTCTCTATGTAGACCTCATTTTTTTCGTAGTAAAATAGGGGTCTCTCTTCTACAACCAACAGATCCACTCATCTTCCTCCGTAAAGCTCGATGCCGACCTCAACGACCTCTTTCCCTCCTTCCCTCCGCCGCCCTACCCATACCAATCCTCCCGCATAAAGAAGCTCCTCATGGGACTACACGCTGACGACATGGAGGGCAGGCAGGTAGAGGCCGTCACCCAGCTCCACGAGATACTGTCCATCGGCATCAATGACTCGCTCGAGATCTTCTCGTTCGACGCCTTCGTACCCGTACTCGTCAGCCTACTTACGGTCAACGAGAACAACGCCGACATCATACTGCTGGCCGCCCGGGCCCTCACCAACCTCTGCGACATGCTTTCCCTCCTCGTGCACTGCCATCGTTAGGGTCGACGATGGTAAGGGGAAACCGCCCAAGAGAGGCTCGACAAGCTTGACATGACCAAAAATGCCAACCGCGTCTGTACCACTTGCCTCAACTTCACTAGGGGCTGCTCCAACGTCATAAGGTCTGTTTTTTCCTTCTTGCACGCTATATGTTTATTGCAGTGCTTGTTTGAGTGAAGATTTGCTAATAATAACAACATAATCATAATTGTGTATGTGATTCTTTTAGACTCAGAAAATATTTGTTGAAATGTCTGTTTGATGATTACTCAAATTCAGCCTAATTTTAATCTGAATTTTGATGATTTTACTCACAGTTGAGTTGACAGGTCTAATATACACAAACTCAACTCAACCCAACTATGTTAGAAGAGATTCTCCACACCATTTTCCAATGGAGTTTTCTATGGAAAACTCTGTTAGAGAATGGTGTGGACAAACTGAATCAAAGTATTGTCTACCTGGAAAAGTATCATACCACGTATCAGAGCATACTACATATTAAGCAAACTGCAATACCTGTAAAATGGGCCTAACCTCTTTTTGGTATTGTACATTCGCCTAATTCCCAACTTAGTTTGTATAGGTTCCACATAGCCTGCCTAGTTGGAAACTTGTAAATTTATACTGGGTGTGTATACTCCTAAAACTAATTCAGGTCGAGAGTATTACATTATGTTGTCTTATTGTTTAACAAGTTTGAACTAGCTTTATAGGTACTGTATTGTGTTAACTTGAACGTTGATGAATCAGTTTGTCATATTTGTTTTATTTATTGTTGGAGAAAAGTGAACATTTGTCCTTTGGGTTCTCTTGAACTATTGCAATATGAAAGATCTTGTTATCTGGACTTTCGGCTCACACATCAAGTAGTTCCAAAGTGAATGGCTTGGATTATACATTTTATTGGCTATGGTGATGTAAGGGGATTCCCCTTAGTAACCATTTTTCTATACACACTCGATCACCTCTGTATTAAATCCTCTTCAGAGGATCCAAGTCTACTTCATTTGCACACAACTTAGATAATTTCCATCGCATTTTGTTTTGATATATTTCAGTGGTCCTAGGATATCTGATTTGCATTTTTGAGAAGCTTGTCGAAGACATGTTAGAGAAACTTCAAGCTTTTGCGGTACATAACTACTTTATACTTGAACGATATTCCACACTTATGAATAAAGGAATGACAATCAGTTTTCCGAAGACGGGATGAGAAGATACTTCTATCATTCTTGGTATGTTAATTTTCTTCTTTCCTAAACTTTCCCACCAACCAGACACAATCTAAGGAAAAGCTAGCGCCTCTTGGAGTTGTAAGTAGTTCTTTTTCTGAGAAGGTCCTTGATCGGGTGACTTGGTTTATATCTTAAGCCTATTCCTTCCTCCAACAAGATAACTTTCCTTTTCCCCTAGTTTAAAATCTTATAACTAATTGTATTTATAAGTTTGACTAGGGATCTAGAAAGTTGAATAAAAGGATTGCTGAGATACATTGCAAGAGAGCTGATACACTAACTGATATTAATCATAAGGTTGCAGATACATATGAGCAATAGACTTGAGGGTTAAGCAGGATTTGTGATTTCAAAACTGATTAAATTAACATCAGAGGTTCGCGAGTAAGTTACCTTTTGGCATAAAATCTAGCTAGCTCCTTGCTTGTGCGTTATATAATGACATGACAGATAGTATCGAAGATTATACTATTACAATCCTTACAAGGAAGCTTCCACTCACCTTCTTGTCCTTCTTTACAACATCTTCTCTTATGAGCCCTTATAATTCTTTAGTTTCTCTCGAGTGAGGTTGGCCAATATACCATAAACTAGAAGGGTTATGGTAACCAGATTCGTTAAATTTATGTGACCGGATTTGCCTGCGCCTGTGAGCGTAATTCTGAGAATTAGCTAACCTCAATTTTCTGACATTTTATTAAATCATCCAAGTCACTTTATTTCTAGTGCATTCAAAACTAACCACCAATCTTCTATAAATTCTTATTGCAGTCCTTTCTCGATACATACAGCTCTAGGTCCATGATACTCTATGATGAGATATCCAAAATTTGTAGTGAATATGGTTACTTTTGCATTTTTAAAGTTGCATGCTAGGCAATTGCAATTTATCTTTTTCTTATTTCCTCATATATGCCACTAAAATATGAGCTTGTATAATCAATTTTTTTATATCTTGGAGGAATGTGCTTACCTTTCATATTTCTCTATGCATGCAACTGAACTTATTTTGTTTTTTTCATTTATCTAGGTGGGGTCAATAGAGGTAAGGGTAGGCGTATAACATTTGGACGATGCACAGCAGAGTAAGAACTTCACATTCAAATGTCATAGAGGAAGGCAATGAGATATACTCCGTGAATTTGCTAAACTTCCATCCTGTAAGTACATATCCTTTTCACTTGTGATGCCTCTTAAATTAATTATCATGTCATATATGAAATGATGTTCTTTCTCTTTGGATATTTACTATTGATAATGAGGTTCAAAATTTGTTAATTGTTTTTTTATGATTCCTCATCATGCCAGCAGTTTGAAGAAGATACACTGAACATTCAACTGTATTGTTTATGTTATAAGAAAAGTTGTGTGGATAAGTTCATTAAGATAGTTCGACAAATTGAATGACTACCCATCTATAGAGCTGTATTTATTGCCACCCCTCCCCTTTTCAAGTTCTTTGTGGAGTTGTGAGAACATTGGGAAGATAATTACCCTTAGAAAATTGCTTTTTATTACTCCTATAAACTTTTGTTACATGCTGAATGCTAGAAACGTAGTCAAATACAGGGAAGATTATAGAGTTAGCTGCCATATATCATATGTAATAATTACCTGGGATTCTTATGATGTAGACCTCTTTGGTGAATAATGTAAAAATGGAGCATCTCATAGATGAACTCCCTGGAGTACTATATAAGGCAAGGCAAATATACTACATCAGGATGAATATATTTTGTAAGATGATATTTGGTAGGCGTCGTAGCTAGGCCAAACAACTAGATTAAAGGTCAATAAACTAGATTAAGATAGATAATATCTTGAACTAAAACTATAATGAATTGAATTTGCTTTTTTGCTGCTTGACCTCGGGACTACTTAGATCAAAGTTTTTTAAAGAGTCCATCATGCGATTATCCCACTCACAGATCCCCCCATATTGTTTCTAAAAACACAGAATTAAAAGAGAACTGTTAACCCACTAAAAGAAAATTAAATCCCAGATGCAATATAGAGCACAATAGGCACAGTTCTACAAATTGTTAAATTGTAGTAGTGCTAGTTTTATGAAGGTTTATTTTTTTTCCATTTTTACAGACTGTCCAATTGGATATCATGTAGCTATTAACTACAAAAGGACAAAAGTAAAAAAGAAACAAGAAGCAACCAATTTCTCCATACACAAGTAAATTTCCTACAATTTAATCACTAAAACTATTAATCTTGAATGGCAAAACTAAAGTTGACCCAAAGAAGGCATATATTGTATGAATATGGATATAAAGTAAAACCAACTTGAGACAACTTATAGGAGATTGTATTCCGGAGAAGCCGTTGGCATTTCGGAGAAGCCATTGGCATTACCTATGTGATTGTCATATGCTTTTTTGGTCTATTTTGATTCCCCAATGAATTTAGTCAGAGGAGATCAAACTTCAATCGAAACACTTACGGATGGAAAGACCAGGTTTCTTTTCCTAGGATGAAAGATTTGATCCATCTATGTTGGACTACGTGCAATCAGGTAATATGTGTCAAGACATTTGTTCATAAGAATCTTAACTTGAATATTAATTGATCATCTATCCCAACTATATATATTCTGTATAGATATGTCTTGAGTAAACCTTTGATAGGAAAGAGGCATAGTTGTCTAATCTGGCTTTTGCATGGTGAGTTAGTCAGTGAGTGATCATGATTTGCAGTATAGCAATGCCCCTTCTTTTTATGTGTGATTGAACTGGACATGGCCAATTTCCTTATGCCTTTTTTGGCTACTCTCGGGGAGTTTGGGTTTCTTATTATTATATATGAGCCATATTGCATTGGCTGTTGTGGCATTTAAAAATAAGAAATAAGTTCATAAATCCTCTATACGAGGAGATTTATAAGCTGGACCTTGCAATTACTACTACTGATATTAGCTGATTGCATCTCTTGTACATATCTGATATTTGTGGAGCTTCTAACCGAGCTAATAGCTTCGAAAAAGAACACCATAAACCTTTGACAGGAAAGAGATTTGTTCATAAGAATCTTCAACTTGAATACTAATTGATCATCTATCCCAACTATATATATTCTGTAATGTCTTGAATAAACCTTGGACAGGAAAGAGGCATAGTTTGTTTAATCTGGCTTTGGTGACTTAGTGAGTGAGTGATCAGGATTTGCAGTATAGCGCTGCCCCTTTTTTATGTGATTGAACGGACATGGCCAATGTTCCTTATGCCTTTTTTTGTGTCTCTTGGAGTTTGGTTTCTCATTATTATATATGAGCCTTATTGCATTAGCTTGTGGCCTTTAACAATAAAAAACCTGAGTTTATAAATCTACACAAGAGGAGATTTATAAGTTGAACCTTGCAATTTCATTTAATGTGATTAAGATGTTAATTAAGATACGATTTTTTTTTTTCAGATTCTTATTATTTAATGACTTATAAGTTGAACATTTCCTTCTTTTTCAGGTTCCTCATACAAAAATCCACTTTTGCCCCTTTAATGTGGTTCTCAAGGCATGATCCTAATCCGGATGAGGATGCTAAGTAGTATTAGTTGACTCTTGGATATTATGTATAGATTTGTTAATCTTAAACAAATTGAATACTATATTCTTGTAACTTCTTATTAACATTCGGTATGGATTTGAAGTTTTTTAATATGTTACTTTTTGTATTTATTTGTGAACATGGTTGGTTTTGGTATATATATTATATATATATATATATATATATATATATATATATATATATCTATATATATATATATATATATATATATATATATATATATATATATATATAATATTATATATATTTATATATATATATATATATAAAACCAAAACCAACCATGTTCACAAATAAATAACAAAAAGTAACATATTAAAAAACTTCAAATCCATACCGAATGTTAATAAGAAGTTACAAGAATATAGTATTCAATTTGTTTAAGATTAACAAAATCTATTACATAATATCCAAGAGTCAACTAATAATACTTAGCATCCTCATCCGGATTAGGATCATGCCTTGAGAACCACATTAAAGGGGCAAAAGTGGATTTTGTTATGAGGAACCTGAAAAGAAGGAAATGTTCAACTTATAAGTCATTAAATAAAATTACAAGAAATATGAAAAAAGTATGCATCTTAATTAACATCTTAATCACATTAAATGAAATTGCAAGGTTCAACTTATAAATCTCCTCTTGTGTAGTGGATTTATAAACTCAGGATTGTTAAAGGCCACAAGCTAATGCAATAAGGCTCATATATAATAATGAGAAACCAAACTCCAAGAGAGCAAAAAAAGGCATAAGGAACATTGGCCATGTCCTGTTCAATCACATAAAAAGAAGGGCAGCGCTATACTGCAAATCCTGATCACTCACTCACTAAGTCACAAGCCAGATTAAACAAACTATGCCTTTTCCTGTCCAAGGTTTATTCAAGACATTAGAATATATATAGTTGGGATAGATGATCAATTAGTATTCAAGTTGAAGATTCTTATGAACAAATCTCTTTCCTGTCAAAGGTTTATGGTGTTCTTTTCGAAGCATTGAGCTCGGTTAGAAGCTCCACAAATATCAGATATGTACAAGAGATGCAATCAGCTAATATCAGTAGTAGTAATTGCAAGGTCCAGCTTATAAATCTCCTCGTATAGAGGATTTATGAACTAGTTTCTTATTTTTAAATGCCACAACAGCCAATGCAATATGGTCATATATAATAATAAGAAACCCAAACCCCGAGAGTAGCCAAAAAAGGCAAGGAAATTGGCCATGTCCAGTTCAATCACACATAAAAAGAAGGGGCATTGCTATACTGCAAATCATGATTCACTGACTAACTCACCATGCAAAAGCCAGATTAGACAACTATGCCTCTTTCCTATCAAAGGTTTACTCAAGACATATCTATACAGAATATATATAGTTGGGATAGATGATCAATTAATATTCAAGTTAAAGATTCTTATGAACAAATGTCTTGAACACATATTACCTGATTGCACGTAGTCCAACATAGATGGATCAAATCTTTCATCCTAGGAAAAGAAACCTGGTCTTTCCATCCGTAAGTGTTTCGATTGAAGTTTGATCTCCTGACTAAATTCATTGGGGAATCAAAATAGACCAAAAAAGCATATGACAATCACATAGGTAATGCCAATGGCTTCTCCGAAATGCCAACGGCTTCTCCGGAATACAATCTCCTATAAGTTGTCTCAAGTTGGTTTTACTTTATATCCATATTCATACAATATATGCCTTCTTTGGGTCAACTTTAGTTTGCCATTCAAGATTAATAGTTTTAGTGATTAAATTGTAGGAAATTTACTTGTGTATGGAGAAATTGGTTCTTCTTGTTTCTTTTTTACTTTTGTCCTTTTTCTGTAGTTAATAGCTACATGATATCCAATTGGACAGTCTGTAAAAATGGAAGAAAAAAATAAACCTTCATAAAACTAGCACTACTACAATTTAACAATTTGTAGAACTGTGCCTATTGTGCTCTATATTGCATCTGGGATTTAATTTTCTTTTAGTGGGTTAACAGTTCTCTTTTAATTCTTGTGTTTTTAGAAACAATATGGGGGGATCTGGTGAGTGGGATAATCGCATGATGGACTCTTTAAAAAACTTTGATCTAAGTAGTCCCGAGGTCAAGCAAAAAAGCAAATTCAATTCATTATAGTTTTAGTTCAAGATTCATTATCTATCTTAATCTAGTTTATTGACCTTTAATCTAGTTGTTTGGCCTAGCTACGACGCCTACCAAATATCATCTTACAAAAATATATTCATCCTGATGTAGTATATTTGCCTTGCCTTATATAGTACTCCAAGGGAGTTCATCTATGAGATGCTCCATTTTTACATTATTCACCAAAGAGGTCTACATCATAAGAATCCCAGGTAATTATTACATATGATATAGTGGCAGCTAACTCTATAATCTTCCTGTATTTGACTACGTTTCTAGCATTAACATGTAACCAAAAGTTTATAGGAGTAATAAAAAGCATTTTTCTAAGGGAAATTATCTTCCCAATGTTCTCACAACTCCACAAAGAACTTGAAAAGGGGAGGGGTGGCAATAAATACAGCTCTATAGATGGTAGTCATTCAATTTGTCGAACTATCTTAATGAACTTATCCACACAACTTTTCTTACAACAAAACAATACAGTTGAATGTTCAGTGTGTCTTCTTTAAACTGCTGGCATGATGAAGAATAAAAAAATAGTTAACAAATTTTGCACCTCATTATCAATAGTAAATATCCAAAGAGAAAGAACAGCATTTCATATATTACATGATAATTAATTTAAGAGGCATCACAAGTGAAAGGATATGTACTTACAGGATAGAAGTTCAGCAAATTCACGGAGTATATCTCATTGCCTCTCTAACATTTGAATGTGAAGTTCTTACTCTGCTGTGCACGTCCAAATGTTGTACGCCTACCCTTACCTCTATTGACCCCACCTAGATAAATGAAAAAAACAAAATAAGTTCATTGCATGCATAGAGAAATATGAAAGGAACATTCCTCCAAGATATAAAAAATTGACTATACAAGCTCATATTTTAGTGGCATATATGAGGAAATGAGAAAAAGATAAATTGCAATTGCCTAGCATGCAACTTTAAAATGCAAAAGTAACCATATTACTACAAATTTTGGATATCTCATCATAGAGTATCATGGACCTAGAGCTGTATGTATCGAGAAAGGACTGCAATAAGAATTTATAGAAGATTGGTGGTTAGTTTTAAATGCATAGAAAATAAAGTGACTTGGATGATTTAATAAAATGTCAGAAAATTGAGGTTAGCTAATTCTCAGAATTACGCTCACAGGCGCAGGCAAATCCGGTCACATAAATTTAACGAATCTGGTTACCATAACCCTTTTATGGTATACTGGCCAACTCACTCGAGAGAAACTAAAGAATTATAAGGGCTTATAAGAGAAGATGTTGTAAAAGGACAAGAAGGTGAGTGGAAGCTTCCTTGTAAGGATTGTATAGTATAATCTTCGACACTATCTGTCATGTCATTATATAACGCACAAGCAAGGAGCTAGCTAGATTTTATGCCAAAAGTAACTTACTCGCGAACCTCTGATGTTAATTTAATCAGTTTTGAAATCACAAATCCTGTTAACCCTCAAGTCTATTGCTCATATGTATCTGCAACCTTATGATTAATACCAGTTAGTGTATCAGCTCCCTTGCATGTATCTCACAATCCTTTTATTCAACTTTCTAGATCCCTAGTCAAACTTATAAATAATTCGGTATGAGATTTTAAACTGGGGGAAAAGGAAAGTTATCTTGTTGGAGGAAGGAATAGGCTTAAGATATAAACCAAGTCACCATCAAGGACCTTCTCAGAAAAAGAACTACTTACAACTCCAAGAGGCGCTAGCTTTTCCTTAGATTGTGTCTGGTTGGTGGAAAGTTTGGGAAAGAAGAAAATTAACATACAAGAATGATAGAAGTATCTTCTATCCCGTCTTCAGAAAACTGATTGTCATTCCTGTTATTCATAAGTGTGGAATATCATTCAAGTATAAAGTAGTTATGTACCGCAAAAGCTTGAAGTTTCTCTAACATGTCTTCGACAAGCTTCTCAAAAATGCAATCAGATATCCTAGGATCACTGAAATATATCAAAACAAAATGCGATGGAAATTATTTAAGTTGTGTGCAAATGAAGTAGACTTGGATCCTCTGAAGAGGATTTAATACAGAGGTGATCGAGTGTGTATAGAAAAATGGTTATAAGGGGAATCCCCTTACATCACCATAGCCAATAAAATGTAAATCCAAGCCATTCACTTTGGAACTACTTGATGTGTGAGCCGAAAGTCCAGATAACAAGATCTTTCATATTGCAACAGTTCAAGAGAACCCAAAGGACAAATGTTCACTTTTCTCCAACAATAAATAAAACAAATATGACAAACTGATTCATCAACGTTCAAGTTAACACAATACAGTACCTATAAAGCTAGTTCAAACTTGTTAAACAATAAGACAACATAATGTAATACTCTCGACCTGAATTAGTTTTAGGAGTATACACACCCAGTATAAATTTACAAGTTCCAACTAGGCAGGCTATGTGGAACCAATACAAACTAAGTTGGGAATTAGGCGAATGTACAATACCAAAAAGAGGTTAGGCCATTTTACAGGTATCGCAGTTTGCTTAATATGTAGTATGCTCTGATACGTGGTATGATACTTTTCCAGTAGACAATACTTTGATTCAGTTTGTCACACCATTCTCAACAGAGTTTTCATAGAAAACTCCATTGGAAAATGGTGTGGAGAATCTCTTCTAACATAGTTGGGTTGAGTTGAGTTTGTGTATATTAGACCTGTCAACTCAACTGTGAGTAAAATCATCAAATTCAGATTAAAATTAGGCTGAATTTGAGTAATCATCAGACATTTCAACAAATATTTTCTGAGTCTAAAAGAATCACATACACAATTATGATTATGTTGTTATTATTAGCAAATCTTCACTCAAACAAGCACTGCAAAACATAGCGTGCAAGAAGAAAAAACAGACCTTATGACGTTGGAGCAGCCCCTAGTGAAGTTGAGGCAAGTGGTACAGACGCGGTTGGCATTTTTGGTCATGTCAAGCTTGTCGAGCCTCTCTTGGGCGGTTTCCCCTTACCATCGTCGACCCTAACGATGGCAGTGCACGAGGAGGGAAAGCATGTCGCAGAGGTGGTGAGGGCCGGGCGGCCACAGTATGATGTCGGCGTTGTTCTCGTTGACCGTAAGTAGGCGACGAGTACGGGACGAAGGCGTCGAACGAGAAGATCTCGAGCGAGTCATTGATGCCGATGGACAGTATCTCGTGGAGCTGGGTGACGGCTCTACCTGCCTGCCCTCCATGTCGTCAGCGTGTAGTCCCATGAGGAGCTTCTTTATGCGGAGGATTGGTAGGGTAGGGCGGCGGAGGGAAGGAGGGAAAGAGGTCGTTGAGGTCGGCATCGAGCTTTGCGGAGGAAGATGAGTGGATCTGTTGGTTGTAGAAGAGAGACCCCTATTTTACTACGAAAAAAATGAGGTCTACATAGAGAGTAAAATAGATTATTTGGGAAAAAAGTTAGGAGGCGCCAAAATGAAAAGAAAGAAGGGGATAACTATTTTTAGCATAACATTAGAAAAGAGTTGTAAATTAGTATTTAATATTACATGACATCTAATCATGTCGTTGATTATAGGCTATGGCACTTGTAAAAATGTGTCATAGATGTAATATATATTCCATTACCACGACACGTTTTAGTAAGGTGTCATCATAAAATAAAATGCCGACACTTATTTTAGAAGTATCGTCAATAAAGTGTCGTTGTTAACATTTTTGTTGTAGTGATGAATCATAAGAGTATACATGAATAGTGAAAGCACATGAGTATATGATAAAGTGAAACGTACATGACATGATATACACAATGATCCCGAGGGGAATAACATCGCATGAAAAGATCCATATATTACCAATCCGTGTTACCAACGTGACAGCATCAAGTAAAGTAATCTAGAGCAAGAATATAAGTCCTAGTAAGTATGAAATGATCAGAGAATGTACTCGCCTGATACCCTGAACAGCTGATATGAAAAGATGGCCAACTGGAGTCATAAAGTCCTAGTTAGAGCAACACAGGTTATAAAGAGTTCAATTTATATGGTAATTAAAATTATAATGTAATCTACATGAGTCTAAGTCAATCTAGGTCAAAATCAACTCTTGGTTAACTCTGGTCAACAATCTAGTCAAACTAGGACAACTAGTCTAATTTGGTCAAACTTGCTAGGGTTTGGTCAACAATGGTCAAACTAGTCTAGGTTAGTCAATTCTAGGTCTAAACCAAGTCTATGGTCTAAACAATCAAGATACTAGTACCATTACTATCTAACACATAGCCTAAATCAAGGCACATAGCTAAACCACATAGCTAACAAGGTACACAAATTTAGTTATATATATACATTACATATATCACATATATCTTTACCCATATAGTACCACCCTAACACATACATATAGATATCATATATCAAGTATATACATATCCTCACTATGAACCATAACCTATACTATATACTCTCATAATATATATATAGATATATAACCCAAAAATATATATCTATCTATATAACTCTTTCACAATCTAACATCACCTACTCAAACTCAAACAGTTAGACACTAACCCACTAACACTATGATACCATATCAACCTTGGTATTGGCATCCCAATACCAATACCTTGGTTAGAATCCAATACCTTAACTTGGATAAACTATACCTTACCTTGGTATCTTGATACCATACCTTGGTCATAAGGTAAACTAATCATTTACCTTGAAGGTAAGGTAATTCATATTTACCATAAGATTCTAACTTGATATCATGAGATACCAAGATACCCTCAATTATCTAATTAACTAAATATCTATTGTACTAACATAACATCTTAACTAATATCTAACATATAACTTATAGAGACTAACTTGCTAACATACCAATATTTAGAACTAACATAACCTACTAACATATAAACTAACATCAACTATTTAACAACATATCAAATATGTAACAAAATACAAATCTCTACTATCTAACTAACACTCATACTAACAATATAACGTACACTAATATATAACAAACTCTAATATATCTAACCCTCTACTAACCAACATCTAACAAACATACTAACATATATAACTTACACTAACATATAACAACTCTAAAATATCTAACCCTCTACTAACCAACATCTAACAACATACTAACATATATTATATATATATATATAAATATATATATATATATATATATATATATATATATATATATATATATATATATATATATAAATACTCGACAACCTATGATACCTACATTCACTTAATATCCACACTACATAGGCTCATAGGTTACACAAAATGTATATATCGTATAGTCACTCTTCTACTTAAAATCAATACTGTATCAATTGGGCCTTCACTAAATTCTAGGATTAAAGTATGTTGTAGCCCTTCATATTAGCTTTCCAAAATTTCAAACGGATCGCATTTTCGTTTCCGAAAGCTCCCGAAATTGCAAAAATACCGAAACGCGTTCGTCTTTCGTACAACTGACACTCAAACAGTTCTACAGAAAGTTCTAGAATGCATTTGACCTATTAATATATATATTTGGAAAGATAAATTCGATACGGTTCTTTTAAAAAAATAGAACATTCATCGGAGTTCTAAGCTAAAAGTTATGATATTTCTAAATTGCTATGGCTACTAAAAACGTAGATGAATATTATGACGAATTTGGGTTGTTTGGACAAAAGAAACACATCTCACTCTCCACACCGCTCAAGACACACATCAAACCACACTCCCCTCTCCTTTAACATAAGTACACCATATCCACACAAATATATCTAACATACCTATTATATATATACAAAACAGTCCATTATATAAAGAGACATTAAAATGACACGTTGAGGCTAAAAATATGACATGTAGACTAAACCACTTAGATCTAACCATCGGTATCCAAATGAAACTCATTCTAACCATCCTAACTAACATCAATCCATCCTCTAATATGTCTAAAACTAAAACTAAAACATAGTTAAACCTATTAGATATTAAACCAAACACATGAGGTGTCCTAATTTGAGATCTAATAAGTAGGACACAAGACACAATTCTAACTTGCTCTAGAGAGCTCCAAATGGCCTCAAACTTGAATCTAAAGTGGGTACATGCATGAGGGTTGATCCAATGGATTCAAAACTAACTAATATGCATAGAAAATTAATTTAGAGGGTTAGTTTTACCTATTGGTAGTGGAATCCCAATGACGCTCCCAATGACACGGCTCCGACACGAAGATCTTCCAAAAAGGACACTCCTCCTTGCACTTTGTTCCAAATATTTTCTAGCACCCTCCCTTGGTAGTATGAGAAGGTTGGATGGAAGTTTTGGTGGAGGAATGTAAGGATTTGGAGATCAAATCAAAGAGGGAAGCTCTCAATTTGGAGAAGAACACTTGTGAAGGAAAATTGAGGCTTGATGGAATGAAATGAAAGGAAGAGAGGCTAACCTATCTATAGTGGCTGCGATTAAACCCTATTTGGGCCTTGGGGGAAAGCCCAATAAGGCCTCAACTAGTCCTTTTGGTTAATTTTAAGTTTGGTTCAAGTTTGTGATCAAAATGGTTAAATTTAAGCATCTAACTTAACCAATCTAACAAGTAGGATTAGTCCAAACTTACTAACTTAATTAGTGGAATTTGTGGGCCACGACTAACTAATCTTAGGGTCCCATCTAGAGTCTAAGCTACCTGGATCACTAATACAAGTCGAAACAAAACGAAACTCAAACCCGACTAAACAAATCCTGTAAAATCAATATTAAAATATAAAAATTTCCAAAATATTAAAATTTGAAAAATGACCAAAATCACAATACATCAATTTATATATTATTAAAATAATCTAAAATTTACCAATTAATTAAAATCCTAAATAATTCAAAAGTCACAAAATGACCAAAATACTCTTAGCCTAAAAAGTTGTAAATTAGTCATTCTAATCACATGGTTAGGTCCCCATGGTCATGATTAGTCTCTAGGCTCAACAGTTCTAGGGTTCACTAGCTAACACATAAAAAATTATAATTCACCAATTTTAAATAGTATTATATTAATTAAAAATTCCTATAAATCATAAATCCTATTATTAAATAATAAACTTTTATAAAAGTTCAAAATTACCCTTATTTTAGAAGTGGGTGGTTACACTCTTTTAGTTTTATCCATCTCTTTCTCCAAAAGTGGTTCTCTCAACATATATTGGCTTGACTTCCGATAACCTGGACCGAATTGGCAAACGGCTTCAATAAACCGGTCGAAGCTATCAAAGGTAATAGCATGGAAAGGTATGTCGGTCTCATACACCCACTTAGCCAACTATTGATGCACAGCTTTCGTCTTTGCCTTGAATAATGTCTCATTCATATTTTGTTGTCTTAGCCTCTTTGCCGGATTTGCCCCACTATCGGGGTTGATGGATGTAGCCCATTTGTCCATAGCTCCAAGAAAATATGGTATTTTTTTTTATCCCACAATTTCAATTTCTTCTTCTTCTTCTTCTTCTTCTTCTTCTTCTTCATCTTTCTCATCAATTTGTACATTTTTCCTTATCATTTCCTCTTGTTTTTTCTTCTCCTTCTTCTTGACTTTGCTAGCTTCAATAGTCACCTTACATTTATCTTAATCTTCTTTCGTAGATCTCGGACATGAAGCCGCATTCCCCTTAATATGTCATACATGTTGTTTGATCCTATAAATCCCTCCAGAACAAATTTTGCCACATAATTTGTATTTTAATTTGTCTAGATTTGCAGGATCAACCAATGCACCATAATCCCATCCAATATCAGTAGAGGAACGTCGAAGCACTGATGAACTTGAAATATTGACGTTGTCAGAGGTTGCCGTATTAGATCCACTTCCAGACATTTTTCTATTTCACATAACAAAAATATATTATATAAAATATAATAAAAATATTACTGTTATTGTGCATAAAAACAAAATATTACTGTTATTGTTACTGTCCACTCCCAATATAATGAAGAAGAAAAAAGAAAAAAATTAATGAAAAGAATGTTACTGTGCACAAAAACAAAATATTATTGTTACTGTCCATTTTTATTTCACTGTGTCACGTTTCTCCTCCACTGACTCAGACTTCATGTGAACATTAATGAAGAAGAAAGAGAAAAAGCAAAGTCAGAAGAAGAAGAACTGAAGAAAGAAAAAGAAGACTAAAAAAAGAAAAAAAAAGAAAAAAAAGTGAGAAGAAGAAGAAGAGAAGAAGCCCTAACCTGGCTGCTCCTGTTGCTGCGTCTTCTTCTTCTGTGGGCTGCTGCTGTGCCGTTTTCTTCTACTGCTGCTGCTGCGTCGTCTTCTTCTGCTGCTGTATTTTTTCTTCTTCTTCTTAAATTTTGGGGACTGCGGCTGTTACTGCATCATTCTGCTTATTTAGGTATGTAAGGGTTATTGGGTTTCGGGTCGGATCCTTGACTTTAAAAAAATTATAAAATGATTAGGCGACCGCCCCACCGCCTTGAGCGTCCACGCCTAGGAGGCCGCCCCACCGCCTCGAGCCGCCTACGGCCGCTTTTCTGGCCGGACCGCCTGGGATCCGATTTCGAAGGAATCTTGGACGGCACCTGGCCGCCCAGCGCCTTGGCGGCGCCTATGCCCCGTCTAATCCCATCTTTTAGAACATTGTTGAGGAGATATATCTCCAACTGACTTCATCTGATTATGTATGGTACTATCTTGGATGCAGTCTTTCACCTAAAGTCAGCCTCTAGTTATCCTACTTCATGTATTTCCTTTCAATACTATATTTCGGGATATTTGAGTAGTACATTTGTCTCTACCAACTTTATATACTCATTATGGTTATGTATGACTTATTTTTGATTACTTGACTTTATCGTATTCAAACTAGTTTACTTATTCTGTGGATGGGATTTAGCATACCTGTGACTGTGATATTATTTAAATACTTAGTTGGAGATTCCATTAAATTGAAAAAATCTACTAAGTACGTATCTACTGGTCGTTATTACGCAGCTTGGTCTCACGTATTTTGGGATTGGGACGTGACACCTTAGTCCCATATGCTGTTCGAGAAAACAAAATTTTAATGCACAAGTTGTCCATGACCATGCATATCTAAGAAACTTAGTTATAAAAATATAACATGCAAGATACAAAAAACTTGATAGATTTATGCAATATATTCTCATTATTCTACCTTCCTTGGCCATCGTTGTGATTTCCATACTACAGAATGCAACATTTATCCATGGTTTCATTTTTGTTTAACAATATGATCGCAATACACATTTCTATATGGTAAGCAACAACATTATGATTACTCTCTTTATCTAGATTTATCTATTAGTGTATCATTGATCGAAGGACGCAAAAAAGACTAGAAGAGATTTATTTGTTAAGGTATAAAGATAAGGAAATAAGGATCAAAGTCACTCATTGTTGGAGAATTGTCGAGAGAAAGAAAACTCCAACGCTAAGATCAAGGTTCGCCTAGGCGATCACCTGCATTTGCACCAACAAAGGTTCAATATTCTTCTTCTCTTCTTTCTTCTAGAATTCGATATGACTGCATAAATCGATAAATACAAGCAATAAAATCCATCGGAAACATCTACAAAAACTCATTCATAAAATCGACAGCAAAAAAAATTGAAATTGAACAGTATAAAGGCTTAGGGAAGAGACTCTTATATAGAGTTCTTCTCCAAGATACAATTCATTGCATTTGAAACTTAATTCCCAAAAAGCCAATCCAAATAATATGATGGGTTTTAATTCAATCTATACCGATCAACAATACCGATAGGATTCAACACATAACACCCCTAACTAGGAGGGGGTACAATAGTAACACTCATCTGAAAGATTAGTAAAAAGTTGTAAAAGATTGGTTTGGACTAGTAGGATCTATATTATATTTTTTTTATAACTTTTCCTAATTAAAAATTAATTAGTTAAAAATAGCAACGTAACTATTTATATAATATAAATTAAATAGATGAACCTTAACTTGATCTCCAAAGTTGGAAATCAAGTAGAAGCCTCCAAATTCTGATTCTTTCAAACTCTTATAATTGTTTTGGCACTTCAAAACTAGCTAATTTATCGAACAAAATACCAGCTTCATTGAAAGTACTAAAAATAGAGGACATAAAAAAATTTATGGTCAATTTGGATGGAGAATATATAAATTTTTATGGTGCAAAATGGCCATAAATACCCTTCTTTAGAAAATGTTTTGGTCATTATTAGTCAAAAGACCAAAGTGCCCCTACCAAATGTCCATACACTAACATATGGAAGTATTTTAGTAAAGAAATATTCCACAAGATACCATATTATCCTTGGAATATGGCTAATGAGGTGCTTTTGCGAAAAATAAATAAAATAAGGTTTGAGACAAGCAAGGGTTGTGAAATTAAGTATTCGCGATATTGAAGTCATCTTATATTCCTTTGTGGAGAGAGAGAGAGAGAGAGAGAGAGTCACAACTTTAAGTATTAAAATAATTTTTTTGGCTTATTCTTCTTCATTTTCAAATTCCTAAAACTTAATCTATATTTCTTTTTCATACTTTCATAGTAGATATCCGCATTTGGGACTATTTATGAAGTTTCAAACTCCATTAATGGAGTTTCAAAACTTCATCATTGAATCAGTTCCGTTTGGGACGAGGAATATCTGCAAAAAATTTAATAGTCCTAGATATATATCTTAGGACTGTCAATAGTCAGAATTGCCAAAAATTTAATGGTCCTGAGATATAACTCTCTGGCTTCGTTAAAATTTTGACAGTTCTGTGTCGTGCCAACACGATTGTCCCTGTTTTTGAAATTTAGCAATCCTTGTAACGGATTCGAAATCCACTGGTTCGAAATGATTTTATTTTTTCTTCTGATATACTTTGTTACAATCTAAAAATTGAAAGGAAAACACCTAACAATTTGTGCGTTCAGTTTAATTTAGAAAAACCCTAACAATTTGTCTTGGGTCTAACAATTTTACAATTTAATAACGTGTGTTTAGCATTGGCCTTTATTTATTTATTTATTTATGATTTGTTTATTTTTTTCTTCTTGAAAACTTTGACAAAACTTGCCAAAAAAACATGGGCCCGGCTATACACACCCCAAGACTTGCTAAGGACACCCCAATTACTAAGTACACCCCATATATATATAATAAAACTTAAAAATATACTAAGCACACCCCACTCTTTGACAGAAATGCCCTTTCTAAGCACACCCCACTCTCCTCTCTTCTCAAACCAATAATCCTAAGTATACCCCATTCTATACAAAACAAAATATTCACTCTAACACCCCATTCTCTTCTCTCTCCTGAAGACCAAGCGGCCGAACCCTCCCTCCCGTTCGACGATAAGGAGTCCCGTTCGACGACAAGGTGTTCGTTTCGTTACAATGGCGGGCCAATCCGAAGATCGATCCCAAGATGAACCCCAATTCCAACAATATGGTGAGTTTTTCAAATCGAACCTCCCCATTACTTCGGACTGAGTCTTTTGTTTAGGATTACTGAATTAGGGTTTTAAAAACCCGTCATTTTCTTGGACAAACTTCTTCGTTTTCATTTTTTTATTATTTTCGTTGTTCTGCCCGAGCCTGGTTGGTCGAACAGAAAATCGAACGTTCGACAACACGAAGTCGGACATTTGTGCAGACGTTCGACAGACATATGTCGAACAATCACGACTTGTTCGATCTTGCGTGATCGAACAGTAAGTACTTGTTCGACCTGTAATGGTCGAACAGTAAGTACTTGTTCGACCTGTAATTGTCACTACCACATTTCTAGTGTGAGGGTATTTTTGTCATTTTAGGGGTAATTTTAAATTTATTAGAATTAATTAGAATTTATGGGAATTTTTAGGAATTTATTTGGAATTGTTTGACTAGGTTGACTTTTGACTAGTGTTGACTTGTAGACCTACCTAGAAACTAATCCTAGTTAGTGGGCCATGGTTAGGTCAAGAGACTCTAGTCTAACCTAGCCTAGCACTTGGTTTAAGTCTTTTTTTTAGCAAATAGGGATAGAAGTCATAAGTCATGACTTGTGGTTTTAGAACCTTGTCTAAATCTAATCTACATTAGCTTTGTAGTTTGGCCCAAGGCCCAACCATTGGACTAGACCCTATCCCAAGGCCAAGTGGCCGGCCACACCCTTAACCTAGGGAATCCCACCCTATATAATCCCTCTCAAAACTAGGGTTGCCTCTTTTTAGGAAGAGCCCTATTTTCAAGGAGGTGAGTTCTTGTCTTCATTAATCCATTTTAATTCCATAATAGGTCCTAAAATCTCCAAATCAGTTGCAATGATTTCTAACACTGGTATTCTTGCTGTTATGGAGGTTTTGGTTCAGTTTGCTATTGATTGGAAGTGATTTGGACATCAAGCAAAGAGCTAGAAAGAGCCATTTTCCATTGAAAGTTCACATAGAGGTATCTCCTTCATTTCTCCATGAAACTTCATGTAGTCTTCACCAATAGGAAGCCCTAAGGGTCCCCCTAGGGTGTGGATAAGTTTCGTTCCTGGTGTCGGAGCTTTCATGTCCGTTCTGGACACGTATCAGTGACCATGCATTGTGTTCGACGAAATGCCTCAAAGGGCATTTCGATCGATTTATTTCATTATTTTTGAATAGGATTAATAGTTTAGATCTGGTATTTTGATCCCTGTGCTTGAGTTCTTGTGTCGTGTCATTTTTGTGTCGGTTTCATGGCTGGACACGCGCGTGCACACGTCGCGCGCTGCTGCAGGGAGTCCCCTGCTACTCGGGGCCCACAACTCCCTGGACACGACACTTGGACACGAATAAATTGACACATACTATGGGGCAGTGTCTGTCATGACACTCCCCAAGTGGCACGACTTCTCGTGTCGTGTCGAGGGTGCACGACATGCCACACTGGTTTTACACTGAGTCTGTGTACTCATGTGTATGGGCTCTGATACGCGTGTCTAACTTGGACACGCGAACACGAGGACCCAGGACAGGAGGACCTAGACTTAACCCTAGTCTATGGGTACCCAGGTGCACGAGCACGTGGCCTACCACGTGCTGTGTCGTGTGCACGACACTCGTGCACACGTGCACGAGACCTTGTTCACTGTACTGTGTCTAATTGATGTTCTGGTTTTTATTCCAGTTTGGACACATTGTGTCCACTTGGGTGGAAACCAATAGTTTGTGTGACACGTACACATTGTATATAACAGTTACCAACCTCTGTAATTAGGTTTTAAATTATTTTCATTAGTGATTGCCACTTTTCCCCCTTTCCTGAAATGTTGTATCAGCCAATTGGTTCCAGATTTCACATTTGGGTTTTGATTGGTTATTTAACCTGCATTTATTGATAATATCATGTTTTTATAGATCAAACATGTTCTCCTATATGCTGCCTAACTATAGTTCAAGTTTTGGGATGTTTGGTGTAGTGTGGACTTTGAAATCTTAAAAGGGAAATGTGGGGACTTTTGGGTTCAGTTTTCTTAGCATTGGACAAATGATTTCTTTTCCTTGCTGATATAATATTGAAAGATGAATACCTGAGACTGAGAGGGGTCCAGTTTTGTTTCTTAAAAAGGTTTTGAATGATATACTTATGATATAGTTCAAGTTCACATTGTTTAATGTTTAAACTGAGTTGATATGAAGGAAGATAGTGAATTGAATCCTTTTCCCTTTCTTCTTAAAACTGAGTTGAGTTCAGTCTATATAATCTGAGTTTGTTTGATACATGAAACCTGAGTTCACTGTCAAGTGATTCCTGAGTTTTTTTTATAAAAACCTGAGAGTGAATACTTGGATATACCAGAGGGTTACACTCTTTTGCAAAACTGAGATTTGAAGAACAATGTTTGATTTCCCTTTCTTTTCTTTTCCTTACTGTTTTCCTGAGTACTTCCCTTCACTGCTTTTGTTTCCTGCATACTGTCACTTTGTAATTCCTGCCACATTATCATTTTCCTGCCATATTATCATTTTCCTGCACACAGTATTTCCTTTTCCCTGATTTTTCCTGCAACTTAGACACACACACACTGTTCTACATTGTTCACTGTCACTTACACTGTTGCATTCTTCACTGCCTTGTTTTCCTGCAAACATACATGAACACACACACACATTCTTTCCTTTACTTTACTGTTGCACATAATTACCTGTATACACATATATAGGAGATGCATATATGTATCCTATATATTATAATATATGTGTATTATAACTTAGAGATATGTATTGGGATATGTATATATAATATGAGTATGTGAGTGTAATGTATATATAGGTCTATATAATGTATAGTGTAATGGTATCACAATATGTGTATATATAAGTTAAGTTTGAATGTAAATAGCTTGTGTTGGTCTTGTGGTATGTAAATACTTATTATAGGCTAGCATGGTTGGGTATAAGTCTTGATAGACTATTATAGGCTTGTTAGAGTTTAGCAAGATTGCTAAACCTAGTTTAGGCTAACCTAGTCTTGTTAGACCTAGTTTGACCATAGTTGACCTAGTTTGACCAGAGTTGACTTTGGTCTAGATTGACTTAGAATCATATAGAATGCATAGTAGGACTCCATTTTGCTATTCTGGACCTATTGTGACTTGTGCTGTTCTGTTTAGGAGCCAGACACCACTCCTTGGACAGTACGATTCATATGGACACTCAGATACAGGCGAGTACATTCTCTGATCATTTCATATCCTGCTTAGAATTATTTCCTGCAGTAGATTACTTTACTTGTACTGTCACGTTGGACACACGGATTGGTACTATATGGATCTCTACATGCGATGTTATCCCCCTCGGGAGCATCGGGTACATTGTGTCATGTGCGTTTCACTTTCATCATGTACTCCTGTGCTTCTATTTTACATGTGCACTCCTGTGAATCTTGTACTCTCATGTTCACGGAGCCCCCATGTATACTATCATGTGCACCCTATATGGGCCCCCATATGATATCTTGTGCAATAACATAACCTGTTTAGATCCTTGTGTATTGATTGGGGATACGGGGGAGTGCTAGTAGTTGTGTGAACAATTCCAAAGTAGTGTAGATCTTGTGCACCTCGATCCTGTGCAAATCCGTCCTGTTCACATGTGCTATCTCGTACTCTGACTCACTAGCCACTGTTAGTTCTCTATGTATAGTAGATATTTACATTACAGTTCTCTTCCTGTTTACATACAGCATTTCTTCAGTACTCGTATCTTACTTTACTGCATGTTTTTATTTTCTAACATGCTATGATCTGTTGAGATGTACTGTACTCGCTCCTGTCCTGACTGGACCTGTTGAAATATTACAGAGGACGAGGAGGAGGCTTGCCTGGACACCTACTACGGGGCAGCCTTAGATGACACCTGTGAGCTGGACTCCCAGGAGGATCCAGCAGTAGCTGAGGACCTTCCTCCGACTGCCTAGACTAGACTAGACTAGCTAGCTTGTTTTTCATTTGTAGTCTTGAGACATGTTCTAGTTAGACTCTTTATGTGGAGATCAGTTGTATATATTCTTTTATCTGAGACTTGTACTGCTGGGATTATCTTAGACTACTGTTTTATCTATTTCATTTCCTTGAGTTCTATTCATATCGTGCTATATCTTCCTTAGTTGTGATTGAGTTTCTATTGCTATGTCACCCCCATTCGGGGAGTATAAACTGTTTAGATATTTATATTGCTAGATGTTGTGACCTAGGACAGTGTTCTACCGCCGACACTACGGCGTAGGCTGGACGTATTCACGTCTCATGCCCTTACTCTAGGGTGCGGGTCGTGACAGTAATGGTCGAACATTATATATTTGTTCGACCAGTGTTGGTCGAACATTTTATTTTGACTGTATAGATTGTTTATTTCTTGATATTTCATTCAATTTAGCAAGAATGACATATATCAGGAGACGACCACCTACAGCTTCTAATATGAGGCGTCGGTTAGAAAAGTTGGCAGCTGCACGTAGCCGTCGTCAAGAAGGAGCAACAGTTGCTCCGATTCAAATATAAGAGCAATGTGCTGCAGAAGAAGAGGCAGCTACACATACTAGTCCAGCAACTGTTGCAAGTCAAATTAGCGATCAGCAACGTGCTGGAGAAGAAGAAGATGAGGAACATGTTAAGGAAGAAGAGGAACAAGAGGAAGCACCTGATGAGGAAGAAGAGAAAGCACGTGCTGAGGAAGATAAGGAAGCACGTGCTGAGAAAGATGAGGAAGAAGGTGTTGACAGTGATATATTGACGGGCCCTTGTCCTGGTGGACCTCAGGATCCCCGACTTATCCCAAGTTTCAAGACTCATATGGCGTTCTAGATTTGGAATGGAATTGAAAGGCCTTTATTGAGGTGTTGGTGCCACACGACCAAGATGGAGACATGGAAGTTTGGTCAAGGAGGTAATGAATTTAAGGAGTTGATCCATCATTCCAAAATTCCAGACTTGAGATGGATTTCATATAAGACGCCGAACAAAAATCTAATTTGCACGTTTGTTGAGCGTTGGCAACCGGAGACCAACTCATTCTATATGCCATTCGGTGAGATGACAATTACGTTGGATGACGTATTTTGTCTTACCGGACTCCCGGTTAGTAGATTACCTGTGGTTGCACCATAGTCGGCAAGGGGACCAGAGGAACCTAAGAAAATGATCAGTAGATTATTGGGGTGATAGAAAGGGTCCAAAATAAGTCAAATCAGCGACGTATTTAGCGACTCCGTGAAATTTTGTCGCTAATGTTTGGAGTTTTAGCGACGTTAATATAAGACGTCGCTGTTTGTCGCCAACAGCAACTAATAGCGACGTCTAGCGTCTACATTTTGTTAAATGGGGTAGTGCGTCACAAGTTCGTCGGTACTCGTCGCTGATATAGCGACGTTTCGCGATGCATTTTAAGTTGCGTCGCTATTTATTATATATCAGTGACGTTTAGCGACGTCCTATGCGGACGTCGCTAAACGTTTCATATAGCCAGCGAGGGTTTCCTTTTCGATCATTTCACTATTTTTCCCCCCCAAATTTGGGCACGCTCCTCCTCCGCGATACTCCTCCGACGATTTTCCTCCTCCTCCGCGGCGCTCCTCCGGCGATCTCCCTCCTCCGGCCTCCTCCTTCTCCTCCTCCTCCTTCCTCAGGTAGCTCCTCCTTCTCCTCCTTCTCCTCCTCCTCCTTCCTCTGGTAGCTCCTCCCCAGTTTCTCCTCGTCTTCTAGCTCTCTCTCTCTCTCTCTCGCTTCTAGTTCGTGTCCACGAGAGCGTGGACTCGCTGCGGGGGACACAAGACTGACAGTGGACTCGCTACAGGGGACACGAGAGCGTAGACTCGCTTCTAGTTCGTGTGACACCTATTTTGTTGGTTTGGACACGTCGTGTCCTACTGTGTGGATACGAGATTCACAGTGTGACACCTATATACTGAAAAATCTCATTTTTTTGGGCATATCAACTGTCAATTTGATGTTTTGGGTGGATTCGAATTCTAATTTAGGGTTCGAGCCCTATTTATTGATACTGGGAATTTTTTTGGGCATTTTCAGGGTTTTGAAATGATGAATAAATTGACTAATAATTATTATCGAGCCCTATAAAATTTCAGCTATGTCACGAAGGATGGATATACTAATCCTGTGAATGAGTTTTCTCCTAAGTATTCTCGACAGTTGAGTATGATTTAGCTCACTGACATTACTGAAATATGGGATAATTAGACTTTCTGTTCAGTACCCTTTGACCGAATTAAGTTGACCTGAATACCATATTTTAAATCCTAAATCTACGGCACGACATCGTGATCAGGACATAGTCCCTGCAGCCATTCGACTGGCGAGGCAGAAAACTATGTAGCCGTAGATAAAGTTGACTGTCCTCCGACCCTCATCCCTCGGCATTGAAGATACGACAACCTATCACTATATCTTATATATATAGTAGTAGATGACGTCTTAGTATTACATTATGTGCGTTCATCTTGATTCTGTTATATTCTTCAGATACTACATACGATAAGAACATATACTACACCATATGTACAGAACATAGATGATTCACACTAATGTATGCTAGAATGAATTTTAGGGTTGTGTTCTGAGCCATCCGTTCTGCTACTTGGCAAAAAATTGAATTTATTGTACTTTATCTGCTTTCGAAAATATACTCAAATTACATGATGGTTCCTTTAGTTAGCTTGCTTATGTTACAATTATATTAGCTTGCTTACCAGATGGCATCCATGACCCGAGGAGCGGCACGTCGTTTGAGGAAAACAGTGAATGCTGAGGTGGCTCCTCCTACAGTTAAGGAGGAAGTGGCACCGGTTGCAAGTGAGACCGGGAGTTCTATTCATCCAGCACCGGTAGCTAGTGAGACCGAGAGGACTCTTCATGCAATCCTTGTAAGGGACGACAGCTCTCCTCGTGCCAAAAATCTCGATTTTTCGAGGTGGTTGCGTGAACGTTGTCACGCCCCGATTCCGTAGAATCGATAGTCGTCCCCCGGACGTGATGCCGTGCGAACCTAAGTTGCGATCGCACAAGGCATAGTCATAAGGTTATCCGAAACACAACATCAAGTTAGAGTACGCAGAGAAATTGAATGACACATTTGAAATAGAAATAGACTTTTTCATCGATGATAATAAAACTTTACATAGACTCCTTTACAATCATTGTCGCGCGGGCTACAACATGACTCGACTTACAAAATGAACGCCGATGAGATAGTCGTTCCATACATTACATCCCTTTTTACAAGCAAAATATAACATCTTTCCACCTGCTATCGAGGCGAGTCGAGCCGCCATCTTCTTTTGGACTGAGTGCGGGGTCTTCTTCAAAAGGAAACCAGAAACAAGCCTTTACACGCGGACGAGGCTTCAAAATGGTTCACTTCGCCTTGAGCTTTCAAGTGGCATGCCCTTCGTAGTTCGGGGTACCTGCGTGGAGAGCGAGGATCGGTACATTACACTTTGTACTGGTGCGTGGCAAGTTAAGTTCCAAGCTCTCATTTGGTTGATGAGTTTATATGACTTAGAGTATGAATGTTTCTAACCATCCTAATGAATTTCAAGCGAGAAATGACAAGCATAATGTAATTCCAAGTGCAACATTACGTGTGATTGGTCACTGGCATCACAAGCCATCCTGGACGTATAGCTTTGTTAATCGGGATCCTTTCAACACAAGTAGCTAGCTCCGTTGCAAGTCCCCGCTTAACCTATGCTGAAACCTTATGCACGACTATACCCTGTTTCCTCCTAGGCCGAAACGGTCCCGTGGCCTCGGGTTGCCGCTCGAGGAAACTATCGTCTTGTCGACAAGTTGTCCATAACCGTGTGAAGACATTTTCCTTTTTAGTTATTAAGACATAGCCTACATTCTCTTTGAAAACTCCATCCTTTTTCCCGTGCTCGTGCCCTTGCATTTATTCTTTCATTCGCAACAACACTATCGATTTTGCCTAAGAAGAGGGTCGGGAAGAGAAGGGTCAGCCACTCACCTTGAGTTTACTTCGGTGAGAGAACTTGTTGGTCGCGCTAGACGTCGCCTACGCGATTACCTGAAATCGCATAAGCAACCGATTAGAACACTGCATTATTCAAGGAGTTCGATAGGAAATGCGAGTTCGAAATGCAAGCCATGAAAACCATCGAAAATATTCACGAAAACGCATTCAGAAAACAAAGCCAAAACCAACGCAAGCGGCGTGAAAAGCAGAGCAACGGGAGGTCTCTCCCGACTCAGCCGCAGAGCCAATCCTCGAGGCACAACCCGCTGAATATGGGACTTGGTTCCCAAGAAGACATTCCATAACGAGGAATGGATCTTAATTCAACCGTTCCCCTTCGATCGACTCGGCCGATCCCGACCTATCGATCCCGACCGAATCGATAGCGACAGTGTTCCTTTCTCGTGCACCCCGTGGACAAGTACGGGGTACGGTGTAGGGACGGGGCACTACACCATAACCAACTAAGAAAAAGTTTCGTCCTCGAAACTTAAAATAGAACCTACCTCTACGAGAACAATGAAGGGAACTTCTCCTTCATTTCTGACTCAAGCTCCCACGTCGACTCCTCGACGGAATGGTTTCTCCAGAGGATGCGGACTAGTGGAATAGCACGGTTGCGGAGAAGTTTATCCTTGCACTCCAAGATTTGTACCGGCTCTTCGACATATGATAAGTCCGCCTTCAGGTCCAGCTTACCCAAATCTACCACATGCCCCGGATCGTGCACGTATTTCCGCAATTGCGAGACGTGGAAGACGTCATATACCTCTAACAATGCAGGCGGCAAGGCGATTTGGTAAGCTACCGGGGCGACTCGCTTCAATATTTCGAACGGGCCAACAAATCTTGGGCTCAACTTTCCTTTCGCACCGAACCGGGATGCTCCACGCATAGGCATCACCTTCAGGAATACATGGTCGCCTTCCGAGAACTCGAGGGAGCGTCGGTGCGTGTCGGCATAGCTTTTCTGCCGGCTTTGTGCTATCTTCAATCTTTCTCGTATCAACTTGACCTTGTGCACAGTCTGCTCCACCAGCTCCGGACCAAGTATCTGCCGTTCCCCGACTTCATCCTAGCAAATGGGCGATCTACACTTTCGGCCGTATAAAGCTTCATACGGTGCCATTTGGATGCTGGACTGATAGCTGTTGTTGTATACAAACTCGGCCAGCGGTAGATGGACGTCCCAACTTGACTTCAAGTCGATCGCACAGAGTCGTAACATGTCTTCGAGAATTTGGTTCACCGCTCTGTTTGGCCGTCAGTCTGAGGATGATAAGCTGAGCTGAACTTCAACTTGGTCTCCAGTGCTGAATGTAGACTACTCCAGAAGCGCGCTACGAACCGTCCATCCCGATCCGAGACGATAGTAACTGGGACCCCGTGCAGCCGAACTATTTCATCAAGGTATATCTGAGCAAGGCGGTCGACGTTCCAAGTAACTTTGATGGCGATAAAGTGCGCTGACTTGGTTAGTCGATCGACGATGACCCAGTCGGCGTCGTTTCCCCACGGCGTCCTCGACAAGCCAACAACGAAGTCCATAGTGATGTGATCCCATTTCCACTTTGGAATGGCGAGGTTCTGCATCTCCCCACCCGGTCGCTGGTGCTCGGCTTTGACTTGCTGACTGGCCATACATTTTGACACAAAGAGCGCTACGTCCCTCTTCATGCCGTGCCACCAAAAGACAACGCGGGGGTCCTTATACATCTTGGTGCTGCCAGGATGCAAGGAATATTTTACATAGTGCGCCTCCATCATTATCTCCTTTCTAACTTCTACGTCGTCCCGTACACATAGCCGTCCCTTCACGTGCAACACTCCCGACTCGTCCTCTGCAAAGTCGGACGCTTTCCCTGTCGATATCAGCTTCCGCATCTTCTCCAGGTAGGGGTCGTCCTTCTGTGCAGACTTGATCCTCTCCAGTAGGCTCGGTTCTACCCGTAGTTGTGCCAGCTTCACGTCTCTGAAATGAACTCGGAGCTCGATGCCCATTCCTTCCAAGTCGTGCAGCAGTTGATTGTTGATGCATAATGAAGCTAAGTACTTTCGGCTCAGCGCATCCGCTACCATATTTCCCTTGTCCGGCGTGTAGTCGATTGATAAGTCATAGTCTTTGATTAGTTCGAGCCATCGCCTCTGCCGCAAATTCAGTTCTTTCTAGGTGAAGAGATACTTGAGGCTTTTGTGGTCCGTATAAATCCTGTACGCCATGCCATAGAGATAGTGACGCCACAGCTTCAACGCGAACACAATTGCCGCTAGTTCTAGGTCGTGCGTGGAGTAGTTCTTCTCGTGCGGCTTCAACTGTCGGGAAGCAAAAGATATCACCTTATCCCGCTGTATGAGCACACACCCCAAGCCCTGGCCAGAAGCATCGCTGAAGATTTGAAATCCCTCCGTCCTTTCAGGAAGAGCAAGTATTGGGGCCGAAACGAGCCGTTGTTTGAGCTCCTGGAAGGAAGCTTCACAGTCGTCTGACCACTTGAATGTGACTCCTTTCTGGGTGAGGCGAGTCAACGGTGATGCAATCTTCGCGAAGTCCTTCAAGAAGCGTCGGTAGTATCCCGCCAAGCCTAGGAAGCTTCGAATTTTGCTAACTGATGCGGGCCGTTTCCAATCAGCAACTGCCTCGACTTTCTTCGAATCGACTGCGATGCCCGCGGCGGAGATGATGTACCCAAGGAATGAGATGCTGTCCAGCCAGAACTCGCACTTGCTCATCTTCGCATACAACTGATTCTCTCGAAGGGTTTGAAGTACCGTCCGCAGATGCTCTGCATGTTGCGCTCGATCCTTCGAGTAGACGAGGATGTCGTCGATGAAGACTACTACGAACTTGTCAACGAACGGACGGAACACCCGATTCATTAGATCCATTAAGACGGCAGGGGCGTTTGTCAGACCGAACGGCATTACCAAGAACTCGTAGTGGCCATAACGAGTGCGGAAGGCAGACTTCGGTACGTCATCTGGCTTGACTTTGAGTTGGTCATAACCCGATCGCAGATCAATCTTCGAAAACACGGTTGCACCTTGGAGCTGGTCGAACAAGTCGTCGATGCGGGGCAGGGGGTATTTGTTTTGGACGATGGCTTTATTCAATTCCTGATAGTCGATGCAGAGTCGTATCGATCCATCCTTCTTCTTTACGAACAGCACGGGCGCACCCCACGGTGAGACACTCGGACGGATAAACCCTCTGTCGAACAATTCCTGAAGTTGTGCCTTCAATTATTTCAATTCTGCAGGAGCCATTCTGTACGGGGCCTTCAAGATCGGACGGGTGTCGAGGAATGTGTTGATGGTGAACTCTATTTCTCGATCGGGCGGCATGTCGGGTAGCTCGTCCGGAAACACGTCTGGGAATTCTGCCACAATGTCGGTCTCTCCCGCGTTTGCACCATCCTGTCGCATGTCTCGAACGGAAGCTAGATAGCCTTCGTACCCAGAATGCAGCATCCGTCGAGCAGATATTACGGAGATCACCATGCAGGTCGGCGATGCCTCACCACACGAGTAGCAGAATTCAGGCACTCCAGGTATGCGGAATGTGACTTTCTTTTCAGCACAGTCTATGGTTACGTTGCACGGACCGAGTCAATCCATACCCAGTATGATGTCGAAGTCCTTCATGTCTAGAACTATCGCATCAAGACCGATCTTTTGACCCCCTATACATATGGTTCCTCCCCCGCAGGCTAAGTTTGTGAGTAGTGGAACGCCCGAAGGCATACTTATGCTAAGATCAAGGTCTAACGATATTACAGGGAACTTGTGCTCGGCGGCGAAGTCCGCCGATATGAAAGTATGCGAGGCGCCTGAATCAAATAATACACGAGCAGGTACATTATTGAAATTCAATATACCTGTCACAACAGTGTCGCAAGCGTACGCCTTGTCTCGAGTCAGAGTAAAGACACGCCCCTGTGCATTAGGGCGTCGGGCTTGGTTGTCGGGTTGAGTGGGCTGAGGGGGTCGGGGCACCTGTCCTCGATTCCCTTGACGGTGTTGTAACGGGGCGCTACGATTCCCTCTCCGGGGGCAATCTTGTTTATAGTGACCCTTTTGTCAACAAAAGAAGCATCCCCCCTCGGCGATAAGGCACTGGCTCGCCTCATGCCCAATGGAACTGCACTTGGCACATCGCGGTGTTGAGTTATGTCCCTGGTGACCGCCATGGTTCGGACGCTTTGATGCGTGGTTGTTGCCTCCCGTATAGCTAGGACGTTTATGATTTGAGTGGCGCACAACGTCGTCAGCACCGAAAGGATGTAGTTTCTCAAGGCGGAGGGCGTGATTCAGAGCCTCGCCTACGGTCTTGTACTCTGGGACCCCGACATGTGCACCAATAGAGTATCGCAGACCCACTTCGAACCGTCGCACACGACACTCTTCAGTAGGCAGAAACTGGCCATCAAACTTAGATAACTTGTTGAATTCTGCGGCGTACTGCTCCACCGTCCTTCTTCCTTGCTTCAACTGCATGAATTCATTCTCCTTCGCTTGACGAACGGCTGACAGAAGGTACTGGACTTCGAAAGCTTTGCGGAACGTGGCCCAAGAGATCGGCGCGGTAGTGTTGTCCGGTCGGATCGCTCGCTTGCGCACGGCCCACCAGTCGTGCGCGTTCAACCGTAGTTGAAGTTGTGCGCAGGCGACTTGCTTGGATTCATCAATGCCGAGCGGCTCGAAGTGGTCTTCCAGCTCTTCCAACCAGTCGATTGCCATGGAGGGACCCTCGGTGCCGCTGAAGGAAGTGCGGCACGCCTTCTTGAATTCTGACACTTCAAAGTTGTACTTTTTCAGTGCCGCTGGTTGATGCTCGGGATCCTCCATGTCGACATCAATGGGTTGGATCGCCGGCACGGTGACGGTAGGCGTAGTCGTAGAATTCCCGTTGGCCGCCATTGTCTGGACGATCTGCTGCAGGGTATCTAGCTGCTTTTGCTAAAGTTTGGCATGTGCATCAAAGCGAGCTTCGAACTGGGCCTGTCGTTCCTTTACTTGTTGATGTCGGTTCTCGGATTGGTTTCGATGCGCCTCCATAATGCGCAGCATCCTTTCGATGGTATCGTTAGAAGGTCCGGCCTGCGGACGATGCGAACTACTAGAGCCGCTTGAAGCGCTCTGTTCTTGCTCGACCGTGGGTTCCGTCACTTCTGCGATACGAAGGCAAACGCATCAGTCACAAAATATTACGGACTCATTGTATGGAACAACTTATCTCATCGATGCGGGGTCAAAGGTTTGAGACTCTAGACGCGAGGCCAAAGGATGTAAAGCCGTGCTCTGATACCATTATGTCACGCCCCGATTCCGTAGAATCGATAGTCGTCCCCCGGGCGTGATGCCGTACGAACCTAAGTTGCGATCGCACAAGGCATAGTCATAAGGTTATCCGAAACACAACATCAAGTTAGAGTACGCAGAGAAATTGAATGACACATTTGAAATAGAAATAGACTTTTTCATTGATGATAATAAAACTTTAGATAGACTCCTTTACAATCATTGCCGCACGGGCTACAACATGACTCGACTTACAAAATGAACGCCGATGAGATAGTCGTTCCATACATTACATCCCTTTTTACAAGCAAAATATAACATCTTTCCACCTGCTATCGAGGCGAGTCGAGCCGCCATCTTCTTTTGGACTGAGTGCGGGGTCTTCTTCAAAAGGAAACCAGAAACAAGCCTTTACACGCGGACGAGGCTTCAAAAGGGTTCACTTCGCCTTGAGCTTTCAAGTGGCACGCCCTTCGTAGTTCGGGGTACCTGCGTGGAGAGCGAGGATCAGTACATTACACTTTGTACTGGTGCGTGGCAAGTTAAGTTCCAAGCTCTCATTTGGTTGATGAGTTTATATGACTTAGAGTATGAATGTTTCTAACCATCCTAATAAATTTCAAGCGAGAAATGACAAGCATAATGTAATTTACATCAGAACTTACCCCCGGCGGACCGTGCCGCGCCTTATGAAACTTATCATGTTCTTCCCTGTCAATTGTTATCATTTCCATACCAAGTGCAACATTACGTGTGATTGGTCACTGGCATCACAAGCCATCCTGGACGTATAGCTTTGTTAATCGGGATCCTTTCAACGCAAGTAGCTAGCTCCGTTGCAAGTCCCGGCTTAACCTGTGCTGAAACCTTATGCACGACTATACCCTGTTTCCTCCTAGGCCAAAACGGTCCCAGGTGTAGTGCCCCGTCCCTACACCGTGCCCCGTACTTGTCCACGGGGTGCGCGAGAAAGGAACACTGTCGCTATCGATTCGGTCGGGATCGATAGGTCGGGATCGGCCGAGTCGATCGAAGGGGAACGGCTGAATTAAGATCCATTCCTCGTTATGGAATGTCTTCTTCGGAACCAAGTCCCATATTCAGCGGGTTCCGCCTCGAGGATTGTCTCTGCGGCTGAGTCGGGAGAGACCTCCCGTTGCTCTGCTTTTTACGCCGCTTGCGTTGGTTTTGGCTTTGTTTTCTGAATGCGTTTTTGTGAATGTTTTCGATGGTTTTCATGGCTTGCATTTCGAACTCGCATTTCCTATCGAACTCCTTGAATAATGCAGTGTTCTAATCGGTTGCTTGTGCGATTTCAGGTAATCGCGTAGGCGACGTCTAGCGCGACCAACAAGTTCTCTTGCCGAAGTAAACTCAAGGTGAGTGGCTGACCCTTCACTTCCCGGCCCTCTTCTTAGGCAAAATCGATAGTGTTGTTGCGAATGAAAGAATAAATGCAATGGCACGAGCACGGGAAAAAGGATGGAGTTTTCAAAGAGAATGTAGGCTATGTCTTAATAACTAAAAAGGAAAATGTCTTCACACGGTTATGGACAACTTGTCGACAAGGCGATAGTTTCCTCGAGCGGCAACCCGAGGCCACGGGACCGTTTCGGCCTAGGAGGAAACAAGGTATAGTCGTGCATAAGGTTTCAGCACAGGTTAAGCAGGGACTTGAAACGGAGCTAGCTACTTGCGTTGAAAGGATCCCGATTAACAAAGCTATACGTCCAGGATGGCTTGTGATGCCAGTGACCAATCACACGTAATGTTGCACTTGGTATGGAAATAATAACAATTGACAGGGAAGAACATGGTAAGTTTCAAAAGGTGCGGCGCGGTCCGTCGGGGGTAAGTTCTGATGTAAATTACATTATGCTTGTCATTTCTCGCTTGAAATTCATTAGGATGGTTAGAAACATTCATACTCTAAGTCATATAAACTCATCAACCAAATGAGAGCTTGAAACTTAACTTGCCACGCACCAGTACAAAGTGTAATGTACTGATCCTCGCTCTCCACGCAGGTACCCCGAACTACGAAGGACGTGCCACTTGAAAGCTCAAGGCGAAGTGAACCCTTTTGAAGCCTCGTCCGCGTGTAAAGGCTTGTTTCTGGTTTCCTTTTGAAGAAGACCCCGCACTCAGTCCAAAAGAAGATGGTGGCTCGACTCGCCTCGATAGCAGGTGGAAAGATGTTATATTTTGCTTGTAAAAAGGGATGTAATGTATGGAACGACTATCTCATCGGCGTTCATTTTGTAAGTCGAGTCATGTTGTAGCCCGTGCGGTAATGATTGTAAAGGAGTCTATGTAAAGTTTTATTATCATCAATGAAAAAGTCTATTTCTATTTCAAATGTGTCATTCAATTTCTCTGCGTACTCTAACTTGATGTTGTGTTTCGGATAACCTTATGACTATGCCTTGTGCGATCGCAACTTAGGTTCGCACGGCATCACGCCCGGGGGACGACTATCGATTCTACGGAATCGGGGCGTGACAAACGTATCACTGAGCGTTTGCGTGAGCAACGTGGTTCTCATTAGCTATTAGTACTTATTTGTATTGGACTATTTGTATTGGGTTATTTTTGTATTAGACTATTTGTATTGGACTACATATATGAATTAGTACTATGTCAATCTCTGGATTATATTGGACTACGACATGGTGATCAGGACATAGTCCCTGCAGCCATTCGACTGGCGAGGCAGAAACTATATATCCGTAGATAAAGTCGACTGTCCTCCGACCCTCATCCTTCGGCAATGATGATACGACAACCCAACCGGAGAGGATAATCTGAGAGATCCATCTGAGAGGGACGTATACTCTCAGAGATCACCTTTACAAGAATTATATCAGTAGTGGGATCGAGTGTTGGAGGAGATATTATCAAAATATACGTCCTACTCAGATGGGTCTCTCACCGTTACTAATTTTTCTTGACAGCATGGTGGATGTGCTCCGTCCACAGATTCTTGCTCCAAGCCAAAACTTTGTCCCGGAGCTCAAGTGAACATTTTTGGTATAGAGCTCGAGTGAGAGGTTCCTGACAGCATGGTGGCCTCCTTTGTTAAAGTATCCGTGCTCATCCCTTATTGGTTGTGGGACGAGCACGGATACTTTAACAAAGGAGACCACCATGCTGTCAGGAACCTCTCACTCGAGCTCTACCCCAAGGATGTCCACTTGAGCTCCGGGACAAAGTTTTGGCTCGGAGCAAGAATCTGTGGACGGAGCACATCCACCATGCTGTCAGAAAAAAATAGTAACGGTAAGAGACCCATCTGAGTAGGACGTATACTTTGATAATATCTCCTCCAACACTCGATCCCACTACTGATATAATTCTTGTAAAGGTGATCTCTCAGAATATACGTCCCTCTCAGATGGATCTCTCAGAGTATCCTCTCCGGTTGGGTTGTATTCTGAGCCATCCGTTCTCACAGAGGGTCCTATTTTGGATTCTATATTTTGTATTTTGGTTTCTGTATTTTGTATTTTGGTTTCTGTATTTTGTATTTTGGTTTCTGTATTTTGTATTTTGGTTTCTGTATTTTGTATTTTGTATTTTGTATTTTGGATTCTATATTTTGTATTTTGGTTTCTGTATTTTGGCTCCAGCTCCATTTGCATTAGTCTACGGTACGACATGGTGATCAGGACATAGTCCCTGCAGCCATTCGACTGGCGAGGCAGAAACTATGTAGCCGTAGATAAAGTTGACTGTCCCCGACCCTCATCCCTCGGCAATGATGATACGACAACCTATCAGAATCCTCGACTCTCTTTCGCTTCTTGGATATTGACCCAGCTTCCAATCTCTTATTTCCCTCTGGATCCACTCTACTCCCAATCTCTTCCTCTTTTATACACGGATCTACAGAATCAATACCATCCAAGGAAGGCAAAACTGAATCAGCATTGTCTTCCGGATCGTCCTCATCAAGGCATAACGGGCTGCTCAGCGTGTCCAGCTTCTTCAACTTCTCGCTGGCTGCAGAGTCGAAATGGGAATGGGTCCTCTTTGTCGGCCCGGAGCTCTGACTCGCACTCGTCGTCGCGCTACTGGTTTCCTCTCCTCCTCTGACGCGGGTCATAAGAAAAGAAATTTCGTACCTCTTCTTCACGTAAATATCATTATCGTCTTATACTCGAGCCTCCTCGTCTGTGATGCTATCCGACTTCTCGGTGCCTACATTGTCACTCGAATCTCCCGTTCGACTCGTATCGTCCTCTTTTTCGCCTGTCTTTTCGCTTCCTGTCTTACAATCATCTGCTATCACCGTCGACTCATTCGACTCCTTCTCCGATGACTCCGAGAAGTTGGATAGCGTCACAGACGATGAGGCTAGGCTCGAGTACAAGGCGGCAATGATGTTTATATGAAGAAGAGGTACGAAATTTCTTCTCTTATGACCCGCGTCAGAGGAGGAGAGGAAACCGGTAGCGCGGCGACGAGTGCGAGTCAGAGCTCCGGGCCGGCAAAGAGGACCCGTTCCCATTTCGACTCTGCAGCCAGCGAGAAGTTGAAGAAGCTGGGCACGCTGAGCAGCCCGTTATGCCTTGATGAGGACGATCCGGAAGACAATGTTGATTCAGTTTTGCCTTCTCCTCTCCTCCACCATGGCTATGGACCCATCTGCTCCTCCCTACTTCCATTCTTCTTATTTGACTCTCTCAGGCACATATGATATCCAGCTCAAGTGTAGAGTCGGGGGAGAAGAAGTGGACATGAAGAAGAGGGGGAAGCAGCACAGCCGACGGCATGACCCGGAGGAAGTACAGAGGTTTTCTTCAACATACGTAGGAGAACTATAAGGATATATCTTTTCACAATATGTCATCTTATCAAAGACCCTTAATGTGACAACCATGTTACCGCGGTGTCGGAAGACTAATATGTCATAATTTTCTAAGCCGTGTGTTTTGACATAATCCTCCTAACTCTTTCCTCCTATGTCGTAATCTTGCATTATTACATAGAACTGAAATCCGGTTGGAGGATTATGTCAAAATACACGGCTTATAAAATTATGACATGTTAGTCTTCCGACACCGCGGTAACATGGTTGTCACATTAAGGGTATTTGACAAGGTGATATGTTGTGAAAAGATATATCCTTATAGTTCTCCTACGTATGTTGAAGAAAACCTCTATACTTCCTCCGGGTCATGCCGCCGGCTGTGCTACTTCCCCCTCCTCTTCCTGTCCACTTCTTCTCCCCCGACTCTACACTTGAGCTGGATATCATATGTGGCTGAGAGAGTCAAATAAGAAGAAGGGAAGTAGGGAGGAGCAGATGGGTTCAGAGCTATGGTGGAGGAGAGGAGAAGGAAGATGCTTGATCAGAACTTGAGGTGGAAAAGTTGTGACGTTGATAGCGCGAGAGAGGGAGAGGGTGGAAAAGTTCTTCTCCCCCGACTCTACACTTCAGGTGGATATCATATTTTGGTTTCTGTATTTTGGCTCCAGCTCTATTTGCATTAATCTACGATACGACATCGTGATCAGGACATGGTCCCTGCAGCCATTCGACTGGCGAGACAGAAACTATGTAGCCGTAGATAAAGTTGACTGTCCTCCGACCCTCATCTCTCGGCAATGATGATACGACAACCTATCACTATATCTTATATATATAGTAGTAGATGACATCTTAGTATTACATTATGTGAGTTCATCTTGATTCTGTTACATTCTTCAGATACTACATACGATAAGAACATATACTACACCATATGTACAGAATATAGATGATTCACACTAATGTATGCTAGAATAAATTTTAGGTTATGTTCTGAGCCATTCGTTCCCATACTTGGCAGTTAAGTTGTGGACCATTATGTTTGACATTGTTGTTACAAATTTTCATATATCTGTGTTGATTGATGAGATTGTATTTCAAACGTGTTCGTGATTGTGTGTATCTGTGTTGTTTGATACTGTGTTCGTGATACACACCGCTGTTGCTGTAACAAATGGTGTGGGGGATGCTGCAAATGCTGCAGGGAATGCTGCAAATGCTGTATTTTTTTATTTTTATTTTAATATTAGCGACGTTCAGCGACGATTACCGACGGTCAACGACGAAATAAACGTCGCTAACAACGTCGCTAACTGTGAGGAATATCGTCGCTGATCGTCGGTAAACGTCGGTAATGTAGCGACGTAGAAAAGTCACAAAACGTCGCCATATGGCTCTCAAGCCAGGTCAGCATCGATGCGAGACAGAGTCGCTCAACGTCGCTAGATTACGTCGGTAAATTATGACATTTTATGTCGCTGGCAGTCGCTATATTAGCGACGTGGACACGTCGCAATAGCGACGTATGGCGACGTTTTCTTGTTTAGCGTCTAGGTTAATCTCGACTACTTGAAAATGTCGCTAAATACGTCGCTAATAGAAATTAGCGACGTATTTTCCCTTTTTAGCGACGTCTTTACGCGTCGCTGAATTGACAGATTTTAGTAGTGGGGAGGCAGTCGATGCTCTCTAGGGCCAGAGAGGTAGCTCGGTCCGACTTGAGTGGCTCTGTTCATGATTTAGTGGAGATGTCACTAGTAGGGATGAGAGGAAAAGAAGACGTACAGCTCGTGCATATTTATGGTTCGTGCTTGGATGCATAATATTTGCAGACAAGAGTGGCACACGTGTGGACACGAAAATTCTCAGTCTTCTAGAGACGGTCAACCGCGTCAATGAGTATGCTTGGGGAGCAGGTGCTCTAGCATACTTGTAGCGAAAGCTTGGTTTAGCATCTCGGAGTGGGGTGCGACAAATATGTGGATATCTGACGTTACTGGAGGTAGCTATCTCTCCTTCTTATATGCATGTTTTTATGTTATTATATGCTCGATATTTGTTTTGTTTTTATGCTATCTCTCCTTCTTATATGCATGTTTTTATGTTATTATCTCCTTCTTTTATGTGGATATGTTTTGTTTATATGTCCAATATTTGTTTTTTTAGGCCTGGATATACGAGTATTTTCCCTTCACAAGGCCAACCCATAATATCAATTATAAGTTGGGCGATCCACTTGCTTTGAGGTGGGCCAAGAGATCCCATTATGTAGGAACTGTCGACCGGGTATTGGCCTTGAGGGAGGTTCTGGACAATCTCCAAGTACATAGTGTGAGTGTTATTACATTCTTTTACGCCATTTATTTATGTGTTCTATGTATTAGTAATAATATTTTTTTATTATGTAGGTCAATTGGACACCCTACAATGGGATGAGGGACTCTTATCCTCGGGACAATGTTACTTTCTACCACGGATGCATACGTGCATTTGATTGTGTAGAGCTGTATCACCCCGACCGCGTGCTTCGACAATTTGGCTTACTCCAGAAGATACCTGATTTTCCTTTGATTCCAAGTATTGTCCGTCGGGGAAATACGGGCCAGAAGTACAACCTGACGTAGGATATTTTGGGAGGCTACTTCCGATTCTGGAGCCGCCATGTACTATCGACCGAAGCCCGCGGGAGAGCTGCAAACCCCGTATGGGAGTGTTCAGACGATTATATGCATTGTTATAGGACGTTTTCACATCCTATCATCCAGGATCCGGAGAACATCTCTACCGTCGTCGGCACTACATCTTCCCAGGCAGGCCCACAACCATGGGAAATGATCGAAAATGCTTTGGGGTATTTAGAGCCGGTCTACCAACAATAGGTAGAGAATAAAGAGGGTCTAGACACATCGATACTAGTCCCAGCTTTAGTCGGCGCCTATCGTGCTTTGAAGATCGTGCCTGAAGAACCACCAGAATCTTCAAAGGGGGCGTCTACTAGTAGGAGTCGAAGGCGTCGAAGATCATAGATTCATGTTATAAACTATGTTGTGAACTCTGTTGTGAACTCTGTGCTTTGTTATGAACTCTGTGCTTTGTTAATGAACTGTGTGCTTTGTTATGAACTCTGTGCTCATGTTACTGAAACCTGTAATGTCCATTCTGTGCTCATTTTGAACTCTGTAAATGTACTCGGTTTATGTGAATTTTGCTCAAAATCGTAAATATGAAGTTGTACTCTGATCTGCAAATGTACTCAGTTTATGTGTCCATTATATGCTCATGTTGAACTCTGTAAATGTACTCAGTTTATGTGTCCATTCTGTGCTCATTTTTTTGGCTCAAAATTGTACTGTTCGACCAGTATAGCTCGAACATATTTCTTCTGTTCGACAGTTACAGGTCGAATAGTTGTAGAGAACGTCTGACCTTTACTGGTCGAACAGAAGAGCGTTGTTCGACCTGTAATGGTAGAACAGTAGGGAGTTGTTCGACCAGTAATTGTCGAACATAAAGGGTCTGTTCGACCTGTCATTGTCGAACAGTAGGGAGTTGTTCGACCTGTTATTGTCGAACAGAAGGTTTTTGTTCGACCTGTAATGGTCGAGCAGTGTAATTTTCAAGAGAGAATGCAGAGCTGAGTTCATATTTACAATTTCCGATAAAAATACAATGAACATCTCATAATACCAGAACATTGATCTTCTCATAGTACAATTTCACAACATATTTAAATGACAAAACAATTTTTTTGGGGGGGAACAGTACATTGAACATCTCATAATGTTGTACATTGAATATCTCATAATGTTGTACATTGATCTTCTCATAGTAAAATTTCACAACACACAATTAAATGAGAACACACTTTTGGAGGAAACAGTACAATGAACATCTCATAATACCAGTACATTGATCTTCTCATAGTACAATATCGCAACACACGTTTAAATGACAATAGGACTAATCGTCCAAACTAATCGGATCACCATCAACATGTGAGCTTTAGGAGGGAACAGTTTCACGATACTTTTCAATCCGTTGTTTATAAACTTCGCCCCAACCAGCAGCACATGGAAGACGCAGAGTAGACTATCTGTTGATAATGGGTGGTAGTGGTGCGTCTGAGTCCAAATTTACATGCATACAAATAAATAAAAACACATTAATCGTGCATGTGAACGATGAAATGATACAACCTCAAGCTTACATTAGAAAATAAACTTTACCACGATGAAATGATTGGTATCAACAAATGCCATGCATACAATCCGAGGGTTGGCTGGAACTTCTGTCCTCATGGGTAGAAACATAACGTTGACATCACCGTGCATGTGAACGATGGCCATGTTGTAGGCCGACGCTGCCAAGTAGTACATATCGGGAAATGACCACCAGTACTTGCGGTCAAAAATCGATGCTACGAAGCAATTCAAATATTCAAGTACCTGTTTTGGAGACCCCTTAATCAAGTTACATCTACCGTATATATCTCCCAAGAGTGTGATCTCTTGGATGAGGTCACTACGTACTTTTGGCCAAGATTCCTCCCCCAACCCTAGTGCATGGGCTATGCATCGAAAACCACAATGTCCATCCCCTATTACATTTTCCGTACTCAACACATACGGATGATGTTGAGGTGGTACTTGTCCTATATATGCAATATCGGTGGCATTGCGTGATGACTTCCGTCGAATATGTTGCTTTCCCCTTCGGATAGAAGTGAACATTGGTTTTGCCGAAGAAGGTCCATCGAGCATTATAGTTTCCTCCAAAGATGAACAACTATCATGAGCAGACTCAACAATTTCAAAATTGCTTGGTTCACGCTTGTTCGAATATGAAGTGCGAATTTTCGTTTTACTTGGTCTACTACGAGGTCGTCTGTAGCCCACTGGTTCAAGCAGTGAAGATGTCGAAGGAACCGATATCTCCCAAAGTCTTTTCAACATCAACAACCTTTGAGAATCGGTAGCCGCATCGAACATATGATTAATAGTTCCCATGGTCTCCACCCAACGACTTCGGACATCTGCATCAGCTACACTGTCCGTTTTGGAGGGTTCATAATCCAACTTTGTCCAAAATCTGTCAACCATATCTAACTGGATAACTTGACCATCCCGTTTCAGCACTGCAAGTTCATGTGCATAAGGCAACCCGCAAGTTCTCCTCAACACACAACCACAAAGGAGGGGATCTACACCGGTATTATCTATACCCTTCATCTCTTCGAATATCCTACCAAGTGCATGATGAGACACCAATCCTCAGATATTCTTAAATAGAGGAGAACTGTAACGATGTGGTGCCACATTAAGGATCATCTCAAATGAGCCTTAGTTTGGTTGTGTTGAGCGATCAACAAATTATGTATCCTGCTCCATGAGATCTTAAAATTGGATTGACTAGTGCCCAACTGTTTTTTCAATTTTGCATGTGCACTCTCCACCTTATGAGTATGAAATTCATACAATCAAAATCGTACATTATAACGTAATTAACATATATATGCAAACTATGGTTTCAAGACACGTACCTGCTACTTGTCGTGTTCTCAAAATGCATCACATTGTTAGTCCAACAAGAAACAAATCTTTCTTTAAACGGCTCAATCCAATTCTTAATGGCATAGTTAACTGCTTTTGGATAATCATGGAAATCTTGCTCCAATCATCTAAGTAACTCATTAAATCTTGGTTGATCTTCGGCAAGAACCAACAAATTCTATGAGTTGTTAAAAAAATCCCACTTCTCCTTGGTACGAAACAACTTCTTGCAGTTGGCCAATATATTCTTGCTAATATGCCACTGACATAGCAAGTGTGTGGAGCTAGGGAACGTAACACTTATAGCATTCATAAGTGCTACCTAACGATCAGTCACAATCACCTTCGGTATGCATGATTGATCCACTAATTCTTTAAGCGTACTAAGCTCCCATATATAATTATCCTCCCGCTCAGCCTCCATATAAACACATGCCACAGAAAATGTAATATTTGTGGATGTGACCCCTACTACTTCCAAAAGTGGCATCCTGTACCTGTTTGTCTTGTAGGTACAATCCATCAATAAAATATTAGGAAAAGCACGCAACAAATTCACGCTAGTCGGGTGAGCATAGGGGTGGGCACGGGTCGGGCCGGGTCCAAATTTTATGGATCCGGACCGGACCCGTTAATTGGCGGGGTGGGGCGGGACGGGTCCAAAAAATATTGGAACCGGTACGGATTCGACCCGTTCGAAACGGGTCCAAACTGAGCCGACCCGCGGATCCAAACTGATCCAAAAAAATTCATAAAATTATAGAATAGTAAATATTTATACATGTTCTATTATTTAGAAGAACAAAACAAGTATTATGTTTTTCCAATTTTTAGAATTTGTTTACTAAACAATAACGTGTGCTATTATTTATAAATTATAATATGAAAAAAAAATCAAAATTGATAAAAAAAATCATACTCCTAGAAACGGGTCGGTTCGGGGTCCCGTTTATTTTGAAAATAGGACCCGTCCCGCCTCGTTAGTGTCACACGACCCGCCCCGGCCCGTCCCGTTTAAATTCAAAATTTTAGGAACCGTCCCGTTTGACCAATATACGGTTCGGGCCGGGTCGGAACCGCGGGTCCTGGACCCGTATGCCTACCCCTAGGTGAGCATAAAATAGATCCTTCACTTTATCGGTTTGCTCACATCTCCTATCTAAATAATAGTACTTTTCTGAGTCCAACTTACCCAACAAGTACTGCATTTGAGATAGGCCCCCATGCTCGACAACTCTATGCTTTTGCCGAGCATTGTAAATTGTCTTCAATGTCGACTCATTCTCGCTAAAGGATTCCTTCAATGTGCTCAATATATCTTTCGGCCTTGCATTGTTTTTCGATAAGTCTTTCACAAGTTGATCTTCAGTCGGTGTTAGTCGACCGGCATATGAGTGTCCAACCAAATTGCGTCCGAGTGGATGATTATGCGAGCCGCATACAACAGTCAATGACCACTGTCCTAGGTCATTAAATTGCACTCCTTTCAATTGAAACGGACAGTCACATTTCTTCGTCCCCGTAAGCTTTTTCCGTCTTGCCTTCTTTGCAATGTTCGCCGAATTTGTTTCAGCAACTTTAGTCTTGGGAGGCCGATATTTACCACCGCGCTCACAACCCAAAACTATCCGAGCCTGCCTTCCATCCCCGCTATCGGATCGTTTAACCAAAACGACCATATTATGACGTCTTCCTACCGTCTGTGCCCACCTCAACAACGATTCACGATTATCAAATATCTCTTCCGTCTGAAATTCTTCTGAAAAATCAACTTGTTCATACATGGAAAAGTTAACAATGCTCAATTCATTGTTCATTCCAGTGTCATTTGAAGAACTATCCTGAAAAGAAAAAGACCCACACTTTACTAAGTTAAATTTTTTTTTTCAAAAAACACAGTGCTCGACCATTACAGGTCGTACAAGTATCTTCTGTTCGACAGTAACAGGTCGAACGTTTTTAAAAGGGTCGAACAGTCCAAGCCATGTTCGACAACTCCTAGTCGAACATCACTCTTATGTTCGACAACTCTGAGTCGAACAACACATGATATGCGTGACGAACACAGGTCGTGCATATCGCGATTTTTTTTTTGAGTTTCTCGTTTGGAACGATTCTCATACTAATTTTAATACTTGAAAACGAGCAAGAAGATGGAGAGAGTACGTACATTGTGTCTTTCAGATGGACCATCTTCCTCCATGATGGCTTCTCAACTTAGGATTTTTCTAGGGTTTTAGGGTTTTGTTGGAGAAGATGATGAAAGAAGAATGAGGAGGATGGTGGGGTGTGAAAATGAGAGAAGTGTGTTTGGGAAGGCTGATGGGGTGTGGTGGGGTGTGAAAATGAGAGAAGGGTATATTAGTCTTTTAACATTGAAGTAGTTTATAACTTAAGTTACTTGGGGTGTGCTAAGTAACTGCTGGGGTGCGTTTAGCCGTGCCCAAAAAACATACACATGTAAGCTGGTTTGGTACATTAGACCCCTAACCACGCACGCTTCTTCCCCTGAGCCCTACCTACCAGCCATCCCATGGAGGAAGTGAGGAACAACAAGCAGGTGATATTCAAGGGGTTCATCACCGGAGCTCCGAAAGAGTCGGACATGGAGCTGAAGGAGGGAAAGATTAAGGATAGGGTCCCGTCGGGTTCGGGCGGCGTTCTCGTCAAGAACCTCTACCTCTCTTGCGATCCTTACATGAGGGGTAGGATGAGGGAGTACTACAACTCCTACATCCCTCCCTTCCAACCGGGCTCGGTAAATTTCTCACTCAACACCCTCAATTCTACATTATTTGCATACTACTAAATTAAATTTATGTACGTTTGTTAGCTTAGCTATATGATTGATACGATTCGTGGATGACCTAGGAAGCTCGGACACTCCAAATATTAGGATGGGATTGTGTTGGACACCTACCGGACACTCCAAACTACAGTATGACATGCCAAAATTGGTCTCGTGTGTCTTGTGTTGCCATGTCCTTATTAGGTAGTGCTTGGCTGCTTGCTATATTAACTATCACATCAAGCAAAAAAAAATGAGGGAGAGTGGTTTTCATTAAGATAATGACTTTTCACTGTGAAGTAATGATTCTCACTGCATTTCGTTGTTTGTGAATGTGTTTAGTCTTTTGATTCACGTGGAAGTTGGAATGCGACATAGGGCAAGACCTGAAGGGCTCATAAATGAACAAAACTAGTGCAATCCTAGCTTGATGATGTAGGGCATGCAATATAGATCGACATAAAGAAAACCATGAATCAAGATAATTGCAAACCTACAACGAATAACCCTAGAAATCAAAGATTTTACAACTGTGAACAAGATGCGGTTAAGGTTTGAGGAATTAAGGGATCAATCTGTTGGAATTTCTTCAATTTCTTTCTTTTAATATCTGCAACAAAAATAAAATAGTAAATTGTTACCGGCTCCGGGGAAGTCACGCACGTAGCACTGCCCTAAGAATTAATCCGGGTCTATGTGCAGACTTTGTCCGAATGCTCCTAGTGGTAAAATCTCCGCTCTACCGGAATCTCCTTGTCGCACACGACGTAGAGAGTGACCCTCGACTTAACTCTGCCCAGAGCAATAAATGAAGAACGGAAAGCTTTGGAAGCACGAGATTTTTGAAGAGAGTTTTTGTAAGAGATTTTTCGGTGGTTTTCGAGAAGAGAAAGCTCATGAATATATAGGCTGTGCTGAGTACTTACTCCCAACGGACAGGAGAGTTAGAGCAATTTAATCAATCAATTAAAACGGAACGTTACAAAACATTACATGAAAAACATGTGGTTCATTGAACCTGGACATGTACCCAAACGTTACAGAATTAATGAATTCGTAACGGTCAAAAAATAAATGAAGAGCAAAAAGATTTTTAGGGTCTCAGCCCGAACCCGAAGTGAAAATCGAATCGGCATTCGGTGCCAGCAGATGTGGGCACGTACCCGCACCCGTTACGCGCGCCGAACCGAACCGAGCCGAGCCGGGCCCGGCGGCGGCGCGTGCGTGTGGCCCATAGGGCTCTCACACAACACTTTAATGAAACAAAAAGGGACAAAGCAATATATACTAGACAAGGAATCCATGTCTAGCCGATGTGGGACTAATTATAAGGGAGTTGAGCTTTTGCAAGCTCATGTGTGTGTGTGAACACAACACACATACAACCAACAAAATCCACACAATCGAGAACACACCCAAATCTTTCTCCTAAGAACTGAACTCCTTCACGTATAGAGCGTTTGATTCAATATCCCATTATAATGTCACATAACTTGACTTGTACAGAAGTTGGCCAATGATCAGTTTGTTTTTTTTGGGGATTTTTAAAATGGTTTTCAAATGTGGAAATGAATGAAAGAGGGGGTTTTGAGGTGATATAGGGATTTAATGATGGAATATAAAGGATTCAAGGTATAGGATATGGTTAGTAGGGTCTTGCGAATGAAAATAAAGGTTTTCAGAGTCGTTTAATGGCTGATATTTGGGGTTTAAGGTGCCTACACTGGAGTAGGGTTTGGAGTAGAAGAAAAAAAAAGAACGATTTATTTAGAGTAGAAACTCTCATCTTGGCAAGTAAATTCTTTTATTCTTCTCACCCTATTAACTAAAATCTGATTACAAATTATTTTATAGCATATGAGGCTTAATGGAGGCACTGTTTGATGTCCAAGAAATAAATCTTGCCAAAATTAAAAAAAAAAACAAATTCTATCTAAATTTGATTCCAACTAATCATAATCCTAACTAAACAAAATAAGCCAAACCAACTAAATAAATTGGACTAAAATAAAGTAAATGAACCAAGTTAAACCTACTGTTTAAAACTAGTTCCTAACATGTGCCAGTCTTCAAATAGACTCAATGCATGTGACCTGGTCCTCTGTTAATCTCTATGACCTAGAAGATTACCCCATGGTGATTAATGAAACCCTTTATGAAGCTTTGGTCAAAAGTTGTCAATGTCCATCCTGGCCATTGACACTTTGAGTCTGGACGTCCTTGCCTGATGACTCGAGTAATATCATACTCCGTCGTCACTAGTAGTGATCATTTTCCATTTGGTACTCGGTCTCGAGGTGGTACCAGAACTCTTATGGGAGACATCCAAGATAGACATGATGGGATGTAGCGGAGGAAGCCTTACTAGCACTCTTGGAGAAGTTACTAATAGTTACGAGTTATCTTCTTGGCTGTAGGGGAAAATATGTGATTAGCCCTGAGATAATGACGAATGATGGACTCGGCTCCTGGTAGAATATCTCATCCCCAATCAAATGCATGACTGATCCTTGGATCCATGGGAGCTATAGCTTGTTTGGTCAAGAAATCAGTCAGCCTGAGGACTTAGACATGGACTTGCCCATCTTTTTAAGGCACTCCAACTGCAAACTCACTGCTAACGAGTGCCATTGTCATCAATTAAAAGTTACTGCAATATTTTAAGTGTTTGCCATAAATTCGGAATAATTAATGGTGTGCTGTCGTATGCACCCAAAAATAAAACCTTTACTCTTAAAATAATTTGTAGAAGTGAGAGTAAGGATCGTTTCCACGGAGAGTAATTAGTTTATATTTGTGCTATGTGAATAATGAAAGGGGGAGGGTCTTGAATGTGATAATAGATAATTTAAGAAGAACTAAAAACAATTAAAGTCGATCAAAGGAACAAATATTGGTCTCAGTGAACATTTACCATTGGAAATCATAAAATTGATCATTGATGCAAGCATAAATTAAATCATACTTTGAATATTTATCGTTGGAAGTATCTTCCTATCTCTCTTAGGCTTAGTTAATCAGATACAAGTGACCTAATTAACTTTACTTACTAAATAATCTAAGACAAGCGCTATAGATTTAATCTAGCAATTTCTTAAAGAACAAAGCGATCGATAAAGCAAACAATACAAGCATAAGCGGTTGCATTTAATTTTGTCAAACGTTTTTCTCCTAAGATCTAATAAAACAAAACATTTTATTAAATCTTGGTTGCTTCACAAATTAGAAACATCAAACTATTACGGATTTGATATCTAATTTAGTGGTAGATCGAAATGAATAATAAACTAGTAGGCCTCCTAGTAATTAAACAAAACAATCATGAAAGTTGGCATAGAAAAACATTCAATATTCAAAGCATAACTCAAATATATAAAACAATTTAGATCTCACAAGTTTATTGATTCCAAGGCTTCCATACACTTCGACCAACAAGACTTCTAGCCGCACATGTTCATCAAAACTTCAAAAGAAAAGTTGGAGAAGAAGAAGAGTTGTGTTGTCTGTCTCTTCTCATGATTTCTACTCCCTTTTATACACCATAAATTAGTTGTGTCAAGCTCACAATATCTTCCCACATATCCTCTAAAAGTTACAACTTTTCAAACCAAATAGAATAAGTCATAGAACAAGTAGGAACATGGTTATTTTGGTTCCTATTTTTGTTCACAGCATCTTTGACCCAACTTCAAGTCTGATTTCGTTCATGATGCAGCTTGATTTACGAAAAACACAAAATATAAAAGTTGTAGCCCTGTGTCTTAGCTTTCCAAAACTTTTTGAATCACCTCCATTGCTTTTCGGATGAGAAAGTTATGCCCATTTTGGTGAAATGTGTCAAAACTGTCCAGAATTGTATTTTAGCTCCATTTTGCACATAGTGTCTCCAATTGCATCCTAAAGCAAAATATAAATATAATCAGTACCTTTAGTCATAAAATGAGCATAAAATGGTGAACACTAAGGGATAAAAATATAACATTTTACGTTCTCATCAAATACCCCCACACTTAACTTTTGTTCGTCCTCGGACAAAACTCTTATTTATTTTTAAAAAAAAACGAAAATCAAGGTTGTAATGCCGTAAATAAAGAATAACAAGCTCTTTAAAACCCATAACATATCATGAAAATATATTCTTAAACAATTTCTAATTACTTAGTAAGTAATTTTATTTGAAGATAGAGTAAACTAAATTGGTAGGCCCTCACAGGAATAAACACTCAACTCTCATATATTTGAAGGGTATGTGTTTCGTTCAAATTCATTCCAAAAGAAATGATCTACCATAAGCTTGCATATCTTCTCATTCTCCACCACTTGGATCACATGCATAACACAAATCATAAGGACTTTTTATGGGTTGTAGCGGGGCTTAGGATTAAGGTAGGATATATTTTGGGAGTGTAGCTCAAAAGCCATCAAAACTAGTGGAGCAAAAATGATTTAACTCAAGCTCGCATATATAAAATATATAAAACCAATCACCCCATTTAGCTTGACCTTAAAGCATTCAACATACCTCTTTATTGGAATTGGAGGAAGAATTATGAAAATGAATATCAAAAGTAAATTCCTCCATCACTTTTTTTTTCATTACTTCTTTCTTTCTTTTTCTCATATTTTTTTCATTTTCATTTTTTTCATTTTCATCATTTTTTTTTGCTTTTTTTTAATTTTTTTTTCATGATGGAACTCAAGAATTTGAGAATAAAAATATGTAGCCAAACTAGAAATTCAGATACCCCTACACTTATTTTTATACACCCATACATATCATAATGTTCCACTAGTTTTCTGGCCTGGGTAAGGATTTTTTTTTCCAGGTTAAAGCTTGTAATATGGGTTCACAAAAATAGAAGCAATAAGGCTCAAAGGGGTTCAACCAAAGGAAAAATAATTTTAGGGTAGGCTATTTGGCTTATGTAGCGTATAACAAAGATGGCCTTAATCATATTCATGTATGCATGTGTCGATGTGACCTCGTAGAGAATCTAAGCAAGTTCTAGAGAAACAAGTCCATGGAAGAATAACTCTCATCAAAGAAAATAGTGAGACTGATGTGTCAGTCTAAAGGCTCAAAATCTCATCGGCTTTTATCTACCAAATTTAGTCACAACCATACTCAAGGAAAATAACTACTAATTAATTCTAAGTTGAAAAGAGTATTTATTCAATCATGTTATGAATTTTTTAAACTTAGTTAAATCTTCCTTATGACATACACAACCAAAAATTATTGAAGATCACTAAAACTTTTTTTTTTTGAAAATAAAATAAAATAGAACTTTATTGAAAACCACAAAAACGTAAAATAAAAACTCATTTTTTTTTGAAACATAAAAAAACTGAAACTGCTTAAAATAATTAAATCCCCTCCCCCACATTTAAACTGACATTGTCCCAATGTAAGGCTAAATGCAAAGAAAAGACAAAAATAAACAAAAAAAAATTGCAAGAATAAGAACAAACTTCCCTTGGGTTGCCTCCCAAGCAGCGTCTTTGTTTAATACGTCGTTGGCTCGACTTTATGCACACTTGACATAACTATGAAAGGGCTTCTCATCTTGGATAGAGGCCTGCAAAACAGAGGATAAAGGCCTTTCGTCAGAAATCGATAATGAAATATAAGGAATATTACCTGATTGTTGTCTTTTATAAAATTATTCAACCCTGCAACAATTTTATGCAAATTATTACTCAAGGCTGGCTCCACATTCTTTTTCTTAAGATGTTCGCTGACGACAATATTAAATCCATCTTTGTCATTAAGTTCAAAAACTTCATGTGCATTAGGTACTACGTCGTCATTAGGAATGTTTGCATCTGCAGCGCTGTTTCTTTCTTCTTCTTGTTTCGGCAATGTAGGTGCTTCTTTACTAGGTTGTCAACCTCTCTACCATTTCTCAAAACGAGTGTACTTACATTTTCTTTCGGATTTATTATCGCTTGAGATGATAATTTTTCCGAACTTTGTGCCTCCAACTTTTTAATTGTTGTAGCCATTTGGCTCATTTGATTGTTCAGACTTTGGATGCTGGCCCTTGTCTCCTGTTGAAATTGCAAGGTATTAGTGGCAATAGACTTAACAATATTTTCTAGAGACATACCAGAATTAGAAGTTTGGTTCGATTGTTGTTCATGGAGATATGGTTGCTTGTACTGCTGGTAACTTGGAAAATTTTGAGTTACATTGGGCTCGTCTTCAAGTATTGGACACATATCAGTTGGATGTCCTACTATTGAACAAATCTCACAAGCCATTGTTCTTTGCATGTTACCTATAACCATTTCATGAACAAGAGAAGTTAAACTAGCAATTTGTTGTTCAAGAGAAGAAATATTTACCTCATTAGCATGCCTAGATGGAAGATGTAGCCAAGTGACAAATTGGTGAGAATTGGTCGCCATGTCCTGTAAATATTTCTTTTGCTAATAAACAGAAAATTATAAGATCACTAAAACACAAAAATTAACTAAATTACTCCCCGACAACGGCGCCAAAATTTGGTGTGCTGTCGTATGCACCCAAAAATAAAACCTTTACTTTTAAAATAATTTGTAGAAGTGAGAGTAAGGATCGTTTCCACGGAGAGTAATTAGTTTATATTTGTGCTATGTGAATAATGAAAGGGGGGAGAGTCTTGAATGTGATAATAGATAATTTAAGAAGAACTAAAAACAATTAAAGTCAATCAAAGGAACAAATATTGGTCTCAATGAACATTTACCATTGGAAATCATAAAATTGATCATTGAAGCAAGCATAAATTAAATCATACTTTGAATATTTATCGTTGGAAGTATCTTCCTATCTCTCTTAGGCTTAGTTAATCAGAGACAAGCGACCTAATTAAATTTACTTACTAAATAATCTAAGACAAGCGCTATATATTTAATCTAGCAATTTCTTAAAGAACAAAGAGATCAATAAAGCAAAACAATACAAGCACAAGCGGTTGCATTTAATTTTGTCAAACGTTTTTCTCCTAAGATCTAATAAAACAAAGCAGTTTATTAAATCTTGGTTGCTTCACAAATTAGAAACATCAAACTATTACGGATTTGATATCTAATTTAGCGGTAGATCGAAATGAATAATAAACTAGTAGGCCTCCTAGTAATTAAACAAAACAATCATGAAAGTTGGCATAGAAAAACATTCAATATTCAAAGCATAACTCAAATATATAAAACAATTTAGATCTCACAAGTTTATTGATTCCAAGGCTTCCGTACACTTCGACCAACAAGACTTCTAGCCGCACATGTTCATCAAAACTTCAAAAGAAAAGTTGGAGAAGAAGAAGAAGAGTTGTGTTGTCTGTCTCTTCTCATGATTTCTACCCCCTTTTATACACCATAAATTAGTTGTGTCAAGCTCACAATATCTCCCCACATATCCTCTAAAAGTTACAACTTCTCAAACCAAATAGAATAAGTCATAGAACAAGTAGGAACATGGTTATTTTGGTTCCTATTTTTGTTCACAGCATCTTTGACCCAACTTCAAGTCTGATTTCGTTCATGATGCAGCTTGATTTACGAAAAACACAAAATATAAAAGTTGTAGCCCTGTGTCTTAGCTTTCCAAAACTTTTTGAATCACCTCCATTGCTTTTCGGATGAGAAAGTTATGCCCATTTTGGTGAAAGATGTCAAAACTGTCCAGAATTGCATTTTAGCTCCATTTTACACAGTGTCTCCAATTGCATCCTAAAACAAAATATAAATATAATCAGTACCTTTAGTCATAAAATGGTGAACACTAAGGGATAAAAATATAACATTTTACGTTCTCATCAATTAACATCACAATTATATCCTTGTGGTATCGTCATGCAAATTAGGCAGAAGCTGCACAAAAAAGTCCATGGACTTGTGCAGTTGTGGTATGACGGTCTCTCTAGACTCACTAAGATAAGAACCTAGTAGTGTGAGGTAATGACTCTCGGGTGAAAAAGGCAAGCAAATACCTAACAACATCCTTAGCAGGTTCTGGCTCAACATCATCATCCACTTCATCATCAATTCCTTGTTCCACCTCCAAGGACAATTGAGTTAGAAATGACCATAGCATGATAAGTGTAGTACTTATGGATCTTATTGGTAAACATAAAATGATCCACTAACAAGGGGTTTTGTTGTTCTCCATAGCGTCTATTGCTCTAACTCTAGTGTTCACCTTAGTGGATCTATGCATCTAACTTCATCTAGCCGATTCCAACTTAGTGTTCATCTCAACAAACTTGGTTTTATGTAACTGTAAGTTAACAAGGACTATTAGGCGGGATAGAATTCAAAATTTTCTACTCATAATTTCGCATGCACAGATTATCGATTCGTAAACAATTTAGGAATCTAACCATAAAGTGTTCACAAAATAATCGAGGATCGTACTAGGTGATGAATTAAAACGTAAAGATATGCGTTAAAAAAACTATACAAAACGTAGTAAATTCATATTCTTATATTCTTTACATGATCAGCTTATTCTTTAAATAACGCAGATTTTATTTGTGATTAACTTGCTAACTCATCAATGACCGTTGAATACTTCGATGTTTTGTTAACATAAATCTTACTTAACAACAAATATTATGATCATATTCTAATCAAAGATGGTGAACAATAAATCTTCTTGGCACATGGAAGTTACAATAATGTCTAGCCTTCGATGGTGATTCGCACGAGTATCTGCGTAACGAAGAACTGGGTTGAAGAACTTCTTCAATTGTGATAATGGTCAACTCCTGCTCTCTCCAAAGGATCCAAAATGACTTTAATATCGCGAATCCTTATCTCACAACCCTTGCTTTTCTCAAAATCTTCGTCGTACCGAACAAAAATCTTTTTTGTTGTCACGTAGTCATTGAACAATGATGGACTATTGAAACTTTTTTTGAACCGAACACTAGTTGTTGTTTGCCTGGTTGCCATACTAGTAGGTTGGCCGATCGACTCTGTGTTAGATTGCCTTTCTTCCCAGCGATAGGTAATAATTCGACCTTGAGTTCTATAGGTTTTGAGGTAAGATTTATGGAGAGATGTGCATCTATTAGTATTCCTCTTGGAGTTTCAAAATCTATCCGGGCTGAGAGACCAGGGAGCTGCATGAGTTCATATAGGGTAATCTCTTACATTAGACACTATCGAACCAGGTTGCGACTAGGAGAAGGTTTCCATCGTTAGAATTGGAGAATTGCTCCGATTTTTCCTCAATAGACTCAATTCCATTCCACTTTTCACAAGCCATCTCCAATCATCCCTCCAAGATTGCGACTGATATGCTTGTCCACCTCCTCTGGCTACCTCATCGAGCTTGGCATGCTCCTTACCTTCTCATGTAGGGGAGTCTAGAGCAAGGGTTTGCCTACAAGGAAAGATTTGAGTACCGTCGCTTACTTCTCCTATGTGTGACTAACTTCTTTGATTTCTCTCTACTGTGACAACAAAGCGGCCATTTATATTGATGAAATCCCGTCTTCCATGTGCACTCCAAACATATTATGGTTGGTTTCCATTTGAGATGGGCAAGGTCAAGATTCACGAGAAACCTGTCTTCTACTAAATATTTTGGTCATAATTGTATAAGTTGTACCAATGGAAAAAGTTGTAGAAGCATCGTTGTGGAACTCGTGGCGATGGAAGTGTCAACAACAATATGGGGACCTTAATCCTCATTATATAAATCAGTGTCCGTATCCTCTCAAATAAAGTATTCTTTTTTCTTATAACATGGTATCAAAGTCATGTTTGTGGTGATGGAAGTGGCAACAACAATATGGGGACCTCAATCCTCATCATATAAATAAGTGTCCGTATCCTCTCAAAAGTATTCTTTATTCTTATAATATGGTATCAAAGTCATGTTTCTCACTTTCCCTGAAATTTTACCCCAACTACCAACTCCTTCCTAAACCTAACCCAAATACCCCTTCTTACCTCCATTACCCTTACTCCTAATTGCCCAAGCTCCACCAGATGCCTGCACCCTTCTCATCCACCGAATCTAACATTAACCCTTTTTCTTATCCTCCCTCCCACGTCCACCATAGTCCTAATTACCGCCACTCCATAGACTACTACACAGTCCCTGGCTACTGCACTCCATCAACTGTAGTAGCTGCACAGTGTCGCAACAGCTGTAAATCTGATGTTGTTTTTGATAGTTATTATGAAGATGTTTCAAATTATTTTAGAAAATTCTTATTGTTGCATAACAAAAGCTGGATCTGATTTTTTTGGATGGAGATAGAAATTATTGATGGTTTGTAATTAAAGAAAGAACAAAGAAGGGAAATGGGGTATTTACGGCCAAGGTTGTAAAAGGCGCTAGGCGTTAGGCGGGCGGCCACCCACCGCCTAGCGCCTAGGCCGCCTAGGCGGGGCCTAGGCGGCCTTCTAATATTAGGCGGTCCCACATACAATTTTTTTTTTTACAAAAATTAGTGTGTCTATGTACTCCACATAACAAATAAACAACATAACAGAATTACAGCACCGTGTACTCCACAAATTTAGTGTATGTGTAGTGTGTACTCCAAAAATTTAGTCTTCTTATTTTTCTATCTATTGTTTTTTTAATGAATAGTGACTGGACCTATATCAACAGAAAAAAAAGAAAGGAAAAAATTAGAGTATATCAGTATATGTAGTACTGGAGCTACATCAGCAGGAAAAAAAGGAAAAGAAAGGAAAAAAGAAATTTCGAAGAAGAAGAAGACCTACAACAGCTGTTGTTGAGATTTCGAAGAAGAAGAAGAAGAAGAAGAAGAACAAAAAGAAAAAGAAAAAGAGGAAGACTAAGAAGGAGAAGAAGAAAGCTTACCTCTGTAGCTCTGCTGCCGCTCCTTCTTTTTTGCTTGCTGCTGCCGCTCCTTCTTCTTCTTCTTCTTCTTCTTCTTCTGCTTCTTCTTCTTCTTCTTCTGCTGCTGTTGCTGCTGCTGCTTCTTCTGCTGCTGCTCTTGATATTTAGGTATGGATGGGTAACGGGTCACGGGCTATCGGGTCACTAACGTGTAGGTAACTTAGAAAAAAAATTGAAAACATATTGGGCGGCCGCCTTCTTAGCCGAGGCGCCGGCGCCTAGGCGGCCGCCTCTCCGCCTGGAGCCGCCTAGGCGGCCGCCAGTGCCTAGAAGCCGATTCCGGTGGAATTTTGGGCGGCCACTGGCCGCCCAGCGCCTAGGCGGCGCCTAATTCTGCCTTTTAGAACTGTTTACGGCTAGAAGGGGATGACAAAAATTAGAGTTAGGTATTTATACGCTTCACACATGGCGTTAGTCTTGACTTCACAACCTTGGCTTCACACCAATTTGCGATTCACAACCAACTCAGTCAGAAATTTCAACTCTTCATTTGAAGAAAATTAAAGTCGCTTATCCTTAAGACTTGAAAAGATGTCCCAAATAAAGTAAAATTATAAGCTGACTAAAACCTGACTTTTCCAATTTAAAACTAGTTTCAAATTTACCTAAATGGAGTCAACTGGACCCAAACTAAAATTAAACAAAGTAAACTCAAATAAATTAATAAACATAATCTATGTTCGGTCCCCCATCATTGTTACACCTTTTTCCTATGTTATGGATCTGAAGATTCCAGTATGCATTTGAAGAACCTGACCTCATTGGACCATTTGAGAAATTGTGTGATCTTTTCCGGTCTAAGTCCGATGTGACCTAAACCAAACAAACCGTATAGTGTATGAGTCCATGATCCTGACGACGTTGGTCTTCGATGGTAATTTACTCTTGAATATTAGTTTTAAATTGATAGGCCCTCTTGATGAGTTCTCCAGTGAAACTTTATATTGGGTAGGCTTGAGAATGGTCGGAAGACCATTTGTCCCAAACGTTTAATTTTATAAGTAGCTCCTCTCTTATGCCAAGTTATCTACTTTTCAGTCTTCCACCATTTTCTAACTGTAAGACTAAGGTCTAACATTATATCCAACTATAGTGCCAAAAACTTGGGTGCTCAATGACACAAATCTAATGAGTATCTTAACTCTTAACTGCTGTTGCAAGCAACCATCTAGGAATTAATCTCAATTTTTATCTTCTTGCTTTATTTCTTCTACTATCAACATCACTCTACCTTCTGCTGCTGTATTTATCATTTCACCCTTGAGACAATGATATACCATTTGCACTAATAGCAATTTTTAACATTCTGGTCAAGTGTTCATGAGCTAGGTTATTTTGCAAACATCATATTATCTTCGAATATCGTATTCTTCATTAGTTTGTAAACAGGTTTATCATCTTCTTACAAATTGTTCATTAATGTACGATTGAGTGAACCTGAGAGCTTACCTGGTGTGTCTTGTTTGCATGAAGGTCATAAGGGGTCTTGGGGTATCTAAAGTTGTGGATTCTAATAATCCAAATTTTGCGGTGGGTGACTTCGTCTCAGGAATGACTGGATGGGAAGAATATACTTTAATTGAAGATACCGAGCAATTAAGGAAAATTCAAACTAAAGATATTCCTTTGTCATATCATGTGGGCCTTCTTGGTAGGGAACTACTTTACATTTATTCACTCCACTCACAATTGTTAAGGTGGTTCACTATCACAAACTTTCAATATGGAAGCAACGAAGATGATTTTATCCTATGTTGCACGGACACGGGGAAATGGTGCTCGTATCCATATCGCATATGTACCCATATCCCTGCCCGTATTCGTGCGGCATAGGTGATTACAATGTATATATTTTGAAAATGCGTATATCTTGTATCCATATTGTGTCCTTATCCATATCCGTGTCCATATTCGTGCAACATAGATTATATCTATACTACTATCACAAAGTTAACGTATTTGACTGATTCATTTAACGTATAATCGATAAAATTACAACTGCAGATGGTCTTTGACTGATTAATTTAACATGTATTTGATAAAGTTGCAACGGCAGATGAGTTGTTGATTACGTAATATCTACCTATACTCATGCTAGCCCAAGGATATCGGAATGCTACATTACATGCGCAATATCAATAATTAGAGCATACTGAGGAGAATTATAGAATCACACTTCTATATGGCGTGATTCAAGTACACATTCATCAATGAAATAATCTGAGGTGTGATTACAAAATGATATAGAATCACATACTTGCTTCCAAAAGGAACCTTGTTGTTCCTTGCTGCATTATTATAATGTACTAATGGCGTTTGGAACTTCCTATACCCTGTTATTCCATATGTTTGACTCACTGTCTCAACCTCACCACAAGCAATAGCTCTTTGACATCCAAAAATATATCCTGATTGATTAAATTATCACTTGTTCTGTTCTTGACTAGTTTATTTCTGTACGCATTAAGCAGAGATACTATGTTTACTAATTGTGCATGTTGCTTTATACTGGAGCCTTATATTCAATTTGCTGTAGCTCCATGTCTCTTTATTTACCTCATTCGTGTTTGCAAGAAAGTTACAATGGTTTATCTTTGCTTCTATGTAGACTGATGCATAGTTTCTGTTGATGTTACTCAACATGGGGGATCGGATATACAAAGGGTCTTGTTTTTCTTGGGTCTTCGCTTAAGACCTGCACATTCCCAATGAATGCATCAAATAAAATATGATCTATTTGCTTGTTAGCTATCAAACTGAGTAAGATCACCTCAACAATTCAAGCTTCTTCGATCGATGCTTGGAGTTGCTTGAAAATATGCAATTCTAAGGGGTGGGGTTGGGGGGGGGGGGTTGTGGGGGGGGGGGGGGGGGGGGGGGGGGTGTTAAATTGAAGTTGCATCTTGTGGTGAATAAAGATAGATATTGAATATCTTGCATGCATGAGTTATCTACTCAAGGGTTATGACTTATGTAATTCAACGGACTTGAGTTACAAAGTCTTAGTGTCATGATATTGGTAGTCTTGAATAGTCTTACTATATAAAACTATATACATTGTCATTTGATGTCTAGTTGAATGAATAATAAATAATCCGCTCATTCTATTCCACCAATTTTAGTTTTCTTCTTCACAATTTAATTTCATTCTTTGGTTAGTGTGCATATCTCATACTGCTGGAGAAAAGGATACATATTCTTGACTTGCTCCACATTTCCATCATGCATAGATACAATCGAGGATCAAGCTCTAATGGCTATGATACCACTGTCACATTTGCATATCAACTATGGATAAGTCGTGCAACAGAAGATACCTCATTAGGATTGATCAGTGACCACGACTCATCATATGATCTCTTCCTGTATGATCTTCTCCCTTGAGTTCGTTTCAACACAAGAAAAGGGCTCTTCACATATCCAAATCGCATGCCAATCCTCTACATCTTGGGGAATGGAACTTGGAAGAGGAATAAGGAAGAGAGTAATATATCTAATCAACTTGTTCATATGAGATCCCTCTCGAATAATGGAGATGAGAGTTGAAAGTCACCAATATTTCATCTTATCCGAAAACCACCTAGGACATGATTATCCTTATCCCTAAACTCTTATGAGGGCTTCAGTCTTATTTTTCATATTTTCTAAGAGGTGGTAGGTCCAACTCCAATAGTTGAAATAGGGTAGATTTAAGGGATTTCCATAAAATAAACTCATGAACGTAGGTTGTTGATGATAGGCGGGAGTTGTTGTCAAGCAAAAGTAACTAATTCCATGATTTGATTGGGTTAGATGAGATCCAAGGGTACATGAAAACCCTTAAATTTAAAGTTCATACAGTTCTTACATTTGGCCAATGTTTCAATTGTTTGCTCACTGCCTAGACTTGTACATAAATTTCATAGACATTGGTATTAATTAATTACTCGGTTTTTCATGTGTGAAGGTTTGTTTGTCCAGGTATGTCAGGTTTTACAGCCTATGCTGGATTTTATGAGATTTGTTGCCCCAAAAGTGGAGAGTATATATTTGTCTCTGCTGCATCTGGAGCAGTAGGCCAGCTTGTTGGCCAGCTTGCAAAAATACATGGCTGTTACGTAGTTGGCAGTGCTGGTTCCAAACAGAAGGTTAGTTTTTGTTTTGTTTAATTTATCATACATTTGATTTGCCATTTTTTCAATACCGAAATAACTCACTTGACAAATGTTAGGTTGATCTTCTGAAGAACAAGCTTGGATTTGATGAAGCTTTTAATTACAAAGAAGAATCAGACTTAGATTTAGCCTTGAAAAGGTGAATACAATTACGCCTTGCTATGCAGTCTCTTGGTTTCCTAACTGCATCATGAATTGTGTAATAATGAAGTGGTATTTTTGTGCCATATTGAACCAAAGGCGTTCTGACAATGACCTAAATGAAAAATGATAAGAGGAAGTTTTCTATGCTGTAGAGAATTAAGACAAACCATTAAGGATCTTGATGGAGGACCATCCCATATCCGACTAGGATTCGAACCGTTTGGAATTAGGATTTAGTTTTCTTTTTTATTTATATTTAAATTAGATTAATAGATAAAGTTGTAATTGGATGATCAGGGCCGGCCCTGAGTTCATGGAGGCCCTAGGCAAACTTGGGGCCCATATATAAAAAATAATAATAAAAACTGAAATAAAAGTAAATTAAAAAAATATTAAAACCAAGAATTGAACCTAAAACCTCTAGTGTGCAGGTATAACATAATAACCACTACACCACAATTGTTTTGTGTTAAAAGAGAGTCATGTTACGTATTAGTTCTATATTAGATACAAGATTTTAATATATATGTTTAAATTATTTTTTTTGGGCCCTCATATTCCATGGGGCCTTGGATGGTCGCCCTGGCCACCCTGGGCCAGGGTCGGCCCTGATTAGGATTCTATAACCAGAACAAAATTAGGATTAGGATTGATATTGGCCTATATAGTGGCATGTACTTCTTAGTTTTTATTTAGAGATTGAAATTGTGAGAGAATTTACGTAGCGAGCACCTACCTATTATAGCTTTCTCAAAATATTTCTCAAATTTATAAATTATTAGCCATTGTTTGTGTTGGTGCTTGCCGTGTTTATAGCCGTCTCTCCGTCACCTTTGCTGTCATTGTCACATCCTCCGTGTCCGCTGCCACCATCTCTGTCCGAAGCTCCAACGTCCACCGCTCATTGCCATCAACACCTATCAGCACTGCTACCTACACGCCCCGTCCATGAACCCAGCCACCCACCATTATTGCTGCCAAGTTCTGAATTCCCATTGACTTCACCTACTGCTAAATCCATACTTTCACCACAGCAACTTGTTTGTATGTCAAAGCAAACATAGCCACAAACTTTCCCTTTTGTTTCCAAGTACAAAAAAAACCCATCTTTGGTTCCTTTGCAACAGGTCCTTAAACTTTAGTATACTACACCCATTACCATATAACATCAGTGTCCACACATTATTGACATTGTGAGATCTAAACATTTATTTGTCAAGTTTCGGATCCTTGAAGTTCTAGAAGACCTAAGTGGATTCCGAGGATTCCTCATGCGGAACAACATATGAAATACATCAACAAGGAATAACATATGAAATATATCAACGAAAATTCCAGGCTAAAGGATACTCATAAACAAAGCTCAAGTTGATTTAATAGAGGCTTGCAAAATAATTGGCGAGAGCTAATGCGGGTATTTTTTTAGGGATATTTTTGCACGTCCCCATTTAAAATATAGAAACTAGCATATACCCCCACCTGTAAAAAAAACTAACAAATGCGCCCATTCCCTTTATAAATCAGCCAAAATTTTGATTAAATAATGGGAGTATATCTTAAAATGTTATTTGTTTCATACAAAGGAATGGGGACATTTGCTAGTTTTTAGAAAAAAAATGAGGGTATATGCTAGTTTCAATAATTTGAATTGGAACATTTGCTAAAATATCCCTTTTTTTTACTTCTGCAGACATGATCAATCAAGATTAACTCATAGATTAAGCCATAGGCAATTACTCTTTCAAAACATCATGGTTGAGTTTCTTTAATTAATATTTAGATGTGATATTAGAAGCTCTCAACTCAGTGGATCGACTTTACAAAGAAGCTAATATAAAGATATCAAATTTAGGGTGGACCTTTCCATACCTTGCAAGTCGGACGGGAATTGTAATCGTTTTTTGGGAGTCCCGTGCTGCTATGACTTGGTAAATGGTAGCTTGGCTTCGTTTCTATTTACTATCTTTACCTAGTTTTTGGTATGTTATGGACAGTAAATCCACAAAACATTCTCCAGTTAAATTCTCCTCATCCCCAAAACGTGTTGCAGATAGTCATGTCCATGTCACCTCTGAACTATTTTCGATTCACTCCCCCAGTGGGATTCTCACCGATCTTCTTAGTTATGTCCATATTATCTCTGAACATGAAGATCAATTATTCAAACTTAGACTATCACGTTCGTATTACCTCTATTAGTCTTGCTTCTTTGTTATCCGTGCCTAGCTATAGGTATGTCAGGAATATTAAATCTTCTTTTGTCTTTTCTGTCTAAGGATGTATGAAGTCCTCATACTTAACTTCAGTATTTATGAATAAGAGAGGCTGTAGTGTCCCGCTTCCGATAGGCGACGGACTTCGTAATATGCTTGCGCCGAGCCAGATCGGTCGGGAACTTAGATGACCATTTGACTCGATCGCTGAGCTTGGTAAACGATAACACCTTGCGGCATCGATCAAATCGATTTGGACGAATGTTACGAGAATCGATCCAATTAATGGAACGACTTCTGTTGGAATAAGTCCTAGATGCAGCAGGCTGCATCTCAGCGAACTTAGATGACCATTTGACTCGATCGCTGACTGTTGTATGGTTTTCTTGGAGCTTTCGTCGCTTGGTTTTGATTAATGTGTTTTCGCATCGTTTTCTGAATGTATTATACGAATTTCGAAATGAAGGATTAAAGAAGGAATTCTGACCAAGTGTTGGTGCTATTGCAGGAGCTCGCATAACTGAAGCTTGAACATTGCGAAGCGCTCCGACTATCGGCACGATCGAATACTTGGTGGGTGGTTCGGCCCATTCTTTTCTACTCTGTCCCGCAAACGAAATTCTTTTGCCTCGAACTTATTCAAATTGACGATGCCAAGTTAAATGCATGCCAATCCACTAAGATCAATAACTCAGGAAAAACGTATCTATTTAGAGTAAATTACTCTGAAAATATAAGTTTCACATCGAACCGAGAAAGTTTAAGGTTCTAGAAAAGAGATAGACTATTTCATGATTTGTAAAATGAAATGATGAAACGTTGGTTGCGGCATACGGTGCCTCGGAAAAATTTGGTGCCTATGGGACGCTAAATCAGAACGTACGGCTTTGAGGAAACGAACTCTCGAATGAGTCAAAATGATAATGCTACTTAATACTGTCCGCACTATGCAATCGGTCTCATATATTCATTCATTGGCATGGTCATGGACAACTTGTGCACAAGTTCGTTTTCCTCGAAACGGTATCCGGGGCATCGGAACCGAATCATCCTAGGGGGAATGTTTATCGTGCTTCGGTGCGAGGCATGCGGGACCTTCAGTAAAGCTTGCAACCTAGGCTGAAAGGGTAGCGTCGCATGCCAATTTGATTAAGTCCCAAGTGGTACGTAACACCAATGACCACATGTAAGATAGTAGCATGCTCACCTTTGTCTTATGCAGGTATAAATATTATCTCTGTTTTATGCAGGGACGAGCACGGCCGTAGTAAGAATTGAGATAAATTGTTATGTTTCACTGTATGCTTTTACTATTTCAAATGAAAGTCTATCAATATGAACTGAATTCATTTAGTTCTAAGTAGAAAGAAAACTCCAATGCATGCCTACCTTAACAATCAGAGTCGGTTTAGACAAGTGGGTTCGTCTCGTTCACTAGTGCATTTCCAAGTGTACTAATCTCCAAATCCTACAGGTGACGAGGACTCTGGGGTGAACGTCGCTAAGCCAAAGCTGAAGTTCGGAGAGGCGTTTTGAAGCTCTTCCTATTCTGAAGTATTTTGAAGCCAATTCATCGAAGGCTTTCAATGTATAAAAGGACGAATGTATGGAACAACAAATGTTAATTCATGCAGCTTGTCGAGTATATTTCTTATGTTTCAATCAATGTAGCCGCAACGGCATCCAATGTAATTACGACTTGCACTTCGTTGCAAGCTATGAATGAAAATCATATTTCTATCTTCCTAAATTACGTGTTCAATTCTGATGTGATTTGTGAAGTTTCAACTTGGTATTTCAATAAAATGATCAAATGTAACGTTCTTGCCTTGTACGAGTGCAACTCCAGACTCGTACGGCATCACGTCTTAGCGAGGACGATCGATTCGACAAAATGGGAACGGGGACGAACGGTTTGTCGAATCGCAGCGTGACAAATTGGTATCAGAGCACAGTTATGTTTTCTCGGATTTTCGAAAAATGTTTCATTTTGGAATGTTCGTTGTGATTGCTCAATTGAATGCTTGTTGACATGCTGCGTGAAATAAGAGTTCCATACAGGTAAGCCCGTAGATAATTTTGAAAAAATACTAACCGGTTTACTTTGTTTTGTAGAAATGATTAAGAAAAATAAAAATAATCCCGGCACAACAACCAACGTTGCGGATAGTTCGTCGAGTTCAAAGGATGCTAGCCCTAGCAAGACAACAATGGAGAAAATGCTGCAGTTGATGGCAACAACAACAACTTCAGATGCAAATCAAAGCCCAATTCGGTGTGCAGTAGAAATAAATGGACGACCTAACGTAGATCGTAAGCAATATGGTGGGCAACACCAAAGCAACAGTTGTGGCATCCGAAGAGAGGGAAGACGTTCCAGAGGAAGTCGAGGAAGAAGTTCAACCACAAACGATGAACTCTTCTTCCTTGTTCAAAGCAAGGAAGTTCCGCAAGATGAACCCACCTAAGTTCAATGGTTGAGCAGAGCCTGATGTGATTGTGGGATGGCTTGCGGAGATTGGGGACTTATTTAACCTTCTCTGCATCGAAGGGTCCCAGAGGGTAGCATGTGCGATAGTACAACTGCAACTAAGGGCTTACGACTGGTGGGCGGCGAGAAAGCAGGAAATCTACGAAACCGACTCCAACACTAAAATTTCCTGGAAAATGTTCAAGGAAGCTTTTCTTGAACAATATGTTCCTCGTGCCATCCGTCGACAGAAGGGGGACGAGTTCATGATGTTGAGGCAAGGAAATATGTCCATTGAAGATTATGACGCAAGCTTCTCAAAACTTGCAAAATTTGCCGGTGCCTTCCTGTCCAACAAAGAAGAATGGTGCGAGCGTTTTCAACAAGTCCTGAACGACGAATTGCGTAGGGACGTCATGAATCAGCGATGCCAAACTTATTGTGAATCCTATGAAGCCGTGCTTGATAGCGAGCGGATCTTTGGCCGTATGGCTCAACGAGCCGTGCCAGTCGTCCGCAACAATTTTAATAAACGACCTAACGACATCAATAACCTGTTGGATATCATGCAAGTGTGGTAATTCATCCAAAAGATCCTCAAGGAAGACATCAACGAAGTCCTTTAAGATAGATGCTACTTTATGGGAAATTTATTCCGAGGAATCCTTTTGGACGTCCCTTTCCACAAAAGCTATGATAGGCTTTTTTAGCTATATCAACTTTCAGCTCTTTGGGATTTATTAGACTCGAAGTTTCTTACCTGCATGGTGTCACTCTTCTTCTCAACAATAGTGGTACTTGGTTGACTTGGAATTAGCTTGATTCTTTTACGATTATGGATAAAGATACAGGAGTTTGAACACCTATAAATAGTATCATCTAAGTCAAATAAATAATTTTGACTTGAAATGATTTGCTTTGCGTGTATTAATTACGTCACACCAGATTTTGTCTTCGTATGGAAGAAACTTTATCAGAACTAGACATCTCTCGGTAACATTAGTGGACAAATCATTCACCCAAGAAACCTTGTAAGTTTGAGGGTGAGACGTGATATGTAGGTTTACCCGAATCATAGCCTTAGACGAGAAAGCATTAGTACAACTTTCGCTATGAATGATTACTCAGCAAGATCAATCCCCAATCTTAGTAGAAGTGTAGAATATTGTCGTTCTTCATCGGTCATCATTTCCTTTCAGCTGGGTTAATATACACCTAACAACATTTAATCTGGGAAACTCATTAACAATAAATCATTGACCCAAGAAATTTTGTAAGCTTGAGGGTGAGGCATGATATGTAGGTTTAGCCAGAGTCGTAGCCTTAGAGCAGAAAACATTAGTACAACTTTCGCTCTGAATGATTACTCGGCAAGATCAATCCCCCACCTTAGTAGAAGTGTAGAATATTGTCGTTCTTTCCCGTCATCATTTTCTTTTGTCTAGGTTAATATACACCTTATTACGTCCCGATTCCGTTGAATCAATAAGTCACTACGGGCGTAATGTCGTACAAGTCTAAGTTGCTGTCACGCCCCGGTTCCCAGGGTGACTCGAGGCACGTGATACTTCTCCCTAGGCTACGCAACTGTACAATGAATACCGTATTATACCCTGCGATTGTTGCCTGTAAGGTCCGGGATAGGCATAGATATAAGACATAAACAACAGAAATTCCACAATTGATACGATATTCATTTGTCCACAAAGTCACAACTTAATCAAGATTCATCAAAACACATATTATACATATTCGATTCATTGTTCTTCAAAACACATAATTTACACAATTGAAGGTGTTCTCAAAATAAAGCTGCATTCCATCCACTCCACAATCATTCATAGAGTTGGTTCTCGGTGTACTCCAGATCCACATCTTGATCTTCATCAATCCCTAGTGCACAAAACTAGGTCGTCGATACGACGAGCAAGCCCTCGGTCAAAGGAAGAAGTTATGAACGTGGAATGATAAGACAAGTGAATATAAAATAGAGTAACTTGAACAATTAACTCTCACCTTATGATATCCGTCAAGAAGTAATAGTTCTCAAATTAATGTCACAAAGAATACAAATGCGTTCTTTCTAGACCAATATGCAGTTTAGAGAAACTTTCTGGATCACACACACACGCCTAGCATCTCAACAATAACCCCATTGGCCTGGGACCAGGCTCGTACAAAACGGATGGTGCTTAGATTCTCCAGCCGTCTGTACTATCACATATTGATGTGATTACAAGCAGGATAGCGTCATGAGTTAATTTCCGAATCATCTGGGTCGAGTCATCGAATCATGGGCTATAAAAGGAAGTTCGTATGACTTGGACCTTTCCAAGAATATCAAACCTATTCATTAGAAGTCTGAGCTGGAACTCAGGGCTTGTATGTCTAATGAATTAACCATTATTCTGAGCTGAAACTCAGGGCATGAGACATACACAATGGAAGTCTGAGCTGGAACTCAGGGCTTAAATGTCCATTTGTATCAGGAAGATGAGCTAAGCCACACCTCGGATATTCGCACGGCCACACGAACACCGATTCAGGGACTGATCAGTACGAAAGACAAAAATTCCATATTGCAAAGAGGTCAGCCGGGTGTGATCCAATGGTTTCTCTCCCATCCCAATGCAACCTATTCTAGACATTTGGATTCCATAGGAACTATTCCTTAAACAGGGGGTCCTAGAAGTCAAGTCGCATTCAAGTAACAGTTTGACCTTTCTGAAACTAATGTAGTCCAAGAGAGTGTTGGAACCAAGACAAAATTTCAAGGTATCTAATTGGACAATGATTTCTAAGAATCCTCCCGATGTTGTAGATCGAAAATGGATGGTTCTAAGGTCCAGAATTTAATATTAAAATTCTAAGAGCCAGGACTCCGAAAAGAGACTAACTCTGAAAATTCTTAAAATTTTCTGCAGAGTCTCCTTTGTATTTACTGACATGGAAATATTTCCAGAACACATAAACACAAAGAATAATATATGGGCACGCCGACCCCTTCGGTGGAGCAACCCTCAACACCGGCAACACGCAATATATAAACCCGGGTACGCCGACCCCTTCGGTGGAGCAACTCTCAACAACGGCAACACATATAAAGTGCGGTAATGAAAATAAAGGAAGTACAACTTACCTCAGCGAGCTAGCTATTTCATTTAAGAGTTATAAGGTTCCTTTGGGTTACACAAGTTCAAGTATACAAAACTTGGTGAAAATTATAGGAACAATGTCTAAACATAACTGTTACCACAAATAGAATTTGTTTCAAAAAGGAAAATCACTCTTAACAAGTTCAAAGTCAATCTATACATATTGAGTACTATAAATTAGCCTTTGGGAGGCATACAATGGTTAATTTTAATTTGTAAATTCACAAGTGGGGTTACCTTATTATACATGCGCTTAAAAATACATATTATAGCTAATTAATCTTAATAAATATGTCAATTAAGGGAAATTCCAAATCTGGACAGAATTGACTTAATGAATTAATAATAAAAAATAATTTTACAACTTGTTTTGAAGTCATTTAGATACATTCTCATGAAAACAACAATGTTGGCTACTATTTCCATGAAAGTATTATATAAGTATACACATATATATATACATGTAAACCATTGTATGAAAGTTAGCATCTACAATTTATATTTCATGGAACTAACAAGAAATCTCATTGTGTCATGAAGGTTTAAAGTATAGGTAATATCTATATATAATGACAAGGTGTATATATGTGGATTCATATGTATTTGTATATGTGTATATATATATATATATATATATATATATATATATATATATATATATATATATAGGCAAAATCACAACACAATATATAGGCAAAATCACAACACAACATCTATGCAAAGTGTCCAACTAAATTCCTACCAAATTCTTAAGCCTATGCATGCACATTTCACTTTCATACAAATGGATTTACCAATAATTCCATAACTCACAGAATTGAACATCGAATTAATTTAATTCATGAAAATTTTCATAACTAAATTAAATTCATTATCAAGAGATAAAAGGGGAAGAGGGCTTGCCTTGAGCCTTGCTCTTAGAGTATGCTTCCTAGAGAAAAGTTCTTCCTAAAGCTCCAATTCAGCACCTAGGGCACAAATTTGGGAATTGGGGTTAATCTCAAAACCTAGAAATATTTTTCAAAGAAATTGAAGAGGAAAGAGGGAAGGAAATTGGAAGAATGAAGAGGAAGAAGAATAAGAAAATGAAGGGGGGGGAGGGGTCGGCCGGTGGCCGACTGGGCGGCTGCGCCGGCGGCGCAGCAGCCGCGTCAGTAGCCGCGCAGCAGCCACGGTAGCTAGGCAGTAGCAGCAGGAGCCGCATAAGCAGCAGCAGTAGCCGCATAAGGAGGGGGAAGGGGTGAAGAGAAGAAGATGAGAAGAAGAAGAAGAATAGTGAGGAGGAGAAGAGAGCTTACCAGGAAAAGGAAGGAGAAGAGAGTAGTGAGTTCTCTTCCTCTCTCCTAAGTCATAAAATGGTATGGTGGAGGCTTGAAATGACCATATTGCCCTTTGGGGCATGTCATGAGGAGAGAATGACATTTGTCATTTCTCCATGCATGGTTGCCACATATGCCCCTTGTGCAAAATGCAAATTTGCATTTGCATGAAGGGGCAAAAGAAAATTTAATTTTTGGGAGAAAATTAATATAAGAAAATTATTTTTAATAGTTGAAATCAATTTAAATATATAATTTTTTTAAAGGTTATGACAGTTGCACTTGTACAAGACGTGCTCATGTAAATTTATGAAATAGTTAATTTTGTAGAAGTTTGCAGTGGATAAAAAAGAAAAAAAATGAATAACAACGTAACACAGAAGGATTAACTCTTTGTTGATAATTTACAATAGATACATAGGTTCTCAAACAACCGAGTAAAAGAATGTTGAACGTGGCTTACAACTTGAAACAACAAAATAAGATATATCGTTCCATACATTATATTCCTTTACTAAATATAAAGTAAAACAACTTCAGTAGAGGTCTTCAAAATGAGATTTGGAAGCTTTAAAATATGAACAAAGCTTCTGGACAACTTTGGACTTCTCCTTGATGTTCAGCACCTGCGGACGCAGGTCAGTACATATGAAATGCATTGGTGAGTGGCGAATCAACCCAACTCACCAAATCAACATGGTAATCTTGTAAAACATGCAATATTATTAGTAATCTTTATATCTTTCCTTAGATCAATTAACAATTCATAAGACAGGAATATAAAAACGTAACATATCACCAAATGATGATTTTTTACGCACATCCGATTGTCCTTTCCTGCAAACAAGGCTTACCATATTCTTCTCCGTAGAAGACGTTACTAACTATGCAACTTGGTCTTCTATATGAAGGTCACTGGTGAACAGACACCATCTTGGACTATTCATGGTAAGATGACGATCCTTCTAGTGCAGGTGGCGAGCCCCTTTGAAGGTCCCGAATTACTTGTTTTAGTACGTCATCACTCATTACCCTTGTCCTTCTGGGATGAACCGGTCCCAGTACCCCAACAACTGTTCGAGGAACCAAATCTTGTGCACACCATGTATGCATATAAAGCTTAGCTATCAAAATATAACATGTAGGATAACAAAAACTTGAACATAACTACGCAATATGTTTTTTAGTGTGTATTCTACTTTCTCGAGCCCTCGCTCTAAATTTCATACTACCGATTACAAGCATTTTTCATGATCCTATATCTATTTGGCAACACTACCACAATCCATATTTCTATTTGACAAGCAAACAATATTATGATAAACCACATTTCTATATGACAAACAAACAACATTACCATGATCCATATTTCTTTATGACAAAATTCACCCTTTTCAAACTGCACCAGAATCCAACCTCGATTGACAAAATCTAACTGATGCTCCAGAATCCAATTCCGTATCATTAGGCTGAACTGTTGCTTCCGTGTCAATATCCTCTTGAGTGCAAAAAAATGCCACCTCGACCGAGTCACTATCACCTAATGTTCCACTCACCCATTATTCTCTTTCCTCGCATCTTTCAGCATTGAAATCTCATCGAATATCATGCTTCGGCTCATGAACTATCTTTTTGCTTTCTGGAGACTGTTGGAATCCAAGAAAATGCACTGGCTTGCTGCTTGTGTTGTCACTTTTACCCTTCTTTTCTAACAATTGCTTGTACTTTTGGACATTGCTTCTTAATGTGTCTTGATGTTTCCAGAAATAGTACTTATTGCCATAATGCCTTGTCAAATTGGAATTTTTCCTTCTCCTCTTGCATTTGTCTTTATGCTTCCATCTTTCTCTTTTATTGCGATAAACCTTTATGACACCTTCGTTTGATTTGACCTTCTTATAATCTTTTCGTTAAGAAGTGACATTGTAACCTCCTTCAGCTCGAGGGTCTCTTTTCCATAAAAGATTGTGGTCACCAAGTGGTCATACGACGAGGAAAGTAAAGGTAGGAGCACAGAAGGTCGAATACCACCTTATTAAAGCTGTTAAGATAGTGTAGGATTTTAGTCCCTTCATTTGTAAACTGTAGAGTTGCTTCTTGAGATAAACTTATTTGAGAGTGATTTTGTCTTTGTACAAACTCTCTAGCTTCAACCATAAACCGGACGTTGAAGGCTCCGCTATGACATTATACATGACCTCATTTGCCAAACAAACTCTATCGTTCACTGCGCCATTTGATCCATATCGTTCCATGCATCCTCCGTCATGTTGGCAGGTTCTTTTTCTTACGAAAATTATTTTATACCTCCTTTCTTCTTGCCACATGAGAAGTTATCCTTACCGTTAAACTTCTCTAGGGTAAAGTGCAAAAAACCCCTCGTTAAATATGTTACTTTTGCACTAAAAGACCCCATGCTCTTAAAATTTCCAAAAGTTTGAAATATGCTCATTTTGCCCCCAAGTGACAATTTTACCCCTCCCTCCCCCCCCTCCTTCGGTTGTGTTCGCCGGCGGCGACGGAGGCGGGGGGGGGGGGGGGGGGTCGGGCGGGGGGAGGGGGGGCGGGGGGGGGGGGTGTCGCTCGCCGGCGAGGGAGTCGGGGGTCGGGGCCGACGAGGGAGCGGGGTGGTCGGGGCCGGCGAAGGAGGAGGAGGGGGGTCGGGGAGGCTGGGGGATCGCCGACCGGGGGGGGGGGGGAGGGGGTCGAGGGGGGGGCGGGGGGATCGCCGGCGATGGGAGGGGGGGTCGGGGGGGCTAGGGGATCGCCGGCGGCGGGGGGGGGGGGGGGGGGGGGGGGCGAGAGGGTCGGGGGGGGGATCGCCGGCGATGGGAGGGGGGGGTCGGGGGGGGGGGCTGGGGGATCGCCGGCGGCCGGGGGGGGGGAGGAGGGGGTCGGGGGGGGGGGGGGCGGGGGGATCGCCGACGTTGGGAGGGGGGGCTCGCCGGCGCCGGCGCCGCCAGAGGGTGGGGAGGGGTATTTTTGGTATAAATTTTTTAAAATTTGGCTGGAGGGGCCTAATCGAGCGGATATATAATCTAAGGAGGGATAAACTGAGCAAAAATTCTAAAAGGTCTTTTAGTGCAAAAGTAACATATTTAACGAGGGTTTTTTTTGCACTTTACCCAACTTCTCTACATCAAACTTGAGCTATTAACTCTCTTACTCGTCATCCTGAAATTCTTGAGTGGGACTTCAGATCCTTACGAATCACCGATCTTACTAATCAAGTAATCAGCAGATAGGGAGGCAAACCAATGTCGTCAACTACCATTTACTTGGATCATTGAAACTGAAATCCCTTCGATTCCCGAAGCTCTGATACCAATTCCTATAACTACGGAAACGGAGAGTTCACCTTACCACGACGAATAACAAGCACAAAACCGTATATAAATAGCAACAAGAACAAAAAACACAAAATCAACGTTGTTCAACCACCATCGGCCTACGTCCACGAGACAAGGGGAGTATCTTTATTGAATCAACGAGAGAAACCTTACAAGAGTTGTACTAACCAATACCATATGACAATCCTCCATTATGAGATCTCTAATGAGTTCTCTCCTTTTCCTCTCTAGATTCTCTTAGGACTTCCAAGAACAATCTCTATCCAAACCTCCTAATTAGCCTCAAGCACGCCCAACATTAGGTTAGGAATAAGCTAATATAGGCTCTCCTAAATTTACATGAATTTTGGTGCAAATCTGGCCGTTGAAAACTATCAAGAAATCTGACCCGAATTGGGCAAAATCCTCTGGACCAGAATTCTGGTCCCTGCGATGGGCTGAAATTCCGGTCCGCTGCAACATTGTTCTTGGGAAAGACCGGGACAGAATTCCGGTCCCCTGCTGCACAGCCTGTAAATGGCTGCTCAGAGCCTCTGTTTTGGCCATGGTTTCAATTGCTCTCTTTTGCTCGAGCCATCTCTATAACGGTACTTGGGCACGGAATGGAACACTAGTATGATCTATGCTATGTTACTGCTTCTAGCTTGGAAAAGAATTATGCATGAAAGAATCACTGTAAAAAAAATCCCAATCAAGTATATGATAAAGCAAACATAGTTAATCATTATCCTATTTAGTACTCTTGATTAGAGTCTAAGTGTAGCTCTTAAGCTATAACAAGTGTTATTGAGACTAGTTTCCTCGTTACACTTTGGAGTAGTGGTTGGTCTAAGAATATGACGAAATGCAAACATGAGGCTTTATCTATTACAAATCCTTAAATGTTAAGCACAAACTTTTTGAAGATTCATCTTTCTAAATTTTCTATCATTAATACTGTTGATTTTGAAGCTGATTAGATTTATGGTCTACAAAGTTCAGTTTGCATCAATATGTTCTGAGATATAATTAGTTGTATTTGTAAAGATTGGAAAATAATGGCTTGATTTTATTAAATAAAGATGAACTATATATACATTTAAAAGATGGATTGAATTGATTTTCGAAATATTCTAAATCTAGCTAATTACCTAATCTATGGAATTCGCTCTCAATTCAAATTATATACAAATCTAAATAGGAAGCTAACTAGATAATTCCATAAACAGAAATACCCAATTAAGGAATTAATAAATTAATTTATCTAATAAGATAATTTCATAAACATAAATATCCATTTAAGGAATTAATAAATTAATTCCTTTAATATGCCCCCTCAAGATGGAGCTCATGTGGAGAGTCCAATCTTGGTCTTCAAAAGTTGAAAGCGAGTACGCGGAAGAGGCTTGGTCAAGACATCAACTAGCTGATCATCTGATGACACATGGGTGACACGTAAAGCTCTACTTTGTACTTGATCTCGAATAAAATGATAATCAATCATAACATTCTTCATGCGTTAATGAAAGACAAGATTGGAATATAGGTGAGTTGTACCAACATTGTCATAATAGATAACTGGAGCAGTAAGAATACAAACGCCAAGCTAAGTTAGAAGAGAACAAATCCAACGTAAGAATACAAACGCCAAGCTTAGTTAGAAGAGAACAAATCCAACGTAACTCAGCAACTGTAGCAACAACAAAATGATATTTAGCTTCAATTGAGGAGCATGCAACCATGCATTGTTTCTTGGATGTCACGACTTGCACCTGCATGTTAGGGCACTGTTCGTGAGGCACGTCCATCCTACGTTGCAGCATCGGCGGTAGTGCGCTATCTATACCTCAAGATATCATGATTTAATAAAGTAACTCATTCACAGTAGCTAAAGAAGGAATCATGAATAAGTGACAAATCAAATTTTATTAAATAAGGTGACATGAGATTCCAAGTGTTTAATCACAAATTAATAACAAACTAATAAGAGTTTTCCGGAGACAAATCCGGTAACAAATGGAACTAAACTAGAAATAAAAGGAAGAGATTAGAAAATAAAATAAAGCAGAGATAGTCGTATCCCTCCAGGGATAGCTCTAGGGCCTACAACTCATCATGCAAGAGAGGTACAACGGTCATCGACAACACCTAAAAATAGTTATCCAGTCAGGATTGGAGCAAGTACCACTTACACGTATGTTAGCTATAACCAAATACTAACTATGAATACATGTAATAGTCATGAAATGAAACAAGGTAAAGGAACATGCAAGTAACCAAGGAAAATAATAAGCAACTAAATAAAAATAATGATCATGTAAATAAATAGCTAACAATAACTGGCTAATCATGATAAGCAAGACTAACATGGCATGAATTTAAAAGAAATATTTATTCTAAGTGTTTTGAAATACTGCGTTCCATATGTGGGCGGCTAGGGGGTGAGATACGACACAACGCACTTGTGATGTGCGCCTGCGATTAGGCAAGTAAAGACTAATGGGATAGTTCTGGGTAGCCCACATGTATACTAAGGTATTTCTTCCGCCCAAAAGTAACGGCATGAAATGATCATAAAGTCACAAGTCGTGATCATAAATCACAAGGTACGATCATAATGATCATGGAATCACGAAATCATGACATATGAATAAAGAGTACAATCTATAAGCTACAAGTGTCACAAAATCATCTTATGCTAACTACACAAGCATTTATAGCAATATTTAAGAAATTTGTAGCACAGGTTCATAGTACTTGCCTTGGGTAGTTGTCGACGTGAACGACACGAACGCGTCGATACAGAATTGTTTAGAAGCCAAATACCAACAATTGATCCCAAACGATGAAACAAACAGTTCCATGAAGTCCAGAATAGTCCAATTTGATATATAGAAAATTTGAAAGTTGGCACGATTATCGAGATGACGATAGAAGTCTACGTTTCGAAAAGGAAAAGAAATGCACGATTAGTCATGATCACGATTTAATCAAATAATTTAAAGGAAAAATGATTAAGGAGTTTAGTCAAATATATAGTAATTTTAGCCATAATATTATTTTAGAAAGTATTTAAAATCACTTTAAAGGCCAATAGAACTAAATTTCTAAAATTGATTATATATGATCTATGTCCAAAACCATAGCTAAATAATTCTTTTTCATAGTCTTTTAGGCTATTTGATTAGCCCATTTGACTATGTAAATGTTAGGATCAAGACCCATTTATAAAAAGAAATGAAATTAGAGCTTTAGGGCTCAAGCCCATTACTAATCATAAATTAGGCTAGAGGCCCAATTTAAATAAAATGATAACATATTTAGGACTCAAGGCCCATTTGGTTCTCTTTTGAACAATCTAGGGGTAAAAGCCCAATTAAAATATTTAATAAATAATGTTGGACTTGTAGCCCTAAATGATAATAAATTATAATATAGGCTAGAAGCCCATTATATATTTTTAGGGCTAATAGCCCACTTTGATAGTGTATCTAACAATGTTGGGTTAATAGTCCATTTTTAGAATAGAACATAAATAATGTAGGGCTAAAAACACCAATTTAACTAATGTATAACAATGGAGGATAATAGCCATTTGAAAAGGAATACAAAGGATGTAGGGCTTGAAAGCCCAATTAAAAACGTAACAAAAATAATATAGGGCTTAAAAGCCCGATTAAAAATAAAACACCCATGATATAGGGCTAAAAAGCCCAATTTGGCTAACGTATCAATGTATAATAAAATGTGTATATACATATACAATTTGGCTAACTATATATATAATTATACTCATGAATACATATATACGTACATACATATATATATATATACACTATACATTATATGTATTATATATACGGAGAGAGAGAGAGAGAGAGGGGGGGGGGAGTGAGCCAGAGAGTGAGGGGGAGGAGAGCTGGGAGTGAGCCAGAGAGAGGGGTCAAGAGACAGAGAGATGGGAGCAACAAGAGGCGCTCACCGTTGCTCGTCGCTAGTAGTCGCGGAGCGCGTTGGGATGTCGCCGACGGATCGGACTCTGGGTATCGACACCAGCAGCGACGACAGCGATCTGGGCATGGAGGTGCAGATCCGGGAGGCGGGGCCGCCTGAGGGCTGCGCGGCGCGATGGCTAGGGTACGCTGGCATGGTCAGGCGTTTGTGGTAATTTCAGGGGTGGTGGTAGGTAGAGGTTGGGGCTTCGTGGCTGGAAGTGGCTGGAGTCTGGTTTGAGAAAAATGAGGAGAGGTGGTGATCGTGGTGAGATGATGGTCAGTGGTGGTTGCGATATAGACGATGGTGATGGTAATGGTGATGATGGCGAAGGCAAGGGATGATGGTGGTGGCAGGGTGTTGGCTGGGAGTAACAGATGGGTCGGGTCGGCCGCCAGAGTCGGGGTGGCTCCAACGAGTTCTATGATGGTGGTGGTGCCGGCTAGGGTCGGTGGACAATGAGGGGAGAGGTGGTGGCGGTTGTCCAAGAGGGTCGGAGCTTGCAGAAGGTCGAGCTCGGCCAGGGGTGGCCGGAGAGGTGCAAAGGTCGGGAAGGGCTCGACCGAGCTAATTGGTTTTAGTAAAATTTCTTTGTAAAATGTAATGTATATTTTTGTATGAATTTTGGGAATGGGGAATGCCCCATTTATAGGTGTGCCATTCATGGCAAAGATGTAAATAATGAGAATAATGTGGGCATGGGTGTGTGTGAGGTGGCTAGAGGAAGTTCCTAGAACCTTCTAGCCATAACTAATCACATGGTTAGTTAGCTAACAAATAATTGGTTATAATCTTAATTGTAACCCATGTGCCATGGATCATTGCTAAATTCATGGGCTTTAGCCCAGTTCATGGATTTAGTCATGACTAAATAAATCATGATTTAAAATGATTTATGGCGTTCAAAAATTACAGAAAAAGAATTTCGAGAATTCGGGAAAATATTTTGTAAATCCCCAAAATTTTGAAATCAAATTCAAGGGGTTACATTGGAGGACCAAGATATCGGATTGCTACCAAGATAAATAATATAAACACTGGTGGAGGTGTAGTAATCCTTATTACTGGCCCATTCAACATCTGTAAAGGCATGAAGAGATATAGATGGGTGAAGTTTCTAGACAAGACCATGATCAGCTGTACTAGAAAGATAGCGAAGCAAGCGTTTGACAACATTCTAATAATGGTAGTAGGTCGATGCATGAATTGAGATAATTTATTAACATCATATGCAATATCAGGGCGAGTGAGACACAAGTATTGGAGACTACCAACAACTGTTATGTATTCAGAAGGATCCGACAAATGCAATTCCGAAAAGAACTGTAAGCATTGGCTCAGTAGCAAGTGGAGTAGTAACAGGTTTGGCCCCTGTCATATTTGTACGAGCAAGAAGATTTGTGATATACTTCCGCTGAAAGAGAAGTAACCCATTGGAAGTGGTGACAACTTCAACACTAAGAAAGTAAGCCAAATTACTAAGATCTTTGATGGAAAATCTTTTGTCAAGAAGATCAATAAACCGTTGAACTTATGTGGTATTGCATCCAGTAATAATTATGTCATCAACATACACAAGAATATTGCTATTGTTGAAGACAGAGTGATGTGTCTGCATGGGAGTTTCTAAAAAAATGTTTAGCTCTTCGTACCAAGCTCGTGGTGTTTGTTTGAGACCGTATATAACCTTGCGTAACTTGTAAAAATATGTGGATTATCACGATCAAGAAAATCTGGTGGTTGTGACATAAAAACATCTCTAGAGAGAACCTTGTAGAAATACATTGTTGACATCAAGTTGACAAAGAGACCACCCATGACTAACAACAAGAGTGAGAACCAAGCGAATAGTGGTAGGTATGACAATCAGATTGAATGTGTCATGATAATCAACACCAGAGCGCAAATGGTACCCTTTAGCAACTAGTCACGCTTTGTACTTGTCAATAGAGCCATTAGGTAAATGTTTAATTTTGAAAATCCATTTACAACTAACAAAATTTTACGTTGAATCAGGGGGACAAGTTCCCAAGTTCTATTCCACACAAGAGCATCGTACTCCTCAGACGTAGCCTGACGCCAGTTAGGATCTTTGAAGGCTTGGGTCACTGTATGCGGTTCATGTTGATGGTTTAAGGTGAGGATAGCGGTAAGATTTAAATTTTTGGACGGGTTTATGGATATTGTTTTTAGCTCAAGTGGTCATGATGTGGGTATTGGTAGGTGGCTTTGGAGGATGGGGGTCTGGAAAGAGTGGTAAGGGAGAAGAGGGTGTATTATGTGGGCTATTCGTGGTATTATGTGGGCTATTGGTGGTATCGGTGGACTGTTCCGGTCGACCGGAATGTAGGACTCGGTCGACTAGAAATTGGCAGTTAGATGGATTTTAGCCCGAGGGCGAGGCTGTTTAGGACGTATTGAGTGGCACAACTGTAGGGAAAGAAATGACACAAATGGAAACCAATTTGGGAGTATTTCTGGACTTGGACGACTGGGATGAGTTTGAATGGAAAGACAGATTTCACAAATTTGACATGACGAGATGTGTAAATTTTGGAATTGGAAGGATGAAGACTGAGATATGCATTTTGGGTTAGAGAGTATCCAACAAACACACAAGGGACGGATCGAGACTCAAGTTTGTGATTAGAATATGGAAGTCATGGATAGCATAAACAACCAAAAATACGGAGCTTTGTGTAATTTGGTGAAGAGCAGAAAGGGACTCATAAGGAGAGGAAAAATAAGTGTAGGTGTGGGCATGTGATTAATGAGATACACAGCGGTTGCAAAGACATAGTTCCCATATGTGAGCGGAAGTGAGGCGTGAGTGAGCAAAGAAAGGCCAGTTTCGACAATATGTCGATATCGACATTCATAGAGACTATTGTGTTTAGGGGGGGGGGGGGGGGATGGGGAAGGTAAGATAGAAAATTCCATGAAGAGATAGAAATTGATCTAAGGCTTGATATTCTCCACCATTGTCGGAGTAGAGAGTGGTTATGGAGTATTTGAAGTGATTTTGCACTTGTGCTTTGAAGCGGAGAAAAAATATCACATGCGTGCTTCTTTAAGGGGTAATACCATATATAACGTGTAAAATAATCGATGAAAATTACATAATACTTGAAATCATCAACAGAACAAACAATAGAGGTCCAAACATCATAAAATATGATTTGTAAAGGGTGATGAGATGAAACAATTGTGGATGTAGAAAAATGAAGCTTGTGATTTTTATTGCTGAGACACGCATGTCAATGAGAGGTTTGTGATATAGAATAAGGTAAAAGAAATGTTGACATAATATGCTGAAGAATAGAATAGGTGATGATGGATGACCTACTAGAGTGTCACTTAGACGAAATGGTCTTGACTCTTGATGCTGGAAAAGACGAGTGGAGAAGACAATTTTGACGAGGAGGTTGGCCACTCATAAACGCCATTTTTAGTTTTGCCCGTCAAAAGGATTGCTCTTGTGCTGAGGTCCTACACATGAAAAACAATGGGTAAGAATTCAATTGAAACTTGATTAGTATTACAAAATTGATACACATAATAAGGTTCTTTTTCATGTTCGACATACAAATGATATTGTGTAAATAAGAGGTGTGAGTTGGGTTAGAAGAGTGGTCGAACCGGTATGGGTAATGTGAAGACCCGAGCCATCACTGATCATAACGTCATGAGACCCTGCATAAGGAGAGTGAAGCGAAAGATTATTCAAGTCCGCGATAACATGGTGCGACGTCCCACTATCAAGTAGCCATGTGAGGTTGTCGGTGGTCTCAAAAGATGGGGAGTAATGCGATTGGATGGAGAAGCATGATGTGGTGCCTGTGAACCTATTGCAGATGGAGCCGAAGATGATTGAGCAATGACAAGTCGAAAAAGGGAACATCGCTTGAAAGCGGGTCCTTGTGTACCATCCTTGACAATACCCAAGATATGGACATGGTGGAGGTCGATCATTACGAGGAGTGTTGGAAGATGAAGATGTGTCTTCGGAAGTCATTATGAGAGAGAGGGTGGAAGAAATAGGCCAGGAGTGTGGCTCTTATATCATCTAGAGATTGAAAAATAATGGCTTGATTTTATTAAATAAAGATAAACCATATATACACTTACAAGATGCGATTAAATTGATTTTCCAAATATTCAATATCTAGCTAATTACCTAATCTAGAAGATTTGTTGTCAATTCAAATTATATACAAATCTAAATAGAAAGCTAACTAGATAATTCCATAAACATAAATAGCCAATTGAGGAATTAATAAATTAATTCCTCTAATAAGATAATTTTATAAACATAAATATTCAATTAAGATATTAATAAATTAATTTCTCAATTATTATTCAGTGATTTTCTCTTTCTAGTTTACATGATTATTATTAGGATATAAATAATATATTCGATTGAAATGCTTGTGTTGCAGATGCAAGAAACAGTTACTTTTAGGTTTAAGGCATATTAGCCTTCAAAAGGCTAACCATTCTGATTATGAAATATAAATTTTACCACTAAAACCTGTACTTCTGTATCCTTTTTCAAAACCACCTCTTGATACTCCTCATGAAGAACATATCACTTGGTTGTGTTTCCATACCCTTTCTCTATCTCCTAACTTGGGAAGACTTTTGGAATCTCAGGTATTTTCCCTCTGGTATTGACATTTACTTTGACAATGTCGGTGGCTCAATGCTGGACGCTGCGCTCCTCAACATGAGGCCACATGGTCGGATCGCGGTGTGCGGCATGGTGTCCCAGCATAGCGTCTCCAATCCAGACGGGATCCGTAATTTGTATTGCCTCGTGATGAAACAGATAAGGATGCAAGGCTTTCTCCAGAGCACCTACCTGCATCTGTTTCCTCAGTTTGTGGATCGTATGACCGACTTTTACAAGCAAAGGAAGATTATTTACATAGAGGATATGAATGAAGGGCTCGAGAGTGCACCGTCGGCATTTGTGGGGCTATTCACTGGTAAAAATGTAGGCAAACAGGTTGTATGTGTATCACGAGAATGACTTGTGCCAATGCACCCTAGTTCTGTAATGCAAGTAACTACAGTGCTCAAATAAACAGATCCCGACACATTGCCTATGTTGAGGAAGACCCCCACTCCAAAGTCCGTCACTATTTCTTACATGGGCGGTATTCACGCGTTACAATTAAACTGATTATATTGCTGAATTGATGTAATATTGTGCAACATAATGTGAGAGCTAGTAATATGCAATATTGCTTGGCTTTTGGGAGCAAATATACGGCAAAAATATTACGGCACTATGTATGCTTTAGTAAAACCACGACGTTTTGGAGGTTGGAGGATGGATCTAATTGGACAAATACTTCCCATCTGAGTCTTGTGTATTAGTATATAAAGGCTAATTATAAGGTGTAGGAAATAATAATGCCTTGTTCTCATTGATGGGGGCTGGTTACAATATATATAGTGTTTACACGGTTTGGCTTATGGGCCATATTTACAAGACTTACAAATATAATCTAACACCCCCCCTCAAGTTGGAGCATGCAAGTCACAAATGCCCAACTTGGGAAGGAAAGAATCAAACACATGCTTTCCAAGGGGCTTGGTGAAGATGTCAGCCAGTTGAGAAGTAGGAACATGCGAGGCTATTACGGTGCCATCTCGAATAGCATCGCGAACAAAATGTAAATCTACCTCAATATGCTTACTGCGCTCATGAAATACCGGGTTCTGAGCCAGGTGCAGGGCGGACTGACTGTCACAATACACCGACATAGCAGACTCCTGGCGAACGTCCAAACACACCAATAACTCCTTCAACCATTTCAACTCACAAACAAGCGCAGCAAGAGATCGGTATTCAGCTTCAGCGGAAGATCGGAAAACAGTTGATTGCTTCTTGGTCTTCTAAGAAATAGGAGACCCCCCCAGAAACACCAACCAGCCTGTAGCAGAGCGGCGAGTCAAGGGACAACTAGCCCAGTCGGAATCACATCAACCAGAAAGACGGAGATCACAATCAGCTTTCAAAAGAATACCCTGTCCCAGTGCATGTTTGAGATATCTGACAACTCTCAAAGCAGCATGCCAATGATCTTGTCGAGGCTCCTGTAAGAATTGAGACAAGATATGCACAGCATAAGCTAAGTCAGGGCGAGTAAACGATAGATAAATCAACCTCCCAGCCAGCCTCCGATAAGTCTCTGCATCCTCCATCTTTGGACTAGTTGATTCTGCCAGCTTGTGATTGGGCTCCATGGGAAAGCCAGCAGGTCGAGACCCCAGTAAGCCGCATTCTGAAATGATGTCCAAAGCATACTTCCTTTGACACAAGGAAATTCCTTCTGCACTCCGAGCCACCTCTATGCCAAGAAAGTATTTCAACACACCAAGGTCCTTCATGTGAAAGCAAGAACTAAGGTACTTTTTGAAAGCATCTAAAGCACCTGTGTCATTACCAGACACAATTATGTCATCCACATAGATCAAAACATGCAACTCTACCTTCCCTTTAAAAAGAGGGAAAAGGGAGTAATCGGAATGAGATTGAGTAAATCCATAGGATATCAGAGAAGCAGCAAGCTTAGCAAACCAACAACGTGGTGCCTGTTTCAATCCATATAGTGACTTACGCAGGCGATACACTTTGTTGGGTTCACTATGCAAAAAACCTGGCAGCAACTTCATATACACTTCTTATGTCAGATCTCAATGAAGAAAAGTATTGTGCACATCCATCTGGTACAAAGTTCAGCCTCTCACAGCTGTAATAACCAAGAACGCTCGAACTGTAGGCATCTTAGCTACCGGGGCAAATGTCGCTGAATAGTCGATCCCCTCAACCTGATGATTACCGAACACAACCAGCCGTGCCTTTAAGCGCTCAACACTGCCGTCGGATTTGTACTTTATTTTGTACACCCATCTACTTCCCAATGCTTTCTTCCCAGGAGGCAAATCGACAAGACTCCATGTCCCATTATCTTCCAGAGCCCGTATTTCAGTTTGCATAGCCGCACACCAGCTCGAATCTTGCGAGGCCTGGCGATATGAAGTAGGCTCAACACCTGCAATGATAGCTGCAAGAAAATCTCTGTGTCCAGCAGTAAATATGTCATAACTTAGAAATTGTGTTAGAGGATACGAAGTACCTGAGGAAGTGACGGGAACAGATGAACTGTGGTGAATGGGGGACTTTTACTTCGAACAACATTTGTCACAAAATCCTGTAAGCGCACTGGCTATGATTTCTTTCTCATGCCTCTTCCCAATACTATCTCGTCGGGCACCTCTGGCAACACTGTATCCCCTGTATCATCAGTAGTATCCGCATCACCCCCAGCGGACTCTCCTGTCAATACTTCTGCATCTACCTGTGCATCCTTGCTACTCGGTGCCGAGCCACTTGCAACCACTCCGGCCTCAGCAACCGTAGCTGGCACCATCCCAAAAGCCTCTATATCGTCTCCCGGCACCTCAACAGATGTATTGCATGTTGCAGAAGATATCTCGCTAGCAGATCCACACCCAGGAAATTCTTTTTCATAAAAAGTAACATCACATGACACAAAAAATTCACCAGTCTCCAAATCATACAGTTTCTATCCCTTTTTATCAAGTGGATACCCAACAAAGATACATTTTCTGCTCCTGCTAGCAAATTTATCATGTCGGGATTTCAAATCATACACATAGCACAGACAACCAAAAATACGTAGATGATCATACGAAGGAGCCAAACCATATAAAACTTCATAGGGAGACTTAAAATGCAAGATACTAGAAGGGGTTCTATTTATCAAATAACATGCACCCAGAACACATTCTCCCCAAAAATCTACGGAAAGAGAACCCTGAAATCTCAATTTCCTGGCTACATTTAAAATATGTCGATGTTTTTTTTCCACCCTTCCATTCTGTTGAGGTGTCCCAACACAGGATGTTTGGAACAATATACCTTGAGATGAAAAATAATCTCGTAAACAATTAAATTCAGTGCCATTGTCACTCCGCACACGACGTATATCAGCCCCAAACTAACGCTTCACCATAGCAATGAATTTAAGAAACATAGAATAAACAACACACTTATCCGTCAATAAAATAACCCAAACAGCTCTAGAAAAATCATCCACCAAAGTTAAAAAATATCGTGCCCTATTAGATGACGGAACACGATATGGTCCCCACAGATCACAGTGTATAAATTCATAGCATCTCAAAGCACGACTACTACTATCAGGAAAGGCATCACGAGTTTGTTTAGCTTGATGACAAATATCACAAGCCTTATGAGAAAACACACTACTACCAGAGAGAAAAGGTAAAGTCTGCATAACTTTATCTGAAGGATGCCCCAGTCTACTATGCCAAACCTCGGAATCACTCTCTTTGCATGCCAGGATCACCGAAGCCAAAGAAGCTGGAACCTCCCCCAAGAAGTAAAGTCCACCCCTTTGTTCACCTGCTCCAATCACCATCCTCGTACTTCGGTCCTGAACAAAACACAAATCAGGAGTAAATAACATATCACAATTTCTGGCACCAATCAATTGGGAGACAGAGATCAAATTGCAAGTCAATATCAGAACATAAAAAACATCCGTCAACACCAACGAACCAGTCAAAAATACTTTGCCTCTCAGAACAGCCTCAATAGTGCTCCCATCAGGCAATATCACAGCACAGACAGGGCCCTCAAAGCAATCAACTAAACAGTCACGAGAGCCTGTCGCATGAAGAGTAGCCCCAGTATCGAATATCCAAGGGACAAAAGAATTCTTACCCATCAGACGATCAGAGTTTGAAGAACCAGGGTTGGAAGAATTGTCGTTACCCAGCAAGCTCATCAGTTTCTGCCATTGTTCACATGAGAGTGGTGAAGGATACCCTCCACGTATCATATCCGCCAAACTCCCAGCAAGACTAGCAGGGACACCATGACCAGCAGTGGCGACATGATGAACAACCCCTGCGCCACCAGCACCACGTCCCCCATCACGTCTCTGCGGTGGTGCCGGGCCTCTGCCACCAACAGCACCACGTCCGCCCTCACGCCGAGGACGAGTCTCCCACCACTCTGGATAGCCAATCTTGGCAAAACAAGCTGTAACATCATGACCTATTTTCTTGCAATGAGTACAGATCATACCTGATTTGTCCCTGAAATCTGAGGTTCTACTATTAGAAGTAGTAGAAATACGAGGTGAAGTCTTGATAGCCAGCTCCATCACCTCCTCAGTAGCGGATTGGACCTGAGATTTTCGCATATCCTCCTCCTCACGGACTGCCTGGTATGCCCGATCTAAACTTGGTTGAGGATCCTGAGCCAGAAGATTAGATCGGGTATGACCATACAACTCAGCATTCAACCCATACATAAAGTCCTGAAAGTTATCTTCATCCCTCATAGCCTGTAGCTTTGCAGCAAGTTCACCACAGGTATAAGTAGGCAATAGAAAATAAGCAGCTTGTTCATCCCACAAAGACTGTAATTTCCAAAGTAGGTTTCCACAGACATCGATGCCGTTTGTTTGCACTCGGCCAAAGCTACCTTAATTTGTTGCTGCCGAGTGACATTGCTAACAACAAAACTTTTCTCCAACAAGTTCCACAATGGATAAACCTCCTCAAAGTACGGCAAAGATTTCTTCAGAGACGGATCAATGGTATTAAGAACCCATTGAACCAATAGTGCTTGCACACATCTCCAATCAAGCAATTTACTAGCATCATTAACAGGTTTGATTTCAGTACCTTCCAGAAAGGTGATCTTTCGCCTAGAGATCATGGAGAGACGTATCGACCGAGACCAGTCAGCATAGTTTGGTCCACGAAAAACAATAGGAGTAATGATATTTCCCGGTTGATCAGTATAACTCAGAAAATATGGATCCTTCGGATTAGGATAATTGGGGTTGTGTGCACCACCACCCCCAGTCGCGATGGAGTAGCTAGACGCAGCATCATCAGCCATCGCCAAAGTCGGGTGTACAAAATCAAGTACAACTCCGACGGATCGGTCGAACGAGCGGCGAATCGGCAGCTATCGGGGCACCGGATCTGGCGCGTAGGGGTCTGGGTCGGTGGTGGGGTCAGGCGCGATCAGGCGCAAGATCTCCGCGGGATCGGCCGCGTATGGTCAGGCTGTAAGGCTGGCGCGTACGGCGGTGGATCGATGGATTGGTGGATCGGGATCGGCCGCGTACGGTCAGGCCGTAAGGCTGGCGCGTACGGCGACGGATCGGCGGATCGATGGATCGGTGGATCGGTACGGGAGCAGGCCGGGCGGATCCTGACGTCGGGCAGACGTCGAGCGTCGGGAATCAGTCGGATGCGGTCCGCGGTAGGCGCAGTCAGCGCGAGAGGGCGCGCGGTCGGTGCGCGGTCAGCGCGCGGGAGGAGGGCGCGCGATCGGCGCGCGGGAGGTCGCACGGTCGGCGCACAGGAGGGCGCGCGGGGGGATCAGGCGCGGGAGCGGGCGTCGGCCGCATTCGGCGCCGGATCGGTCTCGGAAGATGGCGGCTAGGGTTTTTCGGGAGGCTCTGATACCATGTAGGAAATAATAATGCCTTGTTCTTATTGATGGGGGCTGGTTACAATATATATAGTGCTTACACGATTGGGCTTATGGGCCATATTTATAAGACTTACAAATATAATCTAACATAGGGCACTTCACTTCTTACTCAGGACTAGTCCAGGTTCGAGAAAGGACAACCAATTTTTTACTTAGAGCTGTCCCCAAATCTAATTCACCCCAACCCAATTTTCTTCCTTCATTTCAACCTTTCACTCTCTCTCTCTCCCCCCAAAACCTCTCAAACCCTCACTTCTTTTTTTTTCCACCACCTCCATCTTCTTCTAAACTCTAGATTACTTCACAATTTTGTTCCCAATTTTAGAAATGACACCTAAAGGCTTCTCACAAACAGTAACAAACCCTAATACTATTGTATTTAGTTGACATTGTTATTTTTGAAATTTTTTGGAAAAAATTATTCTTAATCCTAGGACTGTTAAAATAGATCGGCAAAAATTATTGTATGGAGAAGATGGAGTTTAGGGTTTCCTTGAAATTATTGTATATAGAAAATTACATGTATACAGTCGTAGAGTCGTAGGATTGCCATGAAATTTTGGAAGAAATTATTCCTACTGCTAAAATTTTTCTTAGGAATGCCAAATTTTCGGGTTGTCCAACATGTGACTGCCAATTTTTTTGGAAGTCCTGATAGTATCTTGGACTGCCAAAAATTTGACAGTCCACAACTGCCAAAATTTGATTATTTGTTAATTAAATTTTAATTTTTGTTAATTTACTTTTAATATTATAGTCGTGACCCGAAGAAGAAGGACGTTGACGCCGGTCCTAAAAGAAAATGTCCTACTGCATTGGAGCGCAAGGCACGTCAAGCTGGAAGAGTTATTAAGAAACCAATAACTATCAGAGAACCAAAGGCAACGTCTCAAGTTAGACGACGTGGAAGCCAAGACACTGCAACTCGTTCGTAGCAACTGATGACTCGTTTTGATTCTTCCTCCTCCTCCTCCGATGATGATTTACCCATTATCTGAAGAAGAGAAGATGATGCTTCCAGACCGTCTCATCCAGCCGAGAAGATGATGCATCCAATCGGTTGCTCTCAATTATTGTCGATCAAGAACCATATTTCTTGTCAAATATGGGACGATCCAGCAAGTTCATTACGTTAATATAAATTAACTTTTGGAATTAATAATTGTAATTTATATTTATACTTTCAGTACGTTGTTCTATTTATTTTCAGAAAAACTCGCGTATTTTGAGGGTCATCAACCACGCGAAGATGTGCAATACATGGGAGTTCGATAGTTTAGGAGAACGTGTGAAGGCCAAAATCAACTCCACTGGCTTTCAAAATTTGGCTAAATACTCATATAAGATGGTGGGCCATGCATTGATTTCTGCGTTTGTTGAACGATGGTATCCAGAAACCAACAGTTTCCATATCGGACCGGGAGAGATGACGATCACTGTCACGACTTGTACCCTGTTTAGGGGTACGAGGGTGTGCGTACGTCCAGCCTACGCCGCAATGTCGGCGGTAAAACTCTGTATAGGTCGTCTATATTATCTAACATCTAACAATATGAGATAAATATGTCATTTCCGTACGGAGGAATAATATGACATAACTCATTCACAAGATCTATAGGAAGATAAAGCACGATATTGGAATAAAAGATAAGGAACGTTAAACTGAATAATAGTAAAGTCATCGCACACCTGAGTTTAGATGTCCATAACAATAAATACATATTCTGAATAGTAATAATAGAACTCAAACCCACATTCGGAACAATCCGATACAAATGAGATACTAAGAACTCTAGAACACTACTAAGGCACTCCCTATTGAGCAGGATCCTCTTGAGACTCCTGTATGCATCCCTCGTATACCCCCTGCTCATAATAGGTAGGACAATAGTCTAAGCCATCTGAAAAATATATCCAGTCATGATTGGAGAGAAGTACAACCCAAATAGTAGTTCTAATTCATTGAAAAGCACTATGAAAATGTAAATAATAATGTAATACTTGACGAACAATTTATAATAGACAAAGTACAATGAAAGAGACAAGTGAATATAGAGCAATAGGTGTAAGGGGAGATCATATAAAAATGTAAAGACATGCAGATATCTAAATAAGGGGAAAACCTGTCATACAAGATATACAACTAACAAGTCCAGAATATCTATGTCTAACACCAGTGTTTGAAATACCAAGTTGACATGTGAACAGGTATAGGGCAATATCTGGCAAACCATACACGTCCGTGTGTAGCCACTATTATTCCAGTAAGACCTTGGGGTAGAAATTGTATGTTCACACGTCACCTAGGTATTTCTCCGCCTGATCAGTACACATAGATCCAGGTCCCGATACGAATCTCAATAATCCAGAATAGTTACATTAGTCTAGTAATTCATTAGTCCAGTGAAAATCATTAGGCATGAAACTACGTATCACAAGTCAAGGAATCCATACAATACCAATCCGTATATCCATCGTGTCGGAAATCAAATAGATCACTAATATAAACATGCACCATAGGAAATATCAAGGAATGAAAACTATCAGAGAATGTACTCGCCTGTCATCCTGAGCAGTAAATATGAATCGAGGTCCAAAGTGGAGTCACAAGAACCTGGATATGAAATATCAGAGTTAATTGATGTTTCTGTGTGTTAAAGATGGATATCTATAATGAAACATGATTTCTAGGTCAATTCTGGGTCACATTAGGTCAACTCTAATTCAAGGTAATCACACTAGTCAACTGGAGGTCAACCTAGTCAAACTGGCCAATCTAGTCAATTTCTAGGTCGATACCAAGATATACTAATCCATATTAGTCAATATCTAGTTAAGGCTAGTCAATTAGTTATTATTAGTTTATACCCTATATAATGTATCTTAAACTTATACTAATACTTATATTATCTTAGCCATGTAACTGTATTACCCTAGTATCATAAAATCAAGGTATTCCCAATACATTACCTATCCTATATTACCTTACCTCAAGGTAAACTTTTATTTACCTCTTCATCTATCTTAACTTAGCATATGGGTATTTACCTTACCTACTATATACTCACTAGTTGTTACCCATGTTTTACACAACTCACACTATACAACTTGGCCTAACCCTCATTTCCCTCACTCATAGGCACCCTCACTCACTGTCACTTGCTAAGTCACTCTCAAACACTAGGACACAAGCCAACACTAGCGACTGGCCCTATGTCCGATTGGCCAAGCACAGGCCTGGCCTAAAGCCAAGACCTGCTAGGCTAATGGTTCCCCCTTGCCTATGGCCTATTGGCTTGACCAAATGGCACTTCAGTGCCCCCTTGTCCTGCACATCAAGCCTGCTGTTAAAGAAGCATCACAAGCCTGCCTATGCAGGACAAAACCCAGAACCTGGGCTCTGCCCTCTTCTCCAATATCTTCACAGGGCAGAGCCTCTAAGTTCCCATTTCCCTTTTCTCACTAACCATCTCCTATGGCACTCATTCACATATGCTATTCACTAATACATTTACATTAGACTGCTGTCAATGACATTGATCCTCACTTCTCTCATGAACCCACTCTCTCACCTATGATCTTACACTATGACACTAGGACACTCAGACACCTTAACACTGACACAAAGTGCCACACATGGGCTATCACCTTCACCCCTACTCTCTAAACAAACCACATGCAACTTCACATGACATAGGTTTGACATTGTCACTTGGACAGTGTCTCACTCTCTACTGAACACTCATAGGACACTCACTATGGCACACACACTTAATTCATATAGGATACAACCTAATCTTGACTGACACCGACTTAACTTGACTGATACTTACTGATACACTACTAATTCCTCATTGATTCACTGAGACACTCACTGAACTGACTGGACACAGTGAAATGGGGTTTAAATCCCCCATCCCAACCATCACTCTCTCTCACTCTCATTCTCACTTAACAACACTAACACCAGTCCTCATCTTCACTCACAGACTCGACACATGAATACTGAATGTCAGTGCACCTCAACACTCCTCACTCCACTGACATAGGAAATGGCTCACCCTATACTCCTATTATCTGTTATATATATATCACTGATACCTTCCCCTATTTCTTATCTGATACAGGACTCCATCACCCAATGCCTATAACAACTAACACAAGAACCCCCTCTTCTTAACAACATATATCTATCTATATACATGTTATACATACCTGTGCATTTACCTATATATATATAGGCACGCATAATTTCTCATCTAGATAGACCCACCTAGGTTTTCCCTATACATTGATGCCTACTATCCCTCACCCTATTTACCTATCGACCATATATCTATCCCTATAATATCTAACACCCTAACACACAACTAATTAAAAATAAGAAAGATGGAACTCCCAACTCTCTTCCTATCAGTTCAGTCCAGTCCCTCTCCCTATCCTACTGTTGCTATACTCTGAAAGAACCCCAAATCTCACTGTTCTGGACATTCTTTCCCTTCATCTCCACATTGCATTCTCAAGCAATGAGTACACTCACTCATACATGACTAATTGGCACTCACACCTATTGGGTGATACTCAAATGGTTGTAGGGGTGGGATTCATGTCCTCATTGACTAATAGTCAATCATGGAACCGAGGCTCAAATCACCTCAGTCTCCTCATAATCCTGTGAAGTCTTCACTTGTACAACTCTTCCATGCTTCACATACCCAACTAATGCTAACCCCAACCCACTCAGTCAGTCAAGTAAGTGAACAAGCTCCCCCTCATTCAGTCAGACCTCTAATTGAACTGATACTCTAAACTTTCCCCATACTACAAAACTGATGAAGCTCCCTGCACTTCACTCGATCCTTTTTAACTAAAAACTCACCCACACATCAATAAATACATTTCCTCCTATCTCCTATATACATAATAGTTAGAGATATACTTTATATATATATATATATATATATATATATATATATATATATATATATATATATATATATATATATATATATATATATTATACAAAACACAAAGGTTTTTGAATCCTAGGGCTGACTGTGCCAAGATAAAGAGTGGTTGGGATTTAATCTTGGTGGATCAACGGTTGTGGGATTTTATGGGGAATTCAAATAGTGGGGTTTGCACTCATAATGGTTGTGGAAGAGCATTATTGAGAGTGGGGTTTTATGGGGAATGAGCATTATTGAGAGTGGGGTTTTATGGGGAATCCAAAGAGTGGGGTTTGCACTCATAATGGTTGTGGATGAGCATTATTGAGAGTGGGGATTTAATATTTTGATGGGGGCCTCATAATTATTATTGTTCGTTTAAAATTGGGGGTCCAAGATTTTGAGGGGGAATACCTTAAATGAACCATGCCCTATGGGCACGGGTTATGACTAGTATATATATATATATATATATAGACACACACACACACACACACACACACACATAGGAACATAGTTATATTTGACCCATATTATACATATCAATTTCCCTCATCTCTACTACAAACACACACATATAATCATAACCCAAATCAGTCCCAAAACAGTGCACTCATATGGCACACAACAACATATATGCCTATATATATATATATATATATATATATATTTATATATATATATATATATATATATATATATATATATATATATATATATATATATATATTTATATATATATATAAATATATATATATATATATATACATACATATATATATATATATATATATATATATATACATACATATATATATATATATATATATATATATATATATATATATATATATATATATATATATATATATATATATATATATATATATATGTATATATTTATAAGTGTATATATATATATATATATATATATATATATATATATATATATATATATATATCTTTTCCATGCTTGCTCGTCTGCTCTCTTCTCCTTGCGCCCCTCCCGGATGCGTGCAGCCATCAGCCAACGTCGCCCGCCCCCGGCGATGGGGCCGGGTTCATCCCCATCAGCAGGCCTTCCACCCACCGCACCCCTATCTCCCCCGACGCAGGGCGAGTGGTGCGTCCGCAGCCCCTCGTGCGTCGGACCGCCCGCCGTGGAACCCTGATCAGCTTACATTGGTGGGCCTCTCCTCCGCCGGAGTCGCTCCTAAGCTTCGGCGGCCGCCAGTTCAAGCCCGTCCACCAGCCGTTACCGGATCCCAGCCATGTTCGACGGCTTCGTCCGCCGCTCCCGGAGGAGCACTACCCTTTCCGGCCTCCTCCTACAGACTCGCCCCCCCTCTCCGGTGGCCTCCGCCCTCGCCAGAGTCGCATGGTCACATCCTTCCCATCCAGAGAGGCCTCGTGAACTTTGCCTCATCGGATTCCGGACCCCGATTCCCGCTTGATTTGAATTTAAATTCGAATTCCGAATTTTTGAATATCTCGCCCTTCTATGCGCTCCCGCCCCGATCTGGGTATCATGCGCCCGACCCTAGCCGCCGCGCCTATGAGCCCTCCCCCTTCGCGACTTTGCATGCGCCCTCCAACCATCCAGAGGGGCATGCGCCCGCGTCTTATTCGGGCTTACATGCGCTCACCCCTCCGGGAGCCATGCCACAGCTTATGCGCCACCTTCCTCTACATCAGAACATGCGCCCACCCTCCATGAGGTGGTATACCTGCTCCCGCGCCGCCAGCAGGCCTGTATGCGCCCCCCACCTTGCCCCTTCCCCCTCACACGAGGGTTATGCGCCGGCGCAGCAAGATACAGGGCATGCGCCCTCCGCGCCGAGGAGCCCCTCTCCTCCCCTCGCCTCCCCTCGCCCTGGCTTGCAGATATGCGCCCGCGGGCGCTGTTCAGTGCGCAGGTGCTCCCTTCATCCGGGGCTCTCATGTGCCGTTGCCCGATGGTCGTTCACCGGTTATTATCAGTCGCCACCCGCCGCCTCACCCGGGCCCATAGCCCGGTGTTTCCCCTCCGACTTGCAACGATGCCACCGATCCTTCCAACAGGCTTCCAACATCGCTGTTCCCGTCCGCTCAGCATTCTTCCCCCTCCTGGTCGCACATCGACGTTATCCACCTCCCCATCCTTTGTCAAAATATTGCGTCCGGACCGTGTGGCGCAGTTACCCCCAGCAGAGCAGAAAATCATTCTTCCAGAGATCGAATTCACCTCCCCCCCGAAGGTTAAACTAGCAGAGTGCCGTTCTCTTCCGACGAAATTTCCTCACTATCCTCATCCTTCTCGAAGACCTTTGTGCTGAAATTCCAGACCGGATGCCCAAAACCGCCATTCGTAAAAGAAGTCATCGCAGGCTGGGGTCTCTCAGCAGCATACAAGGTCGCACCTCTCGACTCAAAACATCTTCTCCTCCACCTCTCCTCAGACCCCGACTGCTCCTTGGTCTGGGCCAAGGGCACCACCCACATCGGTTCTTTCAGCGTAAATATCGCTAAATGGTCCCCTAGTTTCAACCCAAATGTTGACTCTAAGATTATCTCAACGTGGATTACATTACTGAACCTTTCCCTAGTCTGCTTCCCTCCTGCAGCTCTCAAAAGAATCGCCAGTTCCTTTGGGACACTGGTTGCCATCGCCGATGAAACACGCAACCTCTTCAAAGGCAACTACATGAAAATTTGTGTTGAGATCGACCTATCCTCTGATCCCCCTCGTTCATTCAGCTCGAATTAGGGGGACGGTCACACCATCAGACGCTGGAGTATGACAACAGCATTAGCTTCTGCAAGCACGTTTAGATCAGAGGCCACCTCGCGAAGCATTGTTTCAAAACCCACCCGGAGCTCAGGAAAAAACTACCCCAAAAAAATATCTTCCAGGCCGACCCAACTCCCCACTCAAAGCCCTATCCTTCCTATCCCCAACTCCCACTCTCACTTTGCAGAAAGCGACATCTCCCCCATCCCTCATGCCCCCTCACCGTCGAACATCTGCACGGCACCTAACAAGCCAACATGTATCACCCTCCTCAACAGATTCGAGATCCTAAGCTCCTCCTCTGAGGTTAAAAACTAGCCAACATTCCTTCCCGATAAGCCCCCACCCGCTGAAGGTGGTGCGAACACCGACGGTATTTCGGCTGGCGACTCGGACATTTCAGGGGAGAATAGGTTGGCGTTGATTACCAACCCTGGCCTTGGAGATCCCCCCACCTCCCCACCTCCCCTGCCCTTGCTGATCCACCCACCTCCCCTCCCAGTTGAGGCCACACAGTCATTAGGCCGAGAATATGAGGCCAGGATCAAACAAGCCCAGGATGCGGGCTTCCTGAACCCCAACAACCCCCTCAACGTTCTATCCGAGATCAAATCTGAACTTGTCACCCCTCCGAAGAACGCCTCAGGGGTTGAGGACCCGAGTCATCGTATATCGACGCTAGCCGCCACTGCAGCTGCCCTAAGGGCCCCCAAAATCCATCAAAACAAGAAGAACAAGTTCCCTGCCAAAGAGCCCTCGGTCATGACCACACGGTCAGCCTCAAAGCTCAACCCTACCCCCAATCGCAAGCATGTAGATGCTTAACATCCTTTCTTGGAATGTCAGAGGGCTGGTCAACAAACCGACCAAGAGGAGATTAATCACCCTGATCAAAATCCACCGGATCAAAATTTTGGTTATCATCGAACCTAAAATCCCCAAAGAAAACTCAAATCCATCCAACTCCAGCTCGGATTCCCGAATGCTATTGCTGGGCGTCACGACATCTGGATCCTCTTCTCCGACGAATGCACCTTCGGTTCCGTACTTGACTCTGACCAGGTGCTTTCTTGCTGGGTTGAACACCCCACCCTGTCCTCCTGAGCCCTCCTTTCCGCAGTTCACGGCAGCTGCGATTACTCCGAGTGCAAGCAGCTCTGGAACTCTCTTATGGACACCCACAGCTCCCTGCCTAACCTTCCGTGGATATGCCTTGAAGACTTCAACACGATCCCCAGCAAAGAGGAAAAATCATGGGCTGTCCTCCCCATCAACCGGCCATGAACGACTTCAACTCCTTCACCTTTCAGGCTAACTTGTACCCTCTCCCCTACTCCGGCAATGCCTTCACCTGGTGCAACATACAAGAAGGAGCTTGTCGTCAATATTCTCGCCTGGATTGTGCCCTAGTTGACAACCAGTGGTCTGATATGAATCTCATCTCCAACATGTCACACCTTAACTCCATAGAATCTGATCACTCTCATCTCCTCATCGAGGTCGCAACAACTCCAACCTCATTAAAAAACCCTTCAGATTCCTAGACTTCTGGAGATACCACCCTCAATTCCAAAACACCGTTGCCTCCGAATGGAATTCGGCGAACAACCAAGACCCCCTCACCAGAGTGGCCGTGAAACTCAGGGCCACCAGGATCGCCCTTACTTCGTGGAGCAAGCTTTCTTTTGGAAACATATTCCAAGAAATTAAGGCAGCGGAAGATGACGTCACTCGTGTAGAGATTAGGTTTGCCGCAGAATATTCTTTGGAGAACCGTGCTACGCTTAACCTCAACAAGGCTATCCTTAAATCCCGCCTGAAAGTGGAGACGAAATTTTAGAAGCAGAAAGCCAGGTTGACTTGGGACACCGAGGGCGACAGAAACTCAGCTCTCTTCCACGCCTGCGTTAGGGGACGCAGGCACCAACTCACCCTGTATCAAATCTCCGACGAGAATGGCACATTACACAAAGATCAGCGAAGTATCCAGGAGGCTGCCGCCAACTTCTACTCCAAACTCTTCACAAAAGAGGGCGTCGTCAAGGATGAGAGCTTCCTGGCTTAGGTCCCACCATTAATTGATGAGCAGGATAACGAACTGCTTCTTGTCCCTCCATCCGCTGATGAAGTTAAGTCCGCGGTCTGGGCCCTTGATGAACATAGTGCTCCAGGTCCAGACGAATTCACCGGAGTTTTCTTCCGATCATGTTGGAGCATCATTCAGGCTGATGTGATCGCAGCCGCTAATGCTTTCTTTCAAGGAGCGCACTACCCGAAATCCTTATCTCGTGCCAACCTCATATTATTCTCAAAAAAGATAACCCATAGACCTTCAAAGATTTAAGACCGATCAGCTTATGCACATTCACCAACAAAATTATCTCCAAGATCATCGCCACCCGTATGGCCCGCATCCTCCCCAAGATTATTTTCGAAGAACAAAGCGACTTTGTTCCAGGGCGGAACATCACGGATAACATCCTTCTTGCCCAGGAAATGATAACATGCATGAAATTCCTGTCCAGGGGGGATAATATTGCCATCAAGCTCGATATGGGGAAGGCTTACGATCGACTGGACTGGCAATTCATGATTTGGGTTCTTAGGGCATTTGGGTTCTCCGAAACATGGATAGACATAATATACAGATCTATCAGTGACTCATGGTTCTCTACCGTAATCAATGGCCAAGTGGACGACTTTTTCAAATCTAGTTGAGGTGTATGTCAAGGAGACCCTCTATCCGCCATATCTTTATCATTGCTGCCGAAGCCCTCAGTAGAAACCTCAACGGCATGTCCAATATCCCCAGATTCCACCACTTTCATACTACTGCCGGCTGCCCTCTTATCACCCACCTGGCCTACGCCGACGACATCCTCATCTTCTCCGCTGGTGATATCGGATCTGTGGAGGTGGTCAGTAACACGCTGGACAGATACACCAGATGCTCCGGACAACGGATCAACCGCGACAAAAGCGTCATCTATACCCACCACAAAGCCGACAGGAACCAATCGGCCAATCTCTCCAATCTCACCTCCTTCACCACTGCTTAACCCCCGTTCACCTACCTGGGATGCCCGCTGGTTTATGGCAGATCCAATTCGAGCATCTTTGCTAGGCTTGTTCACAAGACTAGGAAGAAGATCGAGGGATGGCACAACCCAACTCTATCGCTCGGCGGCAAAATCATCCTCATCAAGCATGTCATGTCCTCCAACCCGATCTACACCCTGGCCGTCAGCTCACCGTCGAAGAAGGTTTTATCCTTCCTGGAGGCGCTTTTCGTCAACTTTTTTTGGGGTCATCAAGAAGGTACGGACAAACACCACTGGGCGAGCTGGGATACGATGGCCAAACCCACAGACGAAGGGGGGCTCGAATTTATTAAACTAGCACACATTATGGACGCCTGCTCTATGAAATTGTGGTGGAAGATTAGATCTCATAACTCCATCTGGACGCGGTTCATGAAAGCTAGATACTTCCAGCACTCTCACCCAGTGACAGCGGCGGCCAATAATCGTTCCTCAGCATCTTGGCGCCGTATACTCCGTGGACGGCAGCTTACTGAACCCCTTATCCGCATGCGACTAGGCAGCGGCAACTCGTCCCCTTGCCACGAACGGTGGATAGACAACACGGTCTACCGTCTGTCTTCAAACGCTTCCCCTAACTGCATGATCCAGGATCTATAGAACCCCGCTGCAGGTTGGAGATGGGACCGGATCAGAGAGTGGCTCGGGCCGGAGGCGACGTCTGATCTCGTCGCCGCGGACGTTCGGATCAGCGACCTCCCCGACGCCTTGATTTGGGCCCCCACTGTCGGAGGCTTGTTCACAATGGCCTCTGCCAGGAGCGAGATTGGGGGCGGCGGCGCGTCGGCCACACATATCGCTCCCTATTGGCAATCATGCATTCCCATCAAGTGGTCATTCCTAATATGGAGAGCTCAGCGAAGGAAGCTTCCGATCGATGATTCCCTTACCACCTGTAACGCCCCAGTCCCAAAATACGTAGGACTAGGAACGTAGACATGCCAGCTGTATTCATACGAAGTACACTCCAATATATGGAAACCTCGTATGAGTACATAAGCTGTAAAATACAGTAGAACCATAACTAATCTCATCCACGCAAAGTAAATGAATAAAAGATATCATATAAAGATAATAAATTGTCTTGATACAATATGTTGGGAGGAGACAAATCCACTACCAACAAAATAAGAAAATAAAATACATGGAAAATGAAATGAGTGGCGAGCGAAGCGAAGACGATCCAAATGCAATCATCCTCAAAGAAGTAGCGATAATCACGGCTAAAGCTAGAACACCTGCGAAACACAAGAGCATACACCTGGCAAGACAACTAGGTCCTCAGAGGGACCTAACAAGACACATAATATCATGCCATATAACTGAATAAATATTGCTCAAATAATTAAGGGACACATACAATAGGGTACCTAGCCGTACTATAGTGAATATGCAATAAAGAACAAACCTTTGACGCATGGGCCGGCTCAGTCAGGAATCAGGAATCAGGACCGTACCTCCCACTGGAGATAACCGGCTATCAGGACCGTACCTCCCACTGGAGATAACCGGCTATCAGGACCGTATCTCCCACTGGAGATAACCGGCAATCAGGACAGTGTATATATGACCCATACGCTAAGGAGATGTTCTTCCCACCCAATGCCTACCATGTTGTATCCACAACAGTAACCTCTATAACCGCTAAGTCAAACTAGCATGCAACCTCTATTAGCGGTTATTCCTATCGCACGGCTTATACGTACCGGTGGCCAGCCAGTCACGCATGTCCGTGTTCTATATGCGACACACAACTTCGTGATACCACGTGTCAAGGCCATGAATGCAACACACAAGGTGGTCCCTTAAATCTAGGTTTAATGTGAGAAAAATAATACATAGCAGGAAAAATAAATGAACAGTAAGTTCTAACAGTTATGCCATGTATCACAATTTATTTTGCATAAAGAAAATAAATAATGCATGAAATATGAGCTAAAATAAGTAAACAACAAATGGTAAGGTGTCTTGCCTGATGTCCAAGTGAGGTAAGATGATGTCCTGGCGATGAATCAACAATAACGCACAAAAAAGAAGGTGCAGGAACAACTTCAGATGCTGAAAATAGTTTATTATCTAATTATAATTAATACTGCACCTATTACATTTATTTAATAAATTCTGAAGTTAGGATATGGTATAGGTTTTCGTATTAGCTTTTCGAAAAAACTAAACGGATCGCATTTTTGTTTCCGGAATCTCCCGAAATCACAAAAAACTGAAACACGTTTATTTTTGGGACACTAAATACTCAAACAGTTTTGTAGAAATCAACAAAACAAATTTTGTCTATTAAAATATTTTTTTGGAAACCTTACCTCGATACGCTTCTTTTAAAAAAAATTGGAGGCAAAACGGAGTTCGGAGCTAGGAGATATCGTCGTTCCAAGTTGCTCTTGCTGTTAAAAAGCGGGGCTGAATTTATGACGAAAAAAAGAGAGAAATTTTGACAAGGATGGTTTGAAAGATGATTTGTGGTGAAAATAATATGGAGGAGTACCTTCCTATTTATAGGATGTGGGAATTCCCAATTAGATAAGAATTTGGATTCCTTTAAACCCAATTTAGCTATTTCCTAATTTAATTTAAAAACAATCAAATCCAAATCCAAATCCAAATCCAAATCTAATTTAAATCAAATCAAATTCTCTTAGTTTAAAATCAAATCAATTAAATCCAATTTAAATCTATTTAAATTTTTAGCTCAAAATCAAATGGGATAAATAAATTTCGAATATTTAACTATTTAAATAAATCCAAAAATCAAATCAAGATTTAAATGGCCACCATAACTTCCAATATATTTTTTAAAATACCAATAATAATAATTTCGAAAATAATAAATATTTTTAAATATCTTTTTGAATAATAAATCTTAAAAATTATATTTTTATTTAAATTAAACTAGCAAATATTTATGAAATATATGTATGCATGAATAATATTATTTATTCCAAATAAAAGGCCTTTCATAAATAAAATAATAAATTTAGTATATCTTGATAGCTAAATTAAATATTACATATATTATTTTGAAACTATAAAAATAAAAAAATATTTTTCTCAAAATATACGCTCGCACATATTCGCACTCGTCGAGCAACTACGAAAAATAAAATTTCGTGCACGACGTACAATACGACTATGCGACATACAATACAAAAATTTTAAATCAGTACCAAATTTAATATATAAAAAAATATAGTAGAAATTTAGGGGTTTTACATCCTACCCAACTTAAAAGAATTTCGTCCTCGAAATTAAGAATTTGGAGGGGGTGAGAAGGCACAACGGTAGATAGAAGGGTTTAAGGAAGTTTATATGGTCGTAGTCTAGGTTGAGGGTATGATTAAGAGACGATTGTAATAACTCTTAAATTCAAGTGATTAGAAAGTCAAGATTGTAAATTTAGTATCGAGGGAAAGGTCGAGTAGTTCAAGACAAAGATATGGTTACATTGGGTGGTAATGGTCATGGTGATAGGACAGTTAGAGGAGTTTTAGTACGATGCTTTCGTCCTTCTAAAATAGGTGAAGGCGAACGCAATATAGAGTTCGAAGGAGGTGTTATCAAATACGAATACGTGGTTCAAAGGCGACCGAATAATTCAAAAGGAGTTGTCAAGGCAGTCGCGGATGGGACTCTAGAGGACAAGTTAAGCTATGTCCCCATCCACGTAGGATAATATGTGATAAGCGAACCAAAGTGCAATAGGTTGATCAGACCATCATGCACCGGTTCTGATTAGACAATATGTTAGTGGGTGCACCCAATAAAATATGTCATGATCAAGCTTGATAACGAAATAAGCTTGCAAAACTGAAACTACGTTAGCAGCGCGAGATAGTCAAAATATGAGCAAGGGAGGTACTGATGAAGGAAATTTTAAATAGTCCCAGATCTTTTAAGATCAAGGCTCGCCCGAAGTTCGGGCCTATACAGTTGTCTTGGTTGACTAGCTAAGTTAGGGTCCTCTGAACTTATAGGCTAAGCAAATTTATCCACATGGGTCACAAGGACAAAGGCTTTGTTGGGCCGTGAGGTATTCTACCCAACTTACAATAGTTAAACTAGTAATGGGATGAGACAATGGGTTAAGCAATCAAGATAAAACACAAATTTAAGCATTTAAGGAACTAAGTAGAACAAAATTCACCTATCGGGTTAAGGGATTAAGTCAAGGTTGGATCTCTTAATTGAAGTCGGAAAGTATTTTGGTGTCATGGTAGAGGTTATAGTTTGGCCATTTTGACCAGAAGGTCCTATCATGAAAATAGTGTACAAGGAGACGTGTTTTAGTGGGACATGATACATCTACATGAAGGTGGACTTGTCTAGGTCTTACATATAAAATTTGTTGGAAGGAAAAGTGTAGTGTTGTACTCCAAATATACAAGTCACGGTAGGGGACGCCAGAAGATCAAAAATAGAAAGTGGGAGTTCACGAGGTGATAATTAATGCACAAAATAAAGAAGATCAAGTTAAAGCGTGAAATAAAATTAATTAAAGAATCTATTAAAAATAATTTAGAAACACAATTCCGGAGAGAAGATAGTCTTCTAGATGAATACAATTAAGAAACCATTAACTCATTATTCAAATTGCAAATGGGTTAGAAGGTCGCAATTAAAAGATCTAGAATTGAAGGAAGGTCGAGTAAGTCGAGGTGAAAATACAGTCACATAGCTGGGTAGATGACTAACAACACTTGTGTATATACTACTATCATGGTCATGAGTGACATGGCAATTAGTGTGGAATACTTCTAACTCATTAGGGCTACCTTTGTGGCCTATCATTAATATTTTAACTCAAGTTTCCTCCAAAAGTTTTTTTTTTAAAAAATAAACTTTCAAAAATATACCACCAAAATTTGTATTTACTCCAAGCCGTTCAAATTCATCAAAAAAATTTAAATCACTCTCATAAATCTCAAAGCAAAATTTTATCACATTACTACTAACCTTTTCCAAAATTAACGTTTAAATTCAACTATTTAACTCAAGAGTTCATAATTTACGAATCCATAAAAATTTCACAATCATTCAAAAATTTAACACTCTAAAATTTTCAATTAATTTATAATAAAACTCTTAGCATATTAAAAGCAATCTCAAAAAAATTAAGCTCAATGCTCTAATCAATTTTAACTTCTATTCATGCTAAGTTATTACAACAAAATCACAACTTTTTAAATGGTAACTTCCTTTAATCAATCAAAATAACTATCCATCACATCCTTCGAAATTCTCCAAAAAATTTAATATTAGCAATCCCACATTAAACTAAATTTTCAAATAATCTTATCAGTCAAAATCTTTTTTTTTTACCAAAAATCTAAATAGATTTGTAAATCCTCAATCATAGGACACCATTTAAAATAAAAAAATTCTCAAAAAACGTTTTCATTACTTTCAAATATTTTAAACCAAAATTCACCGTCATTACTTCTACTTAAAATTCAAATTTACTAAACACGAAATCCGCAAGTTGCACAACTCAAATTTAAATAATTTCTATGGCCATTTTTAAAAGCTAAGATCATTTTAAAACCAAATTTATAACTGTTCAAAGGTGCATAACTATAATACAATAAATCATGAACATTAAAACTCGAAAATCAAATAAATTTTATATTTGTTCAAAGATGTATATCTATCACCCAAACTCATAAATATCACAAGTCGAAAAGCAAATCAATTTTATACTTGTACAAGGATGTATAACTATAATCCAATAAATCATAAATATCAAATCTTTGAAAATTAATCAATTTCTTAAACCAAGTATGAAATTCTATAAATCCTCTGGTGTTTACTATTTAGAAATCTCAAGGTTAAAACTTTCCGTGGTAATATCCTACTTTACAAATTACTAATCATTAAATCACACTAAAAAAAACCCTTTAACTCAATTAGAATCTTAAATGTATTCCAATTGCCAATATAACCATTTTAGCCATGTGTTTGACCTATGAGCATATACTAGTGTAGTCATCTTCCTAGTTGACACTAAGCACGAAAATAAGAATCAACGGTAGAAAGAAATCAAGCAAGATGCAATTCAAAAAAGTCGAACAAGAGTTCGGAATTTGAAGCCAAGGGAAGAGGTCAAGCTGTATGGATGAGATTCCTATAATTCTAATCCTATGTTGCAGGTTCACATCGGTACAATAACGTAACCGAAGTGACAAACTCGACCTGCATGGGCCACCACAAAAACATGTAACGTCCCAGTCCCAAAATACGTAGGACTAGGAACGTCGACATGCCAGCTGTATTCATACGAAGTACACTCCAATATATGAAAACCTCGTATGAGTACATAAGCTGTAAAATACAGTAGAACCATAACTAATCTCATCCACGCAAAGTAAATGAATAAAAGACATCATATAAAGATAATAAATTGTCTTGGTACAATATGTTGGGAGGAGACAAATCCACTACCAACAAAATAAGGAAATAAAATACATGGAAATAAAATAAGTGGCGAGCGAAGCGAAGACGATCCAAATGCAATCATCCTCGAAGAAGTAGCGATGATCACGGCTAAAGCTAGAACACCTGCGAAACACAAGAGCATACACCTGGCAAGACAACCAGGTCCTCAGAGGGACGTAACAAGACACATAATATCATGCCATATAACTGAATAAATATTGCTCAAATAATTAAGGGACACATACAATAGGGTACCTAGCCGTATTATAGTGAATATGCAATAAAGAACAAACCTTTGACGCATGGGCCGGCTCAGTCAGGAATCAGGAATCAGGACCGTACCTCCCACTGGAGATAACCGGCTATCAGGACCGTACCTCCCACTGGAGATAACCGGCTATCAGGACCGTATCTCCCACTGGAGATAACCGGCAATCAGGACAGTGTATATATGACCCATACGCTAAGGAGATGTTCTTCCCACCCAATGCCTACCATGTTGTATCCACAACAGTAACCTCTATAACCGCTAAGTCAAACTCGCATGCAACCTCTATTAGCGGTTATTCCTATCGCACGGTTTATACACACCGGTGGCCAGCCAGTCACGCATGTCCGTGTTCTATATGCGACACACAACTTCGTGATACCACGTGTCAAGGCCATGAATGCAACACACAAGGTGGTCCCTTAAATCTAGTTTTAATGTGAGAAAAATAATACATAGCAGGAAAAATAAATGAACAGTAAGTTCTAACAGTTATGCCATGTATCACAGTTTATTTTGCATAAAGAAAATAAATAATGCATGAAATATGAGCTAAAATAAGTAAACAGCAAATGGCAAGGTGTCTTGCCTGATGTCCAAGTGAGGTAAGATGATGTCCTGGCGATGAATCAACAACAACGCACAAAAAAGAAGGTGCAGGAACAACTTCATATGCTGAAAATAGTTTATTATCTAATTATAATTAATACTGCACCTATTACATTTATTTAATAAATTCTGAAGTTAGGATATGGTATAGGTTTTCGTATTAGCTTTCCGAAAAACTAAACGGATCGCATTTTTGTTTCCGGAATCTCCCGAAATCGCAAAAATACTGAAACACATTTATTTTTGGGACACTAAATACTCAAACAGTTTTGTAGAAATCTACAAAACAAATTTTGTCTATTAAATATGTTTTTGGAAACCTTACCTCGATACGCTTCTTTTAAAAAAAACTGGAGGCAAAACGGAGTTCGGAGCTAGGAGATATCGTCGTTCCAAGTTGCTCTTGCTGCTAAAAAGGGGGGCTGAATTTATGACGAAAAAAAGAGAGAAATTTTGACAAGGATGGTTTGAAAGATGATTTGTGGTGAAAATAATATGGAGGAGTACCTACCTATTTATAGGATGTGGGAATTCCCAATTAGATAAGAATTAGGATTCCTTTAAACCCAATTTAGATATTTCTAATTTAATTTAAAAACAATCAAATCCAAATCCAAATCCAAATCCAAATCTAATTTAAATCAAATCAAATTCTCTTAGTTTAAAATCAAATCAATTAAATCCAATTTAAATCTATTTAAATTTTTACCTCAAAATCAAATGGGATAAATAAATTTTGAATATTTAACTATTTAAATAAATCCAAAAATCAAATCAAGATTTAAATGGCCACCATAACTTCCAAATATATTTTTTAAAATACCAATAATAATAATTTCAAAATAATAAATATTTTTAAATATCTTTTTGAATAATAAATCTCAAAAATTATATTTTTATTTAAATTAAACTAGCAAATATTTATGAAATATATGTATGCATGAATAATATTATTTATTCCAAATAAAAGGCCTTTCATAAATAAAATAATAAATTTAGTATATCTTGATAGCTAAATTAAATATTACATATATTATTTTGAAACTATAAAAATAAAAAAAATATTTTTCTCAAAATATACGCTCGCACATATTCGCACTCGTCGAGCAACTACGAAAAATAAAATTTCGTGCACGACGTACAATACGACTATGCGACATACAATACAAAAATTTTAAATCAGTACCAAATTTAATATATAAAAAAATATAGTAGAAATTTAGGGGTTTTACACCACCATCGGGTTTAGCCTCGTATCCAGATGTCACAGCTGCTATTCTCACAAACTGAAAACTGCTGAACACATCCTGCTACCTAGAGATCTCACTAGTCGAATTTGGCGCGACCTTGAGCGTCGCTGTAGAAAGTGGCATCGGCCTGGGGGCTTCAACGATCTCTTGCTCAACTGGGGTGATTCTCATTGTCACCAGATCGCCGCAGCCGCCGGTATTTGGGTCCTCTGGAAGAATCGAAACAAATTCAGGTATGAAGGTCGCCAATACACCCCGGATCAACTGACCCGCGAAGTCCTCCGGCAAATTCTTAAACTCAAGAACCGCTGCACCCACTCCTCGGACCAGTTTTGGCAGGCTTTGCTGTAGCATCGATTACGACGCCCTTTGGTGCTCGCGTCTGGTTTTTTTTCCCTTTAGTTGCTTCTCCGCGCTTGGCGCGCTTACTTGTATAGGCTTCAGCATTTTGCACCTGATACATCAATAAAAGTTCTCTTGGATATATATATATATATATATATATATATATATATATATATATATATATATATATATATATATATATATATATACTTGGAAAATCATATACACTTATCCTATGAACAAACCAAGCTATTCATAGGCACAAAACTGAAAATCAAAACAAAAATGACCAATTTGACATTTTAACAAACACTTGGTGGTCACAATGTCGTAGCTACCCAAATGAACCATTCTAACCCATAGGACTATTAGGAATGTGTCCTCTAATACTTATTTCACCACCTATAGGGTTGGATCTAGACATTTGAGGGGTCTCCTACATGAATGCATGAAATTTGACTTTGGAAATGAAAGTTTAAAGGGTTATACCTAGGTAGAATGGAGCCTACACAATGCTCCACGAATTTGAGGAGTAAGGATGAAGAAGTAGCTCCCAAAACGTTGCTAGAGCCCACCCCTAGCCTTCTTGAGCTCCCCAAGTCCTTAGCACACCAAGGGAAGAAGGAGGAGAAAATTTGGAAGGGTAGGAATGAAAGAAATGAGTGAAAACCCTAAAGAGAAATGGTGGCTGCCATTGAGGGCTTGTGGAGGGGGGGGGGGGTTTAAATAGGGTCTTACCAAGCCCTAAACTCTTCATGACACTTAGTATTAGGAAGGTCTTTAAGGGGACTAAGTTGTTTGGATCTAATTAATGCTTGTACTCAACCTAGCCATGACTAGAGTCTAATTAATTAGGGAATTTTAAATATATGAGTCTAGGCTAGTCTACTAATAAATGCAATCTTCATATTTAATAAAGAAAATATACACAAATTAGATATTGTAAAATGAAAAAAATACCCCTATTCTAGAAAAGTGGTAGTGACAAATCTTCATCCTAGAAAATTTCGTCCTCGAAATTTAAGTTGGTCATGCTCTTCTCTAGGTCAAGCCCTCCATAATCATAGTCCAAAATTCTATTTAAATAATACACTCAAATTATGGTTCTACTGGTCGTGATATTACAGTCTCAATCAGGGTCACTATACTATCTATCACAGCACAAAATATAATCTAAGAGGTAATATTGAAACATGCAACAAGATGGAAAAGGTCGAAAGAAGAACATAAAGATAAACTTGCTAATCCATCACCTGTAGCATCGACCTCCTCGTTCGTCAGCGCAAAAGCCCTGCCCGTTGGAGGATCTCCCTCTGGTGGTGCTGGACATGATGCTGTACCACAGGTGGCCTAGCTCCATCTCTCTGGCCTTGTGCTCCACCAAATGGCGGTACAGTAGGGCAATCCCTCATCTAGTGCACAGCTGACCCGCAGAACAAACACACCTTCAGTCTCTTTCTGCAGATATCCCACGAATGACCAGGTTTCTTGCAATAGTTGCAAAGGAAAGCCCTATCTCCCTGCTTCTGCTGTTGAACCGGAGCTTCAGCTCGCTGATGGTACTCCTTCTGAACATGGGGACGCTTAGCTGGTCCCGCACTGGCACCATCACCCATGGTGTCACTGGCCCTCTAGGGCGTGAGGACCAAGTCCTCACCACCAATCTGGACATCCATCAGAATATCTCGAAAGTAGCCGTACAATACCGTAAATACGCGATCTGACCTCGCTATTCAAGCCCCTCCTGAACTTCCTAGCCCGCTCCCCTGGCTCCTAAACTATGCCCTTCGCGAATCGGCTCAATCGGGAAAACTCAGCGGCATAATCATCCACTGACAGTCTCCCCTGAACCAATCTATGAAATTGGCCCTCCAAGGCACTCAAGGCCACGTTAGGGAAGTACTTGTCCTTGAAAAGCTCCTTGAATACCTCCCAAGTCAACTCTGTCACCGCAAGCCTAGGCTCTGTACGATACTACGTGAGGGCGATATCGAACAGCTGGCTAGCAGTCGCCTCCACCTGTAATATCTCCGAGATCTGTACCAGATGCAAGATCCGCTCAATATCCTCTATCCAATCATCGGCATAGAGGATCCCCTCTGTCCCCTTGAACTCTCGAGGAAACATCTTTTTGAAGTCTTTGACAGTACTCGGCCTTTCCTGCTGCTGTTGCTGTTGGGCGGGAGCGCCCTGAGGCGGAGCAGTAGCCACCTTCTCTACTGCAGCAAGTGCCAACTGGTGGGCACTATCGATGCTCTAGCGTAACACATCAGCTTATCGCTGTTGTGCCTCATCCTGAGCTCTCTGCGCCTCCATCATCTACTGGAACAATGCAAACATCTGTGCTGTGTCAGTCGGTGGTGGAGGTGGAGAAAGAGGCTCCGGCTGCACGAGGACAATCCTCTGGACCGGTGGAGGAGCACCCCCAGGAGCTGCTGACACTCCCGTGTGGGAGGAACAGTCGGAGCAACTCCCGGAGCTACAGCCCCCGCAGCTGGAGAAGGAGGCTAGGAAATGGAAGACCGCTCTGTCGTTGCAATGGTTCTAGTGCGGTATGATCTGGTCTCCGGCATCCTAAAGACAGATCGACAAAAAAAATCAATATGGCACAAGATGAGATATTATCAAAGAAGGACAATTGAATTCGAAGATAATCGCAAAAGAAGGATTGAAATGGTAATAAAAAATCAAAAGTTTTTCCTAGTTGTGATTGAGTAGCCCTTAATATAGCCTAATCCTATATCCTATTAGCAGGCTCGTAGCAGCGCTCTAAGTCGAGCACACCTACGAAATCACACTAATTGCAACCTCGACCTGTATGGACCACCACAAAAATGTGTCACGATCCGCACCCTGTTTAGGGGCACGAGGGCGTAGGTACGTCCAGCTTACGCTGTAGTGTTGGCGGTAGAACGTTGTATATGTCGTCTATATTATCTAACATCTAACAATATGAGATATAAACATGTTATCTCCGTACGAAGGAATAATATGACATAACTCAATCACAAGATCTATAGGAAGATAAAGCACGATATTGGAATAAAAGATAAGGAACGTTAAACTGAATAATAGTACAGTCATCGCATACATGAGTTTAGATGTCTATAAAAATAAATACATATTCTGAATAGTAATAATAGAACTCAAACCCACATTCAGAACAATCCAATACGAATGAGATACTAAAAACTCTAGAACACTACTAAGGCACTCTCTATTGAGTAGGATCCTCTTGAGACTTCTGTGTGCATCCCTCGTACACCCCCTGCTCATAGTAGGTAGGACAACAGTATAAGCCATCTGAAAAATATATCCAGTCAGGATTGGAGCAAAGTATAACCCAAATAGCAGTTCCAATTAATTGACAAGCACTATGAAAATGTAAATAATAATGTAATACTTGATAAAAATTTATAAGAGACAAAGCACAATGAAAGAGATAAGCGAATATAGAGCAATAGGTGTAAGGAAAGATCATGTGAAAATGTAAAGATAGGTAGATATCTAAATAAGGGGAAAACCTGTCATACAAGGTATACAACTAACAAGTCCAGAATATCTGTGTCTAACACCAGTGTTTTGAAATACCAAGTTGACATATGAACGACTAGAGGGCAATATCCGGTAAACCATACACGTCTGTGTGTGGCCGCTATTATTCTAGTAAGACCATGGGGTAGAAAGGGTATGTTCACACGTAACCTAGGTATTTCTCCGCCCGACCAGTACACATGGATCCAGGTCCCAATACGAATCTTAATAATCCAGAATAGATACATTACTCCACTAATTCATTATTCCAGTAAAAATCATTAGGCATGAAACTACGTATCTCAAGTCAAGGAATCCATACAATACCAATCCGTGTATCCATCGTGTCGAAAATCAAATAGATCACTAATATAAACATGCACCATAGGAAATATCAAGAAATGAAAACTATCAGAGAATGTACTCGCCTGTCGTCCTGAGTAGTAAATATGAATCGAGGCCCAAAGTAGAGTCACAAGAACCTAGATATGAAATATCAGAGTTAATTGATGTTTTTGTGTGTTAAGCATGGCTATCTATGATGAAACATGATTTCTAGGTCAATTCTGGGTCACACTAGGTCAACTCTAATTCAAGGTAGTCACACTAGTCAACTGGAGGTCAACCTAGTCAAATGGCCAATCTAGTCAATTTCAAGGTCGATACCAAGGTATATTAATCCATATTAGTCAATATCTAGTTAAGGCTAGTCAATTAGCTATTATTAGTTTATACCCTATATAATGTATCTTAAACTTATACTAATACTTATATTATCTTAGCCTTGTAACTATATTACCTTAGTATCACAAAATCAAGGTATTCCCAATACATTACCTATCCTATATTACCTTACCTCAAGGCAAACTTTATTTACCTCTCCATCTATCTTAACTTAGCATATGGGTATTTACCTTACCTACTATACACTCACTAGTTGTTACTCATGTTTTACACAACAAACACTATACAACCTGGCCTAACCCTCATTTCCCTCACTCATAGGCACTCTCACTCACTATTACTTGCTAAGTCACTTTCAAACACTAGGACACAAGCCAACACTAGCCACTGGCCCTATGGCCTATTGGCCAAGCACAATCTTGGCCTAAAGCCAAGACCTGCCAAGCTAAGGGTTTCCCCCTTGTCTATTGCCTATTGGCCTGACCAAATGGCACTGCAGTGTCCCCTTGTCCTGCACATCAAGCTTGCTGTTAAAGAAGCATCACAAGCCTACCTATGCAGGCCAAAACCCAGAACCTGGGCTTTGCCATCTTCTCCAATATCTGCACAGGATAGAGCCTCTAAGGTCCCATTTCCCTCTACTGCCCGAGCCCCTCCTCTTCTAGAGTTAGCCATATGTCCTTTTCTCACTAACCATCTCCTAGGGCACTCATTCACATAGGTTATTCACTAATACATTTAAACTAGACTGTTGTCAATGACAGTGATCCTCACTTATCTCATGAACCCACTCTCTCTCCTATGGTCTTACACTATGACCCTAGGACACTCAGACACCTTAACACTGACACAAAGTGCCACACATGGGCTATCACCTTCACCCCCCACTTTCTAAACAAACTACAGTCAACTTCACATGACACAGGTTTGACATTGTCACTTAGACAATGTCTCACTCTCTACTGAACACTCATAGGACACTCACTATGACACACACACTTAATTCCTATAGGATACAACCTAATCTTGACTGACACCGACATAACTTGACTGATACTTACTGATACACTACTAATTCCTCATTGATTTATTGAGACACTCATTGAACTGACTAGACATAGTGAAATGGGGTTTAAATCCCACATCCCGACCATCATTCTCTCTCACTCTCATTTAACAACACTAACACCAGTCCTCACCTTAACTCATTGACCCGACACATGAACATTGAATGTTAGTGCACCTCAACACTCACTACTAAAATATTGGTATTTAGCGACGAAATAATCCGTCGCTAATTACAACATATCCGTTGCTAAGTCCAATTACCGAGGGAAATCAGAAGTTGATAGCTTTAACTTTGGTATGGAAATTACGTCGATAATCTATCGCCATCACGATGGATTAGCGACGTATTTGTCGACCAAAACATAGCTACGGATTAGCAACAAACAGGAAACATCGATAATTTCTGCGACTAATTAGCGACAGATTACCGACATAACTTTGTGAGAAAGAATCCAAATTTTCCAGAAGCTCAGTGACGAAATTTTTCGTCGTTGACTCGTTTGGTACGCTTTTGGTATCAGACAGAACGTTAGCGACGGATATTTCTGTCGCCAATTCGTCGCTAACATACAACAATTCGTCGCTAATCAGTCGGTAGTCAATTGCTAGCCTGGAAAAATTTCTAGAAATTCGTCGCTATTCCGTCGCTGATCAGTCGCTAAGATGCTCATTATTGCCAGATTAAATTGTCCCAGCTTTGCTCAAACCTGTCAATATATATATACAATTACAGTCACATAAATTACGGTAAATACAACTCCAATATATACATAATTTGACCCAGCACCAATATATACACAAATAAACTCCAATAAATACAGAAATGTACTCCAATAGTAGCAATATAGTACACATCCGCAAATTTGTTCAATAATACATAAATTCCATCAAGTTTACACAAACTTATCGATCAAATACAACCAATAAATAAACAAAAATCAAACTGATGGTGGAGGAGGTGGCAGAGGCATAGTCTGGCCGTCCGCATGCATATATCTGCTGCAGGACCAAAGTGACGATCCGCTGTATGTCCTGGGCAGGAATGTCTGGAAGAGTCCGGCAGCATGACAAGAGGCACTGTGGTCGTCGGTGGAGCCGGTGTAGTAGGCACTGTGGTCGGAGGAGGAGTCGTTGCCGGAGGTGCTGAGGTCGAAGCTAGAGCCGGTGCAGTGGCAGCAGGAATCAGACCTACTGTGCTTAGAACTCCGGTCATCTGGGTCACCTGACCCTGTAGGCCTTCCAAAATCTGTGTAATCTGCCGCAAAGTATAGGTGTCGGCAGTATCGTCGGTCTGTGCATCTACAGGTGGAGGTGGAGATGGAGGTGGAGGTGGTGGAGATATAGGAGCTCTAGAATAAACGAACGTCTGGGATGCCAACGATCCGGTACCGTACCATGCTACCCCCTTTTCCTCTACCGACGGTTTATATCCACAAGTCATTCCTCGCATCCGGCGTCGGTGGCTGACTAGTCCCAGCTCCCCCTCGGCAGTCCCTCCCTCACCGACTCGACTCTCTAAAGTCTCATATGTCTCCTATATTTATATAGGTGAATAGATTTAGAGTTAATATTCATATTTTAACTACTATTAATTATTGTTATGGTTACTTTCTCATACGTCTCCTAAATTTTTCTTTGATTTATAATGCTACTTAGAATTATGATTTAGAGTTAATATTCATATTAGAGTTCAGACTAACTATTTTGGTAAACTAAATATAGTTAAGTACGTAAAGACAAAGAAGAAATGTAATTAGATATAGAACTCAAAAAACTTATATAGGCTTTGGTCGCCCGATCATCTACAAGCTCCATCCTTCTTTCGCTTATGAGTACGCTCAAAAACTTTAGGAAAATTGTTGACGTTCAGGTCTCAGCCTGCCTTGGCGACCTCCTCGCACTGTTACAATTAAACATCAATTTATAACTAAAATTAAATTTAAACAATTGAAGAAATAACAAATAAGAATACTCACCAGTCGTCGATAATGCTCTAAAATTGGGATGGATCCACCCGTGTGGTGACCACCCACGGGCAGCCTTTGCCTTCTCACACTTGGCCTTATAGGCCGGAGTGTCCATCTTCTTCTTTATCGCTTCATAGAATTCCTCCTTCAACCACTCCTTACAAAGATCACTATTTAGCGAAGCCAGCGCCTTCTGGTCGTTGACCATATCCCTCAACCTCTTGTTACGACGGACTTATAGCAGTTCTGGATCACCTGATCTCTGTGCGCCGGCCACCAGTACAACATCTGCAAATTAGAACAAATAAAAAAATAAAAACAAATGAACAAATATTTAAGAAATGTTGTAAACAAAGACGGTATTGTTAGACATACCCCAAGCATCTCAAGCCAAATGAATCGTCTATCAAGTGGGACGTCCCCAAAGTTCAAATAGGGACCATGGAATTGACGACGCATCAAGTCGTCCAAATCTCTACCAGCCTGGAGCAAAAAGAACCTGGAATTAACAAAACAATGTACCATTAAAAATAAAGAAAGTATGAATAAATGTGTATAATAACAATTATATACTTACGTCACTCCATCGGCCCACAGCTCTGGAAGAGTGATGTTGGCTGGCCGCTCTGGTAGAGTCGAAGGATATGCAAATCCTGGTTGACGTATGTATACTCCACAGTCCACCAAAAGGCCAGAATATGGGTTCGCCCCAGTAGGAGAGACATGTGTAGTCTCCGGCATAGAAGACGGGGCACCAGCACCGGTAGGAGTAGATGCTGAAGAAATATCAGGGCTAGCTCCGCCGACCGATGAACGAGTGAACGGCGGAGACAAGCCATCCTCCTCATCAACCAAATCGTCCTCGCTAACTCCTTTGCGCTCTGCAGCTGGAGTACTAGTAGGAGTAGGAGGACGGGATGAAGATCTTCGACGTCGTGTACGGCCTCGACCCGCCATATGCAAATCTGAAAGAGCTAAAAAATGGTGTGATGATACAAATAATCAATATAAATCTAATAGAAATTTAAAAAAAAGATGTATTGATACAAATAATCAATGCTAATCTGATAGAAATAAAAAATGGTGTGATGATACTCATAAGTAGGTAATACATACTAATCTTTTTCATCTTCTTCGTAATCCGAATCTTCTTTATCTTCATCTTCTTCATTTTTACTAACACTTCCACTTTCACCTTCATCTTCAAATTCTTTTCCTCATCCGATATGTCCATTTCAGACTCCTCCTCTACATGAGGTAAGTCCTCTATGTCAAGCTCTTCGTCAACTATATCATCCTCTACAGTAACGTCTACCTCTATGTCGTCAACGCTGGCTAGACACATATATGTTGGTTGAGGCATGACTACCTCATCCTCTTGGTATGCTTGATCTCCAATATTATATGTATATCTTGCTTTAGTTTTGCATACGACCCACCAATCACGAGTAGTGCGTCGTCGACTAGGATAACTCGTGTAGTACACTTGGACCGTTTGACTAGCCAACACAAATGGTTCAAAACCTACATATCTTTTTTTCGTATTTTATATCAATAAATCCAAACTGTTTGTCAATCCTACATCCTTGCTTGGGTGTTGTGTCGAACCAATCACATTTAAACAGCATAATTTTGGTATCAAAATAGTAATCCAGCTCTACAATATCTCTTAGCACACCATAATAGTTAAATTCTGGATCGGCATCATAGACTGAACCCCTTACACAAACTCCAATTTTTTTTGTGTAATTAGCCTCCTCATCGACAAATGAGCGATTGATAGACTTATCAGTGGTTCTAAATTTGAAGCAATTGATGGTATACCCTCCGGAATTCTTCAGGTGATGTAGATATCTATAAATAATATATTCAATATTAGAACTGTTTGAATAAAATAATTATTAGTACTAGATAATTAATTATGTTATATCTCTCAAATGGATACATCTATCGATAATGGATGAGAGCACCGATACGTGCTTCGTATGTAAGATGAATCGGTAAATGTTCCATTATATCAAAAAAGTCGAGGGGAAATACCTTTTCTAACTTGCACAATGTCAATACAACCCTCTCCTCAAGTTCAAATATATGTTGCACCATCAACTTATTTGAACACAAATCTCTAAAGAATATAGATAACTCGGCCAGCGGACCCCATACTTGAGAATGCAGCATCTCTCTCAGAGCGATAGAAAGTAAATGCTCCATGAACACGTGGCAATCATGACTCTTCATCCCTATCAGCTTGCGTTTATTGAGATCGACACATCTTGCCAGATTCGACACGTAACTGTCACAGAATCTCAACTTTGTAATCCAATTGCATATTATTAATTTATCATCCCTAATCAGTGTAAATGGTGCTGAGGGCTTGACCCAGTTACCATTGGATCTTCGTGTTAGATGCAACTCTAGACGCCTGCAAATAATTTCCATGTCCTTTTCTTGCTTTGGGATTGTCTTTCGTTTTTCCCTTGATATCCATCACCGTATTGAAGATGTTATCGAATATAAAGCCGAAAGGAGTAAATCCATCAGAACATAAAGCCAACCGAACATTCCTAGGTTCTGCAGCAAATCCAGGATGACATCGATCAAAATACTTCCATGCCTCTCCATTGGATGGATGAGATAATTCTCCTTCATCCATCTTTCGCTCTTTGCTATGCCATGTCATGTATTCTGTAGTATTCGAGGACATATACACCCTCTGTAGCCTCTTTGTGATCGACAAAAACTGTATGTATTTGTAGGGACGCAACCTTGTTCGTGCAGTTGATTTTCCTTTGCCCCGAATGGGCTTGTACCGGTCCTCGTGACAGAAAATACATCTGTCTTTTTCATTATTCTCCTTGTTGTACAACATGCAGCCATTTCAACAACAATCTATCTTTTCGTAGCCTAATCCGAGTTTTTGTATCATCATCTTCGACTTGTAAAAGTTTTCTGGCAAGTCCTTCGCTCCTTTTGGCAGCAACTCTCTAACAAACTGAATTATCCGGTCGTAGCATTCCTGTGGTAAGTTAAAATCAGACTTGAGTTTCAACAGCCGCATCACCACCGACAAGACAAAATGAGAATCACAATCCGAATATAACAGAGTATCAGCATGGTTGAATATATCATAGAACTCCTTTGCAGTAGGATTCAGATCCTCCGGATCAAAACTTGGACCGGCACAAGCCGCATCAAATACCAACTCACGTGCCAAGTTTCGATGCCGATATTGGAAGTGGTCTCCAAGAGTAGACTCTCCCACCTCCGTATTGAAGGAGGACTGATATTACGGAACCAAAGGTTCTCCTTGATCCGTCCATTCGTTGTAGTTCGGTACGAAACCCTTCTTGTAGAGGTGCTCTCTCACAAGATCTACATCATTGAATGGTATATTACGACAATTGACACAAGGGCACTTTATGAGCCTTCCGTCCATGAAATAAGGTTGGCTACTGGTGTATCTCAGAAATTCCTCGACGCCCGCCTTGAAATCATCCGTCAAACAAATCTTGCTCTCATGTCGCCGATTGTACATCCATGAATGGTCAACTAAGTATCGACTCATTGTTCAAACCAATTTTGCACCAAGTACCATATATGTTGTAAATACAAGTAAAAATTAATTTAGTACCTAATTGTAACAACCAAGGTTAACAGTATTATTATCGAAATTGATATCAGACCATTCCTATGAGTATCGATATCGAAATCGGTATCAGACCATTCCTATGAGTATCGATATCAAAATCGATAATATCGACCATTCCTATGAGTATCAGTATCAAAATTGGTATCAGACCATTCATATGAGTATCGATATCGAAATCGGTAATATCAAAATTGATATCATACCATTCCTATGAGTATCGAGAAAGAATCTATAGAGAGAGAGAGGGAGGGGTGTGTGTGTGTTTGTATACTTGAATGAGCTCCATGAAGAAGTGGACATCCTTGGTGTAGAGCTCGAGGGAGTGGTTCTTGACAGCATGGTGGAGGTACTCCGTCAAAGGATTTTGGCTCGGCCGTATCGGATTGGTATTGGAATCGGATATCCTATCGGTGTCGGCATATCGGTTTGGTATCGGCCGTATCCTTATACCGTATCATATCGGTATTAAATTGGCCTTATAGAAATTGGAATCGGATATCCTTATATCATAATCCAATATTGGATTAGTATCGGCCGTATTGTATTAGCATCGACTTATCGGATTAGTATCGGCCTATCGATTTAGTTCTTATTAATATCGGATTAGTATCGGCCTATCAGATTAGTATCAGCCTAACGTTTGGTTCTTATTAGTATCGGCCTACCGGTTTGGTATCGGCCGTATCGGATTGGTATTGGAATCGGATATCGTATCGGTATCGGTCTATCGATTTGGTATCGGCCGTATCCTTATACCGTATCGTATCAATATTTAATTGGCCTTATCGAAATTGGAATCAGATATCCTTTTATCATAATCCAATATCGAATTAGTATTGGCAGTATCAGATTAGTATCTTCCTATCGGATTAGTATCGGCCTATCGGTTTGGTTCTTATTAATATCGGATTAGTATCGGCCTATCGGATTAGTATCGGCCTAGCGTTTGGTTCTTATTAGTATCGGCCGTATTGGATTAGTATCAGCCTATCGGTTTGGTATCGACCGTATCAGATTGGTATTGGAATTGGAATCAGAATAAGATATTCTTATACCGTATCTTATCGGTATTAAATTGGCCTTATCGAAATTGGAATCGAATATCCTTATATCATAATCCAATATTAATGGATTCGATATCTTAATGTCCAAAAATATTCGGATATCCGATTCCAATTTCATGAATTTTGAATAATTTACGAAAACCCAAAACCCTAGCTACTCCATTGTGCCCGTGTCCAAAATCCTAGCTACTCTATTGTGTTCGTGTCCAAAACCCTAGCTATAATATTAACATAATTAAATTATAATGTCATAATTTTCGTGTCCAAGTATATGTTAATTAAACACATAATATAAATATGAAAAGAAGTAACAAAATTTAAAAAAAATTACCCGAGGAGGAGGAGGGGGCCGAAGAGGAGGAATGCTTTGGTCGTCGGGGGAAGGAGGAGGGGGGCAGCGCACATGAGGGGGTCGGGGGAGGAGTCGGAGGGGGTACGATCGGAGGGGGTACGATTGGAGGAGGAGGAGGGGATCGGATGGGGTGGGGATCAGTGGGGAGGAGGTCGGAGAGGAGGAGGGGAATGGAGAGGGAGGTTGCCGAGGAGGAAGAGGAGGAGGTTGGAGGTCGGAGGAGGTCAGAGGAGGAGGGGAACGGAGGGGGAGGAGGGGAACGGAGGGGAAGGAAGTCGAAGGAGGAGGAGGAGGTCGTCGAGGAAGATGAGGGGATCGGAGGGGGAGGTCGTCGACGAGGTGGAGGAGGTCGTCGGAGGAGGCTAGGACGAAAATTTAGGGGAAAATTTGTTTTTGGGTAAAAATTTGAGAATGGAAAAGAAAGGGTGCTGTTTAACTTTTACAGCAGCTCAGTGACAGAATTTTCTATCGCTAAGTAGTCGCTAATCTATTAGCGACTAACTACCGACAGAACTATCGGTGTTTAGTTATACTGTATTTTACATAATAAATCAGTAGCTAGTTAGTCGGTAATCCGCGGTAAATAGCGACATTTTTATTTCTATCGGTAAGATCAGTCGATAAAATACAGTATTTTTGTAGTGACACCTCACTCCACTGACACAGGAACTGGCTCACCCTATACTCCTATCATTCCTTATATATATATATATCACTGATACCTTCCCCTATTTCTTAATAGATACAAGACTCCATCACCAAATGCCTGTAACAACTAACATAAGAACCCCCTATTCTTAACAACATATATCTATCTATATACATGTTTTACTTACCTGTGCATTTACCTATATATATATATATATATATATATATATATATATATATATATATATATATATATATATATGGGCACATATAACTTCTCATCTAGACAGACCTACCTAGGTTTTCCCTATACACTGATGCCTACTATCCCTCTCCCTGTTTACCTATCGTCCATATAGCTATCCCTATAATATCTAACACCCTAACACACAACTGATTAAAAATAAAAAAGATGGAACCCCCAACTCTCTTCCTATTAGTTCAGTCTAGTCAATCTCCCTATCCTAATGTTGCTATACTCTGAAAGAACCCCCAAATCTTACTGTTCTGGACAGTCTTTCCCTTCATCTCCATATTGCATTCTCAAGCAATGAGTACACTCACTTATACATGACTAATTGGCACTCACACCTATTGGGTGATACTTAAATGGTTGTAGGGGTGGGGGTCATGTCCTCGTTGACTGATACTCAATCAGGGAACTGAGGCTCAAATCACCTCAGTTTCCTCCTAATCCTGTGAAGTCTTCACCTGTACAACTCTTCCTTGCTTCACATACCCGACTGATGCTAACCCCAACCCACTCAGTCAGCCAAGTGACTGAACAAGCTCCCCCTCATTCAGTCAGTCCTCTAATTGAACTGATACTGTAAACTTTCCCCTACTACAAAACTGATGAAGCTTCCTGCACTTCACTCGATCCTTTTTAACTGAAAATTCACCCACACATCAATAAATACGTTTCCTTCTATCTCCTATATACGTAATAGTTAGAGATATACTTATATATATATGGCAGTATATATAAACAGGCTTATATAGAGGACAGTATATTTTATATATATATATATATATATATATATATATATATATATATATATATGAAAAAGGCTGTTCGGGCTCCGGGTGGCCCCCCAGATCGCCATCCCCTCCTCCTCGTCATCGGGTAGCCGGTCGGTTTCCCTGGAACGGCCGCGCCACCGGGCACTTTCCCCCATGGAGGCCCTAGCCTCCCACCCTTCGCCGGTTGGCCGTGCCCAGCCTGGCCTCCCCACCCCCTCCTCCTGTGAGGAGTCTTCCTCCCCCGTGCCGGAGTCTCCCCATCGGGCTCTTTCCCCCTATCTCCTCTCACCCCCCTCGGCGTCGCCGTCCTCCACGGCGGCCTCGGCGTCCTCCACGGGGGCCTCGACGTCATCGGGCTCCGTACCGGGAGTCCGATCCTCCACCCCCCCCTTGGAGCCCCTCCGGCTTTCTCTCTCCTCAGCCCTCAGCCCTCAGCCGGAGCCGAGCCAGGCTCCGCCAGGATTGGACCCTTCCTTCTCGGCGGGCTTTCCCCTCGACGCCCCTCCAACTGCGTCTCCTCCCTCGTCGGTTGCGAAAGGCTCCCTCTCGCTGCAGTGGCCCACCACAGCTCCCTCCCTGCAGTGGCCGCCTCCTGCTTCCCCGGCCGCTCACTCCTCGAGCCCTTCGACCCCCGACGGCCCTAGAGCTCCGCCTGGCGCACCCTCCTCCGTTCCGGATGCCTCCTTTTGCCGCTCCGCTGCAGTGGCCGGCGCCTCATCATCGCGCGGAGGCGACCCCCCCTCGTCGGGGGCTGCATTTCTCTCTCTACAATGGCCGGCGCCCAGCGGTCATGGAGCGATCCCCGCCTACGCCCCTCCAGCTCATCCGACGTCCTCTCCGGCGTCGGAGGCCCCCCCTCGTGGGCTATGGTGGCCGTGCAGCGGCCCTCGTGCTCGTCGTTGAGCTTGGCCTCCCCAGTCCAGGTGTCCTTCCTGGCGTCGGTCGGTGGATCCTCGCCTGCGGTGCCGCCACCCACATCGCCCGCTCTACGCTATGAGCTCCGGAGATCCCTATGCCGCATGCTGGAGGACCCTCCCCTCCCCCGCCGGTGGTAGGCATCCACCTGGAGGTCGAGCCCCCAGCTCCCTTCCCCAGCCCCCCTCTTCGTCTCCCCCTCCGCTTCCCTCCCTCCCTCTCTTCCAGCACCGTCCAGCCTGTCCCGTCGGCCGTCGACGTCTCGTTCCCCGTCCTCCTGTGTGCCCCCCTCCTCGTCGGGCTGGCCTTCCTCGTCGGTGCCCCCGCCCCTCTCTCGTCCTCCCCCGCCGGAGCATCCCGGCCCCAGCCTTCGTACCGCCTCTGTCCGCGCCGCCCGACCCTTCGGAAGCCCTCGGCGCTTCATCTCCCCCCCCCCCCCCCGCCGATCCCCCCGGTCCCTCCTTCGCCAAAGCTCCCTCGCCGGTGCCTCCTGGCCTCCCTCGCCGGAGCCCCATGGCTCCAGGCTGAGCGTCCCCCCAACCTCCCTCCCACCCCCCCGGCCAGTGAGCCCTCTCCTTCCCCACCGGGCAGCGCGCCCACCTCGCGCTCTGTGCTCCCTCGGGATACGTGCCCCCCCTCGAGCGGCGCACCCGTCACCAACCCCCCCTTGGGCCCAGCGCTCCACCACTTTTCGTTTTTTGATGTTTGAAATTTTGCGGGTTCCCAAGATCCCAAAAAAGAAGAAGAAGCAGACTGTCTAATGGTTAATGACGTGTTAAGGGTTCCACCCACATTTTGTAGGGACTTGGGCTATCTCCCGGTTCCAAACTCCTGATTTCCTTCTCAATGAAGGCTTTAGCCATTGTTCAAAAAAAAAATAAAAAAATAAATAAATAAATAAATAAATAAATATATTTTAAATAAATAAATAATATATATATATATAATATATATATATATATATATTTTATTTTTTTATTATATATATATATATATATATATATATATATATATATATATATATATATATATATATATATATATATATATATATATATAGGAACATAGTTATATCTGACCCATATTATACATATCAATTCCCCTCATCTCTACTACAAACATACACATATAATCATAACCCAAATCAGTCCCAAAACAGTGCACTCATATGGCACACAACAACAGATATGCCTATATATATATATATATATATATATATATATATATATATATATATATATATATATATATATATATATATTCGTATATACTTATCCTATTAACAAACCAAGCTATTCATAGGCACAAAACTGAAAATCAAAACAAAAATGACCAATTTGACATTTTAACAAATACTTGGTGGTCACAATCCCGTAGCTACCCAAATGACACTATTCTAACCCATAGGACCATTAGGAATGTGTCCACTAATACCTATTTCACCACCTATATGGTTGGATCTAGACATTAGAGGGGTCTCCTACATGAATGCATAAAATTTGACTATGGAAATAAAAGTTTATAGGATTATACCTAGGTAGAATGGAGCATACACGAAGCTCCATGAATTTGAGGAGAAAGGATGAAGAAGTAGCTCCCAAAATCTTAATAGAGCCTCCCCTAGCCTTCATGAGCTCCCCAAGTCCTTAGTACACCAAGGGAAGAAGGAGGAGAAAATTTGGAAGAGTAAGGAATGAAAGAAATGAGTGAAAATGCTAGAGAGAAATGGTGGCTGCCATTGAGGGCTTGTGGGGGTTTAAATAGGGTCTTACCAAGCCCTAAACTCTTCATGACTCTTAGTATTAGGAAGGTCTTTAAGGAGACTAAGTGATTTGGCTCTAATTATTGCTTGTACTCAACCTAGCCATGGCTAGAGTCTAATTAATTAGGGAATTTTAAATATATGAGTCTAGGCTAGTCTACTAATAAATGCAACCTTCATATTTAATAAAGAAAATATACACAAATTAGATATTTGTAAAATGACAAAAATATCCTTATTCTAGAAAAGTGGTAGTGACAATCACCCTGGATGACGTCCACCACATTTTGGGCTTTAGGTTTGATGGTCGTCTAATGATGAATATTATGAAGGCGACTTTGAGTTGTACGATGAGCTTGCGGAACTGATCTCCAATTCTCTCAGAGTTGAGGCATATACTTTATAATCATCCCCGTATTTAAGAACTCCTACGGCCTTCCGTTGAGTTTTTTGAAGAAGACAGTCAATGATGATGATGGTGATGACGATGATGATACAGTTTCCCGGGGGTACATACAGTTTATTCTAGGGGCCGTCGGCATTCTGGACAACTCCGAAACCTCGATACATGCCAAATATCTAACAACTTTGAGGACTTGGACACGGTCAACAAATATCTTGGGGAAGCGGTATACTAGCATATCTTTACCGTGAACTTGGCCCTACATCTCGAGTCGGTTCAAAGACAATAGCTGGATGTCAAACTCTACTCCATATAAGAAAATAAAATCGTACCTTTGTTATAAATAATATAAAATATGGTTGATTAATATGATATTATCTACATTCTACGTACATGCATGGATATACGAGCATTTTTCGACGATAAATAGGGCTACCCTTAATAGCGATTATGATGAGCAACAGCCTAGAATGTTTAGGTGGAAGCCGACAAAGCAAGATGCTAAACATCCGCATACGTTGACTACCCTATGTGTCTCACTTGAAGACATGGAGGGAAAGGAGGTGAAATAATACTAACTTAAATTTGGTTAATGTTTCTTATTAATTACTATCTTCTTCAATAATGATTACTTATACCGTGTTATAGATTATTTGGCATCTATATCGGGATATACGAAATAGTACTCGTCCATTGCAATTAGTTGGTCTATTTCAAGGTGTGATAGGTTGCCATGAAATTGAGGAGCCTCACATGCCAGATAGAGTGCTTCGTCAGTTTGGCTACATGCAAACTATAACGAGGATATTGAATTTAAAGACTTCTTCGAAAGAGACGAAACCATTAAACTACATCCTGCCAGTGTACCGTTGGGGCTCATATTTCTTCACTGAGGGGCAACATCATGTTATCAGTGCCTCCAAACGACATCCGATGTTCGAGATGTGGAATTGTAGTGATGACTACATGTCATATTATGTGGAGGCCGGACATGATATGGTGTTGAACCCTGATTCTTGATGCGCTCATGTGCCGGTAGCAGCCCCTCTTCCATCCTAGTTAACATTGTATGATGCACTGGTGAATATGGTGAGTAGTAATTTGTTTAATCCTTGACTTTTAAGATTTTTTTTTGTTTATTAAAGTTGCTAAGTTCATTGTGGTTTTCTCATACAGGTTTCAAAGTCAGGAAATTGGGAAAATGTCTCGTCAGTTGCAAGGGCGAGAACCATGTTGATATTGGTTTGCAGATGCAGAACATCGCCGTCGATTTACCGTTCCTCGAAGCAGAAGAGCAACGCACTAAGATGCGTCATGATAATTAGGAACCTATGTATATGTATTTAAACACTTTGGATTTGTTGGTGAACTTTTATGGTTTGTTGGACAAAAGTAGTAATTTGTTGGTGAACTTGTGTGGTTTCTTGGAGAACTTATATGATTTTGAGTTTGTGTTGACTAAAATGTGATGGTGATTGTGAGTTTGCTATATTATTATATTGTCGGATCATATTACGTATCACATTGCCGTATAATTTTGCATATCATATTGTTGTATCACATTGTGTATCATATTGTCGTTTCATATTGCATATCATATTGCCATATTGCATACTGCTAGGATGCCAAAAAATTGCCAGTCTTACAAACTACTAGGACTGCTAATTTTTTTGGCGGTCCTAAAATGGACTTCCTGTACAGCAGGACTGCCAAAATTTTTGGTAGTCCTACAAACTGCTAGGACTGCCAAATATTTTGGTAGTCCTAAAATGGACTTCCTGTACAGTAGGACTGCCAAAAGTTTTGGCAGTCCTGCAAACTGCTAGGACTACCATTTTTTTGGCAGTCCTACTGTACAGGAAGTCCATTTTTGGACTGCCAAAATTTTTGACACTCCAAAAAGGAACTTGCTTCACTGTCAAAAACTTTGACACAGAACAATGATACGTACTATGATATGGATATGCACTACGATATGCACAAATGATACGCAAATGCTATACAAAAAAGCTACACACTATGATACACAAAAAAGGGATACAGGCTATGATACGCAAAATAATATGCAAAAATAACATGTTACAAAATGATACACACTACAATACACAATAATGATACAAGTTACAAAATACTATATTTCTTTGATTCTTCGAAATACATTACACATTTGAAAAATATTACAAAACTTGTGAATGTCAACATACAAGTACACCGATACATCAGTCATTTAAAGCATCATAGTGGTGCTTAGCCATTGGTATAGGGTCCATCATCTTCATTATCTTCTTATAGACATTTGTTGCATCGATATAAAGTGTCGTCCAAGCGATTGCTTCTTCCGGTGCATGTTTATACCAAAGTGCAGCAGGGGGAGGAATATGAGAGTGACTGATCAACCTGGAGATGATAAAGCGACTTTAATTAAGTCCAATTGTACATAGATTGGATATATGTAGTCGGCCGGAGGAGCTACCATTGAAAGAAAGTATTGTTAATGTCCTTCGAAAGAAGGATAATTGGAACCTTGTACCTATTAGCGAATAAATATGCAGCAGAAGGTACGTCCATGTAATGGTCTTCTCCAATAACAATATCAGTGCATGGAATGCTTGTCAACAATTTTCTAACAATATCTTGTCTGAGTAGCTTGCTGTAGAAGGAAAGACGAGACTCCAACTCCTCGTATAGCTCTTCTCTAATTTGTTTCCATCCTTCTTTATCGGAATAGCCCAGATGTCTTACAAGCACATGAAATCCACAATATCCATCTTTAGGAACATCGACATGTTTGCAGCGCTCATTTTATAAACATCGAGCATGTTTGCAACGCTCGTTTTTAGTTTTTTTTCCCTTTGAACATGGAGCTTACTCTTCCTCTTCGAACCGACGACCATTTCTATGCTTCGTGATAGCTTTCTCCTAGTAGACTCCAGCTTCTTCTTCCGTGTTCTGCTAAATGTTGTTTGTGGTCTACCCTTTGGAGCAATGACAACGGATGGCTCTTGTAATCGACTACTTGCCGGGTGGGCAAGTTCTTGAACATTAAGATCAATCGACTTCCTCTCCGGTTCTAATGCGACACACCATCTTGCATGAAGAAGTTTTATTTGTGGCATGGAAAATAAGTCATAGTCACAATTCACCATCGGTATGATCGATAGTTGTCTCCAATGTAGATCATCGACATCTATCGAAATAGGTCTACATTGACGTCGATATTTGTTGATCTCGTGTGTATAAGGGAGGCCGATGGAATGTCGATGTGAACAACCACATACATAGGAATCTAAACCGACTGACTTCGACTGACCGACCTCCTCAAATAGTAATGCCAATGTCTTGTGGGATATTACATGGATTAAATCAGACAAAAGGTGTTCCTTCTTATATTCGTGCTTCACAATATTGAGGCTTATCTCAAATGATCCCTTTATCTCGTTCACCGTCGAATTGGTTATTAGTTTTATTGCCTGCCAAACTGAAAAAAACTACCGACCGATGACCGTAGATTTTCTTTCAGTTTTGAGTGTGATCCTTCAGCACTGTTGGTAGTGATTGTGCCGTAATGCTTCACCATGTTCGTTCACGCTAAGACAAAATATTCTTTATGTTGATCAAGCCATGTATCTTTGATATAAGAAAGGCATGTCGGGTTGCTCTTCTCCCACTTTTCTTTGAACATGTACCGTACCGTGTTAAAAGTGTCTTTAGTACTTGCTCGTCATACAAGGTTCGAATCGATGTAGAATTCCTCGAAGCAGTCCATGTCAATTTTGCCATCCATTTTTTTGAACTTGAGCTTGTATTGTGCTTGGATATTTTGATTTATATGTCAAGTGTATAGTAGTCTACGGGCATGAGGAAATACGATATCTATAGCATTTATCAAGGCATATTCTTGGTCGGCCACAAAAACAGATGGCTCTCTGTGTGTAGTGTAAAGTGACTTCAATTTGCTCAACGACCATGTATAATCATCCACTGTTTTACTCTCCAAGAAAGAAAAAGCTACTAAAAATATTTTACCCATAGACGTAAAGCCAACAATATGAAAAATAGGCATCTTGAATTTATTATTCTTGTATGTGCTATCAACAACCAATACCATCGGTGAAGGACCGGGCCAAATGTGTACAATCAGGATAGGCCCAAAATATAGAAATAACTTCATTAGTCTGCGGATGTCTTCTGTGGTACTCTATATAGTGATTATCAGCAAGTAACTTTAATACTTGCTGCATCGCCATTCTTCCTTTTATAGTATTAGTTCTCGATCTCGATAGTGTGTTGTAGATTGTCCTCATAGTAGACTTGTTTTTATCGTTCTTTTGACGCACTACGGAATAAATTTATTTAGGGGCAACTCCGGAGATGGACAATTCTTCGACTAATTTCTTATGATCATTGTTCAATCTTTCGGTATATGGATGACCAGTAAGTGTCTCCGCAATAGTATGATTGTGTATCCCATTCCTGACTTGAACTATCCACTTTCCATCGTCTGTGCATACAATTGCAAGCTTGAATGGACAACCACATTTGTTTGTCCTAACCATTTTCTCTGGGACCTTTTTAGTTGGAAGTTCATTTTTTTTACGATGAACCCCAAACACATTACCTCTTTCACATCCAAGTTCTACACTTTTACGACCCGCCCGGGATCGTATTGATCTTGAGATGACAATGACTATGTTGGATTTCCTTCCAACTTGTCTATGCTATTCTTTTGCTTCGTCATGAGATTCAAAACCAATATCTGTCGAGAATAAATTGCCAAAATCCATTGCAATAGGAGATGGTGTGCCCTATAATCAATAGAAAAGAGAGGCCAGTTAAATACACAAAATTTAAAAGTCATGTATGTAACATAGTGTTCAAGAGAATGTTACATATAGGATGTGTCAAATTTTTTGGTAGTCCTAGTTTGGAGTTGCAGTACAACAAGTCCATTTTAGGACTAACAAAAATTATGGCAGTCCAACATACAACTAGGACTGTCAAAAATTTTGACAGTCCTAAAATGGACTTACTCTATTTTTTGACTGCCAATTTTTTGGCAATCCTAAGGTACAACAAGTATTTTTTAGGACTACCAAAATTTATGGCAGTCCTACATATTGCTAGGGCTGCCAATTTTTTTGGCAGTTCTAGTTTGGACTTGCTGTACTACAAGTCTTTTTTAGGACTGCCAAACTTTTCGACCGTCCTAAAATTGACCCGCTCTCCAACAAATCCAAACTAGATTGGCAAAATAGGGCTTGACGAAATTGGTCGGTCGGGGTGTTACGAGACTGCTTCGGAAGGAATATCGTGTTCTTTGGAAGGACTGGGCTGATCCACTAATAGATTTGATGAACCAATTTATTCTTTGAATATGATTTCACCCATAATTCCTATATTGTTGCATAGAATTCAATTATTTGGGAGAATCAGATACTTAGAAAAATTTATCCTCCAAGTTTGTCGAAAACATATCGAATAAACAACGAATATTCGTCGAAGATCTATGAAATTGGATTGGAGTGGAGTTAGGGACCACAAATTGGGGACAAAACTTTCAAGGGTTTGGAGAAAGAGAAGTGAGGAAGGAGACAAGAGAAAAAAACAAAATCGTCTTATATACCTACATTTGTGCTGCCCTTGAGTAATTTTTCCAATGGTAAATTTATAAATAATTAAAAAATTGGGCTAGCCCTAAGTAAGAAGTGAAGTGTCTTTGTAATTTGTCTATATAAACACGTGCATAGTACGTATTTTAATTGTCTTTTAGTTAATTTTTCTATACTTGGAAGAGAAAGATTAAGAGTTTTGATTTGCAACTTTCTAAGAGAGGAAGAGAAAGATTAAGACTTTTGGGGTTGATTCGAAGATAGATCGCTTCGAGGAGTTTTTCATTGCTCCTTCCTCATCATCTTGTCTTTAGTATTTGTTCTACTCATTGTAATCTACTTCTATTTATTGAAGTTTTGCAGTGATCCGTATGGTTCCGGTGATATTTTTATAAGGAGTTGGTGTATCTTTTTATTCCAATAGTGGATGCTTTTTCAGGTTGGGATCCAATCGTTCCGTAGTTTTTTCGTCTAGATTTTTGATGTAAAAGTCTTGGTGTTTGAGTTGTGTTTTGCTTTATGGTTTTGTCTAGTTGGTTTGTGCATTTTTCTTCGGTTCTTTTCGGCTAATATGGCTAAGCAGCTTTTTCCATAACTTGGTAGACTCATCACTGATTGCATTCACCACGTGTGCCCCTTGTGTGCTCCCTTCTATATATCAGAAACCAAACTTCTTACTGTGTTTTGCTTTATCGAGTTTTAGAATTTTTTTTATAAACTTTTAGGCGGCATATATATATATATATATATATATTTATATATATATATATATATATATATATTATATATATATATATATATATATATATATATATATATATTTTAATATATATATATATATATATATATATATATATATATATAAGAGAAAAAAATATATAAGAGAGAAAAAGAGAAATCAACTTCTCGAGAGAATTTAAATTCTCGCGAGTCATCATCCTTCAAAATGCCCCGACCCCCTAAACCCGATCTGAGAAAAGAATTCGAAATTACTTAATATATTGAACCCTCAAAACCCTTAAACCTTGATCAATCTTGTTCAATTTTTTTAATCCTTGTTCGATTCTCTACTAATCAAACCAATTTGAATCAAATTCCTTGTCCAAATTCGATCAAAAACTCGAATAAAACTCTCCGTATATATACACAGAAACTGCAGCAACAAAATTTCCCCAACCCTCTATACAACTTGCCAACCGCGCTATTAATTCCAGAGCCCTTGCCGACCACCTGCACACCACCGTCGGCCACCACACCGCAAGGGAGCTGCCCAAACCCGATAAGGATAGAGTAAGTGCCCTGTTTGGATACACAGCGTGGTACCCCTCTTTTCAATCGAATTCGTCCTTCGATACTTAATCGTTTTTAATTTTGTAAGCTTTTCTGGAAACCCTATATAACCATCTAGGAGGCCCAGTGATTAGGTTTTAGGGAAGTCGAACAACCCACCCTTGAAATCGACACAAAGTCGAGTAAAATCTGTTCAAAAACAAAACATAAAACAATCCCAAACCGTGACTTGGAAGAGAGTTTTCGAATCAAATAGTAGAAATTTCAAAAATCTATTTGAAGGCAGTCCTAGACAACCTATATTTCTCTAGAACCTTATTGTGGATTTAGATTCGTCGACTGTGCGACGAGAAATCGATCTCCAAAAACTAACAAAAATCGTTTTCAAAACAGTAGAAATTTTAAAAAAATTCCCGATATGGCGTGCGCTCGACAAACCGGGCGACATGGTCGCGAACTACAAGCACCTAAAGGTGCGTATTGACTTTGTGGACTTGTGGTAATCGACGGAACTCGATTTTGCTATGTGTGCGCGACAAAATCGAGGCATATCGATCGAGATATCCCGTATCGACCTCTTTGTAAACTAGCTTACAACTTCGTGCACGTTTGTCATCTCGAGACGAAACTTGCACCACTGAAATCATATCATTTTTCGGGTCCTGTGAGCGAAGTTTGGTCCGATTCTGAGAAGGTCGAATGGAACACTATTTTGGCGGGCCTACGACCCGATCCAACTGGTCCATTCTACACTTTCTGGATGCATTTTTATTTGCCAGAATCCAGATTTTAGATCAAATTTACTAAATATCTTACAATTTTGTATCTTATTAATTAGCTGAGTTTTATTGGGTATAGTATACCCGTCATCTCTAGTATTGTCATTAAGTCTTTTATAATTTATTACCACTCTGCTTTTTCCTCGCACTATTTTACTATGATTTGTTATAATAAAAGCTGTATATCTGTGAGGACTCTCAAATTTTCTAATGATTCCTAATTTTAATAACTCTTTAATATGTTCTCTAAAATCTTCTTCTTCTTGATTTGTAGCATTAATTTTAGCTGTTCTAATTTTATAATTAGGATTTATTATATCGAGTTTACAAAGTATTTTATCTTTTTCCTAATATTTTAATATATTTTCTCCTATTATTTCTAATTTGTCTAGTTTATGCATTAATTGTTCAATATCTTGCTCACTTACTAATGTATAATAAAAAAATTTAAGATGTAAAAATTTTGAACTTATTTCTGGTTCCTTCCACCTTGGGGGTCTCCTAAAGAAAGGGAAGTCTCTCATGGAAAAGCTTTTGAGCTCGGGTTCCTCATAACAAACTTGGTCGAAAACCCCAAGTCTTGATGCCAATGTTGACCCGTAAACCCTTTCTCAATGAATGGAGAGAAAGTTCGCAAATCACCTTCGTTTGTACCGAAACTTCGTGAACTAAATGTTGGCAAAGCCCATTATTCCATCTTCGGGTATTCGTGCCAGTATTTACGAACTCTAGGTTAAACTGAGGCCATTCTCTCGATTGGCTCAACCGGAGCAGCCGGATCAGGGTTTGACTGACCTCTCGACCCTCGGAAGTCGGGCGGGATCCCTCTTAGGTAGGGATGCCTAGCCTCACCGGTCTTGGTAGTTCTTAACACCTGGTCGTCTATCACGCATACACCTTCTCTTTGTCTTACCTCTCGACTGGGATCTATCTTTCTCAGCATTCACAGGAGCAGACACCACAGAGCCAGTCAAGAAATCCAGTTCTCACCACCTATTGATTGTAGCAAGCTACCTAAGATGCTTTTTGTAAAAAGCAGTGGCACTCACTTCTATCTCCTCTCGGTACGGTCTCCTTCTCACTGCGTTAGCCTCACTTCGATATATCTCACCTCACCTCCCTCCGGTCGCCTTGCTTCAGATACAAGAGTTGTTCAAACAATTAAGCCTTGTAGTCTGGTTTCTAGATCGTCTTTTAAGATCGTACTTTTTCGAAGAATCCTGCACCCATGGGCATACGGCCTGGCAGGCCTTTCCTTTCCGTCGGAGCTTCATGGGCGTTGCCCTATTCCCCAATCAGATGTTTGGATGTGAGCTATACTTCGCGAGGAGCCACACGGGCGCATGGCCGCTACGCCCTTGCCATTTGACCTCTATTCCCGTGTGAGACGGAATGCGCAGTGACAACCTCTCAATTGTCACCGACCAGTAAATTGGCAGGCTTCCAGGGCTTCGACGACTGATCCTTCCTGAAAGCCCCAATTCTTTGATTAGCCGAACCAGAGCGATTTCATTGTCTAGCTCTAGGCGGGGGAGGGCGATGAACACAGTCGATTCATATCATATGAAAGCAATTTCTATGTTTATTTCTCAGGCCTCGAGGGCCCAATCCACGTCATCTAACGCAAAATTGAATAGAACAGGACCGACAGGTTATATGGGGGTATGCCTGTCTCAAGCTCGCGGAGGTTTCGTCGCCAAATCTGTACCTGAGAGGGATATTGCGGATATCTTCCCGACCGCTGAAAGCCGAATGAGGTCCGAGGTGGGTTCTCGGATCCGTAGCATGTCGACTCCAGACTTTCAGCTTTGTCAGTTAAATGGAGAACCCTAATCGACCGACGTCCTATACTGCACAGAGCATCTGTGCTATTCGCTGTTCCGGTCCCCTCTTTAGGTATACTGGCTTATCGGCTTAAAAAAATGAGCTTACAGCTCATTTTTTAATAGAAGGTTATGGTCCTCATGGGGGATACCCTTGTGATGTCCCTTTGGATCCACTCCTAAAGTCGCTCCATCAGTTAGGTGCCGGAGTTTACATCGGAAATGGAGGTGATGAGTGAAGAGCTGAAAGCCGAACTCACTCCCCCTACCACTAGCTAGAACGTACTTTTCTACCCGGACAGGAGTCGAGCGACAGCGCAAAGCGACGGAGCGAAGCGACAAAGCTGCTGCTAATAAAATGTAGCTCCTGTTGTGAGCCCCACCCCGGCGACTGAGGGGGGCTGCTAATGTAGCTGATGTAGCTACTACAGCTAATAAGGTAAGTAAAAGTACGGGTGTAGCAAGCTCTTAGCGAGCGGCTAAACAGGGAAGGGGGGTCGGTCTCTGTCTTCTCATCCAAGATGACTCAAAAGGAGGAGGGGAAGGATCAGAAATAGGGTCTTACTAAGCAAGAGGGTAACGGGCAAAACATGGCTTTTCTTTCACTCCAAAGAGCAGCATAGTTATTATATTATATTTCTTCTTCTTCAGATGTCATTTTTTGTTCTTCTAGTTGGCATTCTCTTTCTCTTTTACATTTGCATTCTTCAAATTTTGGGTTCTTCTATTAATTTTGTCATAGTAGGTTCATCATTTAAGAAAACTGGGGTAAGCAAGGTATGTTTTTGTAGTTGTAAATAATCTTTGCTTATTAATATACTTCCATTATCTTTGAGTAGAAAACTTAATCCTAATACAAGGTTTATTCTAAGCTTAAGTGGTCTTACCCAAGTACTATCAGCAGGGAAAGAGTATTCAATACTTTGTCCGCAATTAGTTTTGAAACTAATTTTACTTCCTGGGATTAATAAACTGTCATACAAATGTAGCCCACCATCCATTTGTTGAGCACTAACAGTTTTAGAGGCTTTAACAATATATCTTTGTGGAATTATATCTTCATTTATAATACAATTACTACATCCAGTGTCTACTAATCCTAGGCATCTTATCTGATAACCTTTTATTCTTACTAGACATTTAACTTTTAATATTTTTAAATTTTCATAATTACATATTTGGACAGAGTTTTGAGTTTGTGTGATCTGTATTTGTTTTTCTTTACTAGTTACCTTTTGCTGTTCTATTATTTCTATTTTGTAATTTACTAGTCTTAATTCATCTTCTAGATTTTTTTACTCTCTTTTTTAATATTTTGAATTCTTTTATTCCGCACTCTTGAAAGCTTTTAAGTGATTTTTATATGGTTTGAGTTTTTTCTATACATTTAATACACCCTTCTATGTAACATTTCTTACATTTAGCCCTTCTATCTTTACTAGGATACCATTTACATTGGTAACAAGATATATTGTCAGTTTCGATGTTTACTTCCCATTCATGTATACAGTCATCTGAGCTGCTAGAGGTAATTTCTACTAGAAATTCTTCTAAATCCGCAAACCATTCTTCTGTATTATGTCCAAAGCTATTTATAAATTCTTCGTTCTTTATATCATTATTGTTTCTTTCTCTTAACGATTGGTCTTCTAAAGAAATAATAGAATAAATGGATTCAGTATCAGAAATAGTTTCATCTATATTGATTAGATCTTCATTAGTGCTTTCTACTAATATGCTATTTCTATCATGTTTATTTATTCTTTTAGGGCAAGTTCTACTCAAATGTTCCTGACTTCTACAGGTGAAGCATTCAAGCTTATTTTTATATAGTCTATTAGGCTTAAGCTTTCTAACATGTTTATTTGGATCTAGGTAAGGTTTCTTTCTGTTAGATTTTCTAAGATAATATTTCTTCTTTGAGTAATACCCTTTATTGTTTTTATTCTTATATTCTTTATTCTATCTGTCACTAGCTCCATAAGTTTGGGCAATGTATATCTCTTTACAAAATCCATAATCTGAATGTTTTAATTGTTTTTGTATTTGTATTTCTGTACATTTTTCTTTTAATATTTTTATAATATGTTGTATTCTCTATCCAATAGTCCAGGGATGTTGAGTCTTTTCTTTTATACCTGGTTCTTCTTTCCATTTTTCAGCTATTTCTATTCCTAGAGCTCCTGGAAGTTTTCTAAATAGTTTATCTCCTAAGTCTTGATTGAAAGCAATGCCTGATATGCATCTATAGTAAAAATAATCATTCAAAAATTGTTTGATATACTTTTATTTGTATATACTTAATTGTTCTAGTTGTCTTATTGCATCTTTTTGTATTCCAATATGTCCTGAATTTGGATCTTCTCCTGTAGCAAGGCTATGAATTTTATTTACAAAATTATATGGGTTTCCTCCTAATGCTATTAGTTGATTATATTCTGTTACCTGTGTGCTTTTAAAGGCTTCCCATATTGCTCTTATACTTTCTCCTAAATAGGTTTCTAAATATCTAAACATTTCTTCTGGTTCCATATTATATGCTGATCTATAGTATTCTCCTACTAGGGTATATTTCCATACATCAATTATATTAGACCAACTTTGGGGGTCATGAGCTGGTAGATTAAGGATCTGTGGTTCTCCTTTAGTTTGAAATTTTGCTGGTTGTTCTAACGGTTGTCTTTTACCTTTATTTATGAACTTATAGCCATATTTATACTTATCTTTGTATTCTGTGTATGGTATTCTAGGTACATTTCCTCCACTATAATGGATGGGTGCTAAAGAAACAGTTTTATGGAAGGGAGAAGCGGACGTTGTTTTGCTAGTTTCTTCTTCTGCCAGATCCTTTTGATAGTATATTTATGAAACATTTGTTTCTATATCAACAGTATCTGTCTCTTGTGTAATTTTTTCTATTCTAATGTTTTTAAATTCATCATATATAAAAATTGGTCTTCTGTTATGGTCTTGTTTCTATAATGGATTTCTTCTAATTCTAAAAGCTCTTGTTTTGTTAGATTGTTTAAATCTAGTTCTTTTGGATATAATATCATGTCTTCTTCTAGTAAATCGTATTCTATTTCTACATAATTGTATTCTAATTATGTTTCTGTTTCATTGTTTTCTTGGCTTGTTTGAGTAACATAATATGTAAATCTTAAATTTACATGGCCATAGTGATCCGTATAAGCTAAAGGTTCTTTTGGAGTTAAAGTTTTAACTGGTTCTATAAATTTGTTTAGACTCCATTCTAGTCCTGCTAACCTTTCTGATTCATAGTCTAAAGGTTTAATCATCTTAATGCCTTTGCTGCTCATTATTTGAACTACATCATCTGTGTGTACTTTATATTTTATTTTTGAGTTTATAGTACATCTTCCTAAAAAGCCCAGGTATATCATAAGGTTTTCACCACTATGTACCTCTTCGTAACCTTTTGTTTGTATTCCTACGTAAATATTTTTTATGAAATCTTTTATTGTTATTAGAAAATCTGGACTGCAATAAAAGATTCCTAAAAATTTGTAAGCTGAATTTTTTAATTCAGTTGTTCCTTCTTTGTTTAATAAGGGTAAGTTAATACTCTGATTACCTAAACAACTTATAGCCTGTTCTCTTATATGTTTAAAAAATTCTGTTCTAGCTTCAAATCTTTTTGTTTGATATAGAGTTCTAGGATTTAAAATATTTAATCCTTCCTTTTGAAACTTATCATAATCGTGTTCTGGATCTATTAATTCTTCGGCTAGTAGATCATGAGTTACTCATTAAGGTTTTAGTCTAAAACTTAATGTAGTTAGTTTTTTATCTATTTCTTTAAGTAATTGTTCTATATTTATAATTATTTTCGTAGTAGAATGTATTTCTGCCTCTAAAAGTTGAAACTTGTGAAGGTCCGTTGGATCTGTTTTATTAGCTCTGATACCAAAATAGGGGGGGTCTAATTAAAAGAAAAGCTTATTCTTCTCTCTTTCTTTTGTTGATATTATATAATTTTCCTAAATTTGTATATATTTCCTCCTTTTGTAACAGGTTGAAGAAATCTTCCAAATTTTTAACGTAGTCAACAACTTCACCGTACCAGATAGGTATGCAAATCGCAGCAATAAAGATAATTTTTTCTATGGGTGAAATTCTTTTGATTTTTTAAGTTCTACTCAGTACTCTCCCCTAGCAGATTCCATGAATCATTATTTTTTCCCCGAAAACTTTTTTTAATATATATATATATATATATATATATATATATATATATATATATATATAGAGAGAGAGAGAGAGAGAGAGGAAGCTTCAGGTGCGGGACATAAAAAATACGGAAAGTACGGGACAATATAGCAATTGTAGCCGACTGTCGCGAATATCCTTCCTCTTCTTCTTACTTTTATTATTTCTTTTAACATCTTAGCCTGCAGGTGTTGGATGTGATCTCTTCTATTGTGAACTCAAACAGTATCTTTCGAGCGCCCGCATCGAGAGCCGACTCACATCGAATGTAGCAGTCCATCTCAGGTACTCCGATCGCCCTCTGGATACCCTTCATGTAGTCTCTGTCCGGATAGAAGAATCCTCTTAACTACTTCATCGGCCATGTCCATGTCCACTACCCTGTAGGACACGAATGTGTGCAACACGGGCAGGTCTGGGTCTGCTTACAGGAAGCAGCACTCGTAAGCTTGGACCTGAACTCTTTGCTGTTCCCGTCGACCAGTTCTTCGATGTACGAGTTTGAGCGTGGCCTCGCGATGGAAGTCCGTCACGGTGAATTCGGCTTCAGGATGGACTTGCGGCACGCCCGCACACTGTTGGTCACCATGTTCAGCCCGTCATATACTTGCATTTTGCCGGAGTTTACGATCTTCGTTGCGCCGAGATGGAGGACGAGGTCGATAGCTAGCCCGGACTTTTTGGTGCCTGTCACGCCAATGACAAACATAGCAGGGTGGAGCTATGGTTAGGAGTTGTCGGCAGCCGATGGAGGGAGCATTTATCCTGAGGATGAGGTGGAGTTGAAAAGAAATAATAAAAGGAAGAAGAGGAAATGTGAGAGGGTGGGCCCCATGACGAAAGAAATAATATGAAGAAATAGGTGTGCTGTTACAATAGTTGATACTCCCGTACTTTCCCTTATTTGTTTGTCCCGCATTGAAGCTTTCTGTATATATATATATTCTGTATATATATATATATATATATATATATATATATATATAATATATATATATAGATATATATATATATATATATATATATAATATTTTTATATATATTTATATATATATTATATATATGTCTTTTATATAGTTTTTTATTATATATATATATATATATATATATATATTATTAGATATATATATATATATATATATATATATATATATATATATATATATATATATATAAGATATATATATATATATATATATATATATATGAATAAATATTTTTTTTAATATGTATTATATATATATATATATATATATATATATATAATATATATATATATATATATATTTTGTTTATATATATATATATTATATATATATTAATATATATAATATATTATATATATATATATCTATATATATATATATATATATATATATATAAATATTATATATATATATTTTTGTTATATATATATATATATATATAGATATATATATATATATATATATATCTATATATATATATATATATATATGTAAGGATATCATATATATATATATATATATATATATATATATACTATATATATATATATATATATTAAAATAATATTATAATATATATATATATATATATTATATATAGATATATAATATATATTTTTTTTTTTTTTTTTTTTTTAAGCAAAATCCCCTTTTTATTAATCAAGACGCAAAAAGCCGCAGACCGGCCACGTATACAAGGCACAAAAAGGGAAAGCCTATACAAGTAAATCACCAAAAGAAACTAAAGGGGATAGGAAATACGACCCCCCCTGAACTATGGAGGAATCGAGGACCAGAATGCTTTCGGGCTGTGGGAACACAGGGTGCTCCGTTTACGACATTGTCGGAAGACTTCCTTAATGAGTTGGTCGGCCGAGAAGTGGTTGCCCTCGCATCTCGTTTTGTTGCGATTCTTCCAAATTGTCCATGTTGCGGCCGCTGTAACGATCTGGTGACCGTGGGATGCTAAACTCCAGTGGTCTGCCAGATCGTAGAAGCGTCCACCCCCTGGGGCAATATTATAGTGCTGGTTAAGGGTCCTTCATATCCTGTCTGGGAGATTCCCCTCCCGAAAAATATAGTCAATGGTCTCCATCTGACGGTCGGAGCAACAATTGCAGGCTGACGCTAAGCTTATCCCGATGGAGTTAAGGATCTCATCAGTCGGCAGTTTCTTTCTAATGACTCTCCATATGAGGAAGGACCACTTTTTGGGGATACATGCATGCCAATATCGAGCAATTGTTGGGTGCGGCTGGCCGTCCCCTCGAACAACGAGTCTCGCCGACCTCACCGAAAATGCCTCGGTTGCCTCAAGCGACCACCTCAGCTCGTCGGCTTGGCGGCCGAGGCAAAGTCCGAGCTGGTGGATGCTGTCGACCGTTTCGTTACCGGACCATTCGCGGATCTTGTCCCAGTCCCAGTCGTTATTATAGGAGCACCATAGGTCTCTGATCCTACTGTTGCTGGGGGTCTCCGTAAGACTCGGGATCAAGTTGTCCCCAATCCATTCTCTAGGAAGGGATCCGACTCACCGCCCCTCAGTCGAAGCCTAATCGCTAGTTCGGCGAGGTCTCACCGATTAGTATACGACGCCAAGCCGCTGAGGATCTGCTGTTGGATATAGCCACTGAGGGGTGGATGTATTTGAAGTACCTGGCCTTCATAATCCTGGTCCATAAATTCTTACTCGTGCGAAGTTTCCACCACAATTTCATCGAAAAAGCTTTAACGATGTGAGTGAGCTTGGTAAATCCCAGGCCCCCTTCCTCGGTAGGGTGAGCCATGGTATCCCAGCTAGCCCAGTGATGTTTGTCTTGACCATTGTTGTGCCCCCAGAAGAAATTACAAAATATCTGCTCAATCGAAGAAAAAAACTTCACTGGCGGGGAGCAGGCGGCCAGGGTATGGATGGGGATAGAAGTGAGCATGTTTGATGAGGATCATCTTGCCACTGGGGATAAGGTGGCATTATGCCAGCCCTCAAGTTTGTTTCTGATTCTTGTAATCAAGTTCTCAAAGATGCCGATTCGATTTCCCGTAAACAAGGGGACAACCAGATAGTTAAACGGGGGGTGGGCAACAGTGAAGGATGTAAGTTGGAGAGATTGGTTGCGTGCTCTCTTTTGATGCTATGGTGAGCGTAGATAACGCTAATAAGGCATATATATATATAGTATATATATATATATATCTTATATATATATAGATATAATATATATATTATTATATATATATATATATAGATATATATATATATATATGTATATGTGTATACCTAATATTAATGTTAATGTTAATATTATGTTAATATTAAATTAAATACTAAAATTAACATTAAACTTAACATTAAAATTAATATTAACATTAACATTAATATTAACATTAACATTAATATAAAAAATATTTAAAAAAATAAAAATAATATTAACATTAACATTAATATTAACATTAATATTAACATCAATATTAATATTAACATTAATATTAACATTAATATTACGAATTAGAGTGGGGGGTTTTAGGAGGTTTTCTAAGGGGGGCTTTTGATCCGCTCATATATATATATATATATATATATATATATATATATATCTATATATATATATATCTTATATATATTATATATATATATATATATACAAAAGATATTTATCCTCTAAATAAAAATATATATTCTAAAATACGTATGCATATTTATGCCTTATACGTATATGCATATTTATACTCTAAATAAAAATATTATATATATATATTATATATATATTATATAGATATATATATATATCTATATATATATCTATACACCACACAAATAATATTTATACTCTAATTACAATATGTATTCTAAAATACGTATATATAATAAAATATATAGATATATATATATATATCAATATATAGATTATATATTAGATATATCTCTATATATATATATATATATATATATATAATATATATATATAATATATATATATATACACCACACAAAATAATATTTATACTCTAAATTACAATATGTATTCTAAAATACGTATATATATATATATATATCTATATATATATATATATATATATATATATATATATATATATATATATATATATATATATATAATATATATACTCAATCATACCCAGGAATTTTTGTAGCCAACTAGGTCAACAGTAGCAACAATATCGATATCAAATTAAATATTTATATGGGATACTAGTTGAGAGTATGGTAATAAGTAAACCCTTGATTTCCTCATTAAACTAAAATGGACCCCACGAAGAATAGTTTGGAAACTAAATAAAATTCTTGGGGAGGGGGAAAGGAGGCTGTCCTTAGCCATTTGAAGTAAAGGATACGGGTTTGGGTTTGTTCTGTGTCGGGCATGGACTAAAAGAACATTTGCTATAATATTAACTGTCCCTAATATATATAAGACAAATATAGTTTCAATTCTAATAGCTATAATAATATTAGAATTAATCATATTAGAATGAGGTTTAAGTGGTGAGAAGCCCAAATAAAATATACCATATACACACAGATTGGTTTAAATTAATTAAAGAATTTTTAAAACATATAAATATATATAAAAATAAATTTAGATCAATTATGATCATTAATGAAATAATAGCATACGTGAGCTCAATTTAATGGTACAAAAGTGGCATGTGCACAGTAGACTCAAAATAGGTCAAAAACTATATATTGGGTCGATTAATTTCAATCGATGTCGATTTCTGAAATTAAATTGGAAGTTAGTCAAGTTTTTCGGTTGATGATCAAATTGACTAAATTGACCAGAAAGTTGTGTGATGTAAATAGAATACAAGAGAGCAAGTTTGAGTGAGATATCATATATCAAAATGAAGATAATCTTGTCTAATACAAAACTTATGAAGGAAGTTTCGAGATATTGATATCCCTGACGTTCCAAAATCAAACTCACAAAAAGGTACATTTAATGATCAAAACAAATTATAATAAAATATCTATTGAAAATAATTCAATTAATTTTTTTAAAAGAACCCTAAAATTCATGGGGCTTAGACCAGAGATCCTTTCGAAAACCTAACCCTAACCCAAACCCTCCCAATGGACGGACGAAGCCGCCTCTCGCCCTGTGTTCTCCACCTCGAGAACAACCCCCCTCCGCGGCTCCTCCGATAACACCACTATCACCTCCTTCCTCCAATCCACCATCTGGTATCTGTCGTCGCGACTCTCAAGGATCGGCTGGCCGTGAAGCATAGAAAAATATCCTATACTGAGAGGATGAACCAGTGGTGAGATTTTCCAAACTCTTCTCCTTTTTCTTATTTTTATCTTTCATTGAGTAATCATCTCAATAATGTGCAATCGACTACAACAGAGATTGTTCTGGAACTTATTGAATTCGAGAAGGAAGAGCTCGAGCTTCTTCAACTCGGGTGAGTCGATGACCTTCTCCTTTGATCTCTAGTACTTTTCTTTATTTTCCTATCACCATGGATCAAAATTACCAATTGAAATTTCTTTATCTTTCCTGCTCATTTTCTGTTCGACGAATTGTTACAAAGAAATGTCTATAACTCTGTTTGAATAATAATTGACCAAATCTGTTGATACTGAGCAGAGTCGTATACGATCTAGTTACCGCTCATGACTGCGAGTTTCATTCGGACACTTCGATTTTAGGTATGAATCTGATCCTCCTCTTTTTTTCTTCGATCGAAAGAATGGATCAGATGTCAAATCTAACTAATTCTTAATGAATCCTAACAGAGTTTCGACTATATATGACTCAAGGGAATTGATTTTGATTCCTATGGTTGAGTGGATGAGCCTGACAGTATGTCGGTATCGACATAGCAGTATCCCATATCAGTGTCTTAGGATTGTGTTCTATCAAAGAAACTTATTCTTTTTTGAATTCAAGATAGATTTTGGGTGGGAGATTTTATTTGTGAAAATCGTATTTGAATTCATGTGAGTTAAATGGGTTTACGTTTGGACAACCAAGTGTGTTGGTAAAGCAAATCATAAACTTCTTAAAAATGTTTGTCACTGAAGTTTTGTTCCACCAAACCTGAGGACATTTATTGTTCTCTATTTTGGCTTTAATTTGTGTGCCAGAAGAATCCTTGCTTACTATATTTTCTTGTTCAAATTTTAAAGAAAACATAAATGCTGACGATCATGATGACCAATTTATCACTGTAAGTTTATCATATAACGAATAGTTTGGACAAAAAAAATCCGAGGCGGGATACTACATCATATAATAAATAGTTTGTGGTAACCCTAGTTAGTTAAAGTATCAAGCCGTACTCATTGTTTGGCTGTAATTGATGGATGGAGTCTGGTCTAGTCTTGCCTAGACAAGGCCAGTACATAGTTTCTTCAGCCCGTTACTGTTATGCTTTACTTATTCGATAATTGGTTAGAGACTAAGTTCTGTTCAGGTGAAGGGTTACAACCCCGATCCTTGTTTGGTTTACGAGTTGTAACTTGGTTACTGGAATAGTCCTTTAGTTATCTTATCGTTTATCACCATGTTTTCTTTAACTCATGTTTTTCGTTATCCTTTATGTATCATGTGCTAATATGCTGGTTTTAGTTCTTAAGTGAAGTCTCTCTTATGGCACTTGCTCTTTCTGGGGTCTGACCCAGCTGGTTTTGTATGGTCAGATTTCGGACTTGCTCCCGAGGATCTTCCAGCCTTCCAGCCAGATGGTGAACACTAGACGCAACCCTGGCAACAAGTGAGTTTCTTTTGCTCTTCCACTCTATTGTAAATTATTCTTTTGAGGCGTTTAGCCACCGAGCAAGTGTTAGCTCGTGTTGAATACTTTACTTACTGTCTGCCTACGGGCTGTAACATGATTAACAAATCCTAGGATTGATCATATATGACTGAAACTCTTGCTAGTCCTCGCATTTTGTACGACTAGCTTCATGATCATCTGTATATGAAATGTATGAGACACCTTACTATTGAATATCTGACAATCTAACATCATGTAACTATTATTACTTGCTTGAGATTGAGACACTAGGCTTGTTCTTGACCATAAGAGACTGATGGATTGTAGATAAAGTCTCATACATCTAGACAGCCGTGACCGTATATCGAGGTAGATTATACTTCTATATACGTAGCTGGCTGTGTCTGTCCCCCGCTCTCCAGTATTCTGGTTCTGGGGCGTGACACGGTTTAAGTGGTGGCCCATGCAGGTCTTGTAAATCAAGATGTGTGGGGTTTTTACCGAAGAGATGTCTCAATCAGCACTCATCCTTGATCTCTACTCGTGTCTCATAATCTACCTGAAATCTTGACCTAATCATATGCTTATATCCTCGATCTATCTTGTTTCTTCCTTATTGTTTCCCATGTCATTTCTTGAGTGGGATTATTCTTGGTCCTGCCGATCAGCCCGACAGAGCACCTCCAGTGAACCAGCAGTAACTTGGAGACCAAGCCCAGCACTCTGGAGAAGCTTTTCGAGTCATGCCTTCCGGACATCATGTGTTGCCAGTTCAGCCAATCCAGCCTATAGAGCCTGATAATGGAACCCTGGTGGGACTCATCCGGGAATTACTTGCATCACAAGATCGTTGCAGCGATGCCCTGCACCAGACAGTACAAGATGCCATGGGCAGAGTTGGTTACCAAGGGAATAATGCGGCCAATAATTTCAAGCGCCTGAACCCTCTCTTCTTTGATGGAAGTGAAGATGCTATCGCTACTGATGTATGGCTTCAGGACACAGAGGTTATCCTGGAAGCAGCTAGGATTCCTGAGGATGAGAAGGTGGCCGTTGTGCGCCTGCAATTATTGGACTTAGCCCGCACCTGGTGGGCGATGCTAGCAGTTGGTTTGACGACACCTGTCTTATGGGCAGTATTCAGCGACAAGTTCCAGACCAAGTACTTCGACGTAGTAGCTCGGTACGACCTACAGACGAGGTTCACCAATTTGAAGCAGAAAGGAAGGACGGTCGATAGATATACGGCCGAGTTTTCTAGACGTAGTCGGTTTGCTCCCACCTTGGTGGCAACCGAATTGGACCGAGCCCAGCAATTCCAACAGGGGATTCACTTAGAGACCGTTATATCAGTTGAGCAATTTGAGCATCAGACGTTTGATGTCGTCTTGCAAACAGCGAAGAGGCATAAATATACTTCGCAGCGGATCATGGACCGAACAGGAAGCAAGAAGAGATCTCATGGGCAGATGAGTCTGTCCTCAGCACCAGCCCCGACAGCTAGGGCTTTGTCGATTGGAGTTCCCCGGAGGGCGAATTCGGTTTCGTCGGTTCAGCACTCGATACCGACGTCCCCTCAGCAATAGAAGTAGTCTTCCACAATGGGTTGCACTCATTGTGGGAAGCCAGGGCATGTAGTATCAGAATGTCGTAGAACACAGGGATTGTACTTGGCTTGTGGGGCACCGGACCACAAGATAGGGTCCTGTCCGAATAGAGCCAGTTCATCATCGTCGAACCTAACTAGTCCATCGGTTAGGGGACCAGCACCAGCACTAGTGCAGCAGCAGTACCAGCCTCCGAGGCCATTGCCGCCTCAGGCACAAGCCTTCCAGCAGCAGAGACCCCAGCAGTATGCCCAGACCCAAGCTCAGATGCAGAACCGGCAGAGATGTTTTCAGCAGAATATCTTCCTTATGTCTTATGCTTTTAAATTCATTGCTTGCATGAATGATTGCTTGATTGGTTGCTAGTCGTAGATGGCTTGTGCTTTAGTATAGCTTGCCCCGACATCTCTATCCTCTTGATTAAATTCCGAGGACGAAATTCTTTTAAGGTGAGTAGAGTTGTTACTCCCGTTTTCTGTTATACGTATTCCAGTGTACGTATACGGATTTTGACCCATATTTTATTTTACTGTATTTTTGTATTTCTTTATGGCTTGCCTTGATGTATCTTGACTATAGTTGACCTTGGGTTGGTTTATTCCAACTTGATTTGCTTTGGATGGCTTGGTTTAGTTTATTTTGATGGTTGGTTCAACATGTTGAACCATCCCCTCTCTTTATAAAACCCAACCACCCCTTTCTTTCTCTTCATTACTTCCATTCATTTCTTCACCTTCTTCTCCATTACTCTCCCACCAACCTAGAGAGCTTAGGCAAGTATAATCTTGCTTCATGATGGATCTTAGATTTTATTGTTCCATTATCTTCCCCTCTTGATTCTAAGCCTCTTTAGAACTTGGAGTTCTTGGGTTAGATGAAGGGATCTTTGTAGATCTAAGTTTGTGTCATTTTCGGTTTTCTTTGGTTTTGATCTATCAAACTTTATTATTTTGATATTTTGATTGTTTTATGTTGTAGAAAATTCAATTTTACTCAAAATGGACCTTTGAAAAGTTAGATTTTGACTTGTTTTGAGGAAGTTATGGCCAAAGCAAGTTTTAGACATCTTCTATGTTCATCTGTCCTGGTTCTGGCATGGATGATGAATAGTGCAAGTCCGTATGGCTGCATAGTGCCGGTCTGCATGGCTGTATAATGCCAGTTCGTATGGCTGCATAGTGCCGTATAGTGCGTATCGTATGGCTGTATAGTGCTGGACGCATAGCAACATAGTGCCGCATAGTGTCAGTTCGCATAGATGTATAGTGCTGGCCGGATAGCTGCATAATGCCACATAGTGCTGGCCGCATGCTGTATAGTGCCTGGCCGCATAGTGCTGTATAGTGCCTATTTTAGCCGTTTTTTGCTGTTTTATGTCCTATTTGGCTGAATTGTGGCCAGAATTTCTTCCAACTCCCAATATGAAAGTTTTAGATCTTTTCTTTGGCTTCAAAAATATGTTACTAGCTATTTTATACAAGAATATCTTTTCCTTGGCTTCAAGAATATGTTACTAGCTATTCAGATGATCTCTTCAATGATGAGAAGAGAATTGTGCGTCTAAGGCACTGAATGAGCGCATCAAGCATGGATCATTACAGTGGGTGATATTCGGAGTCAGAAAAATATGACGGATCCGTTCAGCAAGGCCTCAAGTGCTAGCTGGTGGAGGACTCAGCAAGAAAATGGGCTTGATGTGATGGAACTGGGGATTCCCAGGACCCTTCCTTTGGTGTGCGTATTGATCGATAGAAAGTTAAACAGATCTAATACGTGTTCTAACCCTTCATAGACGGAAACTAGGGTTCACGAATTATACCTGCGGCGGAAAGGAGAAAAGTAATTCCTGGCAATCTCGAGCGGACGACCCCAAGATCTTCTGCACGTATTCCTTCCTCGAGTTGGACGTCGTGTGGGCGACGATCTCCCATCCTTTTCTTCTCCTTGGCAGCCCTCTCTTTCTCTCCTTACGTGAATCACGAATTTAGAAAAAATTTCAGATTTATGATCAGTAATGTGGCGGCCAGAGAATAGAGGATATATATAGGCTACGGCAGGGACCATGAGAAGAAATTAGGGTTAGGCCTCCTAACGGATCTGGATATCCTGTGTTCAGCCCGAACACACAATCCAGGCCCATTAACAATAGCTCGGTCCACTAATGAGCTATTGTTGCACTACCTCCCTAATCCCAAATTATGTTTGTGGGCTCCTTTTATTATATGCTCGTTTGGCTCCCCATGTTAAGATATCGTATGTCCGTCGATCAAATTAAGTTACTGACAACTATATTGATTCGACATCTTTTATCCTTAAGTAGTACCGCTCAACTTTATTTGTCATGTCGGATATAATCCACCTGCAGGATTTACATGACAATCCTTATGAGCTCCTTAAGAGGACATCATCAACCCGATGTATCGGGACATGGATTCCTTTTATAATCAACAGCCCATCATACATACAATGTTATTACCCAATTCATAGAGGTTGTTGATCCATAATGAATCTCACTCTTTTATGAGTCAAAGTAATGTACACTGCATATACATGTCCGTTATTATATCCGGATTAAGAGCACATGCATCCATAATAACAAAGGTGTTTGTTCTCTTATGTAGTTAGTACAAAGAGAACAACCTCAAGTGGTCCTGTTCAATACACACAAAGTGTACTAGTGTAAACCTATAGTCAAGATAGACTAATACCAGATTACACTACAACCTTTCCAATAGATTGTCCAAGTCCATCTAGGTTGTGAACTATTTATATACTCCATAGGAAACTGATAATATGATCTTTTGTGTGACACCACACACCATATTATCTATAATATAGAATATCAAACATTTGCATTAACACTTGCAACAAACACAATATGCAAACATTTGTCCATATGATTCTCATTCAAAATTTAAGGAAATAAGGTTACTACAAAAGTGATGTTTTTAGTATATAACCCTAACAATCTTCCACTTATACTCAAAGTATTACTTTTTTAGTATACTGTTACAAATCTCCCACTTATACTTAAAGCCATGCTGCTACACATCTGACTCCCATTCCCTCAACATGACAGTCAAAAGCCTTAGCTGGTAAGCTCTATGTAAAGGGATCAGCTAGGTTGTCGGCTGATGCTATCTTGATCACATCAACTTTTTCTTTCTTTACGAAATCTCGTATCAGGTGGTACTTGCGCTCAATGTGTTTGCCTGTCTTATGGGCTCGTGGTTCCTTCGAATTTGCAACTGTACCACTATTATCACAATAAAGTGTAATAGACTTAGGCAAACTAGGTACCACATCCAAGTCCAACAGAAAGTTTCTGAGCCAAACCGCTTCTTTGGCTGCCTCAGAGGCTGCCACATACTCGACTTCCATGGTGGAATCAGCAATACATTTTTGCTTGATACTCTTCCACACAATGGCTCCACCTCCCAAAGTAAACACATAACCTGAGGTAGATTTCCTGGAATCCCTATCTGACTGAAAATCTGAGTCTATATACCCCAAGGGAACTAAACTATCTGCCTGGTAAACTATCATATACTCTTTAGTCCTTTTCAGGTACTTCAAAATATGCTTTACGGCAGTCCAGTGCTCTTGTCCTGGGTTAGACTGATATCTGCTGACCATGCCTACGACAAAGCAGATGTCTGGTCTCGTACATAGCATTGCATACATTAAGCTTCCTACTGCTGAAGCATAAGGAACTGCCTTCATGTTCTCTATCTCTTTAGGTGTCCTCGGACACTGCTCCTTTGATAGAGCAATTCCATGTCTAAAAGGTAAGAAACCTTTCTTAGAATTTTGCATACTAAAACGAGTTAGTACAGTATCGATATAGGAAGCTTGGGATAAGCCCAACATCATTTTCTTGTGATCTCGTAGAACTTTGATCCCAAGGATGTGACCTACTTCTCCCAAGTCCTTCATATCAAACTGTTTGGATAACCATACCCTTACATCAGATAATACCTTCACATTGTTTCCAATGAGCAAGATGTCATCCACATAAAGTACTAGGAACACCACCACGTTTTCGTCACACTTTCTGTATACACATGATTCATCATGACATTGATAAAATCCATATAATTTTATCACCTTATCAAAACATATGTTCCAAGATCTAGAAGCTTGCTTAAGTCCATAAATGGACTTCTTAAGCTTACAAACAAGATGCTCCTGGCCCTTTTTAATGAACCCGTCTGGTTGCTTCATATAGATGTCTTCCTCAAGACTTCCATTAAGGAAAGCTGTCTTGACATCCATTTGCCAAATCTCATAATCGAGATAAGCTGCAATAGATAAAAGAATCCGAATAGACTTAAGCATGGCTACAGGAGAAAAGGTTTCTTCATAATCGATACCCTCTCTTTGAGTAAAACATTTTGCTACAAGCCGAGCTTTAAAGGTTTCAACCTTACCGTCTGATCCTCTTTTTCTCTTATAGACCCACTTGCATCCAATAGCTTTTACACCAACGGGTGGTTCTACAAGCTCCCAGACCTGATTAGAATCCATAGATTCTATTTCAGATATCATTGCTTTTTGCCAAGACTCTGCATCTTTATCTTGGAGTGCTTCATTGTAGGTACAAGGATCATAATCTTGTTCCTCAGGGACGAAGTCTGACGACTCTCCCAAGAATATATATCTATCAGGTTGTATCATAACCCTCCTACTACGATGAGGCACTATCGGTTGTGGTGTAACATTTGTGACACGTTGTGCAGTTATTTGTGGTTCATCCTCTTGTACTGTTGGTACTGAAGTACTTGGTGTCTCACGTTTCAGTTCTTCTAGAACAACTCTACTTGTGGGTTTATGGTTCATCACATAGCCTTCCTCTAAGAATCGGGCATTGGTGCTAACAATGACCTTCTGATCCTTAGGACTATAAAATAAACCTCCTTTCGTTCCTCTTGGATAGCTTACAAACAAGCGTACTTCTGTACGAGATTCTAACTTATCTGCTTTTCCATTCAGCACATGTGCTGGACTACCCCAAATGCGAACATGTTTCAGACTAGGCTTACGCCCAATCCACAGCTCTGTGGGAGTAAGAGGTACTGACTTAGAAGGAACCAAGTTCAAAATATAAGCTGCAGTCTCTAAGGCATATCTCCAAAACGAATCTGGCAAATCCGAATAACTCATCATTGATCTAACCATCTCCATAAGAGTTCTATTCCTTTTTTCGGCTACACCATTCTGTTGGGGCGTTCCAGGTGCAGTCAATTGGGATGCAATCCCAGCCTCTGATAAATAATCCCTAAACTCTCTAAAGATGTACTCGCCACCACGATCTGATCGTAATGACTTGATACATTTTCCATGACGTTTCTCCGTTTCAGCCTTGTACTCTTTGAATTTTTCAAAGCACTCAGACTTACGGTGCATCAAATAAATGTATCCATACCTTGAATAATCGTCAAAAATGTGACAAAATATTCAAAGCCACCTCTAGCTTGGATAGTCATGGGTCCACACAAATCAGAATGAACCAATTCTAACACATCTTTGGCCCTATACCCCTTTGCCGTAAAAGGCCTTTTGGTCATTTTACCTTCCAAGCAGGATTCACAGACTGGTAGTGCCTCCACTTCCAATGAACTCAAAGGTCCATCTTCAACCAGTCTTTGAATCATTCTTAGGTTAATATGTCCCAATCGCAAGTGCCAAAGATATGTTTGGTTCATACAAGAAGGTTCTTTTCTCTTATTTAAGTTAGATGACATATTATTCATTTCCATAAGTTGCATTGTGGGCGAAATAGGATTAATGACATACAAATTATCAACCAATGCACCATAATAGATAAAATGTTTATTATTTCTAATAACAATATTGTCATTAAAATAAACTGAATATCCATCCTTAACTAACATAGAAATAGAAACAAAATTCTTTCTAAGTAAAGGTACATAAAGACAATCTCTCAATATCAAAGACTTATTTCTACCAAAAGATAAAGTAACATCTCCTAATGCAATGACCGATACTTTTGTAGCATCACCCATGAACAAGCATATCTCTCCATCACTGACCCGTCTGGTTTCCTGGAACCCCTGTAATATATTGCAGACATGATTAGTGGCTCCTGTATCTACACACCAGGTGCCGGTAGATAACACCGCTAAACATGTTTCAACTACTAGTAAATGAGATATACCTTCTTTGTTCCCTTGTTTGAGAAGTGGACAATCAGTCTTCTAATGTCCTGACCCTTTGCACTTGAAACATTTGTCTTTCGACTTTTTTACCGCGCCTTGAGGTCCCATGCCCTTCTTTGCTGAGTTTGCCTGTTTTCGAATGTTATTCTTCTTCTTACCACCTTTTGGCTTAGAAGTAGAAGCCTTTTCAGAAACAAAAACATGACCACTCTGCCTAAAGAGAGATTCAACATCCTGTAGCTCTTTTGCAAGTTCTGCCAAACTATACAACCTTTTGTTCATATTGTAATTAAGGCAGAAATTGTCAAAACTTTTAGACAGAGTCCCGAGAATGATATCGACCTAGGATTCCCCATCGATTTCAGCTCCAAGGATCTCCATCTCATTCAGATGACCCATCATCTTGAGAACATGATCCCTTACTGGTGTACCCTCAGCCATTTTTGTATTCATCAAACATTTCATAGCAAACTGCCTAGCTGCTCTACTCTGATGTCCGAAGAGTTCCTTAAGGTTATACATCATGTCATAAGCTGTGGCCATGGCCTGATGCTGATGTTGCAGTACATTTGACATAGATGCCAGAATGTAACACCGCGCCATCTCATCTGCCTTTTTCCACTTCTTATAAGCCTCTTTGACCTCTTCATCAGAGTTAGCATCAGGCTTAGGTGGGCATTCCTCAACAAGTACATATTTGTACTCCTCACAGTCAGAACAATGTCCAGATTACGTTTCCAGTCAATATAATTAGGTCCAGTAAGTTTGTTTTCTTTAAGAATTACCATAAGTGGACTGAAAGAACCCATTTTTTGAAATCCTGAGAATCACATAAATAAAATTATGTAGGGCAAAAAAAACTTTTTGAATTTACTAAATATTGATTCCCTCAAAACAATAATAAGAAATTCACCAACACCTTGAACACCATGAATTTAGCATGTCATGATAGTGTGGACGTATACAAATTCAACTTTGTTCAAGTAGATTTTTCTTATTAATTTTACTATCATGTCAATATAACTTTATGACAAATAAAATTAATATGCTGGTCTTGCTCTGGTCATACAAATAATAGCAGTTACTCCGATGGGGAGAATACCATTATTTGTATTTAAGTGTATACCATTACTTAATACTAAGTCCACTACCTTGTAATGAGTTCCTTCAGATGGAGAAGTGAACACATACTAGGTAACTTTCTACAATTATCCCTAAGAAAGTTTGTACTGGTGATCCATAATTATACTCATCCGATATAGAGGAAAGCACTAAAGCCAACACGCAAGTATAATTACAACACCTACAAACCAGTAATGGAGACCATAGTATTTATACTAAATAAAAATCCTCTCCCACTTAGTTATTTAACAATGAGAATTTTTCTACTAGTTGATATTATGTCCATGTTGTCCATTATTAATGCAGGCTTGGTTTTTCAAAAAAAACAACCACACAATAATAAACATGCATAATTAGAAAAAGCAAAATGACAAAAATAAGAGAAAATATCCAACTATTATGGTTATCTTTGCTGCTCCGTCCTCAACTATCCGAATCCAAAATCTGGCGCTGCACAGATCTATTCGGGGTTCTACTTGCCCGGTCAGGTCGCGGGATTCGGGGCAGCGCCCCGATTTTTTATTTTTTTTATTTTTTAGGTTTTGGCTGTCGATTCCTTCATCGAAAATCATTTGTCTGCCTCTGGACTGCTTAAAACCAGCATCTCATCCGGCATCAGAAACAGCAACTACCGCCATTACGATTGATAAAAATAATTAAAATTACATCAATCCTATGCCTTCCGAAGGAGTTCACACATAATCTAGATTGAAAAATTAAAATAATAAGCACGATCAACCCTCATGATTTTAATTACATCCACAACAACAACAACATCCACGACATGTCTGTGGTTTAAACAACACAATAAAAAACTATGCATTGGACCATAATAGTTGGATCTAAGATGCCTGCAAAACCGAGTTAGAACAGATCTACATCTACCGACTATACACAGTGCAGGTTTTATTGGACAACATGGACGTATCAATCTATACGTAGATCCAAAGTGGCTCTGATACCAATTGATAGAACTGGGGATTCCCAGGACCCTTCCTTTGGTGTGCGTATTGACCGATAGAAAGTTAAACAGATCTAATACATGTTCTAACCCTTCATAGATGGAAACTAGGGTTCATAAATTATACCTGCGGCGAAAAGGAGAAAAGTAATTCCTGGCAATCTCGAGCGGACGACCCCAAGATCTTCTGCACGTATTCCTTCCTCGAGTTGGACGTCGTGTGGGCGACGATCTTCCAACCTTTTCTTCTCCTTGGCAGCCCCCTCTTTCTCTCCTTACGTGAATCACGAATTTAGAGAAAATTTCAGATTTATGATCAGTAATGTGGCGGCCAGAGAATAGAGGATATATAGGCTACGGCAGGGACCATAAGGAGAAATTAGGGTTAGGCCTCCTAACGGATCCGGATATCCCGTGTTTAGCCCGAACACACAATCCAGGCCTATTAACAATAGCTCGGTCCACTAATGAGCTATTGTTGCACTACCTCCCTAATCCCAAATTATGTTTGTGGGCTCCTTTTATTATATGCTCGTTTGGCTCCCCATGTTATGATATCGTATGTCCGTCGATCAAATTAAGTTACTGACAACTATATTGATTCGACATCTTTTATCCTTAAGTAGTACCGCTCAACTTTATTTGTCATGTCGGATATAATTCACCTGTAGGGTTTACATGACAATCCTTATGAGCTCTTTAAGAGGACATAATCAAGCCGATGTATCGGGACATAGATTCCATTTATAATCAACAGCCCATCATACATACAATGTTATTACCCAATTCATAGAGGTTGTTGATCCATAATGAATCTCACTCTTTTATGAGTCAAAGTAATGAATACTGCATATACATGTCTGTTATTATATCCGGATTAAGAGCACAAGCATCCATAATAACAGAGGTGTTTGTTCTCTTATGTAGTCAGTACAAAGAGAACAACCTCAAGTGGTCCTGTTCAATATACACAAAGTGTACTAGTGTAAACCTATAATCAAGATAGACTAATACCAGATTATACTGCAACCTTTCCAATAGATTGTCCAAGTCCATCTAGGTTGTGAACTATTTATATACTCCATAGGAAACTGATAATATGATCTTCTGTGTGACACCACACACCATATTATCTACAATATAGAATATCAGACATTTGCATTAACACTTGCAATAAACACAATATGCAAACATTTGCCCATATGATTCTCATTCAAAATTTAAGGAAATAAGGTTACTACAAAAGTGATGCTTTTAGTATATAACCCTAACATGACGAAATAAGAAATAAGTCTATGACAATCAATGTGCATAAAAGCAACTACATCAACTAAAATCCAAAATGTAGAAAACATAAACTACGATCCTCAGTAGCAGCAGCAAGTAGACATCCATATCCATCATCGAGCTCGTGAAGGCCCAGCGTCGTCGGATGGATCAGTAAGGAACGACGAGGGTCCACGAAGGCCGCATCCGGATCCAAGTAGCGGATAATCCAAGGGTCATCGATACGATATCCATCGCGAGCAGGGTCCCACTCCATGGAAATAGGCATAGAAGGATGCCGGGACATAGAGTACCGAATATCGTACAGTGAGTTGCTAATGGCACTCATCTGCAAGGTAGTCCGGTGGTCAAGCTGAGTCCAGCGATCATCCTCTAAGGTGAATCGATCGCGGAGCATAGTCTGCAGTGACTCAAGAGTAGCAGGAGGAGGAGGAGGATCATGTCCAAGAGGAGGGGCATCAGGCTCATCGTCTGAGTGCTCGGACACAACAGGTGAGCCAACTGCTGCCTGAAGCTGCCGTGCCTTAGAGAGGAAGGCAGGGGCAGGTAGGAACTGGCACTCATCAAGAGGTACGCAAAAATCACGAAAGAGCATAGGAAGATAAAAAGCATAAACCAAGGATCTTGGTTTCTTCCTAGCGTTAATCATCCAGTCCATCATGGTACGTGGAAGATTAAATGGAACATGAAAGTGGAGATGATACAAAGCCGAGATTTCAAAGTAGGTAACCACATCGGTGGATCCCGCTTTGGGTAGAATAGTGTTAAAAATAATCCGATGAAGTTCATAAAAATAGGGATTGAGAAACTTGGCCAAAAGCTTGCGAGGACGTGTGTTAGGGGTACACAAGTCGTCCTTAAAGATTTCGAGGGAAGACCCATCAGGAAATTGAAACGATCGAGCTTCAACAAGTTTTTCCCTTGAGTTTGGCTCCGAGAGTTCAAGGTGTTCGGCCAAGTCAAAATCATCGAAAGTGATATCAATGCCCGCAACCCATGAAAAAAATATGTGTATCATCATGAGTTAGGTTGCAATAGAACATTTGTATAGCATTGCGATAGATAACCGAGTTGGTGGTGACAAGTTCATCAATACAAAGATCATGGAAAAGTGAATCATATTGAAAAAATATAGTAAAATTGATAGGATAACCCGCAAATACCGGACATGTCCGAAAATCACTAAACCATGCATTGGAGACGTCAAGTGATACAAATATCCGATCGTCATATGTGTTGGGGTCGAGTAGACAAGGTGGGTTGAACAATGGGTGGATAGGTGGTTGATTGGGTTGTTCAACGGGTGGTTCAACATGAGAAGGAGAATTCGAAGAGGACGCTCCCTCGGTTCGAAGTCTCTTCCCCTATTGAACAATCGTGGAGCTATAAAATAATAGAGACAATTGAGGAAATTGAGATGGAGAAAAGTGTTGAAATATACCTTAATATGATGATGAAATATGAAGGAGAATGGTGAGAGAAGACTTCTCCTTGAGTTTTGAGAAGAGATATGCTCTTGGAAGGAAGAACTAGGGTTAGGGTTTGGAGAAAAATAGTTTGAAGAGGTGTAGAAGGTGGCAATGGAGGAGAGAGAAGAGGGGAACCCGAATATTTATGTAAGGGTTCGAATGGTCGGAACATATATTGACCATTGGATTAAATTTTGATCAACGGCTGAGGCTGTTACCGGTTCTGGAATAGCCAAGCCGAATTCGGCCCGAACTCTGGGTAAGGCAGATTTCGGCCCGAATTCCGGTTGCTGGATCCAGAACAGAAAATAGGCCATAAAAATGATTAAGTGAGAGAGACAAAAGAAATGTTACATGTATAAAATTCAGAAAGACTTTGTCAAATAATCAACTCTGAATGACAGTGAAGTTGAGAATCTGAATTTTAGCATGTAATAAATAAAAAATAAACCATGTAATAAACAAAGAATTATGCCATAATTTAATATTTTGAAGCTACCATGGGTTAGCTGTAGGGGTCGGATCCCAGCTAGCGGTAGTCCTGAGGACTAGTGCACCATGTCGCTTAGGCTTTTACGCCTTGTTGTCAGAAGGACCCTTTCGGGTTGTACCCATAGTAATTTCATCATAAAGAATCAAGACATACTCGATATTTACGCAGGTTATTTTAATAAATAACAGCTTCATCTAAAATTCCAAGTCCACGACAGAGAAAATTGAAACGCTCTTCGAATAATGGTTTTATAAAGAAATCTGCTAGCTGATGATCAGTGTCAATAAAATCTAAGTTAATAGTGCCATTTTGCTGATGATCACGCAAAAAGTGGTGACGTATTTCAATGTGCTTCGTGCGTGAGTGACATATGGGGTTCTTAATGAGATTTATAGTACTAGTATTGTCAGAAAAGATTGGAATGTGCATAAAAGATAAGTTGTAGTCTTCAAGGGTTTGCTTCATCCACAGAATTTGTGCACAACAACGCCCGGCTGCGATGTATTCAGCTTCTGTTGTGGATAGTGTGACAGAATTCTGCTTCTTACTAAACCAAGAGACTAGAGCCTTTCCTAATAAATGACACGTGCCACTTGTACTTTTACGGTCGACCTTGTATCCGACAAAATCGACATCAGAGTAACCAATGAGGTCAAATGATGTTGATTTAGGATACCATAGGCCCACTGTAATTGTACCCTTAAGGTATCGAAAGATACGCTTAACAGCGGTCATGTGTGATTCCTTAGGATTAGCTTGATATCTAGCATACAGGCAAACACTAAACATAATATCAGGACGACTAGCAGTTAAATAAAGTAGACTGCCTATCATACCTCGATACTTACGTTGATCCACTAGTTTACCACTTTCATCTGGTTCTAGTTTAGTTGTAGTGGCCATTGGAGTGCTGATAGGTTTGACGTTGTCAAGGTCGAATTTCTTCAGCATGTCCTTTGTATACTTTGACTGACAGATGCAAGTTCCTTTTGATGTTTGTTTGACTTGTAGTCCAAGAAAGTAGTTGTGCTCCCCCATCATGCTCATCTCAAACTCGGTCTGCATACACTTGGCAAAATCTTGACAAAGAGTTTCATCAGTAGAACCAAATATAATATCATCAACGTATATTTGTACTAGGAGAATAGTGTCTTTGAAAGATTTTATGAAAGTGTGGTGTCAATTTTCCCTTTTGAAAAACCTTTTTTAAGCAAAAAATTGCTTAGCCGTTCATACCAAGCTCTAGGGGCTTGTTTGAGGCCATATAGCACTTTCTTTAGCTTGAAAACATGGTCGGGAAATTTGTGATTTTTAAAACCAGGGGGTTGTTTTACATAAACTTCCTCCTTAATAAATCCATTGAAGAAAGCACTTTTAACATCCATTTGAAATAATTTGAAAATTAGCAAATGCACAAAGCATCCGAATGGATTCTAGTCTCGCAACGGGAGCATACGTCTCATCGTAGTCGATACCTTCCTCTTGGTTGTATCCTTGAGCTACTAGACGAGCTTTGTTGCGTGTAACTGAACCATCTTCATTTACTTTGTTTCTAAAAACCCATTTGGTACCACTAATCGAGTGATTTGCCGGTCTGGGAACGAGTTCCCATACTTGGCTCCTCTCGAATTGGTTGAGTTCCTCTTGCATGGCAGAAATCCAAAATTCATCAATAAAAGCTTCCAAAATATTTTTCGGCTCAATTTGTGAAATAAAGGCAGTACTAGTAATGGAGTCTCTTAATGATGATGTCACCCCCAGTTTTCACAAACAGGGGTATTTTGGTAATTTTCCACTTTAAAAATTATTTTTGAAATTATTTATTTATTATTTGTATTATTTTGGGGTTATTTGAATCGGGTTCGAATTTCAATTCATTCCGACTTGTTTTGACTTGTTTCGGGGACCCGGGGTATTTTGACCTTAGCGGGCCCACACACTAGCTAGCCATGGCCCACATGTTAGATATTTTGGTTAGAGACTAGACTATTATTTTAGTTAATATTTAGTTAGAGATTAGTGGTTTCGGTTTGACTAAACTACCCCCAGTTTAACCCTTTTCCTATTTTTAGCCATTTAATTCATAGGAGGGCAAACTTGTAAATATCATATAGGACAAAACCCAAGGGGGGTGGCCGGTCACATCATGAGAGGATAGGGAGGAGAGAGAAAACCATCCCATTTCATTCCAATCCACTTCTTCTTCTTCTTCCCCAAAGGCTCCTTCCACTTTTTGAAGCTCCATTGATTTTCCTCCTCCAACCAAGGTGATTTCTTCTCCAAAACTCTTTCTCTTCTCATGTAGATCATGTAGGAACCCTTCATGATGATTCCCATGGTGGTGCCATCATTTGAGACCATTTTTGTGTCCTTTGGACATTTCTAGGGGTGTCCACATGTAGGATTGTGTCCCAATAGGAAAAGCCCTCTTTTTGACTCATGGATATTATTTTAATATTGTTTTTGTGTTGTTCTTTATTTTATTCCAGATTTTTGCTTGTTAGAGAATGAGTTTATTCATGTATCTTAATGTATCATTTTCATTCTTTTACTTGTTTATATATTTGTGGTTATATATGTATATTTCTATATATATATATATAGATAGATGTATATATATATGGTTTATATCTATAGTGGGGGATTTTGTGAGGTGTTGTGATGTGTTGGGTGCCCATATAGGACAGCCATGGCCGGCCCCAATTAGAGGGTGTTGGGGTTGGTTTTGGTGAGGTGTTGGTGTTGGTGTTGGTGTTGGTGTTGGTGTTGGTGAAGTGGTGTTATTTGTGTGTTTATTTGTGATAGAGGGGAGTTGTAGAGATGGGTTTGTGGAGTGATTTGTGGGGGTGTTAGAGTAGTGTTGTGCTGCTAAAATTTCAGCAGTGACTAGGACCAAATCAGCCCCAAAATAGCCTATGAGCAGCCCACATTTATCCCCTACTAAACTAGTCCATAAAACCCCTTAAAACCCTTCCAAAATCCCTCAAACTTCCACCCTTTTTAGCCACCAATTCACCTATAGTTAGGTCCACTTTTAAACCCAATATGACAGCTCCTAATCACCACAAAATCAGTCCCCTCCTCACTACAAAATCTGTCCATTTACCTTTGTGTGTGTGTGTGAGTGTTGTGAGATGTGTGTGAGTGTTTTGTGAGGTGTTTTGAGTGTAGTTTGGTACCCATAGGTAGCCTATTGCCTAAACTAGTAGGAAACCTATTAGGAAACCTATAGAGAGGCCTATTAGAGTGTGGTGTCATGTGAGGGTGAGTGGTGTTAGTGAATGGGGTAATGAAAAGGGTAAATTCATGACATAGAAATAGGTAATAGGGTAAACCTATACCCCGTATCCTAACATAGCCTAGATACTTAGGATACCCAATTTTCTTGGTAGGTAAACCTTAGATAGGTTGATATCTAGCTACCCTAAGAAGCCTAGGCTAGTGCCATGGGTATTTGCAAAGTTTCATCAGGTTTTGGCAAGGTATCGAAATTTACCTTAGAAGGGTAAATGCTAGTTTTGCCTAGAAATAGGATATTAGTGTTAGAAGCCTAAGATGGTGTTAGAACTTGATCCCTGTGGTTGGTAATGATCAAATATGGTACTCTAAGACTAGTTTTGACGTCGGTTGACCGTTTTGACCATAAGTCAACAAAAGTCAACCGAAGGTCAAACTTAGCCTTTAATCGACCCGATTTGACCGAAACCAACCCAGAGTTGACCAGTTGACTGAAAGTTAACAGTTGATCAACATTAGACTAGTTTGACCTAGGGTTGACCTAGAGTTGACCATAGTTGACCAGAGTTGACCAAGGTTGACCAGAGTTGACTTTTTGACCAAAAGTCAACCGTTGATCACGATTGACTTAGTTTGACTTGGAATGACTTCCAGTGACCTAGTATGACCTAGTATGAACCAGTAAGGCCTAGTATGACTTAGTTAGACCTAGATTGACCTAGTTTTGACTTAGACTTGCATTAATGGCTTGTATTAGTTTCCTTTTTCAGCATTTAGTCCTGTTTGACTTATAGTATCTTGTCTTAGGTCTATGATCGCTCTGAGCGTCTGTTCACTCTATCAGCTCAGGACCACAGGCGAGTACATTCACTGATAGTTTTCATTGTCTTGATATCTACTATATCCGATTCAGTCATAGTGTCTTACTTGATTCTCGACACGATAGTTCACGGACTAGTAATATCGGATTCTGGTCATGAGATGTCATTCCTGGATCTCTTGGAATATTGGTACTTGCTTGGTCTTGATTCTTGTACTTGTATTGACGCCGATTCCTGAAGAGGACTTGCTCCCCTCTTAGGGAATCCCGCGTCATGACGTGCCATGACCGGATCCATTTATACTATTCGGGAAAATGGGGGAATTATTAGGGGTTATGTGATCAAGCCTTATTGTAACAATACATTGCTAGCGTCACCCTCACCCCACGTAGGGTGTCGCAGATACCTCACCCCCGGTTATCCAGGTTGGACGGCATGTTTCTCCGTTGAGTTCACCGCGGATTGCCGTGCCAAGTGGATAACTTGGCCATGCTCTCCCTTTAGCCGATCACATATCACTCTAATAATTCAAAACACCTTTTACTTTATTTGTCATGTCTTACATTCCAGTTTCAGCTTTACTTACTGTACTTTCACCATGCTATGATTCATTCTCATATGCTCTACCTGTCTTTTATACTATACCTTGGTTATGGGACTAGGTTCTGTTCGAAAGAAGGGTTACAACCCCGGTCCTTGTTTGGTTTAAGGGTTGTAACTCGGCTTTCGAATGGTTCCCAAGTCGCCTTTACTCTTTGTCTTGTATTTCATTATTACTATTTCTTATAGTATTTTTCAATTCATATGGAACTGCTGTTGGTGTTTGTACTTGCTCATTTTCCTGACAGGATACCGTTGACAAATTTTACAGATGATTTAGAGGATGATTGCCCGACTTACTACGGGATAGAGTCTGATGGACTTGACCTAGATAGGGGCTTAGTGGTAGAGCCTCTTGACTTCGCCCACCCGGAGTAGCCTAGTTAGTTAGGTTTGCCTGGCCTGCGAGCCAGCAGTTTATTTCAGTTGTAGTATCTTATACTTATATTTTATTCTGAGACTCTGGATTTGAGTTTAGCTGTGACTTGTGGACATCTTGGACTCGTTTCCTGTTTATTTCTATCATATCTCTTTTCCATGCTTTCTACCTTAGTTTTGATTATGTGATTGAGGCAGTATTACTTTATTCCTCCGTTCGGAGTGTATATACTGTACAGGTACATTTATCTGTTTAGTCGTAGTATTTTCAGACCCTATATACAGCGTTCTACCGCCGATTCTGCGGCGTAGGCTGGACGTAACCACGTGCTCGTGCCCCTCTTCAGGGTGCGGGTCGTGACAGATGATCTCGTAGTTACTCCGCGTGAAACCTCACCTATTACCAAAATTTCTGGATGTGACGGCTTGAAGGAGAATTTCTTTGGCAAGCCCTCCAGAGAATTGGTTTTGGTAGTGGTATTCATTGGAGTAGAAGTTGATAGCTCAACATCATCATCAAGAGTAGCTGCTGTACTGTTATCTTCATCAAAAGTCACATTTGTAGACTCTTTCACAATTAATGAGCGTTTGTTAAATACTCTATATCCCTTGCTCTTGGTAGCATAGCCAAGGAATATACTATCGTCAGCTTTGGTATCAAATTTGCCTAAGTTATCTTTGGTGTTAAGGATAAAACATCTACAACCAAAAACTCTAAAATAAGAAACATTTGGGGTTCTTCCAAACCAAAGCTCATAGGGTATTTTCTTCGTAATAGGATGAATAAGCACCCTATTCAAAATATGGCACGCTGTGCTGACAGCTTCAGCCCAAAAGTATTTCGGAAGTAAAAACTTATTCAACATTACTCTAGCTATATCGCCAAGAGTCCTATTCTTTCGCTCCACAACACCATTTTGTTGAGGAGTTCTTGGACAAGAAAACTTATGATCAAAACTATTGGAATCACAAAACTTTTCAAAATCAGTATTTTCGAATTCGTCTCCATGATCACTTAGGATTCGAGTAATCATATAGCCTTTTTCATTTTGAACTTTCTTAAAAAAAATTTTGAAAACTGAAATAGCATCACTTTTATTTGAAAGAAAGAAAACCCAAGTAAATCTAGAAAAGTCATCAACAATAACAAAGGCATAGAGTTTTCCACCAAGACTTGCTACTCCACTAGGGCCAAATAAATCCATATGAAGTAATTGCAAGGGTCTAGTAGTACTTACAGAGTTTATGGAATGAAATGAGGACTTGGTTGCCTTATTCAATTCACATTCGGCACATACCGTGTCCTTTTTGAATGTGATATCGGACAAGCCTCTAACTAGCTTCTTAGTCGATAGTCTGGATATAGTATCCATATTGGCATGACCAAGACGCTGGTGCCACAGTAATCTTTCATCCTTGTGAGCATATAGGCATCTACCTGCACTGTTAGTGTCTCTTGATAGATAGAAAATATAAATATTATCCTCTCTTATCCCTTCAAAAGCGATGTCTCCCGTTGACCTATCATAAATAAAGCATTTATTTTGTCCAAAGTTAATGTCATATCCATGGTCAGCAAGATGACTAATGCTGAGCAGGTTATACTTTAACTCGGTCACTAGGCAGACATCCTTTATTACGGGAGAAGGAGGATGTCCAATAATACCATTACCTATAATATACCCTTTTAGGTTGTTGCCGAAGGATACATATCCTTCTCTCTTCATCGATAGTGATGCGAAAAGATTTGCGTTTTCCGTCATATGCCGCGAGCATCCACTATTGAGAATCCACTTACTCTTAGTTGAGGAGGAAAGGTCCACCTACATCAAGAGTAGATGTGACCTTTGGTACCCAAGTTTTTGAGGGTCCTGAAAAGTTAGTTTTTGGAAAACATGCATATATATTTCTATCTAGTAATCTTCTAACTCTACATTATGGTGAAATGTGTCCATGTAATCCACAATAAGTACAAATGGCATTCATATTTATGCTAGGAGCATGTTGATGATGTCTATATATAGAATGATGTAGAGTAGCATGGTGATGATATCTATATGTAGAGTGGTGTGGAGTAGCATGGTGATAATGTCTATATGTAGCATGGTAAGAGTGGTGTGGAGCATGATGATGACTATATGTGGCTGCAGGATGATGTTTATATCTATTAGCAGTATGATGGTGATTTTGTTTAGGTGCAACATAGTGATGATTGTATCTATGTGTAGCATGATGATTATGTGTCATATGAGAGTTATTTCTACGTGCATGTGGTTTGTGTGCTTTATGAAAGTGAGTGTACATATAAGCATGATTACGTGCTGCAGGTGGATGGCGTGGTTGACTAGTATAAGTAGTGTCATGCTTTGTGTGTCTTATATGATTGGGTTTGAGGTTGAGCAACTTGTTTTCCCAATCTAGTCTCTAATTTCTTAGAGACAGCCTGCAGTTCATCAATCTTAGCATTCAAACCATATATCTTAGTAATAGAAATCTTGTGTCTACTCTTTTCTTCAGCAAGCTCCGTGTTGAGTGCGGTTATTTCTTGTGTTTGTTGTTCAATACGTGCTTCGGCATCATGAAGGCTTAATTTAAGCTTAGACACCTCATTTGTGACTTCCATGGGTGAAGTGTCTCTAATGTTATCAAGCAATAAAGAGAGTCTTTGAATTTCGACTTCATGACTTTTGATCTTTTTCTTGACGTGTTTATATTTACCAATGACTTTCTTGTGGTCATCAAGTAAATCGGAGAAAGCATCGCCAAGTTCATCAAAAGTGAAATCATCAAAAGTTTCGTTTGATACCATGTTGGACGTTGCCATTAGGCATACGTTTGTAGTGTCTTGAGGAGAGTCCTTTTCTTCCTCGGAGTCACTAGCTTCGCTTTCATGCCAAATGCTTGTGTTGGCATATTTCTTTGAGGAAGCCTTCTTGTATGGTTTCTCATAACGGTTGCTCTTCTTTAAGAATGGACAGTCTTTTCGGACGTGTCCAGTCTTTTTGTAACCGTAGCATGTTGGCTCTTCTTCGTCATCTTCTTGTGGTTCCTTCTTTCTTCGATTGAAGCGAAGAAATTTCTTAAAGTTACGGACAAGGAGAGCTTGATCATCACCTTCCGAGTTGTCGTCATCCGTCTCTTCGGGGTCAGCCCTTCGTCGGTGAGCTTTGAGGGCGATCTCCTTAGCCTTAGGAGCAGGCTCTTAGAAGTCTTTGAGGTCAAGCTCATGAGTCATCAGCTTTCCCATCAAAGTCTCCATGGACATAATTGTGAGATCATTTCCTTCTATGATGGCTATCACCTTAGGGTTCCAAATCTTTGGTAGCCCCCTAAGTATCTTGCGGATCTTCTCGTGATTTGTATATTATTTGCCGAGAGAAGACAAGGGGTTGATGATGTCGAGGAATCTTGTAATCATTTGTGTGATCGTCTCATTTGGCTTCATCTTGAAAGCCTCATATTCTTGAGTGAGACGACTTATTTTTGACTCCTTGACTTGGGTGGTTCCTTCATGCGTCACTTTTAGAAGTCTCCATACTTCATGAGCGGTGGTGCATATTGAGACCCTGTTGAACTCATTCCTGTCTATAGCACAGAATAAAGCATTAATAGCTCTCGCGCCTAGACTTGCCTGTTTCTTCTCCTCGTCCGAATATTTGTCATGTGGTTTCTCAACGAGATCACCATTGACAACTATCCTGGCGGACTTTTTGTAACCATCGGTGACGATAGTCCACAGGTCGAAGTCTAACGACTTGAGATAAAAGCTCATCCTTGTTTTCCAATAGGTGTAGTTCGTTCCATCAAATAGGGGAGGCCTATGAGTGGACTGCCCTTCACCGTGATTGGAAATCATAGATTGTGTGGTTGCCATGGATCAACTTTAGGATGTTAGTCCTTGTAGAGAGAACAGAGCTCTGATACCAATTAAAGAACATATGGCAACTCTAGAGGGGGTGAATAGAGTTTATAACAATAATAGCCAATTAAAAATTAAAATCTTTCACAAACTGAAAGTAATCAGAGTAAATGCGGAAATAAATAAGGAGCAAGAAAGAATACGCAAACACAGCCGATTTTTAACCTGATTTCCCTCGTGGAGGACTAGTCCAGGCCTGAGAACTCTAGCTCAGGATTAAATCCACTATTTGTGAAATAGTAGTTACACCCCGTGCCTTTTCTTCAGAAGAGCACGTCAATTTCTTACAAAGATCGCAGTGGCGATGCTTGAAATTTTCCAAGCGACTTCTTGAACTCTTGCACAAAACTCCTAACTGAAAAGTACTGAGCACTTGAGGCTTAGGGAGCTTGTGGCTAGTAGATGAAGAAGGGTATGGCTTGTATAGAGCTTTAGAGAGAAGAGATGAGAAGATTGGATGATTGAAAATGAGAGAATTCATGGCCTATTTATAGGATACTAGGTAGGCAGAATTCGGCCAGAATTCTGGTTAGAATATTCAAAAATTTGGCCGTTGGACAACTTGCAACAAGCCAACCCTAAAAATTAGGGTGCTAATTTTTAGGAGGCATAGTTCGGCCCGAACTCTGTGTGGAGGCAGAGTTCGGCCCGAACTCTGTCTCCAGAGCACATAATGGGTCAATGGGTATATTGGCTCATTTTGATTTGCGTGGAGCTTATGATTTTGGGGTATGGGTATAGGTTAAGTCTCAGATGCTCAGCACAACTCAGTTTACATAAATCTAGACTCAATAAAATTGTAAAATACAGACTCAAAGATATATTGCATTGCAGGTACGAGCTGTCGTCTGGCTTGTACTGACTTTAGTCTTCATGTGTCGTATTGAATTATCACAAGTATCATATAGTCAATTCTATCAAAATTTAGTTGACTGTGATTTTGTGTCAACAAACACCACATGAGGTACCTAGTGAGGATAAAGTCGCGGCTTCGAGCCAAGTCACAGTAGTGTAGAATCGCACATAGGCAAGTGAGCCTAATATCATAAAATGAAGAGTGGTAGGCAATACTAGAAAGAGGTTGGGCCTTATGTTATCGTGGCATGACACCGCATGAGGTACCTAGAAAGGGTAAAGCATCGGCTTCGCGAGCGATGTCTCGGCGACGTATCTTCGCAAGGAACAGAATGGCTTCATACTGGGTAGTTTGGCACTACAACGAGGCTGGGCCTCATGCTATAGTGGTATGATAGCATATGAGGCATTGCCTCGGCTTTGGCCCATGTCATAGTGGCATAGCACCGCAAGGAAGCGAAAGGCTTCATGCCAAGACTCTTTAAAAGAACTCACCTAGAGTATATGCATAGAGATGTAGGTCGTCTCTTGAGGAGAACCTTGTAGACATCTAAGATACATACACCAAAACCAGGCTGGCATAGGACCTTTAATGTGCATCCAGAAACATAGTTGATGTCCTTATATGAGTAGGAATAATTAGATAATGGTGCAGAATTCAACGCTTAGTCCATTATTGTATCATGTTTTTATTTAAACCATACGGGAAGATTTAAGTCGTAGCAACATCTATCCTAATGTATGATGGGCTGTCACTGTGGAAAACGTTCAACCTACATATATTGAGATATGTGGAGGATTGCTGGTGTTTTTGCCTTTAGACTAGTGTAAAATAGTCCCACATCGGCTACACCACCAAGTGGGTATCTCGATATAATGCTTAGCATGTATTGAGGTAGGCACATGGGTGTAGTGGGGCACATGTGGGTGTCATATGGGGGTGTTTTCCTAGAAGGAAAAAAATTAACTCCAACAAAGAAGCATGTTGATTTTTGTCGTTCGGACTAGTAGTCGGACACGGCCTCAAGGATGCTTCGTGCATGCACGGAATCGTACGAGGGGATAGACGTGGACTGACACACAACTATGCTGATTGCGGGATGATCTAAAATATCAAACTCTATTTTGAGTATTGGTATTTTAGTCCCACATTGGATATGAGAACAATTGAATTCCTACTCCACTCTATATATAGAGCCCTGTGGCCTCCTTTGTAAGATGCACCAAATAAGAAAGCAAAGGGAGCACATTGATTCCAGGGAGCCCGTTCGAGTAACAAGTATTCTAGAAGTTTATTGAGAACATGCTGGTTCCTATGAGAAGATCACGGTGGGCGAATCTTGCTTTAAAAAATGGTGGTCTTCACCACCCCAGCAAGAATAATAATTTGTTATTATTTCTTCTTCTCCTTTCTTCTTCTATTTGTAATATGTTTTGTCCTAATTGCAACATGTTTGCAAGGAAGAACATTCTCTTTCTATCAGTTTGTATTTGAGAGAGTAAGTTGTAATCTAAAAGGATAGTAGTATTATGTGGCTTCAGGTACTTTTGGAGAGCAACTTGTTTGCATGAATCTTCGAAGTCCTAAAACTCATTTCAGGTATTTTTGAAGAGCAAACTCATTTTCTGGAATCTCTGAAGTCCTAATCTCTTCGCTCTCTCCCGCTATATTGAAATCAATGTCGTACCGAATCGGCTCAGGCGGCTGAACTCTGCGTCGTATTCGTCTACCGACATGTTCTATTACTTTAGATGGAGAAAGTGGTCATATTGGATGTCTCGAACATATACAAAAAAGAACCTCTCATTGAACATAACATATAACTCCTTCCATGTCTGTTCGGTGCCTAGTCGTCTCAGCTCTGCCTTCCACGAGTGGCGAGCGTTGTCCTCTAGGAGTAAGTCTACTGTTGTCATCCACAAGCCATACGAAAACCTCTAGTGGTCCTTCGGTACCCTTGAAGGTCTTGGGCTTCATCACGATTAAGTTTTTGATGGAGCCCTCGTAGGGTTGTGGTATCGGTCATGGTACCGAGGCCGAAGGTGAAGGTGGGGGTCTAGCTAGAGCTGCCATTATGCTTTGTCTTATCAGTTCAGTCTGCTGCCACTGAGCCTGCATCATGGTATACATGAACTGGGTAGTGGGGTTTTCATTAGCCCGTGGCGGAGGCATCTGTGGTCCGGACTGAGGTGGAAACTGATGAAGGAATGGTGGTAGGGGTGGTGGTACACTACCTCCTGGTGGTAATATAGTAGTATGTCCAATCTGGTTGACTGGTGGGACTTGAGTATGGGTTTTCTGTTATACCATCGACAGGGTCGTAGTAGCCTGCTACTGTCCTTACTGGTACAGGGTAACCGGAGTTAGTGGTAGGACCTGCTCCTCTTGGGTGGTTGCATCACCAGATGTGATAGCAAGGGTGGAAACACATTTGCTTCGAAGATTCATTTTGCTAGCACGAAGGTAAGGATACGTTAAGACAGATTCAAGCAAGAGGCAATTCAAGCAATCAAAGAAGATTTTGAAAAGTTGAAGTCAAATGAGGTAGTAGGTTGTGGATGAGATACTATTACTATTCCTATGTGCAGGCTTACTTGGTAAAGTCATGTTACCAAATAATATTTTCGTTGGACCTGTATGGGCTACCAGAAAAATATGTCATACCCCAGTCCCAATATATGTAGGACTAGGCATACGAAACATGCCAGCTGCATGCAAACGAAGAATACTCCAATATATAGAATCCTCGTACACATACATAAACTGTAAATAATAAAATTACCGGCCAATCATAGATAATATATATCTCATCCACAGAACACAAAAAATAAACAATAATCCAGATAGAATAAAATAAAAGAGTCAAAAGATATATAGCCGTGTGGAGACAAACACACTAGCAAACAGCTATAAAAATTACTCTGAGATAACTGAAGTCCGACCTCCTAAAATAAAATAAAATAAAATAAAAGATGTTCACTTCAAATGTAGCAAGTCTTGACTACTAGAACAAGACTACTAGATCTCGGTAGGTGAGACCTCATCGGCTGTGAAAGATGGATCCAATGCAGAACCATACTCCTAGGGAAAGTCCTAGTCGTCCAGGCCTGGAGAGATCACCAGGTCCTCAGAGGGACGTAACAAGATACAAGAAAACAACATGCCAAATAAAATGTGTAATAAAATAAAGGATGCATGCAATAGGGTACCTAATCAATCTACTATAAAAATACAGTTAAGAACAAACCTCCAACGCATAGGTACTCTGGCTACAGTGGGATTGGCATAGTTCCCAATTGGGTACCAGGGGCCTACGTTCGTAATGCTCCGTGATCGTCAGAGTAAATCAGTATAGTAGGGTTATAGTACCTACGTCTCCGGCCGAGCTCGCAGGTTATAATGAAGAGTGCATAATTGGCCCATACGTCAAGGAACTGTTCTCCAATCCCATGCCTATCTATGTCATCTCCATAACACATATGAACCTCTAATAACTGCCAAGTCTACTAATCCTGCAATTTTTATTAGCAGTTATTTCCTAACTGTCGTGCATCTTAGACGTATTGGTGGCCAGCTGACTACACGAGTCCGTGTCCTACATGTGACTCACAACTCGTGATAAAGTAAGTGTCAAGGCCATATGAGATATACTAATACCTCACTTCAATGGGTGGTCATCTAGTATTACGTCATCATGAATAAAAATAAACAAAAGCAGTACAAACGACTAATGTAGTCGCTCGTACCCAAGTATTACTTGGACGTACAGTGTAATAGAAATATGTAGTATATAAATAAACTGAATAAAATAACAATAAATGAACCATATATAGTATCAAGGTATTGTAGAATCGTTGAATACCTCTAGAGGGGGGGTGAATAGAGAGAGTGTGTGTGTGTGTGTATGTGTGTGTGTGTGTGTGTGTATGTGTGCAGCAGAAATAATCACCACTTAAAAAAATTAGCAACTATATAATATGGCAGATATAAGACAGTGAATAAATGCATTAAAGTAAGAGATCAGAGAATCAAAGTCAGTGATACATCGATCTATAATGGTCTCCCTCTGAGATGACTACTCCTGTCTCGAGTACTCTTTCTCGATATTAATCCACTATGCACAAGCTAAATGAGAGCTTGTAGTCTCTTACAACACCGTACTTGATGACGAGCGTAGGACCGACTCCATAAACTTGATTTTGAAAGCTAAAATGTTTTCTGAATTGCAACCAGTGATACAACTCTTCTAAACCAAAATTCTAGGTTGAAACAGAACTATACTGGCTTTGGCTAAGAGTGGCATAAGTCTAGATTTGTAAGCTTTTTCTCGAGATAAACACTTACAGAGATAGAAAAGAGAGAATGAATAAGTGATTTTAAATGGTGAAAATTCTCCTCTATTTATAGTATTTTGCTGACCGAACTCGATCAGAGTTCTGACAGAGTTCGGATGCATGAATCTCACAAACGAACGTTGTATGCAGATTTGGTGGAACTAAAATTCAAATTATCCAGACCGAACTTGGATCGAACTCGAATTGAACTCTGTCAGATTTGGATCAGAACTGGAATGAATGGGCCAAATTTGCATAGGTTTTGGGTTTTTGGATTAGATAGGTAGGTTTATGTAGATATATGGACTGAGAATAACCTAAGCCAGTATAATCCAGATCAACCACACGATGTATTTTCTATACTCAATAAAATAGAAAATACAGAAGAAAATATAAAAGCCTTGGTCTTTGATTCCATTATGATCTTGTTCTTGATGACGATGCAATGTACTGTATTTGAAGTAATAGTTAGCATTAGGATGTAGACAAACTTCTTCTTTGAACCTTGTAAACCTGTAGCAGTCTGTATATTTTGTGTATCGGCCAAAGTTGACGTTGATTATCATAATCAGGTGTAATCAATAACCAATGGGACAAAAATCTCCCCTATTTTGATAATTGACAAACTTTTAGTCTATACTAAAATATAACAAAATATATAACTTTGAAATATGTACCTGACTTATTAGTCTGAATTGCGCAAAATTTTGGTATTCGCAAAGTAATATCCAAGGAATAGTGATAATTATTAATAAGCCAGTATTTCCTCAAGAGATAACATCAGCAATAGCAATAAAATATGATAAATAGATAAAAACAACTAATGTAGCATAAAATCAACTACTCCTGATATTGAGTTCATAATGCATAAACCAACTAAAATAGAGATAAAAACTACTACATAGTCCAAAATGATAAAAGTGTCACTACATAACGATCATCATCATAGAACATCGTCACAAAATACTAAGTCCAAAAGACCAAAATCAAACATCAGCATCATTAGCACTGGGAGGATCAGCAGGAGGCTAAGGATCAACATAAGCAGTCGTCAGATCAAAAAATCCGAAAGTGGAATAATCCCCAAGTCTCGGTTCGTCGAAGGCATGATGATGGAGGATAGGAGTTGGAGCAGCGGGATGATGCTCCAAAGTCCACTGAATGTCCGTCATGCCATTTCTCAAGACCTGGGACTGAAAAATGTGATGGTACTCAGCATCGGTGAAACGAGTCATACAGGTCTCGTGCCTCTGTCCCTGAAGATGACAAATGTATCGAACCTCTGAAATAACTCGTCAAAGTAGCTTGGAACAACAGGTGCAAGAGCATCAGCGGGAACTACAGCTGGATCAGGTAGATGTAGAGCAGCACCGGGTGGAAGTGGAGGCTGAGGGTACTTTCTAGATCTAGTCAGCTCAGAAGGTGACCCATAAACATGACAAATGTCTAAGTTGATTCCAAATCTCTGGAAGATCACCGAAAGATGCATAGGTATAGGAGGTTGCGGCATGCCCTCCGACAACTAATGATGTTGGCAATAACCGTCTTGGGAACAAAAAAAATGACTCCAAAGTGAATGTGATATATGGATGATATCTCTAAAAAAGTGTCCTTATCAGTAGATCTTTTCTTAGGTATCAACGCAGAATAGACAATGCAATGAAGTTCATAAAAGTGCTGGTTCAGGTGCTTTACGTACAATCAGAATCGAAGGACCGGACCTGGATGACACATAACAGCCTTAAGAGAATCAAGGGTCATGTCCGGAGGGAATTGAACTTTGTTTATCTCGACTAGAGCTTCGTCATTGTCAGCCATATGGAAGTACTCACTCAAGTCAGCCGATTTAAACTCAAGTTCTTTTTTGTCGACATAAGAATAAATGTTTTTGCCTGTTCCTTGCAAATTGCAATAAAAACATACGTACATTTTCATAAATATTACTAGTAGTCTCAAGAAAATCTCGGAGTCCCAAGTTTTCAAAAGTAGATGCATATTCAAATAGGACAGTAAAATTTATCGATTTTTTGGGGTAAATTTTCCGGTATCGAAAATGGTTAAACCATGAGTCCGAAATTTCCGAAGTTGGAAATAAATTAGCGACAAAATCCTCTTCGTCGTCATGACGAGTGGGACTAAAAATGTTAACGGGTTCATACTCCGAAGTGGAGGATGAAGCCGCGGAATCTTTCTTCTTTCTTCTTTCTCTTATTAAGCTTGGGTGCCATTAAAATTAAAATAGAGAGAGGAGTTAGTTATACCTCAAAAATAGATGGAAAAAGAGTGGAGAACACCTTCGTAGAACCGCTAGATCCAAGAGATTGAAGTTTAGAGGCTTGGAAATAGGTTTTCCCAAAAGCTAAGGTTAGGGTTTTGGGGTTCGGTCGGCTGGGAGGAGGAAGATTAAGAGAATAGAGAAGTGGGGGCTTTCTGTGTGTTGTTGTTTAAATGAAAAAGGTCCCACAGAGTTCGGCCCAAACTCGGTCAGAACTCCGTCCGAGTTCGTCCACTTTATTTTCAGTTCATTTATGAGTTATGAATTATAGAAATAGTTTCATAACTTTTAACTCTTCGATTTAATTAGTATTCATTACCTTGGGTTAGCTGTAGGGGCTGGATCCCAGCTAGCGGTAGTCCTAAGACACTTGTGTAGAACCCTAGAGGGGATGAATAGGGTAATAAAATGATTATTAACAACAATAAGAAATTTAAAGCATAATATAGGAAGAGAGAATTAAACACTCGATGTATCCCGGTATCCTCCCAAGGGGCACTCCATTCTCGAACTCTCTCCGGCTTTAATCCACTATTTGAGTAAATAGTTACAAACGAATTTGGATCCGAAAAACTCGTTAACTTCTAACATGAGTTTGGATCCGAAGAGCTCGTCAACTTCTTACACACGAGTTTTCCTCCGAAGACTCTTTGACTTCTTACACATGAGTTTTCCTCCGAAGGCTCGTCAACTTCAACTTGAGAGAGAGAAAGGTTTCGATCTTCTAGAATACTTTGAAGATCTAATATTACAACTCTTGAATACTCTAGCACTTTTGGTTGGATGAAAAGTTAAACCTTTTGTAGAGTAGTAATGGTGGAGCTCTTTGGTGGTTGAGAAATTTAAACCTCAAGTGGATGTCTTCAAAGAGAAGACTCGAGCACTTTAAATAGAACAACCAAAAGAACTAGTCATTTAATGCTCTATTCATTCAGCGATCGGTATACCGTCGGTACCAATCGAAATTCTGTCAGTATACCATTCTGCAACAGTAACGGTAATAAATCTAGTCGTTGGAGCATTTAATGTTGTTGATCTTACCAATCAAAAATATTTGTAAAACGGTATACCGTCGGCATGGACCAGTATTACGTCGGTATGCCAATTTTGTAGACATAAATTTTTTTGTGAACAAAATTCGGTATACCATCGGTATAGACCGGTATACCGTCAGTATGTCGAATTTGTAGACATAAACTTTTCTGAACAAAATTTGGTATAAAGCGGTATACCATCGCTATGCTGAATTTGTAGACAGAAACTTTCTGTGAATAAAATTCGGTATACCGTCATTACGAACCAGTGTACTGTCGGTATTCCGTTTCTGTAAGGAAAATAGAACTTTGAAAAATATTTATATGGACTTTTGGTTTGTCATCCACCTTAAGTATTTCACAATTGTCCTAGACCATGTACAGACTCTACAAACTTGAATCTTTGAGTGTGAGCTTTGAGTATGATGATAGCTTCTCTTCAGTCTTTCTTTTACCAGCCTTTTAGTCTTTCGAGAGACTTATTGTAATTTCTTTATTTTTACCAATCTTTTGTAGTTGCCTTTGAGAGACTTTAGCGGTGTATCTGATTCTGAAAAAGGATAGAGAAACTAAAACACGAAGATGCAGTTAATGTTATCAAAATTAATGTGCCAATAATCTCTCCCATTTTGATAATTGACAAAATGAAATAATATCGTGTTTTAATGGAGTATCTCCCCCGTAATGAGACGACTCCTCCTTAACACCTTTTCTCCCCCTTCGTCACTTAATCCAAAATAGTTGAGTTCATAAAGAAGACATGTAGATAAGAGAAAACCATGCGTATATTGAATTATAAAGTGATGAGTACATGGGTCCTACCGATACAAATAGACAAAAGACTGAAATAATTGGATAACAAGCAACCGACTATCCCAACTGGAATCATACAAGACAACTTTTAAAGACATCAAACCAAGGTCCCCGAAGGCCCACAAAAGACAAACGAACTTAAAAAGAAAACATCACACACTAGAAGACCAACAACGCCATGGACCAAAGTCATGCATCAGTTGGATCATCCCCTATATCACCCGGCGGATCCAAAAAGGTGCTGAAAGGATCAATTCCATCGGGATACATGAACCGGTAAGCATTAGGATCGGAGAACCGTGAAGCATAATAATTGCGATCTTGAAGATCTGGATCAAGATAGGCATTCATTTCCTGAATGGTGCACTAAATGAAGTAACTCTGGTCATGAAGGCGACTCTGGATAAGGGTGTCGAGTCCCCGAGTGTTAGTTCGCATCTATTCCTGAGCTTAAGCCATCCTCATGTCAAAGTATTGCTGAGTGAGAGGCAGGTAACGGCCCGGAGGGATGGATCGGTGGGGGCAGCAGCACTAGGTTGGGAGCTGGAAGGCCGAAAGGAGCGGAAGGATTGGCCAATAGCGGCAAAGCACGACGGAGCTAGAAAAGAAGGTGCACCATCCATGTGGCAGGGACTGAGGTCCACATTTTTGGCTTCCAAAATCATAGTAATGAACATACCATAATTCAGGGCACGCCTTCTCGAGGAGTGAACAGAAATGGAGGAGTTTAACAAGAGTTTTGGTAAAAAAACCAAGTTTTTCGGGCATAGAGGTAGTACATGCAGACTACAGCCTTAAAGGTGATGGAGTCATAGTTTCCAGACTTGGGAGTGAGAGAGTAGCATATGATACGATGGATCTCATAGTAGAAGGTTTCCAGTTGCTTAGACAGAGTGGGAATTGGAGGCGAGTTTGGCCCTTTAGCAATGATGCTGCAAAACTCTTCGAATGAAACTATTGGAGATGGTTGGAGTCCCACGAAAGTGGAAAGGGCCTCTCCCCGATTTAGAATTTTCAAGATTTCAGTAATGTCCTTGACCGTGAGACGGAAGTGGCGATCATTGACGAGGGTCTCAATAGCGTTATGTGCGAGATCAGGGATGAAATTGCAGTAGAACATGTGTACTGTAGACGGATAAACTGGAACCTGACAGTCGAGAAGTATGGCAAGTCCCGGAGTTTGAAAAAGAGGAAGATGGTCGGAAAAGATGTTAAAGTTGATTGGCCTCCCTTCGGACATGGTGTGATCGTGGAAGGAGTAGAACCATGCATCGACAGCATCGTTGGATTTGAAGATCTTTCGATCATAAGCGTCGTTGGGTAGGGGTGATGGTATGAAAGGGTTGTAAGAGGAAGAAGAGCATGGGCATTTTGTGTGAGCCATTATGGAGGAAGTGGAGATAGAGTGGAAATGGGAAATGGAGAGAGGAATTTTATAGAGGAGTGTAGGAAAGAAGACGAGGTGAAGAGGTTGATGGGAAGAGTTGTATTCGTATAGGGAAAAGAAAGAGATAGGTTAGAAATGGAGAGGGTTTAATGGAGGGAAGGTAAAATGATAAAGAGATGTTTTGAAAAGAAGGGTTGATTGGATATGTGTAGTTAATGAAAAGGGAGGAGATGTGATGGAAGGTATAGGTGATAAGATGGAAGGTGATGGGGTGTGATGAAAGGAGATATGGAATTTAATGAGGGAGATATGAAAGAAAGGAGGAAAATAAATTAGAGGATTTTGTGGGGCCCAAGAGAAGAATGAGGCGGCTGTTGGCAGGGTTGTCACAAAATGGTATACCGGTGGTATTCCGGTTTGTACCATTGGTATGCCGATTTTGTGAACATAAACTTTCTGTGAACAAAATTCGGTATACCGTCAGTATTCCAATATGTACCGTCGGTGTACCGGTCAACAAATATTTCAAATTTGTGATTCAAGATTTAGAATGCCTAATTCTTAGTAGAGAAAGACGAAATGATCCTCGGGTAGAGGCTTAGTAAAGATGTCGCAAGTTGATATGTAGTGTCAATAAACTGTCACGACCCGCACCCGCTTTCCGGATACGAGACGTGTCCAAGTCCAGCCTACGCCGCAGTGTCGACGGTAGAACGCTGTCTAGTACATAAACAAGTCACAGAATCTAACAAGGCAGTCTAGATCTCATCCACAAGATATGATACAATCCACTAACACAAATGAAACTGAATAATGAATGATAGTATAAATAGAGTATCCAATTTATCAAGAATTTTCAGTTACGTCCGGTGGACACAAATCCACTACCAATAGACGATAATAAAATAGAAACATAGAAATGAAATAATTGATTCCACTATCAAAGTACCCTCAGCTGCAGTGGTATCGTGGTCCAATACTAGCTCCAACCGTTCGTATGCACCTGTCCCAATACTCGGCTAAACCTGAAGAGATCATCAGGTCCTCAGAGGACTAGCATGATACAGGAAGAACATGCCACGCTATAGTATAACATGCATAAAGAAAATGACAGAAATGGAACACTGTACTTCTACACGAAATACCTGACAACACAACATCAAGAACAATGTTTCGACACTCGGGCTAACAGACAGGGTTACCATGACAATCGTAGCTCATCCGAAACTAACGACCAACAGAATAATCATAATCGTATCTCCTCCGAGAATAACGACCAACAGAATAATCAATACAACCGAAGCTCATCCGAACTACCAGCCAACAGAAAATCTATCATATAGCCCGCATGTCTAGTAATGTCCTCCATGTCACAAGGAACTATACAGGTGTCCAGTCAAGTCGAATGAAGTCAAGTACAACTAACAGGTCAAGACATATCAAGTGAATTTGACTCGCGACAAGGCAATACTACCAGGACCTATACATGGAGTAACAGTGATATAATAGATAAAAAATAATAATATACGTGCACGTAAATGATGAAAATATCACTGATATGAACATAAGCAGGTAATGAAATGTGACAGAAAAGATACTGCAATATAGAAAAATGCATGAAAGTACTGTAGAGTGGGCAAGGTATACTTGCCTGAAGTTCGTCCAAAATTGGTGAATGCTGCACTAGCTAGTTCCGTAATTAGCCAAAGTTCCTAAAATAAATTAAATAAGACATTATTCTACAACTATATACATTACCATTTAATTCTATATATCTTATTGACATCTCTAATACATATAGGTTGGCCATAAAGTATACTATTGAATTTAGCCTGATAATATACTTATATGGTTAGTTATATAGCTGTCCAAGTTACTAATATAATATCGATGGACATCTTTTAATTCCTTATTAACACCTTAAACACAAGCACACATAGTTTTCCTGCCATTTAACATTTAGACTAACTATTATTACTAATTAGCTTAGATGGCACCTTAAGGGGGTTTTTGCTTAAAGAAAGGGGTATTGTGCAAAATATGACACTTTAATAAAGATGGGAAGAGAGAAAAAGAGACCAGTATGTATATGCCATTGACTTATTCTTTCGACCACATGTCTTACGTGAATAGTACTAAATTAATTATTTCTTGACAATGCTAAGAAAAGAATCAAAGAGAAATATATATGTAAAGAATGAAAACAAATGACCAGTTCATGAATAGTCTTCTACTTATTTCATCTTCTATTCATGTTGCAAAGTGAACATTAATATTGGGTAAGGGTTATATTTGCAAAATTTCCTTCAAACCAATACTCTCCCGAAACCAAAGCCTAAGAGACATTAAATATGATGTGACACCTATCATTTAGGGTTGGAAAAGATTCCTTTCTACTATTTCTATACCTGTAATATGTGAACATTGATTTAAAGTGTACAATTTTCTCTATCACGTGTACATGACCTACATCATCCTATATGCAAGCAACCGGTTTTCATGTGAATATGCAAGCAACCGGTTTTCATGCAAGCAGCCGGTTTTCATGTCGAATTTCGTATTGTACTATACTATTTTATTCGTGTCTCCTTTCTATACATTTATCAATATGAAATATAAGAGTTGAGATTTTACCAGAGCATAGTTTGAAGCTCGATGGACGGATCGGAACGCGTGCGGGAGGAAACTGTAGATTATGGTACGGTGGGACAGTTTGATGAAGAATAACCAGGAAGAAGAAGAAAGGTGAATTTTTTTAGCGGCTCTAATTGCTAGCGGTGGCCTATCAAAATATTAGGGTTTAGGTTTATATAGAGTATATATATATATATATAGAGGATGCATATGGGGTCGGCCAGCTGGTATAGGGCGTAGGATTTGGTCAGGTGGGCTCAAGGCTTCTCTTCAGTTGTTGATGGGCCCAAGGGATTTGGAAGAGAAGAAATGGTTGTACAATAGGTTTTAATAAGGCTAAGAAATTTATTGGGCTGGAGCTAATTTAAATAGAAGGAACTTGGTTATATTTTTGACTTTGACTAGCTAGTAAGTATGGAAAAAGAATTTTATAGCTTAGATGCTAAACATAAATTAGAAATAGGATTATTATAAAAAATTATTTCTTATCAGAACACTAATACTTATGAAATTAGCAAGTAGAATAAATTTAGATAAATGGTTGTTTAGAAGTAAATACAAATTTTCTAACTACTAGGTAAAATGACAAACATGAACATTACTCATCAATATTTAATCCACTAATAGATATAATAAGTTAGAACTAAAATAAATATATGACCAAATTCTATCAATGGTCCAAATTCTATTATAAAATTAAAATTTCTAGGATGGGGTTTACATCCTATCCACCTAAGAAAATTCCGTCCTCGAAATTAGAATCAGACGAGCGACAAGCAACATCGTTCTAAATGGGCGTTTTCAAGAAGAAGGCACTAACGATTAGAAGAATTATAATTCAAGATATTCTAAAGAGCAATGATGATGAACTTATGGCTATGAAGGTGAGCGAAAAATAAACATGAGTTTCGAGTAACCTAAAGAAAAGGATTATTTGGTCGAGGATAACTGCAATTGTTGGTTACTCAATTATCTACAATTTATTGGCAATCCATCCAGCTAGAGGAGACCTTCAATCTTTCAATTCATTCTTACGCTTCCTTAGCTGCAACAATCTTCTGGACAATCCAAATATATAGCTACCATATTCTAGATAGGTATCTAACAAGCATCACTAACCATTTTTATCATCACATCCATCCATAACTACTTATAATAATTTTATCTTCTCACCTGCATCGCTGCTAATTAGTGCGTAGCGGCACGTCGTTCTGGACAATCTTGGACCTTGTGCTGGTTGGATCCATAAACTAAACATCTTCCAAACTTGAGGAAGCAATCTTTAACAATATGGCCTGCCTTGCCACAAAAGTGACAAGTAATAATCTTTTGATGATGGTATGGAGCTTCTCCCGGTTGTTGTTGTATGGTGTGTCTTTCTGGTCCTCCTTGTGGTGCTCGAGCTGCTACTATAGATGGCTGAGGCTGCTGGTGATGCTGATGTGCTGGAGCCCTTCCTGGAACATTGTGACGCTTTGCCGATCCTGATTGGCTGATGCCTCCGCCATAGGCGTCTCGATCCCTCTTCTGTTTGCGCTTCATCTCCTTTTCCACTGCTTGTGCAACCTTCAGGATTCCTTCGTAGGTGGTGTTCTGGCTGGTGGCAATGGCAATGCGAATATCGTGCGATAGCCCTTTTCTGAACTTCTTCACTTTGGCTTACGGAGTCAAGGCATCTGCGAAGTGGCTGAGGCGGGTGAACTCTGCGGTGTATTCGTCGACGAAGAGGTTGCCCTGTTCCAGGCTCTCGAACTCGTTCTCCAACTCTTCATGGGCTGCTTCAGGATAGAACTTCGTTTTGAACAGCTCCTTGAACTCCTCCCAAGTCACGTCTGGCGCAGTGAACCGAGGCTCGTCTCTGTACCACGTGTGGGCGATGTCGTAAAGCTGCATGCTGGCATTCTCGACTTTCAGGTCTTCAGGAACTCGAGCCCTCTGAAGGTTGCGGTCTATGTTCTCTAACCACTCATCCGCGTAGAGAATCCCTTCCGTTCCTTTGAATTCTCTAGGCCTAAGGTCCGTAAAATTCTTGGAAGTTCCACGGCGCGGTCGTGGAGCGTCTTTAGTCTGGATAGCCTCTCTCAAGGTATCACGAAAGACGTCAGCCTGTCGCGTCTGAGAAGTCATGAGCTGCTGAAAGATCCCGAGGAGGGTAACGTTGTCCAGCGGAGGTGGCAGATGCAGAACATGTGCTGGGTACATGGCAGTCGCTGGATACGTCGCTGGTGCAGGGTGCATGGTAGGTGCTGTATGCGAAACATATGCTGGCTGAAAGGGTGCAGGCTGATGGAAGGGTGCTGATGGAGGAGAGTCGTCTATGCAAAATCTCGAGTATTGAGTTTGAGCCGGGTCGCCCTGATGTGTAAGCTGGCCTCCCTGCATTGGCGGAGTCATGTTCGAGAAGAATCCTCCTGTAGCCGATGGGGTGTTCAGGAAAGCGTTGTTCCTGTCTTGAGAATCCATTTACTGCAATAAAAGGAAACATTAGATGGCACGAAGATTTCAAGCAGGATGCAAGTCAAAGGTTCAAAATAGAAGTAGAGGGCAAGGATCAGTACTTTTTTTTTTCAAGATACGTGGATGAGATCCTAAGTTTCTAATCCTATATGCAGGCTCACGACGGCACAGTAATGTAACCGAAGTGATTAACGTAGAACTGCATGGGCCACCAAAAAAACTTGTCACGACCCACACCCGCTTTCCGGATACAAGACGTATCCAAGTCCAGCCTACGCCGCAGTGTCAGCGGTAGAACGCTGTCTAGTACATAAACAAGTCACAGAATCTAACAAGGCAGTCTAGATCTCATCCACAAGATATGATACAATCTACTAACATAAATAAAACTGAATAATGAATGATAGTATAAATAGAGTATCCAGTTTATCAAGAATTTCCAGTTACGTCCAGTGGACACAAATCCACTACCAATAGACGATAATAAAATAGAAACATGGAAATAAAATAACTGAGTCCACTATCAAAGTACCCTCAGCTGCAGCGGTATCGTGGTCCAATGCTAGCTCCAACCGCTCGTGTGCACCTGTCCCAATACTCGGCTAAACCTGAAGAGATCATCAGGTCCTCAGAGGACTAGCAAGATACAGGAAAAACATGTCACGCTACAGTATAACATGCATAAAGAAAATGACAGAAATGGAACATTGTACTTCTACACGAAATACCTGACAACACAACATCAAGAACAATGTTTCGACACTCGGGCTAACAGACAGGGGTACCATGACAATCGTAGCTCATCCGAAACTAAAGACCAACAGAATAATCACAATCATATCTCCTCCGAGAATAACGACCAACAGAATAATCAATACAACCGAAGCTCATCCGAACTACCGGCCAACAGAAAAACTATCATATAGCCCGCATGTCTAGTAATGTCCTCCATGTCACAAGGAACTATACAGGTGTCCAGTCAAGTCGAATGAAGTCAAGTACAACTAACTGGTCAAGACATATCAAGTGAATTTGACTCGCGACAAGGCAATACTACCAGGACCTATACATGGAGTAACAGTGATATAATGGATAAAAAAATAATGTACGTGCACGTAAATGAGGAAAATATCACTGATATGAACATAAGAAGCAGGTAATGAAATGTGACAGAAAAGAAACTGCAATATAGAAAAATGCATGAAAGTACTGTAGAGTGGACAAGGTATACTTGCCTGAAGTTCGTCCAAAATTGGTGAATGCTGCACTAGCTAGTTCCGTAATTAGCCAAAGTTCCTAAAATAAATTAAATAAGACATTATTCCATAACTATGTACATTACCATTTAATTATATATACTTATTGACATCTCTAATACATATAGGTTGACCATAAAGTATACTATTGAATTCAGCCTGATAATATACTTATATGGTTAGTTATATTAGCTGTCCAAGTTACTAATATAATATCGATGAACATCTTTTAATTCCTTATTAACACCTTAAACACAAGCACACATTGTTTTCCTGCCATTTAACATTTAGACTAACTATTATTACTAATTAGCTTAGATGGCACCTTAAGGGGGTTTTTGCTTAAAGAAAGGGGTATTGTGCAAAATATGACACTTTAATAAAGATGGGAAGAGAGAAAAAGAGACCAGTATGTATATGCCATTGACTTCTTCTTTCGACCACATGTCTTACGTGAATAGTACTAAATTAATTATTTCTTGACAATGCTAAGAAAATAATCAAAGAGAAATATATATGTAAAGAATGAAAACAAATGACCAGTTCATGAATAGTCTTCTACTTATTTCATCTTCTATTCATGTTGCAAAGTGAACATTAATATTGGGTAAGGGTTATATTTGCAAAATTTCCTTCAAACCAATACTCTCCCGAAACCAAAGCCTAAGAGACATTAAATATGATGTGACACCTATCATTTAGGGTTGGAAAAGATTCCTTTCTACTATTTCTATACCTGTAATATGTGAACATTGATTTAAAGTGTACAATTTTCTCTATCACGTGTACATGACCTACATCATCCTATATGCAAGCAACCGGTTTTCATGTGAATATGCAAGCAACCGGTTTTCATGCAAGCAGCCGGTTTTCATGTCGAATTTCGTATTGTACTATACTATTTTATTCGTGTCTCCTTTCTATACATTTATCAATATGAAATATAAGAGTTGAGATTTTACCAGAGCATAGTTTGAAGCTCGATGGACGGATCGGAACGCGTGCGGGAGGAAACTGTAGATTATGGTACGGTGGGACAGTTTGATGAAGAATAACCAGGAAGAAGAAGAAAGGTGAATTTTTTTAGCGGCTCTAATTGCTAGCGGTGGCCTATCAAAATATTAGGGTTTAGGTTTATATAGAGTATATATATATATAGAGGATGCATATGGGGTCGGCCAGCTGGTATAGGGCGTAGGATTTGGTCAGGTGGGCTCAAGGCTTCTCTTCAGTTGTTGATGGGCCCAAGGGATTTGGAAGAGAAGAAATGGTTGTACAATAGGTTTTAATAAGGCTAAGAAATTTATTGGGCTGGAGCTAATTTAAATAGAAGGAACTTGGTTATATTTTTGACTTTGACTAGCTAGTAAGTATGGAAAAAAAATTTTATAGCTTAGATGCTAAACATAAATTAGAAATAGGATTATTATAAAAAAATATTTCTTATCAGAACACTAATACTTATGAAATTAGCAAGTAGAATAAATTTAGATAAATGGTTGTTTAGAAGTAAACACAAATTTTCTAACTACTAGGTAAAATGACAAACATGAATATTACTCATCAATATTTAATCCACTAATAGATATAATAAGTTAGAACTAAAATAAATATATGACCAAATTCTATCAATGGTCCAAATTCTATTATAAAATTAAAATTTCTAGGATAGGGGTTTACATAAACACAAGATGAATGTCCCTTTTTTGTTGGTGGCCTCTTAGGAAGTGATGTCTAATCTCAATATGTTTGGTGTGTGACTGACAAATTGTGTTTTTTTTTATGAGATTAATAGAGCTAGTGTTGTCACACTTAATAGAAATACTATTTGAAGATATACCATAGTCTACAAGTGTTTACGTCATCCAAAGAATTTGTGCACAACAACATCCTACCGCTATGTATTTGGCCTCAGTTGTGGAAAGAGCAACTGAGTTTTGTTTCTTACTAAACCATAAAAAGAATTGACATGTGCCACTAGTACTTTTTCGGTCAATCTTGCATCCAGCAAAATCTGCTTCCGAGTAGCCGATAACCTCAAAGGATGGAGATTTTAGATACCAAAGTCCCATGTTAATGTTGCCTTTGAGATACCGAAAAATGTGCTTAACGGCACATAAGGATGATTCTTTGGGATTTACTTGGTAACGTGCACATAGAAAAATACAAAACGTGATATCGGGATGACTAGTAGTTAAGTAGAGTAAGCTACCGATCATACCTCGATACTTATGAATATCGACTGAGACACCATGTTCATCTTGATCAAGTTTTGTCGTTGTGGCCATAGGAGTTCTCATTGATTTGGATGAGCCTAGCTCAAAGTGCTTGAGAAGATCCTTTGTATATTTAGCTCGATTGATGAATGTGCCTTTTGGTCCTTGCTTGATTGTAATCTACGGAAGAATGATAGTTCTCCCATCATGCTCATTTCAAATTTGTCCCGCACAACTTTGGCAAATTCTACACATAGGGCTCGTTTGGATCAAGTTTTTGTATTCCTTAGAATAGGTTTTCAATTCCTTTCCCATGGGAAAGAAATTCAACATTCCCATAACCATATTTGGTTAGGTTGAAAATATGTAGTTGAAAATTTTAAAAAATTTTATCTCCATGTTTGGTTTACAAAGGGATAGAAATATTAATTTATTTAGTTTTCCTTTAATACTCTTTCATTAATTTCATGATGATTTACATGTTTTGGATATAAGTTGAAAATTTAAAAATAAAAAGAGGGTATAACCGTCCAAACAAAATAGCCAAACATCATTCCTATGAAAGCAAATCTATTCCCAAAGGGGAGCTTGGAAATAGCTTTCCCAAGTCAATGGGAATAGCTTTCCCCAATAAGCCCCTCATATTCCCTCCTCATTCCTAATCCTAAACATACCAAATATGGGTAAGGAATTCAAAACTCATTCCCAAGCCACAAAAATTTGAACCAAACGCCCCCATAGTGTCTTGTTAGTGGAACCAAAAATAATATCATCAACATAGATTTGAACTAATAGAAGTGTGCCATTATGTTTTAATAAAAGTGTGATGTCAACTTTGCCTTTGGAGAAATTGTGAGAGATGAGAAAGGAGCTAAGGCGCTCATACCAAGCACGAGGAGCTTGTTTGAGGCCATATAGAGCTTTGTGTAATTTGAAGACGTGATCAAAAAATTTAAAATCTTCAAAATCAGGAGGTTGTTTGACATACACATCTTCTTTAATAACACCATTCATAAAGGTACTTTTGACATCCATTTGAAAGAGTTTTAAATTATTAAAATAAGCAAAAGCACAAAGCATTCGAATGGATTCAAGACGAGCAACCGGAGCATAGGTTTTTTCGTAGTCAATGCCTTCCTCTTGGTTATAGCCTTGAGCAACCAATCAGACTTTGTTACGAGTGACGATACCATCCTCATTGAGTTTATTTCAAAACACCCACTTTGTCCCAATAATGGAATAGTTGTGGGACTTAGGAACGAGTTTCCACACATTATTTCGCTCAAATTGATTTAGCTCTTCTTGCATTACAATCATCCAAAATTCATCATTAAAAGCATCATTAATGTTTTTAGGCTCTATTTGTTAAATGAAAGCCATATTTGTGTAGTAATCTCGTGTAGAGGATATAGTGCTAACTTGTGAGAGAGGGTCACCAATGATAAGCTTCTTGGGATGATGAGGAACAGATCTTCATTCTTTGGAGAGATCCTCTTGAGGAGACTCTATTGGTGAAGCGTCTTCTGGTGGAATAGTCTCAACTTCATTGCTAGATGAAGGAGTACAAGTATCTCCAAGTGAGGATTTTTCCAAACAAAAGAGATGCCATCAACATCATTCGAGGAGTTAGATGTAGAAGTGTTAAGTTCGTCAAAAGAGACATTGATTGACTCTTCGACTACAAGACTTCTTTTGTTGAATACACGAAAACCTTTGTTATGCATAGAATAACCAAGGAAGATACCTTCATAGGCTTTTTCTTCAAATTTTCCTAGGTTATCTTTGGTGTTCAAGATAAAGCATTTGCATCCAAAAACTTTAAAATATTCGATAGAAGGAATTTTGTCAAACCAAAGCTCATATGGAGTTTTCTTAGAAATAGGTCTAATCGAGATTCTATTTATAACATAACATACCGTGTTAACGGCTTCCGCCTATAAGTATTGGAGAAGCTTGACCCTTGCCATATCGCCAAAGGTTTTATTCTTTCTTTCTACAATACCATTTTGTTGTGGAGTTCTAGGGCAAGCAAAATCATGACCAAAACTATTTTTGTCACAATATGTTTTAAAATTGGCATTATCAAATTCTTCTCCATGATCACTTCTAATTTTGTTGATTATAATACATTTCTCATTTTGAACTCGTTTAGAAAAAACAACAAATTCATGAAAAGTATCACATTTATTTGCAAGAAAAATAATCCTAGTGAATCTCGAAAAATTATCAACTAAAACAAAAGCATAGAGTTTTCCACCAAGACTAGCTACTCTACTATGACCAAATAAATCCATATGAATAAGTTGGAGAGGTCTAGTAGTTCTCACCGAGTTGATGAATTTGAAAGAGGACTTTGTTAACTTGCATTTCTCGCATTCTTCACATACCAAGTCTTTCTTGAATGGAATGCTTAGGAGTCCTCTAAAAAACTTCTTAGAGGCCAGTCGGGAGATGGTGCCATATTGGCATGTTCAAGTCTCATATGTCAAAGCCAACTCTCATCATTCTTTGATACTAAGCACCTGTCATTGTTAGTGCTTTCAACAAGATAAAGAACATAAATGTTATTTTCTCTAATACCTTCATACACAGTAGAACCACTTGTGCTATCATAGATGAAGCACTTGTGTTTAACAAAGTTAACATCATAGCCATTATCCGTGAGATGGATAATTCTAAGAAGGTTGTGCTTAAGATTTGTAATAAGACAAACATTTTAATACAAGAATAAGAAGGAGAGCCGATGTTACCATGTCCAATGATATACCCCTTTAGATTATTGTCGAAGGATACATGTCCTTCCTTCTTCATCGATAGCATTGTAAAAAGTGAAGCATCACCGGTCATGTGTCGTGAGCAACCGCTATCGAGAATCCATTTTTTTTCTAGCATGCAATGGAAGGTTCACCTACAATACAAGTTGAAGATGAAGACTTTGGTACCAAGAGATGTTTGGGTCCTTGACGGTTAGTTTTAGGAACCCATTTAAACATTCTCATGTCAACAAGCTTTCTCATTTGACAATAACGAGATGTGTGTCCAAGTAAACCACAGTAGTAGCATATCATGGGTGTCATAGGTCTGAAGGAAAGTGAGTGAGTGTTATGTGTATGAGGAGTTCTAGTATAAGTGTTATGGTGATGATAGTAGAAAGCATGATGTGATGTATTTTTTTCAATGGGTCCTCGTCGTGTGTGCATATGTTTCGGATAGGACCTAAGTGCTGTGTTCTTGTGAGTGTGATTCTTGTGGCTAGTGTTGTGATGTGTGTTGGTGTGTCTTTGATTATGGCATTATGTGTTTGTGTGATCTATATCTCTATCAACTTGTATCTTACTATTTGTAAGAAGGTCATTGTATTTGATAGATGTTGCATATTCTTTTTGGTTTACGGCAAGTGCCTTGTGCATAGCAAGTTCATATCCTTCCTTGAGGGATTGATATTCAACATTATTTTTCTTGATGACGTCTTCGGCTTCTTGGAGCTTTAGTCGAAGAGACTTAATCTCATCTGTGTCAGAAGCAGGAGACTTTACTTTTATATCAAGGATGATATTAGAAAGTCTTTCTATTTCTTTCTTGAGTATGTCAATCTCTTTGAGAGATTTTCTGTGCTTACCTCTTATAACCTTGTGTTCATCGTGTAGTTCAAAAATGGCATTTTCTAATTCGGTGTAAGAGATGGCATTCATAAAAAAGTCATCAAGTACCTGATTTGATTTTTTGCCATGTAGCAAACATTTATATTGTGTTTGCATTCTTTGTCGTTGTTCGAGTCACTAGCATCACTTTCATACTAGATGCTAGTATTGGCGTACTTTCTTGAGGATGAGCTTCCTTGCTTGGCCTTTCATATTTGTCAGATTCTCTTCTTCCTATTGGACAATCCCTTTTGATGTGTCTGATCTTCTTGTAGTTATAGCAAGAAGGTTCTTCGTCCGTGTCCCTCGTTGAACGATTTGCTTTGTTGAATTTGAGAAAATTTTCGAAGTGCTTGGCAGTGAGAGCAATTTCTTCGTCATATGAATCGTCATCATCGGAGACATCTTTTGAGGAGAACTTGATGGCCTTGAGAGCAAGGGATTTTTTTTTTCTTCTTCTATTTTTCCTTTTCTTGTATGGAGGCTTCGTCTTGATCCTTCATGTCTAGCTCGTGGGTCATCAGCTTCCCCATGAGTGTCTCAAGGTTCATTGTCATTAGTTCATTCCCATCGATGATGGCGGTAGCTTTGGGATTCTATCCCTTGGTTAAACGTCTGAGAATCTTTTATATCTTTTTGTGAGTAGGATAAAACTTGCCAAGAGAGGAGACAGGGTTAATGATATCAAAGCATTGAGTAAACATAACAGTAATAGACTCATCGTGTTTTATTTTAAAAGATTCATACTCTTGTGTGAGTCTACTAATCTTTGATTCCTTGTGTTGTTCCCTCGTGTGTGACTTCTAAAGTTTCCATATTTCGTTGGAAGTTTTGCAAATATAAATTCTATTGAATTCATTACTATCAAGAGCACAATAGAGTGCGTTCATAGCCTTTGCATCTCGACTTGCGACCTTCTTGTCATTTTTGGAAAGTTTATCTCTAAGAGTTTTCGAAACTACTTCCTCAATAACTATGGAAGATTTAGGGATGTTATTTACAACGCAATCCCATAGATCGAAATCTAGGTATTTCAAGTAAATGCCCATCCTAATTTTCTAATAGTTATAGTTGGTTCCATCAAATAGAGGAGGTCTATTTGTGGAGTGTCGCTCATTGTGGAATGAGTTGGTACTAGGGTAAGTGGCCATTGATCACTCTAAGGATGTAAATCTAAATCAAGAGACAAGGCTCTGATACCAACTATAGAACCCTAGAGGAGAGGGGTAAATAGGGTAATAAAATGATTATTACTAATAATAAGCAATTAGAGGATAATAAAGGAAAAGAGAATCAAACACTCGATGTATCCTGGTATCCTTCTAAGGGGCACTCTAGTCCCAGAACTCTCTCCAGCTTTAATCCACTATTTGAGTAAATAGTTACACATGAATTTGGATCCGAAGAACTCATCAAGTTCTAACACGAGTTTGGATCCGAAGAGCTCGTCAACTTCTTATACACGAGTTTTTCTCCTAAGGCTCGTCAACTTCTTCTACACGATTTTCCTCCGAAGGCTTATCAACTTCGACTTGAGAGAGAGAAAGGTTTCGATCTTCTAGAATACTTTGAAGCTCTAATATTACAACTCTTGAATACTCTAGCACTTTTGGTTAGATGACAAATTAAAGCTTTTGTAAAGTAGTAATGGTGGAGCTCTTTCGTGGTTGAGAAATTTAAAGCTCAAGTAGATGTCCTCAAAGAGAAGACTCAAGCACTTTAAATAGAACAACCAAGAGAGCTAGTCATTTAATGCTCCATTCATTTAGTGATCGGTATACCGTCGATACCAATCGAAATTCTGTCGGTATACCGTTCTGCAACAGTAACGGTAATAAATCTAGCCGTTGGAGCATTTAATGATGTGGATCTGACCATTCAAAAATATTTGTAAAATGCTATACCGTCGGTATGGACTGGTATTCCGTCGGTACGCCAATTTTGTAGACAAAATTTTTTCTATGAACAAAATTCAGTATACCATCGGTAAAGACCGGTATATCGTTGGTATGCCGAATTTGTAGATAGAAACTTTTCTGTGAATAAAATTCGTCATACCGTCGGTATAAACCGTTATACCGTCGGTATGTCAAATTTGTAGACAAAATTTTTTCTTTGAACAAAATTCGGTATACCTTCGGTACGAACCAGTGTACCGTTGGTATTCCGTTTCTTTAAGGAAAATAGAACTTTGGAAAATATTTATATGGGCTTTTGGTTTGTCATGCACCTTAAGTGTTTCACAATTGTGTTAAACCTTGTATAGACTCTAGGAACTTGAATCTTTGAGTGTGAGCTTTGAGTATCCTGATAGCTTCTCTTCAGTCTTTTTTTTACCGGCCTTTTAGTCTTCCGAGAGACTTATTACAATGTCTTTATTTTTATCGATCTGTTGTAGTTGCCTTTGAGAGACTTTAGTGGTGTATCTGATTCTGAAAGGAATAGAGAAACTAAAACACGAAGATGCAATTCATGTTACCAATATCAATGTGCCAACAACTTGGCATCGTGTCACTTAAGCTTTTTATGTCTTGTTGACAGAAGGGACCTTTCGGCTTGTACCTAAAATAATTTCAACTAATAAATATCTGAATATCGAGTTTTAAGCATTTTTATTGATTATAGCACATTATGATTCTAAAAATTCAAGTATGCCTAACTCTCGACATAGATAATTGAAACGGTCTTCAGCTAGCGATTTTGTGAAAATGTCTGCTAATTGATGATTTGTGTCAATAAATTCTAAAAATATGTCCCCGTGTTGTTGGTGATCACGCAAGAAATGATGACGTATTTCTATATGCTTTGTACGTGAGTGACAAACTGGGTTCTTAGTCAAGTTAATCATGCTAGTGTTATCACAGTAAATAGGAATCTTTGTGTAGTACAGATTGTAATCTTCTAGGGTTTGCTTCATCCATAAAATCTAAGCACAACAATATCCTGTGGCGATATACTCGGCCTCAGTTGTTGATAGTGCTATAGAATTTTGCTTCTTGCTAAACTAGGACACTAAAGTTTTTCCTAGAAAATGACATGTACCACTGGTACTTTTATGGTCTACTTTGCATCCAGCAAAATCAGCATCTGAGTGACCGACTATGTCGAAAGATGTGGTTTTAGGATACCATAAGTCGACTGTAGATGTTCCCTTAAGATATCGAAAGATACGGTTAACAACGCTTAGGTGTGATTCCTTAGGATTATCTTGATATCATGCACAAATGCAAACACTAAACATAATATCAGGGCGACTAGCAGTTAAGTAAAGTAAACTACCAATAATATCTCGATACTTACGCTGGTTGACTGGTTTGCCACCTTCATCAATGTCAAGCCATGTTGATGTAGCCATTGGTGTGCCGATAGGCTTTACATTATCGAAGTCGTACTTCTTTAATAAATCTTTCGTATACTTGGATTGGTTGATGAATGTTCCCTACGACTGCTGTTTGACCTGAAGTCCTAGGATGTAGTTGAGCTCTCCCATCATAGTCATCTCAAACTCACTCTGTATATACTTAGCAAAACCTTGACAAAGTTTTCCGTTAGTAGAACCAAAAATAATGTCATCTACATAAATTTGCACAAGTAAAATATTATCATCTAAAGATTTGATAAACAAGATTGCATCAACTCTTCCTATTGAAAAATCATTTTCAAGTAGGAAAGCACCTAGGCGTTCATTCCAAGCACGCGGTGCTTGTTTGAGTCCATATAGTGCTTTTCTAAGCTTGAAAACGTGATCAGGTTTTTAAAAAACTTCGAAACCAGGGGGCTGTTTTACAAAAACTTCTTCCTCCACAAATCCATTTAAAAATGCACTTTTCACGTCTATTTGAAAATATTTAAAATCATGAAAATATGCAAATGCATAAAATATGCGAATGGCTTCTAGTCTAGCAACAGGCACTTATGTCTCGTCATAATCAATCCCTTCTTCTTGAATAATCTTGTGCCACTATACGTGCTTTGTTGCGTATAACTTGTCCATCATCACTAAGTTTATTTTGAAACACCCATTTGGTACCAATTATCGATTGACCAATAGGTTTAGGAACAAATACCCAAACTTGGTTTCTCTCAAATTGATTCAGTTCCTCTTGCATGGCATCAATCCAAAATTCATCATTAAAAGCATCTGCTACTAAGAAATAAATGCTACATTTGCTGTTATATCTCTAGTAGAATAACGTGGACTTATGCCTTTGGATACATCACCTATTACGAGTATTTTTGGATGGTCTGGCATGAACTTCATCTTCTTTGGTAGACTTTCCAGATAGCCCTCATTGGTAGCAGTATTTTCAGGTGCCTTAGTTTTGTTTTGTACATCCTCATCATCACTGTCGTTAGATCTGTGACTATTGAGCTCGTCAAAAGTAACGTTAATTGATTCTTCAACAATCATAAACCTTTTATTAAAAATCCTATATCCCTTACTCTTGGCAGCATACCCGAGAAATATTCCTTCGTCTGCCTAAGAGTCGAACTTACCCAAGTTGTCTTTGGTGTTCAGGATAAAATAGTGACAACCAAAAACCTTAAAATAAGAAATATTTGGAATCCTTTCAAACCACAATTCAAAGGGATTTTCTTCGAGATAGGTCGAATTAGCACGTTATTTAAAATAAGACAACTGTACTAACAGCTTCTGCCCAAAAATATTTTGGAAGATTATAACGATTTAGCAAGACTCCTCATACTTGGTAGTCATATCTATGAGTCTTTGCTCAGGGACTAAGTGTCTTCTCTTATCTATGTCATAAGTTCTTATACTTTGACATAGTCTCTTTCTTTCTTCTCAATAGTGAGGATAGCATCGTGATAGTCTACTTTAAGCTTGGCTATCTCTTTCGTGTTACCGATAACTCTTTAATATCTTCAATAAGACTAGACAATCTAACTATTTCGGTTGTGTGTGCCTTAATCTCCTTGCGAGATTGCTTGTACTTGTCTAACACATTTTTGTGTTCATCAAGTAGTTTGCTAAAGGCAGTTTCTATTTCATAAAAAGTTCAATCATCGTACAGAGGGTTTGAAGATACCTTATCGAAAGCCATCAGACAGACATTTACAGTGCTGCTGGGTCTTTCCTCCTCCTCTGACTCACTGGCCTCACTATCGTGCCAAATGCTTGTATTAGCGTACTTTCGTCCAATTTTAGCTTTCCTGGTCGATCTTGATCGGTCATATGGACTGCTCTTCTTTGACAGTAGATAGTCTTTTCTTATGTGTACTGATTTCTTACATCTGAAGCAGATTATCTCTTCTTCGTTGCTCTCGTGGATGTCTTTCTACTTTAGGTTTCATCTTTCAAACTTCAAGAATTTTCTAAAAAAATTGACCAATAGGGCCAATTCTTCACCATCAGATGATTCTGCATCAGAGTCATTGCATGTGACTCTTCGGGCTTGTGCTTTAAAGGTAATAGATTTCTCCTTGGGAGTAGATTCTTCAAACTATTGTAAGTCCAGCTTATGGGTTATGTGCGTGCCCATCAGTGTCTCCAAAGTCATCGTGGTGAGGTCATATCCCTCTATGATCGCAGTGGCCTTCGGGTTCAAATTCTTGGTTAGAGCCCGCAGAACCTTCCTGATCTTCTCGTGATTTTTTAAATCCTTACCAAGAGACTGTAAAGGATTAATAATATCGAGAAAACGAGTAAACATCTGTGTAATTGACTCACCAGGTTTTATTTTGAAGGATTCGTACTCCTGTGTCAGTCTATTGATTTTAGATTCCTTCACTTGGGAAATTCCTTCATGAGTCACTTCAATAAGTCTCCAAATTCCATTAAACGTCGTACAAGTAGATACACGATTGAACTCGATTTTGTCAATTGCACAAAATAGTGCATTGATGGCTCGTGCATATAAACTAGCATGTGTTTTTTTTCGTGCTCCGTTATTTGTCATGTGGCATGTCTACAAGTACACCATCAATTACTGTTCTAGACGGTTTATTATAACCGTCAATAACTATCGACCAAAGATCGACATTGAATGACTTAAGAAAGAAACTCATTCGTATTTTCCAGTATGTATAGTTCGTTCCATCAAATAGTGGGGGTCTATTTGTGGATTGTCCTTCACCGTTGAATATAGATTTAACGGCTGCCATATATATATATATATATATATATATATATATATATATATATATATTATATATATATATATATATATATATATATATGTACTCTAGATGATTATGTATTTATACAACCTACTCTAATACCAATTGTAGGATCGTTTGAGCACCTCTAGTGGGGGGGTGAATAGAGTGTGTGCGTATGCAGCGAAAATAATCACCACTTAAAAAAATTTAGCAACTATATAATATGGCAGATGTAAGACAGTGAATAAATGAAGTAAAGTAAGAGATCAGAGAATCAAACTCAGTGACACAGCGATGTACATTGGTCTTCCTCTGAGATGACTACTCCAGTCTCGAGTACTCTTGCTTTATGTTAATCTACCATGCACAAACTAAATGAGAGCTTGTAGTCCCTTACAATATCATGCTTGGTGACGAGCGCACGACCGACTCCACAAACTTGATTTCAAAAACTAGAATATTTTCTGAATTGCAACCTCTGATACAACTCTTCTGAACCAAAACTCTAGATTGAAATATAACTGTATTGGCTTTGGCTAAGAGTGGTATAAGGCTAGATTTGAAAGCTTTTGCTCAAGATAAACACTTAAAGAGATTGAGAAGAGAGAATGAATGAGTGATTTTAAATGGTGAGAATTCTCCTCTATTTATAGTGTTTTTGCTGACCAAACTCGGGCAGAGTTCTGACAGAGTTCGGATGCATGAATCTCGCAAACGAATGTTGTATGTAGATTTGGTGAAACTAAAATTCAAATTATCCAGACCGAACTCGGTCAGACTTCTGTTGGGTCAGAACTGGAATGAATGGGCCAAATTTGCATGGTTTTAGGTTTTTGGAATTGTGGGTTTTTGGATTAGATAGGTAGGCTTATTTGGATATGTGGACTGAGAATAACCTAAGCCAGTATAATCCTGATCAACCTCACAATATATTTCATAGACTCAATAAAATAGAAAATACAGAAGCAAATATAAATGCCTTAGTCTTTGATTCCATTGTGATCTTGTTCTTGATGACGATGCAATGTAATGTACTTGAAGTAGTAGTTAGCAGTAGGACGTAGACGAACTTTTTCTTTCAACCTTACAAACTTGTAGCAGTCTGTATATTATGCGTATCGACCAAAGTTGATATTGATTAACAAAATCACGTGTAATCATTAACCAATGGGCCAACAGGTATCTTTCCTGGAGGTGGTGTACTGAAATAGCAATGTCCAGTCACTCAAATCGTCAGAAACAAAAAAGCAGTGAAAGTCCACTGCCGCAAATGTATTCAGACGCTAAAATAAATATCATGAACATTTTTGGCAAAAAATAAATGTCTAATATCGACTACCGATAAGTCCAATTCTGGATACAGGGGAAAAATCATAATTTTGGGCCAAATTGGTGTCCGCCATTGGTCTCTCTTTGCACCAAAAATCGTAACTATTTCTACAGTCTCTAAAGCCATCAAATTATATGTCTACGGGTTTGGTTTGACGATATGATGTATGTCCAAAGTTGGATTCTGGTGAGCCGTGCGCAATTTTGCCACCTTTACTTGTCCAGAGGGATATTTTGAATGGCTCGCTATGCCTTTTGGCTTAAAGACTGCACCTCCTATTTTTCAAAGAAAGATGGACGATATTTTTCTAAAACATAAATTTTTTTAATTGCATACATAGATGATATTTTAGTTTTTAGCAAAAATAGACAAGAACATAGGGGACATTTACAAATCATTATTTCAGGATTTATAAATCATGGAATAATAATTAGTAAAAAGAAAAGTCATCTATTCAAACCTCAAATAGAATTTTTGGGAGTTATTATTGGAGAGGGAAAAATTAGGCTTCAACCACATATAGCCCAAAAGACCCTTGAGTTTCCTGATAAGCTAGAAAATATAAAAGAAATACAACAGTTTCTAGGATTAGTAAATTATGCTAGATCATTTATAAAAGACGTAGGAAAAATTGCTGGTCCTTTATATGCTAAAACTTCTCAAACAGGACATAAATATTTTAACCATGAAGACATTAAGATAGTAAGAGAAATAAAAGAACTTATTAAAAAACTACCTGAATTACAATTACCCCTTGATTCAGATTATTTAATTATAGAAACAGATGAAAGTAATCTTGGTTGGGGAGCTGTTCTCCTGGCTAAACCAAACAAATATTCAGACAAAAATACAGAAAAATATGCCAGTGGACGATATAAAAAGAAAAAAATATTAGCAGCATAGACGCTGAACTATTATCAATCTCTTATGCTTTAGACAGCTTTGAGTTATTTTTAATATCAAAGAAAGAAATCACTATTAGAACAGATTGCGAGACAATAGTTACTTTTCCATAATAAAATGAATTTAGACAGTAAAAGGTCTACAAGACGACGTTGGCTTAATTTCATCGATCGTTGTCTTTATACTGGTTTGCAGATCTCTTTTGAATACATTAAAGAAATTAATAACATAGCAGCATACATACTTAGTCGTCTAATTTATCAGAGTTCTCGAGGAAGAGTAGTGGAAATAGAAAGCAGCACAAAAACAATAGCACAAAAATTACAAAAATTTAATAAAATCTATTACAAGTATGCCTTCTCTAGCAGAAACGTTTTCATGTTACAGATGGACAGGCCTCCTGATAAAAGAATACTCCAACACTATGGTAGTAGTCAGAATAACTTTAGCCAGAATCAGGTAGCACAGACTTCTTATTTCCAAGAAAGACTAAGATTTGGTAGCATAGAATTATTAATATTTCCAAACAGTAATATCTCTTTTAGAACTCAGACATATATATCTCTTACAAAGGAGCAGAAATGATTAGTAGACAACTTATGGATTTCTTTTCATAAAAAGGATCAAAAATATTTTCTAGCAAGCATGAATGCATTGTCAGAACTATTTAGCCAGACCAAGACAACTTTAAATTTTATGTAGTATTTAGAGGAAAGGTTCCAGGAGTATATCATACCTGGATAGAGGTACTTGAGAATATAAAAGACTTTACTAGTCCACTTTATAAAGGTTTTTATTATTTATCAGAAGCATTAGACTTAGCAAGACAACATCTTGGAACAAATTATTTTGTTTCTCCATCTCTAAAAAGTATACAAGACAAGCCTCTTGAATTTTCTATTATCCATGATACTAATGAGAAGATTTTGTTTTGTGATCATTGCGAGGTACTCTCTAAAACTGTTAAAAGGTTAAACGAAAATATACAAGTTCTCGTCAGAGAAAAGCAGCAGCTTATTCAGAAGGTAGAAGACTTAGAAAGAAAAGATTTCCAAAATAAATTTCCACCATAGCAGACCTATCCTTTGGTCTTTAATAAAAAGGATGAGATGGATGTGCATTCTCCTGTGAATGCAGTAAGAGATTCTGTTGGGTCTATAAAACCAGAAGATAGTCCGATTTAAACGGCAACCGGTAAAGACATATCAAGTCCGTTTATGGCTGTGGCTTTGCTTAAAAGCCAAGTTGCAGATTCTGCTGGATCCACAATCCCAGAAGCTAGTCCGGTTCAAACGGTCGCCGGTAAAGACACATCAAATCTGATGATGGCTACGATTTTGCCTAAAATTCGAGATAAACAGGTCACTACCAATGAAGATAATAATCGACAGAGATTTCTACAAAGATTTTTAGAATACAAAGAAGCCCATGAAAGAGACATTGACATGCTTCAGAAGATTTTAGACGGAGTCCAAGAAGGACATAAATCAGAAGAAAAAGCTACTGCCAAGATCAAAGTTGCTAGAAGAAAGAAGGTAAAAACAAAGAATATGATGGAAGAAGTGTCCAGAGCAATTGAAACAGGAATGAAAGAATTTTTTATGGAAGAAGATAAGAAGAAAGCAAGGCAAAAGCTCCCAGTAAAAGATATCACTGTATCAGGAGAAGACTCTAGCCCTACTGCAGATATGACCCCAGATGGTGATATGTCTCCCATGTCCTTTGACAGCGTAGCAGAACATAACTTATACACTATTTGTTGACCACTTTAACCATCACATCTTTTTTGTCCTGTATTGTTTTGAAGACAGAAAAAATCTTGCAAGGACAGATTCTCACTATACCCTTTTTGTCCTGTTGCATGACTCACTTCTTTCCTTTTTTGGTAAGACTTGTGACTCAACCCTTTAGCTTTCACCTCTTTAATTCCTCACCGTCCACCTGTTATAAATATCCAATGTCTATTATACCCTCACTTTAATGATCTTTGCTGGGCATTGCTTGTCCGTTGCCTTTCAAAAATCCTATAAGTTGGGGACTTCTCTGCTGCCAAGAGACAGAACTCTGGAACTACCATCCTGACCTCCTTGTATTTTCTTTTCGGCGATCTAATTCTCATTCTCCTGCTGTGTTGTATAAATCTGCCTACTAGTCGAATTACTATCTGTAAGTCTTTATCCTTTTCTTGTAATTAAAAAGGATTCCCGAAAGGAAAATCCTCTAGCCATGTATTATCTATTTTTCCCCACTATGTAAATTAAAGTATGTATAAAGTTTGTATGAACTATCATATTAGTCTTGTTACTAATTACCCTTCTTCATTTGCTGCATGATATAACAGCATAGTCTGGTATTTATCTATTACTTACGAGTGACTCTGAAGGATTTTTGACCCATTAGGTGGTCTAGTTTGTCCATGAGAGGAAAGTAAGTCTCGTCTGAAAAGTCGAGAGTACTAGGCTAAATTTATCATATCTTCAATGGCTGGGTAGAAAAAAACCAAAAAAAGTTTTTTGGGGAAAAAACAATGATTCATGGAATTTGCTAGGGGAGAGTACTGAGTAGGACTTACAAAATCAAAAAATTTCACCCATAGAAAAAATTATCTTTATTGCTGCCCTTTGCTTACCTATCTGGTACGGTGAAGTTGTTGACTACGTTAAAAATTTGGAAGATTTCTTCAACCTGTTACAAGAGGAAGAAATATATACAAATTTAGGAAAATTATATAATATCAACAAAAGAAAGAGAGAAGAATAAGCTTTTCTTGAGAGAAGAATAAGCTTTTCTTTTAATTAGACCCCCCTATTTTGGTATCAGAGCTAATAAAATAGATCCAACGGACCTTCACAAGTTTCAACATTTAGAGGCAGAAATACACTCTACTAAGAAAATAATTATAAATATAGAACAATTACTTAAAGAAATAGATAAAAAAAAACTAGACTACATTAAGGTTCAAAATCAAGATAAACTAGAAAGAATATCAAGAATTGAAAACTTACCTAGTCAAAATGAAGTTATAGATTTAAAAAATACTTTAGACAAGACACAAAAAACCTATAACATAGAAGAAAAGCTGACAAACATAACTAAAAAGATAAATACTTTAACACTAAAACCTACTGGAAAAGAAGTATTAACAAGAAAGTCTGTTTCATTTAAGTTTCCCAAACCTTAATGAGTAACTCAGGATCTACTAGCCGAAATCGGCCAATACTAGATATCATACTAAGAAAAAATAGAAATCCCTATGACTTGCAGTTAGAAGAATTAATAGATCCAGAACAATATTATGATAAGTTTCAGAAGGAAGGATTAAATATTTTAAATCCTATAACTCTATATCAAACAAAAAGATTTGAAGCTAGAACAATTTTTTTAAACATATAAGAGAACAGGCTATAAGTTGTTTAGGTAATCAGAGTATTAACTTACCCTTATTAAGCAAAGAAGGAACAAATGAATTAAAAAATTCATCTTACAAACTCGTTCATTTAGGATTAATAGTTATAAGTATAAAAGGTTTGATGAGAAAAAATTTAGGATGTAAAACTTTAGTTACTATATATGATAAAAGATGGAATGACATAGCCAAAAGGGATGTTAGCAAGCATAGAAGTAGATATGAATAACAATTCATGAATCTTTTATTGCAGTCCAGATTTTCTTATAACAATAAAAATTTCATAAAAAATATTTACGTAGGAATACAAACAAAAGGTTACGAAGAAGTACATAGTGGTGAAAACCTTATGATATACCTGGGCTTTTTAGGAAGATGTACTACAAACTCAAAAATAAAATATAGAGTACACACAGATGATGTAGTTCAGATAATGAGCAGCAAAGGCATTAAGATGATTAAACCTTTAGACTATGAACCAGAAAGGTTAGTAGGACTAGAATGGAGTCTAGACAAATTTATAGAACCAGTTAAAACTTTAACCCAAAAAGAATATTTAGTTTATAAGGATCACTATGGCCATGTAAATTTAAGATTTACAGATTATGTTACTCAAACAAGCTAAGAAAACAATAAAACAAAAATAGAATTAGAATCCAATTATGTAGAAATAGAATACGAATTACTAGAAGAAGACAAGATATTATATCCAAAAGAACTAGATTTAAACAATCTAACAAAACAAGAGCTTTTAGAATTAGAAGAGATCCATTATAGAAACAAGACCATAACAAAAGACCAATTTTTATATTATGATGAATTTAAAAAACATTAGAATAGGAAAAATTACACAAGAGGCAGATACTATTGATATAGAAACAAATGTTTCTGAAATATGCTATCAAAAGGATCTGGCAGAAGAAGAAACTAGCATAGCAATGTCCGCTTCTCCCTTCCATAAAACTGTTCCTTTAGCACCCATCCATTATAGTGGAGAAAATGTACCTAGAATACCATACACAGAATACAAAGATTAGTATAAATATGGCTATAAGTTCATAAATAAAGGTAAAAGACAACCGTTAGAACAACCAGTAGAATTTCAAGCTAAAAGAGAACCACAGATCCTTAATCTACCAGCTCATGACCCCCAAAGTTGGTCTAATGTAATTGATGTATGAAAATATACCTTAGTTGGAGAATACTATAGATCAGCATATAATATGGAACAGAAGAAATGTTTAGATATTTAGAAACCTATTTAGGAGAAAGTATAAGAGCAATGTGGGAAGCCTTTAAAAGCACACAGGTAACAGAATATAATCAACTAATAGCATTAGGAGCAAACCAATATAATTTTTTAAATAAAATTCATAGCCTTGCTACAGGAGAAGATCCAAATTCAGGACATATTGGAATACAAAAAGATGCAATAAGACAACTAGAACAATTAAGTATATACAAATAGAAGTATATCAAACAATTTTTGAATGATTATTTTTACTATACATGCATATCTGGCAATGCTTTCAATCAAGACTTAGGAGATAAACTATTTAGAAAACTTCCAGGAGCTCTAGGAATAGAAATAGTTGAAAAATAGAAAGCAGAACCAGGTATAAAAGAAAAGCCTCAACATCCCTGGACTATTGGGCAGAGGATATAACATTATAAAACTATTAAAAGGAAAATGTACATAAATACAAATAAAAAATAATTAAAACATTCAGATTATGGATTTTGTAAAGAGATTACATTGCCCAAACTTATGGAGCTAGTGACAGACAGAATAAATAATATAAGAATAAAAACAATAATGGTATTACTCAAAGAAGAATATTATCATAGAAAATCTAACAGAAAGAAACCTTAACCTAGATCCAATAACATGTTAGAAAGTTTAAGCCTAATAGACTATATAAAAAATAAGCTTGACTGCTTCATCTGTGGAAGTCAGGAACATTTGAGTAGAACTTGCCCTAAAGAATAAATACACATGATAGAAATACCATTAGTAGAATGCACTAATGAAGATCTAATCAATATAGATGAAACTGTTTCTGATACGAATCCATTTATCTATTATTTCTTTAGTAGACCAATCATTAAGAGAAAGAAACAATAATGATATAAAGGACAAAGAATTTAAAATAACTTTGGACATAAT
>JANAVB010042617.1:17836428-17873928 GCA_029216955.1 Iris pallida
AATGTCGTAGATATTTTTTTTTATATTTATATTATATATATTTTTATATATATATATATATATATATATATATATATATATATATATATATATATTATATATATATATATATATATATATATATATATATATCTATATATATATATATATATATATATATATATAATATATATATTAATATATATAAAAATTAAAAATATATATAATTTTTTTTTCCAAAACAACCATATCCTATATTATTTAAAAGGCACAAAATGTCGTAGCTTTTACAAGTAAGCTCTAAACCAAAAAGTAAAGGAACGGAAAAGCAACGTCTGCTCGAGGCCTAACACTCGAACAAAACAACAAACTCAGCTGATCAGGGAGTTCCAGAAGCCTCCTCACGTGCTAGCAATCCCTGTTAACCTTGTGATCTGTCTGTTGACCTCAAAAATCAGTTGAATAGAGTTGTACCGGTGACCTACATACCAGTATTTGTTACGATTCTTCCAGATGACCCATGTGATAGCAGCTGCGATAATTTGGTGGCCGTGAGAGGCTTTACCCCAGGTGGCAAGAAGATCGTTGAAGCCCCCATTGACTGAGTTCGGGAGGCAAGAAGAAGAGAACTTAAGCCATACCTCAATAGCCAGATTGCCCGTCGAGAGAATGTGGTCCGGAGATTCATGCTGGCACTCCGAGCAACAACGACAAGCATAAGCTAAACTAAAGCCAATGAAGACGAGGGCGTCATCGGTAGGAAGTTTCTTGAGAAACGCTCTCTAAAGCAAAATGGACCATTTTTTAGGGATACAAGACTGCCAAAAAGAAGCGATGATGGGTGAAAGCGGTCCGGTCCCGCAGGCCGTACCATGCGCCAAGGTGAGGAAGAAGGAACCATTAGCTGTCATTGACCACAAGTTACAATGATGGAAGACTTATTCTTAACATTCGAATGGCTATTCCTCACAATCGCTCCTTGTGATGCTGCGGAACCATGGCAATTAGGATCTCAAGACGCAGCAACACCTATTATGCAAGGAATCATTGACTTACATCACGATATCTTTTTCTTCGTTATTCTGTTACCAACGAGCCGACTGCTGATGGCTGTTGGTCACGACTACTGCAAAAAAAAGTGAAGATGAATCTTTCTATTTCACATGGAGGAGTGTGCATCTTTATGTTGGGTGTTCTTCTGTCGTGTGACCCGGTGGCTTGGTACGCGCCTACTTTTGAGAGCCTTTCTGCTGGTTACCTAAGGAGGCCTCATTTTTCTTCGTTAGCATTTTCAAAAGAATGTTCGGCTCAAATCGAATGGTCAAAGGCTGGGAGTCTTGATGGAAATACCGGTGGTTCGTCATTAGTAGTGGGGAATGGTCTTCTTCTCTGCTTTGACGAAGCGGGAATGTAGGTTCGATTCCTACTATGTCTGTGTGTCTATAGTGTGTCACGTCAGGGGACTAAAGGAATGCTTTTTTCCTACAGGAGAAACAGGAACAGAGAGCTCTCCCCCTTTTTTTGCCCGACTATTTGGTCTTAAGAATGCTGGTTTTAAGAACGAGTGATTGCCCTTCTCCGACCCTTACTGCTTAAATTATTTTTCTTTGGAGAGATCCACTACTTGAATGAAAAAAGAAATGTTTTTAAAGACACCTATTTTCTTTCATTTCGAAATTATTACAAATATCAATTAACTCAGCGTTTGGTCAGGCTCTGAATATTGTATTGTTCATGCTCCGACACCAGTTCATATTGCTCCAGCAGCTCCCACACCAAGAAGCTACTACAGCTCCAGCTCCTGTTGCTGTTTGAGTTAGAGTTGACGGTCGTGTGGTACCTTTGACTCTTTCTGGTGCGTCAGAGGGGAAGTACTTCATTCCACTATGAGATAGTTTGAATAGGCGCCATCAGAACCGGACACTCTCATACTACGGTAAGCGCTCATAAAGGAATAGCTTCTACTATAGGTGTTGGTGCATGAATGACTAAGACACTGTTTGAAGGGGTTTAGTTTATATGAGTTCGGGTTTGGGTACATGTCGAAGGGTAGGGGACGAATGGGGCTTTCCGGCATGCTTTCATACAAGAAAAAAGTTTGGGCTGATCTCCTAGCTTTCAACTCTCATAACTCTTTACCATGGTTTGTTGGAGGTGATTTTCATGTAGTATCCTTAGCCTCTGAAAAACAAGGGTTAGAAACAACTCTTTCATTCCTCATTCCTGGGATATTAGTGAAGCTTGCCCATTAGGGGTGTTCTCACCTCTGCTATCTGAATTAGAACCCCGTTCTTCTATTCTATCGGTTAAGATATGAATGAGACTACCCCGTCCTTGGCCTCGGGGAGTGGCGAGCAGCACAGAACTTTTCTCAGTCAAATGGCCGTTCTTTTGTTAGAAAGAAAGATCATTCTTGAACTTCAAAAGAAATACAAGATTCGAAGGCACGGAGTGCTCCCCTATCTCTTAGGGAGCGTACTTTAGTAGTGACCCATCCGGGGGCCCGGGGTTGTTGATCGAAAACATTCTCTCATTCACAATGGAACAGAATGGTCTCGCTCGATGGTTTTCTTTTTTGTATTTTCATATTCAGAGAAAAGGCGCTTGCGTTCTTGAAGAACCGCTAGGAATACCTCCGTTCCCGAATCAATCCATTCCGCAGCTCTTCCAAATCTCGATCTGAACATTTGCATAGATGAGGTCTGAGTCTACTTCCTTTTCGATTAAAAGAGAGGTTCTTAGCCGCATTGATTCTTTATCCCAGAAAGTCTCAATAGGCTCTAGTGGCTGTTTGTTTAAACAAAATTTCTCCCAATGCCGAAAGATCTTTTTTCTTGAAAGCTTTCGTGGGGCCATGTTAATAGTCAAAAATCTAACGAATATACATTTTCTGAAAGCATAGGAATGATCTAATATACCATCGACAGAAGATTCTCAAGGAGTACTAAAAAGGTGCTAATGGGAGTGGGACTCCTGCGGGTAATGAGAAGCTAAAAAAATGAAGCCCATGTCTTTGAAATCCAACGACCATGTCTCATTTTTCTCTAGATTGGATAGAAAATTCTCAGATAAGGAAGTCGATCATTCTCCTCCATTTCATCGACATCGGTCAGGTCTTTGACCGCTAAATCTATCTTAGTGAGGACGTCAATCAATCCACTGAGATTGTAGACTCCAAGAGTCAGCCCCAAATAGAGAGAGCCTTCGCCCTAGTGTCACGGAAACCAGTGCCTATAAAGGAGATGAGATCATAAGGGGCCGCACCTGGTGGGCAGAGAGACCTTTCTTCAGGCAGGCCCGGGTTGGGCAGAATTCGATTGATTTTGACAGTTCCTTCTTCTGGATGTTCCATATGCTGGTCTTTGGTTGAACAAATTTGGTAGTGGAACCCTAGAGCATTAAGAATTTCTTGCTTAACAGCGCCTGCGCTGGTTGAGCATCATTTGATCCTCTTAGAAAGGAGTCAAGTCCGTGATACAAAAGCAAAAAAACTCCATCCGCAACTTGAATGAAAAGTCAAGTCAAAGAAGAAATCTACTAACTAATCGGTGATCATCAGAATAGTCTCTGATTCAGACTGGATTTCGAACATAGTCCCGGTTCAACATATCAATTTCTTGGTCAACAACCAACGCTACGCGCCTATAAGAAATATATAGTACAGGTTTTTCTGTACGGAGAAAAAAGAAAAGCAAATGAGCTAATGGGAATATGGAAAGTTTATTTTTTTATTCATAGGTATTCTGGCTTGATAAATGCTATCCAGCTTAAGAATGAAATTCTTTAGAAGCGTCTTCAGTAGCAAAGGCAGAAGAAAAAGGCTTAAATCAAGATATAGAATATGGGCAACCTTCTTCCCTAGCATGAGACAAAAGATTTTATTCATGTCTCTGCAGCTGTATCTAGTGTATCACGCTGGGAATTAATAAACGACTTTCTATCTCCGTTGAAGTGAAATCTTACTTGATCGATGTATGGGATATAACTGAAAGGGCAGTGCCACAAGGCTGCTACGCACCTGCTACGCTTGTCCTAATCAAGCCAAGAATGCTCCGCTCTGTGCGCTATACTTTTGCTTTTTACCCGATCCCGGCATAGCGCTTTGCTTTCGGTCCCCTACTTACTTCAATAAAAGCTCGCGACTACGTACTACTGAATGGCTCGTTTCGGCCGATACGTATCGCGACAGGGGGGCACATCTAGGATTTGGTTATCGAGGTAAAAAAAAGATGATTGTAGGAACGGTTCGCTACTAGGATAAGCAGGATTCAATCCAGCCCCAAGCGTACCTGTGGCCACCATGTTTATCGGATATCGGGAAGTGAAATAGAACATGAAACCGTGAGCTCCCAAGCAGTAGAAGGAGAATATGATCTCTGACCGCGTGCCTGTTGAAGAATGAGCCGGCGACTCATAGGCAATGGCTGGGTTAAGGGAACCCACCGGAGCCGTAGCAAAAGCGAGTCTAATTTGGAGTGGATCTCGTAGTCTTCTGGACTATGGATGGTACTACTCTACATTGTCTTCACCCATCTAATGCGTTTCTCGCCAAGACTCACTTGACGTTGGGCGATGACGTTCCGACTGATGTGTGTTCCTTCTCCTGGGAATAGGACTTATAAAATGTCCGATCTTTGCTATTGGGCAAGCGACCGTACCGAGAGGGAGAAGGCTTGCAGTGAGCTATCCTTGGCTGGTGGGGGTTATCTAGCGCCTATGGCAGAAGAGAGATCACTGACTATAAGACTGGAGGCACAGTTGAGAAAAACTACCCCGAACCGTCTCCAACTGGTCTTTGCATGCGCACTTGATCGAATCGGGTCACTGGGATTAGATTAGCTTATTGGCAGCTCCAATACCGCCATGGAGCCTTCATTCGCCGGTTCTTGGCACTTCGGGAAAAGGAGATGAATCTGAAGGCTTAAATGCCGCCCCTCGAAAGATTGAGAATACATCGTTGGTTCCATTGCTTTCCATAGAGATTTGCCTCTTCCTGTTCTTGACAGGCTAGTGACTCCACTGGTACCCACCCGGAGTCTACTATTGATTCGTCGCCTGAGCCCGTTGGCGTTTCGTCCTTGCCTGAGGTACGTTGTTCTTATTTTTGACACCCATATGGTGTGTGTCTGACCCAGCATAGTATTTTTCTTGCCATTGTTCATTCTTGTTTGATCCCACAAGTAATCCATAAGCACCAGTAGAATCAGAAGCATATCCAGAAGCCGATACCAACAGCAGTAGAGAAAGACCCCTCGCTAATAGAAAAAGAGGCATATCCATCGATGATAACGAGAGCAGTACCGATAGCACCAATAACATCCCTTCCAGTTTCCTTGACTAGTCATGGCGGGGTAAAGGCGCCCGAAGGCGACCGTGCCGGGAGCCCACTCTGCGGTGACCGTTAGGCACCCGAAGGCGAGCAAACCCACGGGGCGGTGACCGTGCCGGGAGGTAATAGAGATCAAGATGTCGATTTGTTTTTCATCGAAAACGAAGAAGGCCAAGGACAGCATTCGGGCTTTGCCTGCCCTTTTCTAACCGTCTCTGCCCGGAAAAGTGCTGGCAACAACATAAAGGAAGGGGTCCATGTAGCTGCTGCGCCCGCCCACTGAGCAGTCGGGTAAGTTCCGACCCACACGAAAGGCGTAACGATCTGGGCACTGTCTCGGAGAGAGGCTCAGTGAAATAGACATGTCTGTGAAGATGCAGACTACCTGCACTTGGACAAAAAGACCCTATGAAGCTTTACTGTTCCCTGGGATTGGCTTTGGGCCTTTCCTGTGGAGCTTAGATCACTGGACCGAGGAACCGATCTTTCTTACTAGTGAGGAAAGGTCGAGCAACTTTTCCTCCGTCTCAAAATATACGAAAATCAGCTTTTTATAGATTGATCAGAAAGTGGGGATCGGAAGCATCCAACAACTCTCGTTTCTCTAAACCGAAAGAAGGGGAGACAGTTCATAGGAAGCGGAACAAACATAACTGGTGATCTCAGAGAGATTCTCACACTAGGCTGCTCCCGACTCATAATCTGATTCCTCCTCAAAACCCTAGAGAACACGATCGGCTCTGAAACCATGGGGAGGCAGCAGGCGTGGGGTAGGTCAGTGAAGCAAGTGGACCTCTACTAGCCCACATTGGTTATGGGGGGTATCTGTGAGAAGGCCGAGTGATCGCTCAGAAGGATAATGAGGATGTGAGGTACCAAAGGTCAACTCCCTTTCTATTAGTCCAATGTCTGTGATCAAGTAATGCCAGATGGCACGGGTCGAGTTGCCTTGGTCTTTTGAAAGGAATCTAACCCCGGTGGAAGCCTATTAGTCAGTCGATCTTCAACTCTCGGTAATATTCTACCTAGTGAGAAATGCCAATTGCGAGCTCTAGCAGATGTTTCCGATCTTGAATTTCATTTCATTTAACTCCCTCACTTCGTTCGCCTCACTGCTCTTGCTCCGCCCTAACTCGGGTCTCTTTCAATTCAAGAGAGCCCCTCCTTGTTTCATTCTCCCATTCACAAAGTGAAAAGTGCTTCAACCCCTGTCCCATTCCAGAATGGTTCAGGAGAACATGGTGGCCTGGTCCAACAATGGAGAGAATGCCTATCTTCAACCTGATAAGTTATGGCCATTGTACGTCTTCAATAATTCGATTGAAAAAGATGAGTCTTTCTCTACCGTTTTCTGACATATGACTTATAGAGTGACTAAGGCGCTTTCGAGCCACCTATGCTTCTTTTGCTTTAGTCGTTGGGAGTAGTTAGGGCCGGGCTCTATCGTAGAACTAATTCGAGAGGGGTTGATTGTAACGCCCCAGTCCCAAAATATGTAGGACTAGGAATATCGACATGCCAGCTGTATTCATACGAAGTATACTCCAATATATGGAAATCTCGTATGGATACATAAGCTGTAAAATGCAGTAGAACCATAACTAATCTTATCCACACAGAATAAATGAATAAAAGATATCATATAATCATTTATGAAATTGTCTTGATACAATATGTTGGGCGGAGACAAATCTACTACCAACAAGTAAAGAAAAAGTACATGAGTAAAGATATGAATTTGGCGAGCGAAGCGAAGACGATCCAAGTGCAATTATCCTCGAAGAAATAGCAATGATCACGGCTAGCGCTAGAACACCTGCGAAAGACAATAGCACACACCTGAAGAGATAACCAGGTCCTCAGAGGGACGTAACAAGACACATAATATCATGCCATATAAACTGAATAAATATTGCTCAAACAAATAAGTCAATCGAATTATAACATGGTCCAATACGCACCTACAGAACGAGCGTACCATCCCCCAACCAAACAATGACAGGAGATGGTAAACTAATTCACGGTGACGTATCTTCCCATGCCATGAATCCAATATGGTATCCGGACCCCAACAAGGTTCAATACCTTCTCATCGAAGTAGTAAGTCACACCTACAACCAAACAAGAACAAGATGTGACGAACTAATCCGCGATAAGTTATTGTTCCAAGCCACGGTCAGATACAAGTACCCAAACCAAAAGTACTCGTACCTAACGGATAAAGGTACCTAACCGTTCTAAGTGAAATGTAGTTAAGAACAATCCTTCCTACGCATGGGCCCTGGCTAAATAGGATCGGCGTAGTCCCCCTTTGGGCACCAGAGGCCCCATCAGTAAGAGCATGACGTTCCGCAAAATCGTCAGTGGCCGTCAGTAATCATGGGTCATCAACCCCGTATCTCCAGGGGAGAGTCCGGGTCACAAGGGAAAGTGCATCGAAGCCCATACGCTAAAGAATTGTCCTTCCCGCCCAATGCCTACTGTGTTGTATCCATAACACAAACCACTATAACCGCTAAGTCAAACTAACATGCAATCTCTATTAGCGGTTATTCCTATCGTACGGCTTGTACGTACTGGTGGCCAGCCAATTACGCACTTTCATGTCCTACATGCGACACACAACTTCGCGTTACAACGTGTCAAGGCCAATGAATGCAACACACAAGGTGGTCCCTTAAATCTAGGTTTAATGTATAAGAAAACTAATACATAGCAGGAATTATAAATGAACAGTAAGTTCTAACAGTTATGCCATGTATCACAGTTTATTTTGCATAAAGAAAATAAATAATGCTTGAAATATGAGCTAAAATAAATAACAGCTAATGGCAAGGTGTCTTGCCTGGTAGAACGCCTGGTGTGCTGCGATGATCAAGGTGGCATGAACTGTGACTTCGGTGCAACCACTATGCAAGGTGATTTTGGACGATGACACGGGCGGTTCCATTGGGTCCAGAAGGGTCAAATTAATTAGGGTGGACATAAGGTAGTCTAAATTCGGAGAGAGTAAGAATATGATGGTCGAGAATCAGAAATGATAGAATTGGAGGAAATAATATAGATATACATTTTAGGAAAGTATTTCTAATATGAGAAGTTATATTTACTAGCAAAATAATATTTGAAAAATAGAGATATAACTCGATTTAGACTAGAAGTCAAAGTCGGTATAAATACGCTTATAATAATAACTATAAAATATTTTAAATAAATCTTTGAAAACATTAATACTCATTTAGGTCAAAATTTATATTTTTAAAATTGGTAGGGAAAATAATAATATAAAAATAATTTTATAAATTTATTTTGAAAATAGGCGTGGACTACAAACATTATTATTAATCAAAACATTTTAAATAATAATTTGGAAGTCTACAATTTATTTGACTAAAAATCTTACCTTTACCAAATAAATAGTTTGGACATAAACTCTTTGAAATTAGCTAGAACTATTATTAAATATATTTTTATTTGATTGTAAAATAATTATATAATAAAACTATTGTCGATAACTAATTTATCTAGATCACAACAATATCAAAAAAATCAACAGATAATACTATTACTACTACTACTACTACTACTAATAATAATAATAATACTAATAATACAAGGTATCAAAGTCTTGCTGGTGACTTTTCTTTCATCCTAAATAAACAAATAATAATAATAATAATAGAATAAAAATCTATGGTAGTAATAATAATAGATAAGAGAAGAAATTAAAACTAAACAAAAATAAAAAGTAAATAAAAATCAAAAAAATTTCGAACACAGTAAACGAAATGGGTGTGCTCTCTTTTCGAGAGGGGGAGAGAGAGTGGGTACGGGAGAGAAGAGGGGAGCGGAGTAGACGGTCGTCGGGGCTGCGTCGGGCTCCGGCGGCGGTGCGCGCGCCCGGCGCTGGCGCGGCGGCGGGTCAGAGAAAGAGGGCGAAGGCCGTGGCGGAGGTCGCAGGCTCGGGGAAAGGGGCGCGGTGGAGGAAAGGCACGGCGGTCTGGCGATCAGCGGTGGAGAGGCACGTTAGATGAGGCGGAGGAGATGGGTTTGATAGGCGGTCGGCGGACGGGCGGCCACACAGTGGTACTTTGGTCGTTGGTCTAGGGGCTGGGACCGCCGGCTCGCCGGTCCAACGCCGGTGCTGGCGGAGGGAGGCGGACACGCGGGGTTTCGGCGGCGAGGTGGAGGCTCTCGGGGTTCATGGTGGGAAGGGAGAAGGGGAAGTCGGCCGGAGGGGTTCTCGGCCATAGTCGGCGCGTGGGGGCAGCGCCGGCCCTGACACGGCGAGAGGGGTTTGGGGGTTTTTGGCCGGGGCTGCTGGCGGAGAGTGGCGGCGATGACTAGGGTACGGCTTGGCGGCTCGACGGACGCGGCGATTCGACGGCGAGGTTGGGGTCGGCCTCTGGTCGAGGATTTCCACGACGTGGCGGAGGACGGCTCGCCGGAGATGGAGGTAAGCCACGGTGGTGCTTCTAATTTCCTCTGTAGATTTTGTGTGGTGGTTGTCGGCGGCCGGGATGGCTGTGGCAACGGCGGTGGTGGTCGCGGATGGTTGGTGGCTGTGGTGTTTTTAATTTAGGTTTTATATTGGTTTTAGGTTGCGGATGTGGCTGGGTTTTGGTCGGGCTCCGGCGATTTGCCGGGTATTGGGGCGGAGCATGCGACAAGCATGCGGCGGCAGCGTGGAGGTGGTTTTGCCGTGTTGACAGCCGAAATCTGTGGAGATGGTGGAGAGAGGTTGGTCGTGAGGGACGGTGGAGACGGGGGTGGCTATGGCAAGAAGTCGGGTTATGGACGGGAGGCGGATCGGGCTGGACGGGGTTAGGGTTAGGTTTAAAGTTAGGATTTTTGTCGTGTCGGGATTGTCGACATGGGGGAGAGGATTTGATGTAGATGTAAAATATATGGAATAAGAGTTTGGATGGACACAGACACGATGTACGTAGATTTATGGAGAAAATATTTGTGGAATAATAGAAATTTGGAGGAGTACCTGCCTATTTATAGGATGTGGGAATTTCCAATTAGATATAGACTAGGAATATTTAAAACCCATGTAGATAAATCATCTATTTAAAAATCAATCAAATCAAATCCAATCCAATCCAAATCTAATTAAATCTAATTTAATTCCCTTAGTTTAAAATCTAATCAATAAATCAAATTTCAATTATTTAACTATTTAAATAAATACATAAATTCAAATCAAGATTTAAATGGCCACAATATCTTCCAAATATATTTTTTAAAATACCAATAATAATAATTTTGAAAATAATAAATATTTTTAAATATCTTTTTGAATAATAAAATATTAATATTAATAAATCTCAAAAATTATACTTTTATTTAAAATAGACCAATAAATAATTATGAAATATATGTATGCAAAAATATTTTTTTACATAATTAGGCTTTTCTAGTATACAAAAATATTATTTATTATTAATAACTTTTAGAAACAAAAGGCTTTTATAGCAAGAATATTAATATAATATTTTGAAGTGTATAATAAAATGGAGAAAAATGTTTTTCTAAAATATGTACGCTCGCACATATTCGCACTCGTCGAGCAATTACGAAAAATAAAACGTCGTGCGCGACGTACAATACGACTACGCGACGTACAATACAAAATTTTAAATCGATACCAAATTTAATAAATAAAAAATAGTAGAAATTTAGGGGTTTTACATTGGTAGTCTTAAGAAAGGTTCGGGTGGGGCGTTCTATTTCTTTAGAATAGGGAAGAGAAATGGATGATAATTCATCTCTTCATGCTAATAGAAGAGCGGATCCAATACACATCAGAATTCTCAGGAAATGCAAGAAGTACTGGGGGTGGGTTGATTTGGATCGACTGACCCTCTCATCGAGTTTGAGGTTCATTTACTGGCTCACTCGTGGGACCTGCTGCGTTTATTTTTATAAAATCCTTATGGAGAAAAGAATAAGACGAACGATAGACAGAGCAAAAGCACTTTTCACAAGGCGGATGGGTGATGGCTAAAAGTTTTCCCTCTTTCTTATTTTTTTAATCTGTATACATGCAATTCCCTCGACAATAGAAGATATTTTCCCACGGATCAAGATCAAATTCCTTTACATAGGAAAGGAAGAAGCTTCGAAGCTCAGTCCGCAATTAGGAGAAAAAAAGGCATTTACCTATTACAGGGATGGTGTGATTTGATTCTTTTTTCTTTTTCTTTTTTTAGCCCTCACCCCAGTCTTAGAATAAAAAGACGTTGTTCGGAATAGAAAGAACCTAATTATGGAAAAACCTACGCTTGGTGAAGGTAAAGTTTGGAGATAGAACAATTCCTTATGTCGTGTATCCTCGATTGATCCAGCCTCGGATACTTTAATTTTCGATTTTAGTATTGAACAAAAGGTTATACCTATAGGTTCTGCGGGCAGGCGAACGTGAAAATCTATCGCGCTTGTGGGGGACTGCCCTTTTTTGAAGGACACGATGGGATCTTTGAGCATCATCAGAAGTGGGCACGGGAATAGTGAAACAGTTCGGTTCCTATCTACCGTTAGTGTGAAAGGCCATCGCTGCAAACAAAGATATAAAGCAAGACACAGTCGTCAATTATAGAGACCATCGGTGCATACCCTCCCAAAGTGTCTCCCTTCCCTATCGTTCGTAACTGTAATTCGTTGATTGCGGAAAAACCCACCTAGCATAGTCAATAATCTTTCTGGATACCCATCCTGACATTAGTTACCATGTTGTAATCCATCGTTGTGATAACAACCCAGCCCCCTAACCAATAACTGTTTCAAGAAAGATAAAAAGGGAGTGGGAATTCATCCCAACTGTGATTTAATTGTGACGAAACCAGGAAGACTGGGTTTCCGCGATGCACTGTGCTAACGAAAAACTGCCTGTTACCGTTAAGCGCAGACACAGCTTTCGAATGCATTCTTTTTGATCACTTTGGGAGTGTGAGATACCTAGTTTGCTCTGCTCTCATTCCTAAAGATAGATTAGGCCTTAAGACGATCACAACCTATAGAGACAAATAAACGAGGAGGATAGGCAAGTAGAGATGAAAGACGAGAGCTGACCTAAACACAAGAAATGATCTTTACAGAACAGGAAGGTTGGAAATCGCTATCTTTCTTCGCCTTCTGGGAGCATATGCCCCCCATCAATCCCGTTATCATACGGGATCATATGCTTTTTCTCCATAACAAAATACTCTCTCTTGAAAACAGAAAGAGGGCGCCCCTCGAAGAACAGCAAGAGCTCATTGTTCGGGCTGTCACCCGCGGTCACCGGGGAGACTAGAAGAGTACGTCGACTCTTTCTAGAAGATTTCAATAAGTAGTCCGTCGACGCAAAGTAGTATGAAACGTATTTCAAGAGAAAGAAATTCTTTAATGATCTGATCAAATAATAATATTAGTATGGTTCGAGAGGAGGTAATAGGATCCAGAAGTCCCTGGAGTCCCAGGACACTTTAGAATTCGCTAAGCGTTATAGGGTGAGATGTGGGACTAAGAATATTTTTCCGGTCTCTCTTCGTTTAGCCCAATTAACGCAGTCATTCACGCGGCCGCCTATGTCTTTTAGCCCGACCTCTCTGTTAAAGAGCCTATCTAGTCGATGGGAATCCCCACCAACTTTGTATATTGTTAAAGGCTACCCATCCCATACAACTATATAAAGTCAATGATTGAATTGAACTGGGAGAGTGGGCTTGGAGTTTGGCCAATTGCTCTCGGAGACCAACTAGGCTAGGCTGAGACTCCTTTATCTTCACTGGCTTCTTGGATGAATTTTTGACCCTCTTGCATTCCTCCATTTGGATAAGCCATTCTATTCTGGATTAGACATTGTGAGGGACTCATCCTCCTGGGCGATTTGTGCTTGCTGTCTGCTATCTCCATTCTTCTCCAAGTCAGCAGTCTCACTCTCTATATCAGGGAGAGTGATAGGAACCTGGAAGGGAGTCGGGGGCCGTGTCAACCACCATGCCGGAGGCAGTTAAAGCTTGCACAGCCTCCTCTTCGAGCCATGTACTCACCCTTTCCTAGTTCCAATCACCGTCGTTAGAGCACAGGTCTGTAATAACGCTGGAAGTGGAGACGCCCGGAGAGGGATTAAGCAGGGCGTTCCCGAACTACCATTCCAGGAAAAGAGACGATTCGTCCGAACCCAGCCGGAGACGAATCAAGGGTTCGGCGAGCCGCCGGCCATTTAGAATATGACGCCAAGAGGCAGAGGATATGCAGTTGTACGATGCGACTATGGGGTGGGTGTGTTTGAAATACCTGGCCTTCATGAAGCAAGCCCAAATGGAGCTATCTGCTTGGAGCTTTTACCATATCTTCATCGAGCATGCATCAACAAAGTGTGCCAATCTGTAGAACCTTAGGCCCTCCTGGACGCAGTAGAGTCCTGACTGGCCCAATGGTGCTTATTCTTGCCATCACAGTGACCCCAAAAGAAGTTGGCAAAGAGAGTTTCTATGTAAGAGAGGACCTTCTTGGGGGGACAGGCTGTCAGGATGTAAATTGGGATGAAGGAAGGAACATACTTGATCAGAATCATCTTTCTGCCAGGCAATAAGGTAGCATTGCGCCATCCCTCAATCTTCTTACTTATTTTGCCTACTAAATCCTCGAGAAGACCCGAATTGGATCTGTCGTACACCAGTGGATAACCTAAGTAGGAGAAGGGGGTACGAGATAGAGAAAGATGTGATATTAGTAAGCATGTTGGTGTGGTCTCTATCGACAGGGTGGTGGACGTAAATGATATTTTTGTTAGGGTTGATACGCTGACCCGAGCATCTGGAGTATCTCTGCAGCGTGTTGTTAACCACGTCGACGGACCCAGCATCACCGGAGGAGAAGATAAGAATGTCGTCAGTGTAGGCTAGGTGGGTGATGATCGGGCAGCCGCTAGCGGTGTAGAAGTGCTGGAAACGGGGAGTGCCGGCCATTCAGTTCAGGTTTCGGCTCAACGCTTCTGCGACGATAATGAAGATGGTGGACGATAATGGATCTCTTTGTCTGACTGTGCAACTCGATTTGAAAAATCTATCTTTTTGCCCATTGATGACGAAGGAGAACCACGAGTTATTATCAATCTTCAAACGATGTCAATCCAGGTCTCAAAAAAGTTGAAGGCCCTGAAGACCTAGATCATGAATTTCCAATCAAGCCTATCATACACCTTCTCCATGTCCAACTTAATGATAATACTACCACCCCTAGTCGGAAATTTCATGCAGCTGATCATATCTTGAGCCAACAAGATGTTGTTTAAGATATTACGCCCGCGAACGAACCCACTTTGCTCTTCTGAAATAATTTTAGGGAGTAACCCGCACATGCGATTAGCAATGATCTTGGAGATGATCTTGTTAGTGAAGGTGCACAAACTCAGAGGGTGGAAGTCTTTGAAGGTCTCCGGGTTATTCTTCTTAGGGATCAAAATCAGGTTGGCACTAGATATCTGTTTGGGGTACCTGGCTCCTTGCAAGAAGGCAATCACTGCCTCTAGCATGTCCGTCTTGATGATGTCCGAACCAGAAGGCAATCTTTGCTTTTCTGGGATTGCTCTTGATCGCGAGATATGCCCGCACTGGTCTCAAAACGGAGGTGGGAGTTGGTTAAAGGGAGGAGTAGGGATTTAGAGCTACGTCTCTCTGTTGAGTGGGGACGACCTTCTGTGACGCTTTCTTTCTCAGCTCTGGGTGTGCTCTAAAGCAGAGATCAGTGGAGTGGCCTCTCATGTGGAAGTGCTTGCAAAGGATAACATTATTGTCGTAAATAATTTTTTGAGTATGCATCTTGTTGCAAAGCGAGATTTGGATAGAGTTCGGGAGATCTTTCGATAGGTCGAGCTCAATGCATATCTTGACATAGTTGGCTTTTGTTAGGTTGCCAGTTTCTTCCGCCATGGCCACAAAGGTCCCGAAGGAATTGGCGATCCACTTTATTGCCACTGGAATGAAAAAATAAGCGGTAGGTTGGGGAGTGTGACCCAGACTGAAACTATCGCGGAGTGTTCTTTCGTGTTGAAATCTAGGGACCACCTAACAATTTTTATTTTGTACGAGTCGATCCTGCATGTGCCTTTGGACCAGACATTAGAGTGATCCACCACTGAGGATAGGTAGAGGAGGATGTGTTTGGGGTCCGTGGGTACAACCCTGTAATCCGAGGTGAGGCCCCAGCTTGAGATGACTTCTTGGACACGCATTAATTTCGGGCATCCGTTGGAGAATTTGAGGATGAAGGAATGGAAGAATGACTTTGAGAGGGAAGATAATTCGTTAGGGGAGAAGGGGACAATGATGTCTTGTCCGCCTGACGTAGGAGGGTACTCGAGTTCAGGGAGCTCCATATCAAGAACAATCGAAGATTTCTTAGTGGAGAGGTCTGGCTTGAGAACATCCACGAAGGAACGAAGCGGCTAGTTAGAAAGGGATGCCAGAGGCATCATCCCCTGGGTCAAGAATCCAGAGGGGGTCTACGCAAAAGGAATGATTGTTGAACCGAACTCTAGTGGCGCAGTGAGAGGAGGTCCAGCGCCAACCGAAGGAGCCACAGGGAGCACGAGAATGGATTGGTGATCGGGCCGCGCATCAGCAGTGCGCACAGGCGCGAAATCTGCAGCATGTACTGCCGATGGGGATGGGATCCCTGCGCCAAACATGGGGAGCACAACGCCAACTGTCACGACCCACTCCCGAATAATCAGACACAAGTCGGACACGTCTAGCCTACGTTGAAAGACTCAACGTAGTAAGCTGTACCAAGCTAGGGAAACAAACAAGTCAATATAAAATGAGTAAAACAATCACAGCATCTATAAACGAATCCCAGAATCAAAGTACATGTCTAAGAGTTATTACATTCATCCAGCTAAAATAAAGTCTGACTGTCTCAAATAAAGTAGAACATAAACTGCTACGGGTAAGATACTATGCTTCCTCAGCCTCTAAGTCCAGAGCAACTCCAGTTGGCTCTACTGCATCTACAGGCTCTCGGCCATAATAGGTATCACACAAAGCCTCCATCTCACCTGCAACATATCCTAGTCAGGAGCAGAGCAAAGTACAGTTCTAGGCAATAAACTAGAACATCATGATATAGAAATGAGTACAGAAGAACAAGAAATAGGAAATACAGGAAATGAACAGGAAAGTACATGAATGTAAGTACATAAAATAAAGTACAGGAATATAAGTATGAACCTGAAGTACAAGACATAACATGTGTAAAATGTTTGAAATACAATTAGCCTATGTGACCGGCTGGGGTGAGTACAGGAACATGTACAAGAGTACATGACTATCGGTACGGCTTAGGACCCGCGTGCACGATGCGAGGCCTAAGCTATCTAAATGAATATAGTAACCGGGGTTTGGTCACATAGCTAGAGTATTTCCCCTCCCGACACAAGTAAGTACAAGAACAGAAAAGTACGAGAGTACAGGATATTGTGTCATGACGTGTCACCGGAAAAGTACAAGATATGTAAATGCACAAAAACCATAAGACAGTACTTGCCTTGCTCCGAGTGATCAAGGGTAGATAGAAGATCTGGATGTTCTCCTGTTAATAGTACAATTTAAGTTCTAATTAACAACTTATTTAATTATTTATAATAGCATACTAGTTTTACACATTCTTATCTAGATATAAAATAATACTACATTCCAGATTAATTAGGTAGACACCCCTACTAACTCTCTATATATTCTAAGAGAAAAATCATGATTAAATAATGCTAGACTTTAGGTAACTTACTAGCCAGCAATTATGAGAAAAACCCACAGTATTTTATTAACAAGGGTACTTAGGGTGAAATGGTAATTAACAAGTAGGCTTTAATTAATATCTATATATATTACACCCAATTTCTTAAGATAAAAACTGAAATGATAGAATAATAGCTTGAAAACCAAAGTAATCCCAATCGACCCCAATACTAGAGCTATCTACTTAATAGCCTAATAGTTTTAACAGATTTATTCAAAACCAACATTTGGGACTCTTTGGCCAACTCAACTGATTTCAAATACTGCATGCTATGACCTTCTTAAACTCAGCAATTTACAAAAGTATATCAATCTACAGAACAAAAACCCAAATATGTATTCAATTTTATTTAACCCATAGAGTATATATATATATATAAAACTTCCATTCATCAATTCATACACAACTCAGAACTCCAACCAAATTCCAGAAATACATTCGTTCAGGACAATCCCAAACACCAAATTATACAAAGAAATATACAATCTCTTTGAAAGAATATACAATCCAAAATAAGAGTAGAAAACTTAGTTGCAAGCTATAAGTAACACAATACTGTCACGCCAATCCAGCCTTCACTAGCCTGTCTCGCGGACACGGACACGAGCTCTGCATACAGCTACGGCCACACGATGGTATTGGTATAGCAAGCAACCCAACCAAAGATACGAATACGACACGAATTCCCACCAACACGAACAGGACACAAGCTCTTCCAGATACGAACAAACACCCAACCCAACATACCCTGACCAAGCCAAACAGACTCATAGGAGAGGAAAAGATTTAAACTATCTACCGAAAGATAACATAGGTACCTGAGTAGTAGTCGAGAGCACTTCCAGACGTCGAATCCTCTAACTAAACTGATGATCCAAATGAACTCGAGCGCAACCTCAATCACTGCTAGAAACCAAAGAGAACTCATACACAAATCACCAAAAATACTACAACTACTCTGGTGCAACAACAGAAAAGAAATGATGAGAATTATGCTTAAACGATCCACAATAACTTACCGATACGAGCAGCTGCTCTCAAAACCCTTTCCAATATGTTTCCCGATAAACTACAGAAGGCTGGACAATGATCATAACGAAACAAAATCAGTCGATCAATATCGCACCATGGTACCGAATCAATCAACGAAACACTAGGCTTACCGAACGATGATCAATCAAGGGAAACACTCAGATCTGATCGATCGGTGATGAGGAACCAAAATAGATCAACCGATCTGTGTTTTATGAATATCGATCAGTGACTAGGAATATAAATAAAGGATCATGAATTTTTGAGGAATAGAGAGATTCACCGAACCATAGGACAAAACGAAGCCGATCTCGCAGTCGCAAAAGAAGAAATCGATGCTGAGGTCGTCCGAGCTGAGATGAACCGCTCTAAAGGAGAACTCACGAAGGAAAGAGGGAATCGTCACCGATTGAAGCCATGCGTTCGCCGAGAATCCCGCGGAGAAGGGAATAGCCGTCGATCCGAAGAGGATTGCTCACCCTAGTCTTCGGAGAGGAGCTGAACCACCGTCGCCATCACCTAGTACCATCGAAGAAGAAAACTAGGGTTAGGTTTCGACGGGAGGAAGAGAATGGAGCTGTTGAGCTTCCTCTCGAGAGGAAAGGAAAAATGAAATGAAGAAAACAATCAGCTCACTCTCTCTTTCTGGCTAAAAAGTAAAAATGGCAAATATTCAATTAGGTCCCTCCACTCAGTAGCATTAATCACTTAAGCCCCAACCCTTTTCATTATTTACAAGATCAAATAGGAAAACAATTAGAAAGTGGTTAGGAGGATTTAAAAAATGGGACCACTCCAATTCCTTGTAACAAATCATAAATTTGAATTTCCCTCCAAAATAGTTATGAAATTTATTATATGATATTCAAAAATAAACAAGAAGATCATTGATAAAATAGATTTTTAACATTTTGAAAATATTGAAAAAGTGGAGTGACAAATCTTCCCCCTTAAAATATTTGTCCTCGAAATTGAAGAACAATATTAAAATCTCAAAGGCAAAACACAACTGATGAATGCTTAAAACACAAATCATTTATTTAAAATTCTCAAGACAATAAAATCAAGCAAAAAAAATTGGGATAGCGCGCCCGCATCTCGTCCTCGCGCTCCCATGTGGACTCTCCCGGAGAGTGATGTCTTCACATGACTCGGACAAGCGGCATAATCTGATTCCGCAGTTGCTTCTTCGTCCGATCAAGGATCTCCACCGGCTGCTCCTCATAGGTCAAACTCGGACCCACCTCTAGCTCTGAGTTGTCCACCATATGGCTCGGATCTAGAATGTAGCATCGAAGCTGGGACACGTGAAAAATGTCGTATACTCCCTCCAAGCTAGCAGGAAGCGCTAGTCGATATGCCACCTCGCCAATCCGTACCGTTACGTCGAATGGCCCGATGTACCTCGGACTGAGCTTCTCTCCTCCGCCAAAACGAATGATATCTCTGGTCGGCGAGATCTTCAGGAACAATCTATCTCCAACTGCAAAATCCAGTAGCCATCTGCTGCTGTCCGTCCAGTGCTTCTGTCGATCCTATGCAACTCTGAGACGCTCTCTGATCAGTCTGACCTTCTCAGCTGAGTCTACCACCATCTCTGGCCCAAGCAAAGTCCTCTCGTCCATGTTGTCCCAAGATAAAGGAGTGCGATATCTCCGCCCATATTATGCCTCGAACGGTGTCATCTCGATGCTAGCCTGATAACTGTTGTTATAGGCAAACTTCATAAGATGCAAGTGATCCTCCCATGAACCGCCGAAGTCGAGTGCGCAAAAATGCAACATGTCTTCCAATGTCTGAATGGTCCTCTCGGACTGCCCGTCCGTCTGTAGATGATAGGCGGTGCTAAACTTCAACTATGAACCCAAACTCGGCTGTAGACTCCTCTAGAAGTGTAATGTAAAGCGGCTGTCCCTATCTGAGACAATGCTCACCGCCACTCCATGAATTCGCACGATCTGATGCATGTAGATGTCTGTAAGCTTCTCGGTCGACAGCCCTACCTTGAACGAAATGAAGTGAGCAGATTTCGTTAATCTGTCAACGATAACCCAAATTGCATCCTTGCCACCAGGCGTACACGGTAATCTAGATACGAAATCCATGGTTATGTGTTTCCACTTCCACTCCGAAATAGGTAAAGGCTGGAGTAGTCCTGCTGGTCTCTGGCGCTCTGCCTTAACCTGCTGGAACATAAGGCATCTGGAAACAAATCTGGCAACCTCTTGTTTTATCCCATACTACCATACATACTCCCATAGATCCTTATATATCTTGGTAGATCCAGGATGAATAGAATACTGCGACTGGTGGGCCTCCTGCATAACCTCCTCTCTCAAATCCTTGGGCACACACAACTGGTTTTCGTGCCTCAGGGGTCCATCATCTGCAATAGTGAAATCATCAAGCAATCCTGCCTCTACCTGGCCTCTGAGATATTGGAGTCCCTAATCTAGAAATTGGGCCTCCTTGATCTTCTCTAACAGTCCTGACTGTATCTGCATATGCATCAGCTGCCCTCCAACTCCTGGAAGAACAATCTCAATCCCCAGACTCTCGAGATCCTCTAGAAGATGTTGGTCCATAGTGAGAAACATAGCAACATGATATCGACTAAGAGCATCTGCTACCACATTCGCCTTCCCGGGATGGTATTGCAGATTGATGTCAAAATCCTTCATGAGTTCCAGCCACCTTTGCTGCCTCATATTCAGCTCCTTCTGAGTGAAAACAAACTTTAGGCTTTTGTGGTCCGTGAAGGTGTACACTCTCTCTCTATACAAGTAGTGCTTCCGCAGTTTCAAGGCAAAATGACTGCTGCAAGCTCCAAGTCATGTGTAGGGTAATTCTTCTCATGAGGCCTCAACTGTCTAGAAGCATAAGCAATAACCCTCTTGTTCTGCTCCAGCACACATCCCAAGCTTTTTCCTAATGTATCGTTGTAGATGACGAACCCTCCAGATCCTGATGGCAAAGCTAAAATTGGTGATGTAGTGAGTCTTCTCTTTAATTCTTCAAATGCTGACTAGCAGGCGTCGCTCCAGATGAACTCCTCGTCCTTCCGCATAAGCTTCGTCATTGGTTCTGCTATCTTGGCAAAATCTTTCACGAACTTCCTATAGTAACCTGCTAGCCCCAGGAAACTACGAATCTCTGCCACTGACTTGGGAGGTATCCATGCTTCCACAGCTTCAATCTTCTTGGAATCTACAGAAATCCCCTCTCCAGTCACCACATACCCCAAGAACTCCACTCTGTCCAAGAAGAACTCGTACTTCGAGAGCTTCCCATACAGCTTCTTCTTCCGTAGAATCTCCAACATAATCTGCAGGTGCTCCACAAGCTCTACCTCGGTCTTCGAATATATCAAAATATCGTCAATAAAGACTACGATAAACTTGTCCAAATACTTATGAAAAACTTTATTCATCAAGTTCATAAACACTGCTGGAGCATTGGTGAGTCCGAACGGCATCACCAAGAATTTATACTGGCCGTAATGGGTATTGAAAGCTGTCTTCGAAATATCCTTTTCCTGAACCTTCATCTGATGATACCCTGACCGAAGGTCAAACTTGGAAAAGACTTTAGCTCCACTAAGCTGGTCAAACAGCTCATCTATCTGCGATAATGGATATTTATTCTTGATGGTGATGTTATTGAGTGCACGATAATCAATACACATCCTAATAGTCCCATCCTTCTTCGACACAAAGAGTATCGGTGCTCCCCAGTGTGAAGCACTGGACCGAATAAAACCCTTGCCTTCCAACTCATCAATCTGAGCCTTCAACTCTGCAGCTTCCTTCGGGTTGATCTTGTAGCAATGTTGAGACTTTGGCGCTGATCCGGGCAATAGTTTGATGCTGAACTCTATATCTCGATCTGGCGGCAATCTTGGCAAATCTTCGAAGAAGACGTCAAGAAACTCTACAATCAGCTGGTGTGGCAACTTCTGGTCTTCTACAGAAGTAGACTCCCTCTGGCCTCTCTATAATTCGTCTGCTGATCTCGAACGATGGAACTCCAAGCGGGCTGAAAATCACCTTTCCTTCATGGCAGTCTATTACAGCAAACTGCTCACTCATCCAGTCGATGCCGAGGACTATATCAAATCCGTGCAATGGCATCACTAGAAGTCGAGCCCTAAGCTCTCTTCCAGCTATAGTGATAGGGCAATCAACCATCTCACTAACTGGTACTATCCCTCCTCCTATCATAATCCGATAGTTCCTCCTAGTGGACTTATGTGTGAAGCCATGTCTATGCAGAAACTTATAAGATACAAAGCTGTGGGTGGCTCCAGAATCAAATAAGGCAATAGAAGAAAAAGAATGTAAAAGGATAGAACATGTAATCACATATGGAACTGCCTTATCCTCCTCAACTGTGGCTATGACGTAAGTACGTCCCTGCTGTGGTGGTCCCCTCTGCTGCTGATGCTGTGCGAAATGCTGCTGCTGAGTAGGTAAAGCATGAACCCTCGATGGTGCAGCTGGTAGTGCTCTGGGTGGTGCAGGTGGTGGTCCTCCAGCTCCTCGAGGTCCTCCTGTCAATCGAGCTACAGCCTGTGGGTAGTCCCTCATCTAATGTGCGTCTGATCCGTAGAATAAGCAGAGCCCAAGCCTCTTACGACATTCGTCAAAGCGGTGTCCTGGACGATAAGAGAAAGCGCAACTAGCTAACTGCAGCTGTCTCTGTGGCTGATGCGCAGGAACTCTGGCTAGACGGTGGTGCTGCTGAGCCGGCTGCTGTGGCCTCGCCTGAATCTAAGTCTGAGTCCTCTTTGTCGGTGTCTGGAAGCTGCTGCTGCCGATGTCCCGGTCCCTCTTCAGCTTCGGATCTGCCTTATTCTCCATAGCCTGAGCAATCTTGAAGATGCTCGCATAAGTCTGTTGGTGCATTCCATGGTCACGCCCGATTTTAATAATCGACATGAGCTTAAGTCAATACACAGAATATTCGAACTGCTGCTAATCATTTTAGGACTTGTGAAATCAATATCAACAAGCGTACTACTGCATCATCAAGCACGTAAATCATCAATCAGAAGCTTACTTTCATTGGAATCTAGTCCGAGTCATTTTGCAATTTATTATATATTTTATCTTTATTGAGTTTAGGATATAAATTGTAAGATCGACTGGGTAATACTGGCTTAGGTTTATCTTAGTCCACTTTTCTATACAGCCTAAATATCCTTATTCCATCTACAAAAAAATTCTATTCCATTCTGCAACAACTTTTTACAAATGTTTAACATTTTTCCTAGACAGAACTCAAACCGAGTTCGGCCTCGGGCCGAACTCTGCCCGAGTTCGGTCTGTTTAAATTCAAATGTTTGTTGCCACCAAATCTGCATGCAACGTTTATATGCAAAATCTTTGCATCAGAACTCCGTCAGAACTCTGCCCGAGTTCGGACCTAGAAAACACCTATAAATAGAAGATAATTTTTCATTCCAAATCACCCATTTTTATTCTTCAACTTCACTTCTCTATTCAATAAGTGTTTTCACCCGATCAAAAGTTTTTATATCATACCAATACTCCTCTTAGCCAAAAGCCAGTAATATCTATTTTGATCTAGAGTCTTTTGGTTCTCAAGGGTTGTAAAGAGGTTGTTCAAAGTACATAAATTATCTCTGTTGTGGAGCCGGTCGTGCGCGAATCACCAAGCACGGTGTTGTGAAGTTGGTCGTGCACTTGTCACCAAGCACGGTGTTGTAAGAGACTGCAAGCTCTCAATTAGATTGTGTCTTAGTGGATTAACATTGAGAAAGAGTACTCGAGACTGGATTAATCCTCTCAGAGGGATACCAGTATACATCGTTGTGTCACTGAGTTTGAGCTCTCTATCTCTTGCTATATTTATTTACTGTCTCTTATTTACTGCTATAGTTATCTGTGTACAATTTTTAAATTTGATGATTATTTTTTGCTGCACTCGCACTCACTCTATTCACCCCCTTCTAGAGGTTCTCAACGGTCCTACAATTGGTATCAGAGCAGGTTATATTTTAATATAATAAACCTCAGAGAGTATATATGGCAGCCGTGAAATCAATATTCAACAGTGAAGGGCAATCCACAAATAGACTCCCACTATTTGATGGTACAAATTATACCTACTAGAAAACATGGATGACTTTCTTCTTAAAGTCTCTTGACTTTGATCTTTGGTCTATAGTTGTTGACGATTATAAGAAACCGACACCTACCGTAGTTGATGGCCTGCTTGTCGACAAGCCTCATGACAAATATACAGAGGCTGAAAAAGCAAAGGCTAGTCTAGATGCTCGTGCCATCAACGCACTGTTCTGTGCAATTAACAAAACATAATTCAACAAAGTTTCAACCTGTAAAATGTCTTACGAGATTTTAAAACTTCTTGAGGTAACTCATGAAGGTACTTCCCAAGAGAAGGAATCCAAAATCAGTAGACTAACACAGGAAGATGAATCTTTTAAGATGAAATTTGGTGAGTCAATTACACAGATGTTTACACGTTTTCTTAATATTACTAATCCTTTGCAATCTCTTGGCAAGGATTACAGTAATCATGAGAAGATCAGAAAAGTGCTATCGTATGGGTGGAACCTAAGATAGCTGCCGATGACATAGCATTTATGAAAACGCTATGTAATACGTACGATAGCAGATTTTTCGCGCTAAAAATGTACATATTTCTTGTAGTGACTCTAACCAAGAACTGGAACCCGAAGACAACAGTAATCATTGAAGGAAACGATCTCACCACCATGTCTCTGAAAATACTGATGGGCAAACTCATGACCCATGAGCTTTATCTGCAAGAGTTTGAAGAAGCAACCCCAAAAGAAATGTCAATCGCCTTCAAAGCTCAAGCCAAAAAATCTACATGCAATGATTCTGAGGAAAAATCATCAAGTAGTGACGAACAAGCCCTACTAGTAAAAAACTTCAGAAAATTCCTAAATTTTGAGAAATCAAACAGAAGGAAGAGAGATATCCAAGAAAGCAATGAAGATGAAACAATATGCTTTGGATGCAAGAAATCAGGGCACATGAAGAAAGACTGTACAACTTTGAAGAAAAGTAGTCCATACGATAGATCAAGATCAAGCAGAAAAGCAACAACAAGTCGAAAGTATGCTAACACAAGTATCTGGCATGAAAGTGATGCCAGTGATACAGAGGAAGAAGACAGACCCTGCAAAAATACCAATTTCTGTCTTATGGCTTTTGATAAGGTATCATCAAACCCTTTGTATGACGATTTTACTTTTGATGAATTAAAAAGTGCCTTTAGTGAATTACTTGAAGAACACAGAAATATGCTTGACAAGTATAAGCAATCTCAAAAAGAGATTAAGGCATATACAACCGAGATAGCTAGACTGTCCAGTCTTATTGAAGACATTAAAGAGACGTCTACTACCGGTAACACGGAAGAGATAGCCAAACTCAACGTAGACTATCATGAGGCTATCCTCAAAGTTAATAAGAAAGAAAAAGACTATATCAAAATACAAGAGTTATATGACATAGAGAAGAAGAAGCACTTAGTCACAGAACAAAGACTCTCAGACATGACTACTAAATATGAAGGTTCTTTTGCGGTTTCTAAAAAGTTAGAAATCAAGTTAGGCAAATAGGCAATTCCTGTGACACAGCCTAAGTTTAGTCCTAATGCTAAGCATACACCCAAGAGGACTAAAACTCATAAAGCATGAAAGAAACACGATTATCATCATGCTTTCACTTATAGGTTTTCAAAGAAACCAAATAGTCATGTCAACACAGTTTCAACTACCATTTTTTCTAAATTCACTTGCACATATTGTGGTACTCATGGACACATAACACAGTATTGTTTAGCAAGGAAACTTGTTGACAATCGTACTTTATTTTGGAGACCTAAGACTAATCAATATGGACCCTTCAGTAAATGGGTACAAAAGGATTCATCTACTTGTTTTATAGGTGGACCCTCAACCCTCTCATGCTAAAAGCAAGTGGATCCTCGATAGCGGATGTTCGTGGCACATGACTGGTGATGCATATTTGTTCGCCATGCTATCGATGAAGAAAGAAGGATACGCCTCCTTCATAAATAATCTGAGAGATGATATCATTGGCAATGGCACTGTTGGTATATCTTCTTATCCTGTAATAAAAGACGTTTGTCTAGTTATATAATTGAAATATAACCTACTAAGCATAAGTTATTTGGCTGATAATGGTTATGGTATCAACTTCGTAAAAGACAAATGTACCATATATGATATGTCATCTGGTAATCCTGTATATGAAGGGATTATAGAAGACAATATTTATGAAAGTACTAATAATGCAGGAAAATGCATAGTAGCTAATCTAGATGAAAGCTGGCTATGGCATATGAGACTAGGGCATGCAAATATGGACACTATCTCACGACTGAGCACTAAGAAGTTGGTAAAAGGACTCCCCGAGATTCCATTCAAGAGAGATATGGTATGTGCTGACTGTGAAAAGAACAAAGCACATAGGTCTACATTTAAATCCATCAACGCTGTAAGTACTTTTAGACCTTTGCAGTTGATACATATGGATTTATTTGGTCCTAGTAGAGTCGCTAGTCTTATCGGTAAGCTCTACGCTTTTGTTATAGTTGATGATTTTTTTGTTTTAATTGGGTTTATTTTTTATCAAACAAAAGTGATGCTATTTTTGAATTTCAGTTATTTTGCAAAAAGATACAAAATAAAAAAGGCTTCATGATTACTCATATCCGAAGTGATCATGGTGGCGAATTCGTAAATACTGATTTCAAAAAGTTTTGTGATGATAGTGGGTACTACCATGAATTTTTTTGTCCTAGAACTCCTCAACAGAATGGTGTTGTGGAGCGAAAGAACCGTACTCTAAGCGAGATGGCTAGAGTCATGCTGAATCAACATAATCTTCCTAAATATTTTGGGCAGAAGCTGTTAGTACAGCCTGTCATGTTTTAAATAGGGTGTTAATTCGACCTATCTCGAAGAAAATACCGTATGAACTTTGGTTTGGAAGGATTCCAAACATTTCTTATTTCAAAGTTTTTGGATGTCGCTGTTTTATGCTGAACACCAAGGACAACTTGGGTAAGTTCGACTCTAAAGCCGATGAAGGGATATTTTTTGGATATACTGCTAAGAGTAAGGGATATAGGATTTTCAATAAAAGGTCTATGATTGTTGAGGAATCCATTAACGTTACTTTTGATGAGCTCAATAGTCACAGATCTAGCGACAGTGATGATGAAGGTGTACAAGCAAAAACCGATAAGAGTCCTGTAGAAGATCTGGCTCATAAATTTGAATCATTGAAGTTCCTACCAGATCTTCCAGAGACACTCATCATAGGTGATGTATCAAAAGGTGTAAGTACACGCTCCTCTCTTAGAGATTCTAAAATAGCAGCAAATATGGCTTTTATTTCTCAAATAGAACCTAAGAATATAGAAGATGCCTTTACTGATGAGTTTTGGATTAATGCCATGCAAGAGGAACTAAATCAATTTGAGAGAAACCAAGTTTGGAAAATTGTTCCTAAAGCTATTGGTCAATCGATAATTGGTATCAATTGGGTGTTCCGAAATAAACTTAGTGAAGATGGACAAGTTCTACGCAACAAAGCACGTCTAGTGGCACAAGGTTATAATCAAGAAGAAGGTATTGATTATGATGAGACATATGCTCATGTTGCTAGACTAGAAGCTATCCATATATTTGTGCATTTGCATGTTTTAATGATTTTAAATTATTTCAAATGGACGTGAAAAGTGCATTTTTGAACGGATTTCTAAAAGAAGAAGTTTTTGTGAAACAACCCCTGGCTTTGAAGATTTTTAAAAACCTGATAACGTCTTCAAGCTTAAGAAAGCATTCTTTGGACTCAAATAGGCACCTCGTGCTTGGTATGAACGTCTAAGTGCCTTCTTACTTGATAATGGTTTTTCAAAAGGAAGAGTTGATACAACTTTATTTATCAAATCTTTAGATGATGATATTCTTCTTGTGTAAATATACGTTGATGACATTATATTCGGTTCTACTAATGAAAAACTTTATCAAGGGTTTGCTAAATGTACACAGAGTGAATTTGAGATGAGTATGGTGGGAGAGCTGAACTTCTTCCTAGGACTCCAAATCAAACAACACTCAAAGGAAATATTCATCAATTAAGCCAAGTATAGGAAGGACATACTGAAAAAGTACGATTTCGATAATGTAAAGCCTATCGGAACTCCAATGGCTACATCTACAAAGCTTGACATTGATAAAAGTGGCAAACCTGTCGACCAGCGTAAGTATCGAGGTATGATTGGTAGCTTATTATATTTAACTGCTAGTCGCCCTGATATTATGTTCAGTGTTTGCATCTGTGCATGATACCAGACAAATCCTAAGGAATCACACCTAAGTGCCGTTAAGCGTATCTTCCGATACCTTAAGGGAACTTCTACAGTCGGCTTGTGGTATGCTAAAACCAAATCCTTTAACCTGATAGGTTACTCGGATGCGGATTTTGCAGGATGTAATGTAGACCATAAAAGTACCAGCGGTACGTGTCATTTCCTAGAAAAGGCCTTAGTCCCATGGTTTAGCAAGAAATAAAATTTTGTAGCATTATCAACTACTAAGGCTGAGTATATTACCGCAGGACGTTGTTGTGCTCAAATTTTGTGGATGAAGCAAACCCTAGAAGACTACAATCTGCACTTCACTAAGATTCCTATTTATTGTGATAATACTAGCACTAACAACCTGACTAAGAACCCTGTATGTCACTCACGGACAAAATACATTGAGATTTGGCATCACTTTTTACGTGATCACCAACAACACGGAGATATCTGCCTAGAATTTATTGACACAGATCATCAACTAGCAGACATTTTCACAAAGCCACTGGCTGAAGACCGTTTTAATATTATGAGGCGAGAGCTCGGCATACTTGAATTTTTAGATTCATAGTGTAGTATGTTTATTAAATTTATTTTTATGACTCAAAACTTCATAATTTATTTAACGGAAATTATTTTGGCTACATGCCGAAAGGGTCCTTCTGTCATACAGGTGTAAATAGCCTGAAGCGACAAGGTGCACTAATCTTTAGACTACCGCTAGCTGGGATCCGGCACCTACAGCTAACCCAAAGTAATAGAAGTTATTAAATAAAGAAGTCAACAGTCATAAATTCAAAATTTAAACAAATACTGCATTTATGGCATTGGAAATATAAGCAGTCGAACTCTGACCGAGTTCGGACCGAGTTCGGTCCGTGCTGTTCATATTCCAGAACCGAACAGACGGCCCTAGCTCTATTTAAACTCCCTCTTTCTTCCACTTTTTTTCATCACCAAACCAAGAAATACCCTACATTACTCCCAAGAGTTCTTCCTCCTCCTTCCTTTTAAGCTTCTCAGGAGTGTAAGTGGGTTGTTCTTCTTCATCTTCTTCCTCCTTTCTAAGGTATTCCATTATCCCCTTCCTCTCATCTATGGCACCCAAGAACCAAAAGAGAAAGGTTGATTCCTCACATGCAGGATCTTCCTCTTCTGACTATATTTCCACTAATATTTTTAGTCCAGCTAGACCCATAGGATCCGATGATTTTGATTCCGGTCTCTTTTCTGACAAGAAATTTTCGGACCTTTGGTTTGACTCCTTTTCAGGTCGTAGAATTTGTGTTGGAGCACATGTAAACTTTACTATATTTTCTGAATATGCTCCCACATTCGACCGTCTTGGCTTTTGAGACTTTTTCGAAGTAGCTGAGAATATCTATGATAACCCTGTTCGTATGTGTTACTGCAACCTGCAAGTAAAACCTAACAAAAATTTCTATTCTTGCGTTGATGGACAAGAACTAGAATTCAGTGCCACCGACATCAGTGAACATTGATATAGGTAAAGCCTTAGTGGATATCCATCACATCCAATTCCCTGAAGGTGTCACTCTCGATTCCTTCAAAGAACTTTTGTGCCATCCCAAACCTGTTCCTAGAAGAGTCTACTTCATACATCTCAACCAAAACTTCTATAAACTTCATAGGTTTGTATTCTCTGTTCTTCTTCCGAAGAAGGGATCCTCTGATGAGATTACCTTCTTGGAATTGTCAGCCATGTACCACATTCATTTTGGTATTCCATTTTCTGTTCCCATGACCATGATGGCTTGGATGCAGAACTGCAGAAATGCAGGACGCAACCTCTTCTATCCCTTGCATTTAGCCTCTATCTTTAGAAGGTTTGAAATCGATCTTTAAACCTGCTCTTACTCCTCCACTGCCATAGAGCTTAGTAGGTCTAGGTTATACCCTACTCCTCCTTTGCCTCCTAGTGCTGAGCTTGTTCTAGATGCTGACCCCGAGGCTCCTCCTCCTGCTGCTGCTCTAGCCCCTGCTCCGGGTTTTGACCCTGGCTTCTATCAGCGTTTTGATAATTTTGTTGCCCTCTCTTTGCAACGTCATCCGGGCTATCTTGACTCAGAGTTCCGCCATATCACCCATGCTCAGGTGTTACGGAACAACATTGCTGATCTTCACTGGAGTCTCTCCCATGACCCATCACATCCAGTTACCATACTTCCTCACCCCAGCTTTTCTGGACCCAGATTCGAAGATGAGACGACATTCCCTCACTTCGATCCTACTGCTACATATTTTTCTCGGAATGCTCCTGGCGGTGACGACACTCCGATGTGATACGGACACCAAAATCAACAATCAAAGAAAGACTACCAAAACCATTTTTTAGGTAATTTTATTTGTTCTATTTTAGATATATTTTGGTATAGACTCAAGTTTGTCAATTATCAAAATAGAGGAGATTGTTGGCCTATTCCCTGGTCACACCCGATTTTAATAATCAATATGAACTTAAGTCAATACACAGAATATACAAACTACTGCTAATCATTTCAGGACTTGTGAAATCAATATCAACAAGATTACTACTGCATCATCAAGCACGTAAATCATCAATCAGAAGCTTACTTTCATTAGAATCTAGTCCGAGTCATTTTATAATTTATTATGTATTTTATCTTTATTGAGTCTAGGATATAAATTATAAGATTGACTGGGTAATAATGGCTTAGGTTAATCTTAGTCCACTTTTCTATATAGCCTACCTATCCTTATTCCATCTACCAAAAAGTTCTATTCCATTCTACAATAACTTTTTACAAATGTTTAACATTTTTCCTAGACAGAAGTCAAACCGAGTTCGGTCCGAACTCTGCCCGAGTTTGGTCTGTTTAAATTTAAATATTTGTTGCCTCCAAATCTGTATGCAACATTCATATGCGAAATCTTTGTATCAGAACTCTGTCAGAACTCTGCCCGAGTTCGGACCTAGAAAACACTTATAAATATAAGAGAATTTTTCATTCCAAATCACTTATTTTCATTCTTCATTTTCTCTTCTCTATTCAATAAGTGTTTTCACCCGATCAAAAGTTTTCATATCACACCTATACTCCTCTTAGCCGAAAGCCAGTAATATCTATTTCGATCTAGAGTCTTTTGGTTCTCAAGAGTTGTAAAGAGGTTGTTCAAAGTACAAAAATTATCTCTGTTCTGGAGCCGGTCGTGCGCTCGTCACCAAGCACGGTGTTGTGAAGTTGGTCGTACACTTGTCACCAAGCACGGTGTTGTAAGAGACTACAAGCTCTCAATTAGCTTGTGCCTTAGTGGATTAACATCGAGCAAGAGTACTCAAGACTGGATTAGTCCTCTCAGAGGGATACCATTATACATCGCTATGTCACTGAGTTTGATCTCTCTACCTCTCGCTATATTTATTTACTGTCTCTTATTTACTGCCATAGTTGTCTGTTTATAATTTTTAAATTTGGTGATTATTTTTCGCTGCACTCGTATTTACTCTATTCACCCCCTCTAGAGGTGCTCAACGGTCCTACAAAGTCGTCGCCTGGCTAATCGCCACTACATGCCACAACTCTCTGGTAAGGCCCTTCTTGAACCTCCAAGCCCTATCCTCTGGTGTACTGACTAAGCTCTTTGCGAACCTGCTGAGTCGGTTGAACTCTGATGTATACTCTGCCACTGTCATGTTCTCCTGCTGCAATGTCTCAAACTGTATCCGAAGCTCATCTCGCTCCCCATCGGGAAAAAACTTCTCCTTGAACAGAGTTTTGAAATCTGTCCAAAGAACCCGGGGCTCAGCTAACGGAGGCTCCTCTCGGTACCAAGCTCTGGCAAGGTCAAAAAGTCGCATGCTCGCAACTTCCACCTTCAGGTCATCTGGGATCCTCGCCATCTTCAGTGTCCTCTCAGCATTTTTCAGCCACCATATGCATAAACGATCCCTCGTAGCCCCAGAAATCCATCGGGCAGAGGTTCTGGTAGTCTCTGGCAGTCCCTGGTCTCGGTGCTGCTGGTGTTGGAGGTGCTACCGGTACTGGTGCTGCCGGCTCTCGGGTCCTAAGTGCATCCGCGACTATCGCTCGGAACTGTGCGGCCAGATGGTTCTGAGCCTCCACGAACTGCTGGAACATGGCCATCAGCTGAGCACCGTCGAACGTCATCGTCGAGGGTAGCGAAAAAAAAGATAGGAGGCGGTGGCGGAAGCTGTTCTAACGGAACGTCTGGTGCAGACTGTCCCGAACTGCCTGCAACTCCAGGCTGATCCGCGGTCTTCCTCATAGTGACCATCCTGCAACAGAAGAAAACTTCGTGATTGATAAAAACCTAACCTACAAGTAAATGTAAATATTTTATATAATATCCATATATACCTAATGTACCCGATTTCCTATGTTGTGATTCATGTTTTCCTAGTTTAAATCAAGTCCCCATAATAGTACACTAATACCTAGGGACTATTAGAATAGACCTGCATAGGCCACCACTAAAAACATGTCATGACCCACTCCCGAATAATCGGACATGAGTCGGACACGCCCAACCTACTTTGGAAGACTCAACGTAGTAAGCTGTACCAAGCTAAGGAAACTAACAAATTAATATAAAATGAGTACAACAATCACAACATCTATAAACAAATCCCAGAATCAAAGTACATGTCTAAGAGTTATTACATTCATCCAACTAAAATAAAGTCTGACTGTCTCAAATACAATAGAACATAAACTTTTACGGGTAAGATACTAGGCTTTCTCAGCCTCTAAGTCCAGAGCAACTCCAGCAGGCTCTATTGCAACTACAGGCTCTCGGCCATAATAGGTATCACACAAAGTCTCCATCTCACCTGCAACATATTCTAGTCAGGAGCGGAGCAAAGTACATTTCTAGGTAATGAACAAGAACATCATGATATGGAAATGAGTACAGAAGAACAAAAAATAAGAAATACAGGAAATAAACAGGAAAGTACAGGAATGTAAGTACAAAAAATAAAGTACAGGAATGTAAGTATGAACCTGAAGCACAAGACATTACATGTGTATAATATTTGGAATAAAACTAGCCCGACTGGGATGAGTGCAGGAATATGTACAAGAGTACATGACTATCGGTACGGCTTAGGACCCACGTGCACGATGCGAGGCCTAAGCTATCTACATGAATATAGTAACCAGGGTTTGGTCACATAGCTAGAGTATTTTCCCTTCCGACACAAGTAAGTACAAGAACAGGAAAGTACGAGAGTACAGGATATCGTGTCATGACGTGTCACCAGAAAAATACAAGATATATAAATGCACAAAAACCATAGAACAGTACTTGCCTTGCTCCGAGTGATCAAGGGTAGATAGAAGATCTGGATGTTCTCCTATTAATAGTACAATTTAAGTTCTAATTAACAACTTATTTAATTATTTATAATAGCATACTAGTTTTACACATTCTTATCTAGATATAAAACAATACTACAGTCCAGATTAATTAGGTAGACACCCCTACTAACTCTCTATATATTATAAGAGAAAAATCATGATTAAATAATGCTAGACTTTAGGTAACTTACTAGCCAGCCATTATGAGAAAAACCTACAGTATTTTATTAACAAGGATACTTAGGGTGAAATGGTAATTAACAAGTAGGCTTTAATTAATATCTATATTGCCACCAATTTCTTAAGATAAAAATTGAAATGATAGAATAATAGCTTGAAAACCAAAGTAATCCCAATTGACCCCAATACTAGAGCACTCTACTTAACAGCCCAATAGTTTTAATAGATTTATTCAAAACCAACATTTGGGACTCTCTGGCCAACTCAACTGATTTCAAATACTGCATGCTATGACCTTCTTAAACTCAGTAATTTACAAAAGTATGTCAATCTACAGAACAAAAACCTAAATATGCATTCAATTTTATTTAAACCCATAGAGTATATATATATATATATAAAACTTCCATTCATCAATTCATACTCAACTCAGAACTCCAACTAAATTCCAGAAATGCATTCGTTCAGGACAATCCTAAACACCAAATTATACAAAGAAATATACAATCTCTTTGAAAAAATATACAATCGAAAATAAGAGTAGAAAACTTAGTTGCAAACTACAAGTAACACAGCACTGTCACGCCAATCCAGCCTTCACTAGCCTGTCTCACGGACACGGACATGAGCTCTGCATACAGCTACGGCCACACGATGGTATTAGTATAGCAAGCAACCCAACCACAGACATGGACAAGGCACGAATTCCCACCAACACGAACAGGACACAAGCTCTTTCAGACACGAACAAACACCCAACCCAACAGACCATGACCAAGCCAAACAGACTCAAAGGAGAGGAAAATATTTAAACTATCTATCGAAAGATAACATGGGTATCTGAGTAGTAATCGAGAGCACTTCCAGACGTCAAATCCTTTAATTGAACTGATGATCCAAACAAACTCGAGCGCAAACTCAATCACTGCTCGAAACCAAAGAGAACTCATACACAAATCACCAAAAATACTACAACTACTCTGATGCAACAACAGAAAAGAAATGAGGAGAATTAGGCTTAAATGATCCATAATAACTTACCGATACGAGCAGATGCCCTCGAAACCCTTCCTAATATGTCTTCCGATAAACCACAGAATGCTGGACAATGATCATAATGAAACAAAATCAACATCGCACCATGGTACCGAATCAATCAACAAAACACTAGGCTTAACGAACGATGATCAATCATAGGAAACACTCAGATCTGATCGATCGGTGATGTGGAACCAAAATAGATCAACCGATCTGTGTTTTATGAATATCGATCAGTGACCAGGAATAGAAATGAAGGATCACGAATTTTTTAGGAATAGAGAGACTCACCGAACCATAGGTCGAAACGAAGCCTATTCCGCAGTCGCAGAAGAAGAAATCGATGCTGAGGTCGTCCAAGCTGAGATGAACTGCTCTAAAGGAGAACTCACGAAGGAAAGAGGGAATCGCCGCCGATTGAAGCCATGCGTTCGTCGAGAATCCCGCGGAGAAGGGAATAGCCGTCGATCCGAAGAGGATTGCTCACCCCTAGTCCTCGGAGAGGAGCTGAACCACCGTCGCCATCACCCAGAACCGCTGGAGAAGGAAACTAGGGTTAGGTTTCGGCAGGAGGAAGAGAATGGAGCTGCTGAGCTTCCTCCCGAGAGGAAAGGAAAAATGAAATGAAGAAAATAATGAGCTCGCTCTCTCTCTCTCTCTCTCTCTGGCTAAAAAGTAAAAATGGAAAATATTCAATTAGGTCCCTCCACTCAGTGGCATTAATCACTTAAGCCCCAGCCCTTTTCATTATTTACAAGATCAAATAGGAAAACAGTTAAAAAGTGGTTAGTAGGATTTGAAAAATGGGGACCACTCCAATTCCTTGTAACAAATCATAAATTTGAATTTCCCTCCAAATTTGAATTTCCCTCCAAAATAGTTATGGAATTTATTATATAATATTCAAAAATAAACAAGAAGATCATTAATAAAATTGATTTTTAAGATTTTGAAAATATTAAAAAAGTGGAGAGACACCAACCGAGGGAGCTACTGAGGGAAGCACATGGTGCACACAAATAGATGATAGGTTGGGTCGCGCGGTAGAAGAACGTGCAGCCGCGAATCGTACAACAAACACTGTAGAAGGCACGGAGATCCCTGCGCCAATCAGGGGAAGCCCAAGATTCGGATTCAAATTTGAACCGATCAAAGAAGTACGGGAAAACTAAGGCGAAGCAGGAGAGGAGGTGGGAGCGACGCCCGCAGCTGCAGGCACCGTAAAAAGCCAAGCGAGCCCGGTCGGCGAGGGGCCGAGCAACACCGTAGTCGACAACCCTAGAAGGGCGAGATGCTTGACCGTCTAGCGAGCAACCAAGGGGGGACCATCCACGGGAGGTGGCGCCGCGGGGATCACTCCCCCGAAGGGGAGGCAGACCATCAACCGTGGATACGGTGCCGGAGAAGACGCTGACAGCTAGAGGGGGAGCACCGATGAAGTCGCAGGGAGACCTCGAGAGGCAGGGGCAGAGGGGACAGTGACTCCGGGGACCGCCGAAGAAGATGCTGGAAGCGCACCGAAAAGTCTCGAGGAGCGACATGAAACCGACGGAGGGGCCAACGCCACCCGACAATAGCGAGCTGCAGGAGGTCGGCCTTACTTGAGCGCCAGGAGGGCCGCAGAGGTGGCCGGATACACAAAGTCGGGGGAGGAGGGGAAATCGCCTGGTCATCGCCCGCCCAAGCTATATATATATATATTTTTATATATATATTGAAACCAAGACTTTATTGATTTAAAGGAGCGTCCATCTGAAAGTACAAAAATAGAAAGCAAATCAGAAAATATGCTACTGCCAAGAGGGGGGAGCTTCGGCTTGTGTCTGCATCTAGTAAGAGCCTTCCGAATCTGTCTTTGCACTTCAAATATAAGTTGATCGACCGAGAACACATAGTTTTCATACCTTTATTTGTTTCTATTTTTCCAAATCACTGAAATGATAGCGCCTACTGTTACTTCTTTCAGATGAATGTTCGGTCGTTGCCACCATGCTGTGAAACGATGTAAAGGAGAAGAGTGTTTGTCATTCACCTTAAGCTCCACTTGGAAAGCCCTCCAAAGCTCCCATGCCATGTCTTCTTCGTGAAATATATATGCTATATTTTCTTCGTCGGGCTCTTGACAACAATGATACTTCGAAGCCAGGTGATAGCCCAAACCACGAACATTGTCATCTGTTAGCAGTTTATTATGTAGTAGCTGCCATAACAGTACTGACCACTTGATTGGTATGCAAAATCCCTATATATGAGTGAAATGAGGTTGGCGTACCAATGGAGTTCTGGTGGTGATCCAAGCTGAAGTAACGGAGAAGTGTCCTTTGGTCGAAGGAGTCCAAGACCAAACCCTATTAATCGGGCCGAACATGAAAGAGTTAA
>JANAVB010042617.1:17881428-17912200 GCA_029216955.1 Iris pallida
GTGGGTCCAACGGCGGACATCATTTTGACCCGAAATTATCGTTTTGCTCCTGTGTCCAGAATTGGACTTATGGATAGGCGTTTCTAGCTAATTTGACCATTATGAGAACGTTGGTAATGTCTGTTTCATCATTAGGAGACTGTTGTACGAGTTGACCGCTCGTGGCTTATTTGAGTGATTGGTAGAGTCGTTTTTCTCAGCTCAGGACAACAGGCAAGTACATCCTCTGATAGTTTTTATTACGTTGATATCTACTATATCCGATTCAGTTGTAGTGGTATACTTGATTATCGACATAAGGATACACGGACTAGTATACTTTGAATCTCGTCATGAGATATTATTTTCGGTTTACCTGATATATGAGTACATTGTTCGATATTGTTTCCTGTACTTGTATAGACACCAATTTGGAGTGGGCTGGCCCCCTACTCTTCGAATACCGTGTTATGACCTGTCATGTCTGGATTCATTATACTACTCGGGGATGGGGAGTTATTAGTGGTTATGTGATCATTACCCCTACTTGTTTATTACTTGTGCATAGCTCCACCCTCACCACACGTAGGGTGTAGCCTGACCTTATACTACTTGTGCATAGCTTTTCATTTTGGCCAGCCTGATCCCTATACTATTATACTACCTGTTCATAGCCGGTCAAATGGAACAGCTTGATCTTGACCCAAGCCGATCACATAACGCTCTAATATCTCATGGCACTTTATTTTTATGTTTACATCATACCTCAGATTACTTTCCATTGTTTATATTCTAGTTTTATCTTATATCTCACACATGACATGATATCCAGTTCTTTTGTACTATTTTACTTTCAGTCTTGACATTTTATCTTGTATTTTATTATAATTGTTTCTTATAGTATTTGTCAATTCATATGGAACTGTTGTTGGTGTTTGTACTTGCTCATATCCTGACAGGATAACCCCTGTTGTTTTTTAGAGGATTTAGATGCAGATTGCCCGACCTACTACGGGTTTGGCATAGATAGAGCCTACGACCTGGACCTGCCTGTGGACCCGGTGCTCGTAGAGGACGCACCGCCAGTAGTGACCTAGTTTACCTAGATTTTGTCTGGATTACATTCCAATTTGATACTTTGAGACTTGTAGTACTTATTTTGGGATATTGTTTTATGTTTTGGTTTTTGAACTTGTGATTGCGACTCAGCGTTGTTTCATACTATGTATCTCTTAACTTTATCATCATGTTTATCTTCCTTAGAGTTATGTGATTGAGTTGTGGTTATATTCCTCCGTGCGGATATGACAGGTTATATTATTATGTCTTAGATTCTATATATTCTAGATGACCTTTACAGCGTTCTACCACCGATACTGCGGCGTAGGCTGGACGTACCCACGTGCTCGTGCCCCTAAACAGGGTAGGGGTCGTGACATATTTTTATGGTGGCCCATGCAGGTCGGAGTCGCAACTAGTACGATTTCGTAATGGGTGCTGACTTAGAGTGCTAATTACGAGCCTGCTGTAGGATATAGGTTTTAGGTTATGATAGGAGTTACTCAATCACATATTAGAAAAACTCCATTCTTTTGATTACCATGACAATATCTTTTTACATTTCGAAATAAATTGTCCTTCCTTGATGATATCCAATCATGTGCCATATTGATTTCTTTGCTTGAATCTGTCTCCATGATGACAATGACTCGAGCTCAGGCAGCTGGATCCAGTACAGCATCGGAGATATCTGATCCGTCGCAACCTATTTTTCTGACTGAAAGAGCTGCGGATCAGAAGATTGACCCTACTGTCTTTGCCGTTCCAGAGGTAGCGGCAACAGTACCCGGAAGTCTCCCTCCATAAGTCCCGAGGACTGTACCTGTTCAACCGAAGACTCTTCCACCTCCACCTGTATTGCCAATTGATGCTACTCAGATGTTCGCACTCCCCCAGCAGATGATGGAGGCGCAACGAGCGCAGGCTGAGGCTTCACAGCGACAGATAGAGATTTTGATACAGAGTATGGAGAATGTGCACCAGTTAGCACTCACCGTTGTTGAGAAGGTGACTGCAATTCAAACTCAGGGCACTCCAGCCCAGCAGCAGTAGGCGAAACCTGGGTCCGGGATAGATTTCAAGAAGGTGTTTCCTCGAGAATTCAAGGGAACAGAAGGGATCCTGTATGTCGATGATTGGCTAGAGGATGTTGAACGGAGCATAGGGTTAGCACATCATCCGGAGGGAAGCAGCTGCGAGTCAGTTCTTTGATATCGCTCTGACTCGGTACCGCACAGACCCTCGTGTGACAGTGACAGGCTTGATATGGGAGAACTTCAAAAAGCTATTCGAGGAGAAATTCTTTTCTAATGTGTCTCTTAGTGCACTGGAAGGCCAGTTTGTGGGACTTGTGCAAGGGAACATGTCTGTGGACGAGTACGCGGCTGAGTTCTTCCGTCTGAGCCGGTTCGCCCCGGGCATGGTTCAGGATGCTGGAGAGAAGGCCCGCAAGTTCAGGAGGGGCCTGAACCACGTCGTCAGATCATGCACGTCTGGGCGTCGTATTACGACCTTTGAGGACATTCTGATGGACGCTCAGATTGTAGAAGAGGACTTGGGTCTCAGGCCCAAGAGGAGTAGCGATGCTATGGGTGCTGGTTCCAGTGCAGGACCGGCCAAGCGACCTTAGACTCAGCAGAGGTCGTTCCACCAACAGCAGCATCAGCAGCACCAGGCACCAGCACGTGCACAGCATCAGCAGGGGCATAAGCAGATTCCACAGTATGCTTTTTATGGGAAGTCGGGGCACATCCGAGAGGTCTGCAGGAAGAGGTTGGGCGTTTGTCTATTCTGTGGAGCACCCGACCACTAGTTGAGAGATTGTCCTACTCGTCCAGCTCGGAGAGGTCAGGACAGAGCACCTCCTGCTAGTACTCCAGTGGGGCTAGCTGTTCAACAGAGGGGTCCGCCACTTGCGACTCAGCAGCAGCGTTTCGCCTAGCATCAGAGGGGAGCAGCTCAGGGTAGGGCGTTCGCACTGACGGTCGAGGAGGCCGAGCCAATAGCAGACGTGGTGGCAGGTTCTGTTCTACATGATTTATTTCCTACATTAGCTTTGTTTGACTCTGGTGCTACGCGTAGTTTTGTATCTGTCTTTTTTGCACTTAGACACAATATTATTGCTGAACCACTAAGTAGGACATGCAAGATTATGACTGGGGGAGGCATTATCATGGTCAATAATATTTTCAAGGGGCGGAGAGTTACACTGGAAGGCCGGGATTTGAGTGCGTCCTTGCTCATAATGTCCCTTCCGAGCTACGATATGGTACTTGGTATGGATTGGTTGAGCAGACACCATGCTAGTATAGACTGTAGAGGAGGCATAATTTTGTTTCGACCGCCGGGAGAGCCAGAGTTTGAGTTTGCCAGGGGAGCAGCTAAGCCAGGAGATGGTTTCTGTGGAGCTATGTTGACGGGGTAGGAATTGCCACATCCATTGATAGCAAGATTCTTGGATGTTTTCCCTGACGAGTTGCCGGGAATATCGCCAGACGGACATGTTGAGTTCTCTATAGACTTGGTGCCGGACGTTGAGCCTATCTCGCAGCATGTCTATAGAATCAACAACAATGAGTTGGCAGAGCTGAAGAAGCAAGTCGACGAGCTGCAGGACAAGGGATTCATTAAATCTTGTTCTTTACCTTGGGGCACACCTGTTCTGTTTGTACCAAAGAAGGATGGGATGGTACGCATGTGTGTCGACTACAGAGCGCTCAACAACCTCACTATCAAGAATAAGTACCCGTTGTCGAGGATTGACGACTTGTTCGATCAGTTGTACGGTGCGAAGGTATTTTCGAAGATAGACTTGAGGTCCGGTTACCATCAACTGAAGGTGAAGAATGAGGATATTCCGAAGACGGCATTTCGGACTCGGTATAGCCAGTATGAGTTCACTGTTATGCCATTTGGGTTGACCAATGCCCCAGCGATATTCATGAACTTGATGAACAAGATATTCCATCAGTACCTTGACAAGTTCGTGGTGGTCTTCATAGATGACATATTAATCTACTCGAAGACACCGGAGGAGCACGAGGAGCATCTGCAGATTGTGCTAGAGACTCTCAGGAAGGAGCAGTTGTATGGGAAGCTGTCGAAGTGCGAGTTTTTCCTGGAGAAGGTAGAGTTCTTGGGTCATGTTGTGACCAAGCATGGGATCTCAGTGGACCCGAAGAAGATTTCAGCAGTTGAGTCTTGGTCCACACTGTGAGTACCCTGAATTTCTGGTTGATTTTTTTAAAATTTTTCTGATTGATTTAGTTTTTAATAAACGATTTATTCTGTTATTTATCCTTAAGTGTACTTTCCCGTGCCATTGATATTTGGAGTGTCAGGGATGTTCAACTCTGAAAATCTTCTTCACGAGTTTTGGAGTGGACATGATTACCTTCATGATGGTATATAGTGTCCCACTCAGACTTGTTCCCTTGTGCTCTTTTTGCTTTGCAGAACTTCTGGTCGAATTAAACCATTTGATCATTAATTGTTTTTTCCACTCTTTTCCTTGATCATTATTAGCACGTTACCGTGACTTTTAATTTGGGAGCGCAAGACCAGTCAGTTTCTTGAAACCAACTTCTCATGCATGATCTACTCAAGACGCTCGTCACCCATGACCTTCGTGTCCCACTCAGACACGTCATTTTATGCTCCATTTGCTTCGCACAACTTTTCTGACATGTGACCCGATTTTATTTCACCCCACGGTGTTACATTTATTTTCCAACTTGATTTGTGGGTCCCCTGTCGACCAAAACCTGTCAGTCCCAATTATGGACATGGCCCACATTAAGCCTACTACCCGTCCGATACTTGTGTCCCATTTATTGGAATCCCCATGTGCTACTTATTTACTCATGATCATCAACGCCTAATTTTAATTCAATTTTTGCACAATGTCTGATTTGACCCAAACCAGCTTGACCGAACCCAGCCCAGCTTCGTGTTATTCTCCATCACCATCATCCTTAGCCTCATTACCCTTGAAAAATACTAAATATTCGTTCTACCTATTTTTTATTATTATTGGAAATTTCCGTTGATTTAAATCCTATAGGAATAACCTATTTTCCTACAAATTAATTCCTAGCCATTGATTTCCCTCATGTAATCCTACCCATTCAATTTCCTATATGACAAATTTTTTCCCCCCTTTAGCATTGGCCGGCCCTAAGTTTTATGGAGAGAATCTCTTTCTCTCTCTACTTTAATTTCTCTCTCCTCCCTCTCTCACAATCATTCATTTATTACTCTCACTCTCTTTCTCTTCCTAAACTATTGCACAGCACCCATCCTCCACCCGACCACCCCTGGCCCGACCTCCTTCCCGGCCGAGCGCCGCCGGCCACCACCCCAGCGAGCTCAGCCCCGACCACCTTCTCCGCCTACTTCCTCCTCCTCTTCATTATAACACAACCACCACCACCACTTAAATCACCATCATCAACACCATTGGCCGCACCACCTTAAACCACCTCGGCATCCGCCTCCGCGCCTGTTTTCCATAAATAAATTCACTTTATTTATTGTGTATCTGGGAAAATTACAACTGTAGGAATCTGATCTAGAAGACGATCACTTTATCCCTTGGACTATGCGAAGAAGAAAAGCTCTCAAAATTTTGACAGTAGATAACTATGTATCTGTACAATAAATGATAAAAAGAACTCTTTTTATAGAGTCAAAAATAATAACTGAAAAGATAACTGTCTTCACAGCCTGCGCTTAGTTAAAAAATCACGCAGGATTTAACATACGCAAGGTTGTGAGCAGTTACTGGACGTGGCCTGTAACTGTTGGACACATGGCGATCATGCATGAGTCGTGTGCAAGTTACAGGACACGCAGGCGAGAGATCAGTGGCATGGCTGCCACGTACTCCAATTTGATGAAATCCACGCAGACTTGTTGAAGACAAAATCTACGCAGACTCGGGGTAGAAAGCTTCAAAATCCACGCAAACTTGGGACAGGAAGCTTCAAGAATCCACGCAGATTTGGTGAAGAAAACTTCTGAATCCACGCAGACTTGAGGAAGAAAACTTTAGAATCCACGCAGACTTGAGGAAAAACTCAAAATACACGCAGACTTGAGATAGGACTGCCAACTGTCTTGATTTGGCGTGCCTCGACTGACACAAAATCTCTGACAGTGGTTGCTTTTGTCAGTCGCATTAAATGACAAGAAGCTCTTTTGGTACGCCAACTTGACGAAGGCTGAGTCTTGCTGAAGAAGATTTCGAAAGTCACGCAATAGTCGACTGTGATCTCTCGAGTTCTGTGCATACGTGGCATACGAGAAGACATTCTTCGACTGTCGTGTTGTCAGTCATAATGACTCTCTGACAAATGATGAGCTGTCTTCCAGCGTGAAAAAATATTGTCCTGATCAACTCAACGTGACTTTCATTTTTGAGGCCTACAAAACGCCCTTCAAAGTTTTCGAAAAATGATAAATTATTTCGAAATACTTTGAAAACGAGATGATAAAATGAAATCAGTCACGCTGAGATGATTTCAAATTTTTCGAAAGTCGAAAAGACTTCGAAGTTCTTTGAAAACATCCAAATGAACTTATTAAATGTCATAATGACTCTTCGTTCTCCGAGACTGATTGCATCCAATTTATGGTAGAATATGAACCGCCGGTAAGCTCTGTTATATAAACAGGGAGAGAATTCAGCTTTGATGTTCATCTTACGTCAACATGACACCGAAGGAGAAAGCTGAGGAAGAAGCAAAAAAGTTAGATTTTTGTTCCCATGGCGACCCTACTTTTGAGGGTAAGGAACCGGAGCCTTTTGTCTTCGAGTTCAAAGATGACCCGACACAACTAGCCAAGAATTTCTTGAGCTATTTTGGCCTGGATGGCTCGTCTTCTTCCAATGGACGCAGCCTTGCAGAACAGCGTGAAATGTTGAATGCTCTGTTACACCGTATGGGGGTCAAGAGCGTAGAAGAACTGGGCACTAAGCTCAGTCGCTCTGCAAAATAGAGCGTGTCTTTTATGCTTCTTTTGAAAATGTTGCACTTTTTTTTTTCTTTTGCAAGGCCATCAGTGCCTATCTTGAAAAATGTAGTACAACTTTTGTTTTGAACAGCGTGCATTAATGAAGAATATTAAGTGGCACTCTTTGACTGTTTCCAATGCTGTGCTGTCTTCCAAAGTACACGTGACACTCATTTCGTAGTTTATGAGCGCTTTTTGCTCGGACCTTTTCCAAGAATAGGCTTGTACTTTGTCCTTTAAATAGATAAGTGAGTTTCACGAATACTCATCTCCTTATTCTTCTTCTTCTTCTTTGAGAATGAATCTTTTGTGAGATTTCATTCTCAAATAGGAAAGCAATGCTTTCTAATATTCGATTTCTGTGCACTATACCAGACATTGGTTTGCCAATCCTTAGCACCAAACTTGATGGTAAGTACGCGTACCATTTTTACTGTTGAAGATGAGCTTTTGTTTCTAACTGAACAATACACGCCTGTCTCTGTTTGACAAATGCACGCTTAATGAGAATGATATTTCTGTTAATTTAATATCTTTTTCCTTGCTGTTTCTGCAGAAGCTCGGCTGAAAATTTTCTTCAGAACTGGCATTGGTGATTTGGATGCTGTGGAGAATATTCTTCTGACACCTACATCAGGGAGCTCATACGCTTTTGACGCGTAAATCAGACAACTCAGAACTCTTCGTGGGATAGAAGGGTCTTCCTCAGATGGTAGGAAGAGCCTTTATACACGAGAGTTAGATGGTGGAGTCAGCTCTACCCCGAGAAATCGGGTAGTAGAGTTCCTTTTAGGGCAGAACTAGGAATTGTATCCCAATGTGGAATACATTCCTATCTCCTTTGAAAGGTTGCTCCCAATCCACCAGTTGTATTGGCAGCAAAACGTCTTCGTGCTGCCCTACTCTGTGGTTCTCCTCTCGTCTGAGAGAGAAGACCAGAGTTTGATTCCTGCTGATCTGGTCGTGACTGGGACCCAAACAGTCAGGAACTGCCACCAACAACGAACCTGACGGAGAAGGTCCGACGAAAAAGATCCAAGAAAGAAGATAGATCTCTATTAGGTTATTGTTGTGTGCATAGAATGAAAGTCCAAGATTTTGTAATAGATTTCCATTATAATTTGTAAGAAAGTCTAAGAAAATGTAATAGACTTTTTATGGTGAAATGAGAATGGGAATGATAATTCTTCTATGCTCAAAAATTTGTATTTGTGGATAAATTGTGGACATGATAGATAATGAAATCTTCTTTTCTGATTTAGAGTATATAATATTATCAGAGGTAATATGGACATGATAATATGTAGGAACTCAAAAGAAAATGGATTGATTTCTATACAGAGGTCAAAAATGACAAGTAAGTAGGTAAATTCGAAATTGATTCAGAGGTTACGAAAACGTGATAAGTAACGAATCCTTACTTAATAAATTGATAGAAGATTGTGAACGGACGAACCGTTAAGTAATAATGAACGGATGCACCGTCAGATGAATGTAATAAATGAACGGATGAACCGTCAAGTATTAATGAACAGACGAACCGTCTGATGAATGTGAGAAATGAACGGATGAATCGTCAAGCAGTAATGAATATATGAATCGTCGGATGAATGTGACGCTTCATTATTTGAGGAACTTCTGCCTATAAATATAGCAGAAATCTGACAAGAACGAACACCTCTTCTTTCAAACATAAAAAATGTCGTCAGAAGAAGCATCCAAGAAAGCTGGAATCGCCATGAAGATTCAGAAAAGACTGAAGAGCACTCTGCTGATCCAGTTCAATCAAAGAAGGCGGAAGCAGGCGAAGGTTCGTCTGCACCCAAGCCACCAAGGGATATTCTGGACTTCCTGCTCGAACCAGGAAAAACTGAAGAAGAGGAAGCCATGAGGATGGCTGCTTGCAAGTTCCTCGTGGGTTCCAGCAAGGAGGTCTTCAGCTCTTTTGCTGATCGCATTTTCGAGAAGGACGGCAGTGGCCCACGTCCAAATGTAGAGAAGGATGATAGTGATCTTCCTTAATATCATGTACCATCATTCATGCTTAAAATAAAATAAAAATTTTATTTCTAAACATGAACTTGTCTGATGATTACAAGCATTTACATTTATACATAGTACTTTTTAAGAAATTTGCCATTAATAGGCATCAAAACTTTTCGACCATCCAATTCTGAGAGTTGATAAGCTCCATTTGAGAAAACTCTGCTCACGATATAAGGACCTTCCCATTTTGCGTCAAATTTGCCCTTGCTTATATGAGTCATAGTCATAGGACGTCTGACTGTTAGAACAAGTTCTCCTTTTTGATACGCCCGAACTCTGACTTTCTTATTAAAGGCTCTTGAGATTCTAGCTTGATAGAATTCAATATTCTGTTGAGCAGACAATCGCTTTTCATCCAGAGCTTCTAATTCCTGAAGTCGAAGACGATCATTATTTTCGGCAGTGAGTTCATTAGCGATTGCTATCCTTAAAGAAGGAATTTGAATCTCTAATGGAAGAACAGCTTCGCAACCATACACCAGAGAGAAGGGTGTACATTTAGTAGCATTACGAACTGTAGTGCGATAAGCCCACAAACATTCACCAAGCTTCTCACTCCAATTACGTTTGTTAGTAGAGACAAACTTCTTTAGGAGTTTGATGATAGTTTTGTTGAAAGCTTCTGCTAATCCGTTAGCTGCCAGATTATACGCGGTAGAAGCCACATTATTGATCCGGTGATCGTCACAGAATCGAGTAAATTTTTGGCTGACGAATTGTGGTCCATTATCATGAATAATACGTCGAGGAACACCAAATCTGTAGATAACATGATGCTTAATAAAGCTGATGACATTGGACGTCTTAACTTCAAATAAAGGAATGGCTTCGGCCCATTTAGAGAAGTAATCGGTTATTGCGAGAATAAACCGATGACCTTTAGATGACGGCGGATTGATTGGGCCGATAATATCCATGCCCCAAGCTTCGAAGGGCCATGATGTTGCCGTTGGATGTAGAAATTTCGAGGGTTGATGAATGAAATTCGCATGGATTTGACAAGCTTTACACTTCTTTGCATATTCGATGGCATCTGATACCATAGTGGGCCAATAATAACCCAAACGTCGAATACGGTCTTGAAGTTTTGGTCCAGGCTGATGTGCTCCACAAATTCCATCATGTGCTTCGCGAATAATTTGTTGAGCTTCTTCACCGACAACACATCGAAGAAGTAAACCATCATAAGCTCGACGATATAAGGTCTTTGTTGTATGATTATAATAGAATCTGAGTGATCGTCATCTGATAGATGCTGCCTCACTAGGATCATCTGGAAGAATATCATACAATACGAAATCTAAGAAAGGAAGTCTCCAATCTTTATCCGTATTTTGATTCTCGGCTGAATTACTGAAGATGAATTCCAAGCTAGAATCAGATGAAGATGATAAAGATTTACGACTAAATCCGAATCCCCTTGTTGTGTTGACGTCATGAGATGTTGATTCTTCAATGTCAACTGGAAGTCCTAGGGTCAGGTTATTTTCCAGATGAAACAATTCTCGATTTCGAACAACAATCATTTGTTGCCGTCTAATCGGAATAGCCAACACCGTCGCAAGATTAGCTAGAGCATCAGCTTCTGTGTTACATGCTCGCCTAACATGTTCAATAAAGAATTCTTCAAATGAAGAAGCTATAGATATAGCTGATCTATGATAAGGAACTAGATCTTGATGGCGAACTTCATAAGTACCCCTTATCTGATTGACAATGAGTTTAGAGTCTCCGTACGCCTCCAAATGTCGAATATTCAGATGTTTAGCGAGTTGAAGACCAATGAGTAACGCATTGTACTCAGCTACGTTGTTTGAACACGGCTGATCAAGAGAATAAGCTCTTTGGATAGCAAGACCTTCTGGCGATACAAGAACGATTCCAACTCCAGTGACAATATCACCATTAGGACCTATCCTTGAAGCTCCATCAAAGAATAGACGCCAAGTAGGATCTTCTTCAGCAATTTGGTTTGAATCTAGGACTTCATCTGGGATTTCATCATAGAGTTTTGAATTTTCTGGAATTGAATGAGCAGCCAGAAAATCAGCTAAAGCTTGTCCTTTGACTGACTTCTGAGGAATATAATGCATGTCATACTGAGCAAGTAGTATTCCCCAGTTAGCTAATCGAGAATTCAAAACACTGGGTTTCTTCATCATGATCCGTATAGGATTGATCCTGGAGATGACATGAATAGTCTGGCCAATGATATAATGTCGTGTCTTTTGAACAGCGAACATCAAGGCTAGACATTCTTTTTCGACCGGTGAATATCGAGGTTCAGCTCCGGTCATAGTACGACTGAGATAGTAGATGGCTTGTTCATGACCATTTTGATTCTTTTGAGCGAGTAATGCACCCAATGAATGACTCATTGCTCGAGTATATAGGAGGAACGGTATTCCTGAAACGGGAGGTACCAATACTGGAGGGCTCATCAGATATTGTTTTATATCATCGAATGCTTTCTGACATTCATCATTCCAGACAAAAGAGACACCTTTCTTCATATGTTTGTTGAATGGTCTGCAGCGTCCTGATAAATTAGAGATGAATCTCCTGATATAAGCGATCCTTCCTTGAAATCCTCGTAGCTTTTTTAAGGTGCGTGGAGGACGCATCTCTTGGATGGCTTTGATCTTCTCGGGATCCACGTGTATACCTTTAGAGGTAATGACGAAGCCGAGAAATTTACCACTAGAGACGCCTAAGAAGGACTTAGTAGGGTTCATCTTTAATTGATGCTTACGCATTAGATCAAAAATAGTCTTCAAATCTTGGATATGATCCTCCTTTTGTCGACTTTTGACTGCAATATCATCAACGTAGCATTCGACTGTTTTCCACAAATGTTCACAGAATATAGTGCTCATGGCTCGTTGATAAGTTGCTCCTGCATTCTTGAGACCGAATGGCATAACTGTATAACAATACGTACCAATCGGCGTTCTGAAAGAAGTGTGTTTCTCGTCATCTGGAAATATTTTAATCTGATTGTACCCAGAATACCTGTCCATGAATGACATCCGTTCAAACCCACAGGTATTATCAATCATGACATCAGTGATTGGTAGAGGGAATTCGTCTTTAGGATATGCCGTATTGAGATCGCGGAAATCTATGCATACTCTGATCTTGCCAGTCTTTTTAAGGACAGAACTATGTTAGCCACCCAATCGGGATACTGTTCCTCTCTAATAAACCCGGAGGTCATGAGTTTATTGACTTCAGCTTCAATTGTATCCATAATGTCTGGACGAAATCGTCGCTGTTGTTGTTTGACCGGTTTAGCATTCGGTAAAATATTGAGCTTGTAAGTTGCAATTTGTGGATCAAGCCCTGGCATATCTTCATAACTCCAAGCGAAGACGTCGATGTAATCTCGAATAAGTTTAAACATGTCTTGCTTATCAGTTTCTGAAAGACTTTTACTGATGAATAATGGTTTGGGGGATCCTTCTTCACCAACATCTATTTGAACAAGTTTGTCTTCAGTTGGAGGTTCTTTTTGCTCAAAACGGAACTCCCATTGATTATCCAACCTTTGGGCCCATTGTTCTGATTCAGGTGAGATTTCAAACTCTTCTTCGTCTTCGTCACTTTCTTCAGAACGGTCAATAGAAACCATGTTGGAAGACAGAATGTTGTAATAGAAATCACCGATACTCGTATCGGAATCCCAAGAGGTAGTACTAGAAGAATCAGATCTCTTATCTTCGTCAGACTCAAGATCTTTATGAACAATATTGATAAAAGGAGTAGGAGCAATATAACCCAATCCGCATTTTGTCCTCCCATACTTCAGAGGAGGAATACGAACAGGCATTTTTCTTCCTTTTCCACTATTGAGGCCAGTTCTGAAATCATAGCCCATATTTTTGATGATGTCTTTAGATTGCTGACTATAACGATGTAGTTGTAATCTTCCAGTATCATCATTTTTGTCATCATCTTCTAAATCAGAAGGACTTTGGGGCCCTTTGTAGAAGAGTATTGGAATGTCTCCTGGCTTTCTGCTGGGAACTAAAAAGTATGAAGATTGTACAGGTTCTAGGGATACATCTGTATGAACAGTCTGTACAACTCCTATGGTTATCGTGCTCAAGTCATCTAACAAATGTAAATAATTATGAACATAATTATACACGTCAACATACTGCAAAGATGGAGACTTTTCATTAAATGTAAAAGCAGAAATATTTACATTGGGAGAAGGCTGAGCCTTAGAGATCTTAGCCAGGTCAATGACTAAAGGGGGAGAAGATGAACGAGAAGAAGCGTTGTTTCGATTAAGATCGATAACAAATGGCTCAGAAGAGGTGAGCTCCCTTGAAGCTTGAGTGGTCCGCCTTCCAACTGAAATTAGCAGAGTATCCTGTGAAGATACAGGAACTGCAGTACGCCCACTGACAGGAATGATCAGTGTATTTTGAGTAAACGACTGAGGTGATGGAGAAATTCGTCCACTCATCGGAATGATGAAAGAACTTTCTCCAGAGGGTTTGGGAGATTGTTGCTGAGTAGTTCGACCTTTAACAAGAATTATTAAGGTCTCACTTTGTGAATCCTCTTTCTCCATAGCTTGTATGACCCTTGTATACTCTTCTTTGTACATTCGGGAATCATTGAAATAAGCTTCAACCCCATGGAAGGGATTTATATCAGCAACTTCTTTTTGTACTCTTCCATTGCTATCAGTGTATTTAAAACACTGATGAAGAGTAGAAGGCACCACATTATTTTTATGAAGAAAGGGCCTCCCAAGAAGAAGATTGTAGGATCCCACGATCTCGATCACATAGAAAGTGACTTTGGATCTGAAATCGCCTATTTGAAGCTTCAGATGAATCTTTCCCAAAGGCTCGCTTCGGCTTTGATTGAATCCCAGGATAGTAGTAACCGTCTTGGAAAGCTTGTGAAGAGGGATTTTTAGTTCATCCAACAGACTCTTTGGCATTATGCTTATAGCAGACCCTGGATCAATGAGGATACGATCTATCTTAATTGTATCGATATAACCGGTGTAGTAGAGAGGCCGATCATGTCGATTATCCTCCAGTAACATGTCATCTTGCGTAAAGGTGATATTTGGGATAATCTCCAGTACACTGTTGCAATGTAAGCAAGTGGCAGGTTCTGCATCTGGCTTCTTTAATTGTGCAAGACAAAAGTCTGCCTGAAGAAGTGCTTCACTTAACGTCTTCCGAGTCTCTTTGGAAAGACGTAGAAGTTCAAAGAGTGACATTCTAGCTGGAGTATTAGCAAGTTGAGCTAAAATATCAAAGTTATAAGGCTTCTGAAGCCCAAGAGGAGAGGACTTCTTGATTGGTTTATCAAACCGAGCCTGTTGTTTGCCTTTCTCAAGAGCTGTGGGCTTGGGAGAAACAGGTTCAACTGGGATAGTTGAAGGAATAGGTACAGTGGATGATTCTTCTTCAGGAGGAACATTAGGAGCATCTTTATCAGCTGGAGGGATATCAGGAGTATCCTCAGGATTCTTGGAATAATCCTTTAGATAAGGTTTCCCCGTTCGAGTAGCACCAGCAAGTGCTTCTTCTTTGTCTTTTGGCTCTGTGTCAGAGATAGATCCAAGAGAAGTCATATGACATGACTTAATCTTTCCAGCCTTCTTGGACTTTCGAGAAGTAGTCTTTTGAGGAGAAGGCGATTCAAAATCTACTACTAAATCAGGATGAATCCACATGATTTCTCCTGTTTCCAAAGTGATTGGCACTAATCCTTCAGATCGTGGAGGAGGAATATTCACTATCTCAAGAGTTGCCTTGGGAATAGGAACAATCCCACTTTCAAGGAGTTGAGGAGGGAAATCTCCGAATTGCATAGAGACGACGTTGGAGGTGACGGTCTTCTCTTTCGGAGTAAGAGAGATAGCTCCAGATTTAATCATTTCTTGGATCTTTCCTTTCAGTACATAACATATACGAATTGTGTGCCCCAACATTCTATGGTATGGACAGTATTTGGGATGATTTGTCTTACCAGCTTCATCAGGTTTCTTGATCTCAGGTAATTGTATTTTATTACCTTTCAGCAGACATTCAAAGATGCCAAGGACATCGTCATCATCGAAAGAGTATTCTTCCTTGGGGCGAGGTGTTCTTGGTTGTTGAGTTGTAGAGGCAGGAGTTTGAACAGTTGATGCATCTTTGCTCTGAAGATTAACTTCAAGAGTTTCTTTTACCTTGCGAGCATTATTTTTAGCATTATTGTTAGTACTTTGACCTGTTTCTTTGGGAGTCATCTGCACTCCTAAACCTTTGAAGGTTTCAGCACTAATTTCTGCAGCCTTAGCACTAACTATGAAGGAAGGCCAGTCTTGAAATTGGGTGGATCCTATCCACATGCTGATGATTGGCAATAAGTTTGATTTGCATGTGTCGATAGTGACAGCATCAGGAGTTCCAAGAGGCATTTTCAGATCTTCTCTTCGAAACCGTTCAATGAAATCTTCTGTAGTTTCATTATTTTTCTGTTTGATTCTAATAAGAGCAGACATAGTCATGTCATTGAGCCCTTCATAGAACCGTTCAACAAATATTTGTTTGAAACCGGCAAATGAGGTAATTCATCCATCTGGGAGACTTCTATACCACTCATAAGCCGTTCCCTTGAGGCATCCAACAAACACCCGAGTAAGGAGGGCGTCACTTGGTTGCAACTGGTCAGTCATCACTTCAAAGTGATTAATAAACTGACTTGGAGAAGTGGTTCCATCATAGAATGAGATAGTAGGAGGCTTGTATTTAGGAGGATATGATACTTGCTTCCATTCTGTCGGATAAGGTTGCTTGATGCCTAACCTTTGTAAACCATCTTTCTGTTTGAATGCCTCGAATTGAGTTTTGAGATTCTTCAATTCTTCATTAACAACTCTGGAGGATTGTGGAGTTGTAGCTTGTAGAGAACAGTTAGGAGGAGGAACAGCATTATAGGCACTACCCCCAGCTCCAGAGAGACTAGGATTTGGTTGAGCTGGTCCAGGGGTATTGGATTGTACTACTGGAGGAACTTGTACTGGACTTACACCAGTGTCAATTGGTACGGCATCTGGTACAGTCTGTCGATTTTGTAACTGAGTTGCCATGAGTTCATACATCGACTTCATAGTATCAGCCATAGACTTCATTTGCTGTTCCAAAGAAGCAATCCTTTGATCTTGAGGAGTCAAGGAAGAAGAAGGTTCATCAGTATTCCCATCAACCATATAAGTCGTGACTGTACGAGGGATTATTGATGAACTGGTGGATGTTGTATGCTCTGAATCATTGCTTTGTGCATCAAAGTCAATTATAAGAGAACTACCCCCAGTAGGAAGAGGTGGAAAGTTAGATTCTCCAAGGAATTCAGAATCATCTTCAGAGATCAATGTTCTTTGACTAGAAGCCAGGACTCTTGCTCTTGTGCCTCTATATACTCCATCTGGACTATCAGCTCTACCCCCAGTATCCCGAGAGGTCATGTTGACAGAAGCAAATAAGGGTTCATCTTCATCAGGCATAGGTTCACACTGAATCCGATTGAAGACAGATTGTCGTTTAGTTTGACATCTGCATTGCATTGTGACTCTTGGCTGGAAGTCACATTCATGATCAACAGAGTTTTGAACCATTGATTGACATCTGCATTGAATTATGACTCTTGGCTGGAAGTCACATTCAGCATGATCCATTGTCATATAATTATTCCTTCTCTTCTGTTGAAGGTGTTCTCGTAAATCTTTTTGTGAAGATTGAGGTGCATCAGAGAACACTCTTTGTGTATTGTTAGGAGTATATTTCCTGTTCTTGGGTCTTGATGGCTCTTGATTATATAGAGAGTGATTAATATGAGCCACATAGTTTCTTGCATACTCTGCATCTGGATCTCTTAACCTTGTTTCTGATTGATGTGGTTTCTTAACACCGGAAGTATTTCCCAAACAGATTTGATTAAGTTTTGCTCTTAGATCAGTTGGAGGTAACACATTGGTTTTGGAAACTTGGAGTTTTCCTTCCATTGATCTAGATATTTGCAGAGAAGGAAGAGTTGTACCACCCCCTTGATTAGGAGTTGGTAACAGACCTTTTCTAGACAAATTCTATGCCCAATTCGAAGAAGTCGTAGAAGAAGACATTAAAGAATGTTTCTTCTTAGACTTATTCAAGTTTCGAGACATAGAATGTCTAGAAGAAAGAGTAGTCAAAAGACTATCTCCTTTTCTTTGACTAACAAAATTGTCAGTCAAAGCTGTTCCTGAAGTAAAAACTACAGGAACAGAAGAAACAACTAAAGAGTCATCTCTTTTCGAAGGGACTTTGTGTGGAAGACCACCCCCAGTTCTGGTAGAACTTGGCACAGAAGAAGAGATAACTAAAGAGCTATTCTTCTTATATGAAATACACGCTGAAACAGATTTGGTTAAAGAACCAGTACTGTTAGCGTGGCTTTTGAATTTAGAATTAGACGCTGAAACAGATTTGGCTAAGGAACCAGTGCTGTCAGCGTGACTTTTGATTTTGGAAATACACGCTGGAACAGATTTAGCTAAAGAGCCAATGCTGTCAGCATGATTTTTGAATGTGAGATTGCACGCTGGAACAGATTTGGCTAAGGAGCCAATACTGTCAGCGTGACTTTTGGAATTGAATTTGCACGCTGGAACAGATTTGGCTAAGGAGCCAGTACTGTCAGCGTGACTGTTGGAATTGAATTTGCACACTGGAACAGGTTTGGCTAAGGAGCCAATACTGTCAGCGTGACTTTTGATTACTGTCATCTTCGAGCGCACAAGAGTGTGCGTGCTTGCAGTAGAGTTTTTGCCAGTGTTAGGAGTAGACACTGTGGCAGAGACTTCACCATTGGCTGCCAACTGATTCTTAGGGACATAGACATAGTGTCCCTTCGACTTGGCAGTGATGATGGAGGCTAAAGTGGGCTTGCCACTCTTAGCCCGCTGCATTTTTTCATAGGCGAGTTGATCGAATTGAATCGTCATCACCTTCTTCGTCAAGCCGATTGACGAAGTGTCGTATTGAGTTGTTGTCATCTCAGAAGAGGAGATGGTTTTCCCCAGCAGAGTCGCCAATTTGTTTTCTATTAATAAATTCACTTTATTTATTGTGTATCTGGGAAAATTACAACTGTAGGAATCTGATCTAGAAGACGATCACTTTATCCCTTGGACTATGCGAAGAAGAAAAGCTCTCAAAATTTTGACAGTAGATAACTATGTATCTGTACAATGAATGATAAAAAGAACTCTTTTTATAGAGTCAAAAATAATAACTGAAAAGATAACTGTCTTCACAGCCTGTGCTTAGTTAAAAAATCATACAGGATTTAACATACGCAAGGTTGTGAGCAGTTACTGGACGTGGCCTGTAACTGTTGGACACATGGCGATCATGCATGAGTCGTGTGCAAGTTACAAGATATGCAGGCGAGAGATCAGTGGCATGGCTGCCACGTACTCCAATTTGATGAAATCCACGCAGACTTGTTGAAGACAAAATCTACGCAGACTCGGGGTAGAAAGCTTCAAAATCCACGCAAACTTGGGACAGGAAGCTTCAGAATCCACGCAGATTTGGTGAAGAAAACTTCTGAATCCACGCAGACTTGAGGAAGAAAACTTTAGAATCCACGCAGACTTGAGGAAAAGCTCAAAATACACGCAGACTTGAGATAGGACTGCCAGCTGTCTTGATTTGGCGTGCCTCGACTGACACAAAATCTCTGACAGTGATTGCTTTTGTCAGTCGCATTAAATGACAAGAAGCTCTTTTGGTACGCCAACTTGACGAAGGCTGAGTCTTGCTGAAGAAGATTTCGAAAGTCACGCAATAGTCGGCTGTGATCTCTCGAGTTCTGTCATACGTGGCATACGAGAAGACATTCTTCGACTGTCGTGCTGTCAGTCATAATGACTCTCTGACAAATGATGAGCTGTCTCCCAGCGTGAAAAAATATTGTCCTGATCAACTCAGCGTGACTTTCATTTTTGAGGCCTACAGCGCCGCCGTGCGCCGGCACCTGGCCGCCCCCGACGCGCCCTTGCCGGCTGAGCCTGGCCGTGCGCAGCCCCGCACGCACCACTGGCAGCAGCAGCTGCGGCAGTGTACATGGCCGACCGTGCGCGCGCACGGCGTTGGACGCCGACGCCGCCGGCCGTCGCACCGCCGTGGGTACCCCCCTCTCTCCGGCGAACTCCAGCGAGCCTTTCCCTGACGGCCACCTTCCTCCGGGATGCGCCGTCGAGGCGATTCGTGCGTTTTGCACGACGTCCCGTCGTGACGAGCTCGGGAACGAGACTGAAATCGCGTTCCGTCGCAGCGACTTCGTGCGCATTTTCCCGAGAATCCGACCGTTGGATCGGCGATTTCTTTACTCCGTCACAATCTCGGTATATCCACCTTCACCCCTGTCAATATTTGTCCGTTAATTTTATCGTTTGATACATCAAAACCGGCCACAAAGTTGACCGTTTAAATTGTATTAAATTTGGACAGTTTCGCGGGGCCAACTTCGTCAGCTTGTATCTCCTCCACCGCAGCTCCGTTTGGCGTGCTACTAGTTCCGGTGTGAAGCTGGTATAACCCTCTTGCTACCCCTCCAGTTTCGTTTCATTGTGAGCTTGTTTGATTGGTTGAATTCGACGCCAAAGTTGGCTGTCCGAATTCATAATTTCTAACTTGTAAAATTCCATTTTTGAACACGGGACTCCAGATTTAATTTCTGACACCACCATTAGACTTGTGATGTCGTTCTGGCATGTTTTCATATAAAATTTGTTAGATTTGGAGAACGTGGGCCCTGGCATATTTTTCGGTGCAAAGTGGGTCCCACATTCCGGGTCAACGGGACTTTTTGACGCCGGCTCATCGGAATCCAATTTCGGATATACTGTTGAGTTCGTATCGTCATTCTGGACTCGTTGACATATAGTTTGCTAGGTTTTGGTGGACATTAGATCCGACACGCATTTCGGTGCAAGTCGGATACCAATATCCGGGTCAACGGATCATTTTGAGATTAGCTCATCGGAATCGAATTCTGGAGATACCGTTGAGTTCGTATCATCATTCTGGACTCGTTGACAGGTATTTTGCTGAGTTTTGAGAACATTGGCTCTGGACGCATTTCTGTGCAAACCGGAATTCCAAGTTCTGGTCAACGGACCAAATTGAGATCGGGTCAACGGAATCCAATTCTGGAGATATCGTTGGGTTCGTATCGTCATTCTGGTTTCGTGGACATATAATTTGTTATATTTTATAGATTTGTTTTCTTGCACGTTTTTCGGTGCAAAACGGCTCCGACACGGACACCGTTTTAACCCGAAATTACCTTTTTGCCCTTGTATCCAAATTGGACCGTTGGGTAGGCTATCCTAGCTAATTTGACCATTCTGGACACGTTGGCGATGTTTATTTCATCGTCCGACAATGTTTGTTGATAATTTATCTGAGTTTAACCTTTTATAATTAATTAATAATTAATTCTTATAATGTTCGTATTTCGGGATTAGTACAACGAAACTGAGCTCAGTCAATTCCAGTGATCTCACTTCGCTAAAATTGACAAGATGGACACGTGGATCACAATAATAAGATTATCAACTTTACCGATAATTTTCTTATCTCGATTTGCGTGACGTAAGTTTCGACGTACAAATAACGAAGTACACTTTATAATTAGACTAGAAATTGACCCTGTTTGACCAGAGTTGACCAGTTGACCCAGAGTCAACTGTAAGTCAACACTTGACCTAGTTTGGCTAAATTATTGACCGGAGTTGACCTAGAGTTATTTTGACTTAGAAGAACCTAGGATAATGTAGATTGATTATAGAGATTCATTTATTACAACTTGAACACCTTGTAACCTGTGTTACTTTAAATAGGACTCTGTGGCTTCAGTTGGACCCCCTATACTTATCAGCTGTTCAGGTTATCAGGCGAGTACATTCTCTGATCATTTCATATCCTGCTTAGAATTATTTTCTGCATTAAATTACTTTACTTGTACTGTCACGTTGGTCACACGGATTGGTACTATACGGATCCCTTTTTGAGATGTTATCCTTAGGAAGCATCGGGTACTACATGTTCTGTGCGTTTCACTTACACGACGTATCACTATGCTTTACAGGTTCTTTGATCACTTGTGACATATACTCTTATGATCACAGAGTCTCCTAGAATCCCCATTTTTGGAACTACTATGTACCACCCTTCGGGGGCTTACCACCCTTCGGGGGCTGTTACATAGAATCATAACATAACCTGATTGGATCCTTGTGTATTGATTGGGGGTACGGGGGAGTAGAAATAGACATGTGAATACTATCCAAGTAGTGTAGCATCAGAATCTCTTCCACAGTGTAGCATCAGAATCTCCTATGCCATTTACATGTCTATATTGTACTCTGACTCACTAGCTACTGTTAGTCTTTATTATTAGTAGATATTTCTATTACAGCTCTCTCTCTCTGTTTACATATTGCATTTCTTTCAGTACCTGTATCTTACTTTACTGCATGATTATATTTTCTAACCTGCTATGAACTGTTGAGATGTAATGTGCTCGCTCCTGTCCTGACTGGACCTGTTGATAAATTTTACAGATGGCCTGGGATTGCCTGCTAGCCTAGAGGAGACACAGTAGAGGTTGTTTAGATAGTTATTTCATTTTGTCTGGAGTTGTATTTACTTTGTAGATTACTGTATTTAAGTGTTGAGATGTATTTCTGGGTTTGTGTATCTTAGACACTTAGACTTCTATCTCCTGTATCTCTTTTGGATTTCATATTTTATCTATCCTTATCATACTCTACCTTAGATGTGATTGAGTCTGTATCTGCTGTGTCACCCCCATTCGGGGAGTATAAACTGCTTAGCATTATATGTTAGATATTGTGACCTAGGATAGCGTTCTACCGCCGACACTGCGGCGTAGGCTGGGCGTCGTTTACGTTTTCGTACCCTAACAGTGGGTGCGGATCGTGACACACACCGAGCTCAGTCGTCGAGATTCGGAGCTTTTTGGGTCTGGCAGGCTACTATCAGAAGTTCATTCAGGACTTCTCTCAGATTGCAGAGCCGATGACTAGACTCACCAGGAAAGACGTGGAGTTCGTCTGGACCGAGGAGTGTCAGGCTGCTTTTGACAAGCTGAAGAAGATGTTGACTACAGCTCCTATCTTGACGTTGCCATCTGGGACTGGTGGTTTTATGATCTACATTGATGCTTCTGGGAAGGGCTTGGGTTGCTTTCTTCAGCAGCACGGGAAGGTGATTGCCAATGCATCCAGGCAGTTACGTCCTCATTAGAAGAACTACCCTACCCATGATTTGGAGTTGGCAACTATTATATTTGCTTTGAAGCTGTGGAAGCACTACCTGTACGGAGAGCGAGTTGAGATCTTCACGGATCACAAGAGCTTGAAGTACGTGTTCACCCAGAAGGAATTGAACATGAGGCAGAGGCGTTGGCTTGAGCTGATGAAGGACTTCGATATCTCTTTACAGTACCATCCAGGGAAGGCCAACGTAGTTGCAGATGCCTTGAGCAGGTATCCAGTCGCTATATATTTGATGGTAGATCGTCATCTATTAGTCGATCTGGATAGTTGGGTATCGAGGTGATCGTTTCGAGGATGGAGGTTCAGATGTGGGATTTACAGATTCAGTCTGCGTTGTTGGACAGAGTCATATCAGCACAGTTTGATGATGTGGCCCTGAGGAGCATCAGGGAGCAGGTGCATGCAGGATTGCTAGACGATTTCTCTATAGCCGAAGATGGGTCGCTGAGGCACGGTTCTAGATTGTGCATTCCGAGTGGAGAGCTTCGAGAGGAGATTATGCAGGAAGCGCATCGTTCCCAGTACTCTATGCATCGTGGAGACAACAAGATAAACAAAGACCTGAGGGAGCATGTATGGTGGTATGGCATGAAGCGAAATATAGCTCAGTTTGTATCTCGATGCTTAGTGTGCCAGCAGATGAAAGCCAAGAGACAGAGGCCAGGTAGTCTGCTTCAGCCACTACCCATTCCAGAGTGGAAGTGGAAGCACATCACTATGGACTTTGTATCTGGACTTCTACGATCTTCAGGAGGGAAAGACGCGATTTGGTCATCGTTGATAGATTGACCAAATCGGCCCACTTTTTGCCTTTCAAGGTGGGACTATCTACGAAGAAGCTGGCAGAGATGTATGAGCGGCAGATAGTCAGATTGCATGGAGTTTCGGTGAGCATAGTCTCAGATCGGGATAGTAGTTTCACTTCCCACTTCTGGAGGAGTTTGCATACTAGCTTGGGCACCCAGCTCAAGTTCAGTACCGCGTATCACCTCCAGACAGATGGTCAGTATGAGAGGACCATCTAGACACTCGAAAATATGCTTCATACTTGTGTGTTAGATTCCGGGGGATCTTGGAAGGACCATCTTCACCTGGTAGAGTTTACTTACAACAACAGCTATCAGGCCAGTTTAGAGATGTCACCATTCGAGGCTCTATACGGACGGAGATGTCGCACTCCTTTGTCATGGGAAGATGTTGGTGAGAGAGTTTTGCTTGGCCCGAAGATGGTGGTGGATGCAGCAGAGTAGGTTAAGTTGATCAGGGATAGACTTCGGGTGGCTCAGGATAGACAGCGGCATTGGGCCGATAGCCACCGGAGACCGTTAGAGTTCGAGATTAGTATCAGTTTTTCTATTTGTGCTTGTTTGTGATTTTTTACTTTAGGGTCTTGTATTGAGTCTTGTCTTGTGTCTAGGTTGGCGATATGGTGTTCCTGAGGATTTCTCCGACATGGGACATATTTTTCCGACATGGGACACGATTCGTTTTGGCCGAGGCGGGAAGCTTAGTCCGCGCTTCATCGGACCTTTCACTATTCTTGGAAGGGTCGGTGCAGTGGCCTATCGACTAGACTTGCCGCCTACGTTCAAGGGAGTCCATAAAGTGTTCCATGTTTCTCAGTTGAGGCAGTACATGGCAGACCCTAGTCACGTATTGGATCACTTCGAGTTAGAGGTGGGGCCTACTCTTCGCTATCCAGAGCAGCCTGTGGAGGTTCTGGATCGTCGAGAGAAGGTGCTCCGGAACCAAGTTATTCCTTTGGTTCATGTCGCATGGAGGCATCACTCTCCAGGAGAGTCTACCTAGGAGAGGGAGGACGAGATGCGGGAGCGTTACCCTTATCTCTATAAGCCTTTAGGTATATTTTTTTTCTTTGTTCTTGCTACTGTTATTGTGCTAGTTTACTCTAATTTCGTGGACGAAATTTTTTTAGGAGTATAGATTTGTCACCCCCACTTTCCAGAATAGGGCTAATATAGTCATTTATAATATTTTATTATTTTAATATTATTTAAATATTATTGATAGTGTTTTTATATTATTAGTTAAATAGGTATTTTGTTGATATAGATATATACATGTTCAATAGAGGTTTTATTTATAAAAATCTTTAATATATTAAATAAATATAGAATATAAATATTTGTTTATTTACAAATAATAAAGATTTTTGTATATATATATTTATTTGGTATTATTCTATTTATGGAGTTTACTATATATATCTATATAATAGATATATATATATATATATATATTATATATATATATATATGATATATATAAAAAAAAATATTATGTATATATATATAGATATATATATATAGATATATATAGATATTTATATATTTTATATTTATATATAATATATATATAATAAAATATATATAAATATTTTATATAATATATAATATAAATATATATAAAATTTTTATATATAAAATTATATTATATATATATATATATATATATATATATATATATAGATAAATATATATAAAACTATATATATTATATATATATATATATATATCTATAGATAATATATATATATATATATATATATATATATATATATATATATATATATAGAAAGGGACTAAATATCCTTATCTCTTCGAGCCTTGAGGTATATATTTTTCTTTGTTCTTGCTACTGTTTATGCTAGTACTCTAATTTTGTGGACGAAATTTTTTTAGGAGGGTAGATTGTCTCCCCCACTTTCCTGATTAGGATAATATAGTCATTTATAATATTTATTATTTTAATATTATTTAAATTTTTATATATTAGTTAAATAGGTATTTGTGATATAGATATACTGTTCAATAGATGTTTTAGTTATAAAAATATTAATATATTAAATAAATATAGATATAAATATTGTTTTATTTATAAATAAATTAAGATTTGATATATAATATATATAATTTTTTTTTTTTTTTTTTTTTTTGGTATTATTCTTATATCTATATAGTATATATATATTAAAATAAAGATATTTTTTTTTTTGGTATCTATTAAAAAAAAATTATTAATATAATATATATATAGATATTATATCTATATATATATATATAGATATATATATAATATATATTATATATATATATTATATATATATCTATATTATTTGGTATTATTCTATTTATGGAGGTTACTATATAATATATATATATATATATATAAATAAATATATATATATATATATTAATATATATATATATAATATATATATTTATTTATTATTTAATATATATATATCTATATCATATATATATATTATAATATAGATATATATCTATATATTTATTTTATTAATATATATATTCGATTTGGGCGGTTCGTTAGCGATGTCCAGCAACGCAAATCTTTGCGTAGTTGTATTTAGAAACGAAAAAAACCTCTCTAAATGCAACTACGCAAAGATTTGCGTTGAGCTGGACATCGCTAACGAACCGCCCAAATCGATCGAGATAGAACTCGGAGATCAGACATTAGCCAGGCGCTGGTGTACGACAACAGCATCATTTTCTGCCAACACTGCCAGATGTGCGGACACTCTCTACAACACTGCTTCCGTGCTCACCCGGAACTCAAGAAACATGTCCCCAGGAAACCGCCGAGACAGGCGCGGCACCCCCTTCCCGCCCCTCTACGCGGATCCTCCCCCAACCCCTCATCCCCCTCTCGAAGTTCCCCCACCCAAACCGCTTCTGTCTCCGATCCACCCCCGTCTCTCGCCATCACTCTCCATAAGTCCTCCGGTGCTCTCGAATTGGATCCTGCTGAGGGCGCTTCTGTTACGCCTGTATCCGTTTGCCTCCCTAACCACATTCCCCATCTCTCGCAATCACTCTTCACAATTCCTTCGAAGCCCTAGCTTTGACCCGGCTGATTGCTCCCCGGAGACGCCTACCTCTGGCGGCCTCCCTAACCTCCCACCCCCCCTCAACGGCCTCCATTGTGCCCCTACAAATCCCCTCCATCACCCCCATCTCACTCGCCTCCCCCCCAAACATCCTCCTTTGAACCTGTGATTCCCAGTGCTCTGCCTTCGGACGGTCCCAGATCACACTCCCATGGTGAGGAAGCTGAGGCGCAATCCTCTGCCGATCCTCCCCTCCCCCTCTGCTCGGCCATCTTACCTCCTCGCAAGTCCTCCCCTCTCTCCGGCAGATTTTGGCAGGCTCAGAATGCGGGTTTCCTAGATCGCGGCAATCCTCTCTGCGCTCTGGCAGAGTGTGAAGACTCGGCACGCCCCCTTCGGCGGTTGAAGCCTCAACTCGAGCTCAGATAGGGATCTTGAAGCGGTCTGCAGCAGCCCCAAACACAACTCTCATAGAAAAAAGAAAAATCTAAGAAACAAAGACAGCGTACGGCAATGACCACGAGATCCGCCGCAAAGCTGCAAAACACCCCTACTCCTATCTTAATGCCTAACATTCTTTCTTGGAACGTTCGTGGCATAGGGAATAAACAGACTTTGAATCGGATCATCAGCCTCACCAAATCCAATCGGATTGATCTTCTTGTCATTATTGAACCAAAAATCCCCCACAAAAGAATGAAAGATATCCAACTCAAGCTGGGATTCCCTTCCGCGATCTCCGGATGTCACGACATTTGGATCTTCTTCGCCGCTGAGTTCCGCTTCGCATTTTGAACGACTCCCCCCAGGCCCTCTCCTGTTGGAGAGCATCCCGCCTTCAAGTCCCGAGTCATTCTTTCGGCCATCCACGGTAGCTGCTTCATCCCGGAGGTAGACTTCTTTGGGATTTGCTGTCGGGGACCTCCCTTCCCCATGACGATATGCCGTGGCTTTGCATCGGGGATTTCAACACGGTTTCTTGCAGAGAAAAATCGGTGGTCGGGACCCCCCTCATTCGGCCATGGAGGACTTCAACAACTTCGCCTTAACCGCTCACCTTTCCGATATCCCCTTCCACGGCAACCAGTTCACTTGGTGCAACATGCAAGAAGGATCGCGCAGGCAGCTCTCCCGCCTTGACCGCGCCATGGTTAATGACTGTTGGGCGGATTTGGGAGTGATCAGTAATCTTTCTCACCTGAACTCCACCGAATCAGACCACTCCCCTCTTTTCCTCGAGATCAACAACTTCAAAACCCCATCAAAAAATCATTCCGCTTCCTCGATTTTTGGCGCCACCACCCTCAGTTCAAAAACATCGTGGAAGAGGCTTGGACTTCTGCCACTCACCCGGATCCTCTGGTCAGAATAGCTATCAAACTCAAAGCTACAGAAAAGCCCTTACAGCATGGAGCAAAATGGCGTTCGGAGACATCTTCCAAGCCATTAAGGATGCTGAGGACGATGTCACCAGTACGGAGATCGAGTTTGCCGTCGTTAGTTCCCCGGAGAACCGCGCTTCTCTCAACCTCGCCAAGGCCATCCTTAAATCGAGAATCAAGGTTGAAACTGAATTCTGGCGTCAAAAGGCCAGATTAACCTGGGACATGGAAGGGGACAAGAACTCTGGCTTCTTTCACAAATGCGTCAAAGGGCGTAGAAACTCTCTTAAGATCCACCGTATCGGCGACGGAAATGGTCAAATTCTTGACGATCAGGAGAGCATTCAGATGGCAGCCACGAACTTCTTCTCCAACATGTTTTCCAAAGAGGCGGTGGTTAAAGACGACGGATTCCTGTCCGAGATCCCCTCCCTGATTTGCGACAGGGATAACGAGATCCTCTGCGCCCCCCTCTGTCGACGAGGTTAAGACGCGGTGTGGTCCATTAATGCTAACAGCGCCCCGGGTCCGGACGGGTTCAACGGGTGTTTTTTCGGACATGCTGGGACATCATCAGCCCGACCTCTGGGAGGCTACTACCGCATTCTTTAAAGGAGCCACGTACCCGAAATCTATATCTTCCGCCCACATCATCCTCATACCCAAGAAAGATAACCCGGAGACCTTTAAAGACTTCAGACCAATCAGTCTATGCACTTTCACCAACAAAATTATTTCTAAAATCATCGCCTCCAGAATGTCAGACCTCCTCCCCAGAATCATCTCCGAAGAACAAAGCGGTTTCGTGAAAGGGCGTAATATCACCGATAACATCCTACTAGCGCAAGAGATGATCACTTGCATAAAATTTCCGTCAAGAGGAGGGAACGTCGCCATCAAACTGGACATGGAAAAAGCTTACGACCGTCTTGACTGGCAGTTCATGATCTGGGTGTTCAGAGGCTTTGGCTTCTCGGAACCTGTTATCGACATCATTTTAGATCCATCAACAACTCCTGGTTCTCCACCGTAATCAACGGACAAGCTCAGGGTTTCTTCAAGGCTACTCGCGGAGTCAGACAGGGAGATCCTCTCTCCTCCACCATTTTTATCATCACGGCTGAAGCCCTAAGCAGAAACCTCAAAATCATGCCGCGAATCCCCGGATTCCAGCACTTTCACACAACGACAGGTTGCCCTCTCATAACTCATCTTGCGTACGCGGACGACATCATCATTTTCTCCGCTGGTGCGATCGGAGCCATTGAGGTGGTATGAGTACTCTAGCTAGATACTCTAGATGCTCTGGCCAGAAAATTAACAACAGCAAGAGCATGATATACACCCATCATAAAGCCGATAGAACCCACTCGGCCGTGCTGTCCACCATGACCTCCTTCTCCACAGCTTACCCCCTTCCTTTACTTAGGCTGTCCGATGGTGTACGGCAGAACGAACGCTGGCATTTTCGATCTCATGGTGAGAAAGATTCGTCAAAAAATCGCGGGCTGGCACAACGCAACCCTTTCACCCGGGGGAAGTTAATTCTCATAAAGCACGTCCTATCCTCCATCCCCATATACACCCTTGCGGTATGCTCGCCCCCCATCAAAGTGCTACATGCTATTGAAGCCATCCTCGCCAAATTCTTTTGGGGTCATCTCGAGGGAAAGAACAAGCACCACTGGGCCAGTTGGGCTACCATGGCCAAACCTACTGATGAGGGTGGCCTGGGATTCTGCAGGCTTGACAACTTGGTCGACGCCCTCTCGGCTAAATTGTGGTGGAAACTACGCTCCGAGAATTCGATCTGGACCAGGTTCATGGCGAGATACTCCAGATTCAGTCACTTGACAGTTGCGTCTGCCAACAACAGATCCTCTGCGTCGTGGCGGCGCATCATCCGGGGCCGAAACCTTGCGGAACCGCACTTGCGTTTGACATTGGGCAATGGTCACTCGCAGGCATGCAAGGAACGCTGGTTGGGGGACGTCATCCTCAGGCCCAACGAGATTACTCCGTCGCTGTGCAGATCCGTGACTTATGGGATGAGGGGCGTCTGGGTGGAATTGGGATAGAGTTCGCGATGGCTTGGACCGGCGGCTTTGGCGAACCTGGCCGCTTCTCATCTGTCGATCAATGACGCCCAGGACGTCCTCAGATGGTCCCCCAACCCCAGTGGACTCTTCACCCTCGCTTCAGCCAGAGCCATCACCAGAGACATCCAGGCTACGACCTCCCCTTCCGACAAGTTTTGGAACACATGTATTCCAGCTAAATGGTCAATCCTCCTCTGGCGTGCCGCACGTCGGAAACTTCCAACGGACGACGCCGTCAGATCCTTCGGCTTTAGTCTGGCGTCCAGATGCCACTGCTGCATAGATCACCAAACTGAATCCGCCGATCACGTCCTTCGTTGTGGCGAATCTGCCTCTGGCATTTGGTCGCAACTTCAATTCAGGTGTAACATAGTCCCCACAGCCGGGGGCATCAACGATCTGTTAGCCAGCTGGAACAAGTCTCACGGGCACCAGATCGTCGCTGCCGCCGCTTTTTGGGTTTATGGAAAAACAGAAACAAATACAGATTCGAGGGACGCCAGCTCCCGCCTCCTTTATTGTACAGAGAGGTTGTCCGACAAATCTTCAAAAGAAAGAGGCTGTGCACTCACACATCGAACAGTTTTGGGAAGCCCTGGACTGACCTGATTAGCAACTGCCTCGTTGATCCCGTGCGACCGGGGAAACTTTTCCTTAGGGGCTAGCTTTAGCCGCCGATATTTCTGATGCTCGGTCCTGTGACCGTTTTGTGGGCAACACTTCGATTTTTTTCTTTGTTTTGGGCCGTGCCCTGCGCGCGGCGCGCTTCTTGTATTGGCTTCGGCATTTTGCACTTATCATTCAATAAAGTTCTGGTTCCCTATTAATATATATATATATATATATCTATATATATATATATATATATATATATATATATATAATATATATATATATATATATATATATATATATATATATATATATATAATATATATATATATATTATATA
>JANAVB010042617.1:17912213-17922213 GCA_029216955.1 Iris pallida
ACCTTTCTCACCTGAACTCTACCGAATCAGACCACTCCCCTCTTTTCCTCGAGATCAACAACTTTCAAAACCACATCAAAAATCATTTCCGCTTCCTCGATTTTTTGGCGCCACCACCCTCAGTTCAAAAACATCGTAGAAGAGGCTTGGACTTCTGCCACTCACCCGGATCCTCTGGTCGAATAGCTATCAAACTCAAAGCTACCAGAAAAGCCCTTACCGCATGGAGCAAAATGGCATTCGGAGACATCTTCCAAGCTATTAAGATGCTGAGGACGATGTCACCAGACGAGATCGAGTTTGCCGTCGTTAGTTCCCCGGAGAACCGCACTTCTCTCAACCTCGCCAAGGTCATCCTTAAATCGAGAATCAAGGTTGAAACTGAATTCTGGCATCAAAAGGCCAGATTAACCTGGGACATGGAAGGGGACAAGAACTCTGGCTTCTTTCACAAATGCGTCAAAGGGCGTAGAAACTCTCTTAAGATCTACCGTATCGGCGACGGAAATGGTCAAATTCTTGACGATCAGGAGAGCATTCAGATGGCAGCCACGAACTTCTTCTCCAACATGTTTTCCAAAGAGGCGGTGGTTAAAGACGACGGATTCCTGTCCGAGATCCCCTCCCTTATTTGCGACAGGGATAACGAGATCCTCTGCGCCCCCCCCCCTCTGCTGACGAGGTTAAGACTGTGGTGTGGTCCTTAATGCTAACAGCGCCCCGGGTCCGGACGGGTTCAACGGGTGTTTTTTTTTTTCGGACATGCTGGGACATCATTCAGCCCGACCTCTGGGAGGCTACTACCGCATTCTTTAAAGGAGCCCGTACCCAAATCTATATCTTCCGCCCACATCATCCTCATACCCAGAAGATAACCCGGAGACCTTTAAAGACTTCAGACCAATCAGTCTATGCACTTTCACCAAACAAAATTATTTCTAAAATCATCGCCTCCAGAATGTCAGACCTCCTCCCCAAAATCATCTCCGAAGAACAAAGCGGTTTCATGAAAGGGCGTATATCACGATAACATCCTACTAGCGCAAGAGATGTCACTTGCATGAAATTTTCGTCAAGAGGAGGGAACGTCGCCATCAAACTGGACATGAAAAAAGCTTACGACCGTCTTGACCGGCAGTTCATGATCTGGGTGTTCAGAGGCTTTGGCTTCTCGGAACCTGTTATCGACATCATTTTTAGATCCATCAACAACTCCTGGTTCTCCACCGTAATCAACGGACAAAGCTCAGGTTTCTTCCAAGGCTACTCCGCGAGTCAGACAGGGAGATCCTCTCTCCTCCACCATTTTTATCATCACGGCTGAAGCCCTAAGCAGAAACCTCAAAATCATGTCGCGAATCCCCGGATTCCAGCACTTTCAACAACGACAGGTTGCCCTCTCATTACTCATCTTGCTACGTGGACTACAATCATTTTCTCGATGTGCGATCGAGCCATTGAGGTGGTGATCAGTACTCTAGCTAGATACTCTAGATGCTCTGGCCAGAAAATTAACAACAGCAAGAGCATGATATACACCCCATAAAGCCGATAGAACCCTCGACCGTGCTGTCCACCATGACCTCCTTTTCCACAGCTTACCCCCCTTCTTTACTTAGGCTGTCCGATGGTGTACGGCAGAACGAACGCTGGCATTTTCGATCTCATGGTGAGAAAGATTCGTCAGAAAATCGCGGGCTGGCACAACGCCACCCTTTCACCCGGGGGAAGTTAATTCTCATAAAGCACGTCCTATCCTCCATCCCATATACACCCTTGCGGTATGCTCGCCCCCCATCAAAGTGCTACATGCTATTGAAGCCATTCTCGCCAAATTCTTTTGGGGTCATCTCGAGGGAAAGAACAAGCACCACTGGGCCAGTTGGGCTACCATGGCCAAACCTACTGATGAGGGTGGCCTGGGATTCTGCAGGCTTGCAACTTGGTCGACGCCCTCTCGGCTAAATTGTGGTGGAACTACGCTCTGAGAATTCGATCTGGACCAGGTTCATGTGTGCGAGATACTCCAGATTCAGTCACTTGACAGTTGCGTCTGCCAACAACGATCCTCTGCGTCGTGGCGGCGCATCATCCGGGCCCAAACCTTACGGAACCGCACTTGCATTAACATGGGCAATGGTCACTCGCAGTATGCAAGGAAGCTGGTTGGGGGACGTCATCCTCAGGCCCCAACGAGATTACTCTCGCTGTGCAAGATCCTGACTTATGGGATGAGGCGCGTCTGGGTGGAATTGGAATAGAGTTCGCGATTGGCTTGGACCGGCGGCTTTGGCGAACCTGGCCGCTTCTCATCTGTCGATCAATGACGCCCAGGACATCCTCAGATGGTCCCCAACCCCAGTGGACTCTTCACCCTCGCTTCAGCCAGAGCCATCACCATAGACATCCAGGCTACGACCTCCCCTTCCGACAAGTTTTGGAACACATGAATTTCAGCTAAATGTCAATCCTCCTTGGCGTGCCGTACGTCAGAAACTTCCAACGGACGATGCCGTCAGATCCTTCGGCTTTAGTCTGGCGTCCAGATGCCACTGCTGCATAGATCACCAAACTGAATCCGCTGATCACGTCCTTCGTTGTGGCGAATCTGCCTCTGGCATTTGGTCGCAACTTCAATTCAGGTGTAACATAGTCCCCACAACCGGGGGCATCAACGATCGTTAGCCAGCTGGAACAAGTCTCACGGGCACCAGATCGTCGCTGCCGCCGCTTTTGGGTATTATGGAAAAACAGAAACAAATACAGATTCGAGGGACGCCAGCTCTCGCCTCCTTTATTGTACAGAGAGGTGTCCGACAAATCTTCAAAAGAAAGAGGCTGTGCACTCACACATCGAACCAGTTTTTGGGAAGCCCTGGACTGACCTGATTAGCAACTGCCTCGTTGATCCAGTGCGAACCGAGGGAAACTTTCCTTAGGGGTAGTTTTAGCCGCCGATATTTCTGATGCTCGGTCCTGTGACCGTTTTGTGGGCAACTCTTCGTTTTTCTTTCTTTATTTTGGGCCGTGCCCTGCGCGCGGCGCTTCTTGTATTGGCTTCGGCATTTTGCTCTTATCATTCAATAGAGTTCTGGTTCCCAAATATATATATAATTAATAAAATATATATATATATATAGAATATTTTATATATATATATATATATTATATATATATTTTTTATATTTATATATATATATATAGATATATATATATATCTATATATATATATTATATATATATATATATATAAATGTATATCTATTATATACATATATATATATATATATTATATATATAGATATTATATATAATTATATATATAAATATATATAAATAGGTTTTAACAAAAAGTCAAAATAGGAGCTATGAGTCAAAATTGATTTTATCAATCAAACACAAACACACACACCCACGAATTTGTTAGCAGCAGCAGTAGCAGCTGTAAATTAAGATGTTATATATATATTATTTGGTATTATTCTATTTATGGAGTTACTATATATATATCTATATATATATAATATATATATATATATAATCTATATATATTATATAAAATATATAAAAATATATATATATATATATATATATATATATATATTATATATATATATATATATATAAAAATATATATAAAATATATAAAATATATATATATATAATATATATATATATAATATATATAAAATATATATATAATATATATATATATATATATCTATATAATATATATATTATATATATAATATAATATTAATATAATATATTTATATTATAAAAAAATATATATAATATATATATAATATATATATATATAATATCTATATTAGATATATATATATATATATATATATATATATATATATATATATTATATGTATATATGTATATGTATATTTATTATTATATCTAGAAAGGGAATAATAGTTTTAAATAAATATAAAATATGTATGTATGTATGTATGTATGTATGTACGTATGTATGTACGTGTGTATATATATTATATTATATATATATATATATATATATATCTATATATTATATATATCTATATATATGATTTATATATATAAGGTATAAGGTTTTAACAAAAATTCAAAATAGGCGCTATGAGTCAAAATTGATTTTTATCAATCAAACACACCACCCACCCACGAATTTGTTAGTAGCAGCAGCAGCAGCTGCGTATCATCCGAGCCCCTTCCTTTATTAACCAAATCGAGACTTCCCTCTTTGATATATATATATATATTCCTATAGAGAGAGGGAGAGGGACTTTTTACAAAAAACCAAACCCTAGCCGTCACCCCCAACCTAGCGCGCACCCCAACGTCGACCCCGACGCATCTGACACGCCGGAGGCCGGCCGTACATCGCCGGAGAAGACCGGGCGTGCGCGCCATGACAGCAGCGGCAACAGTCGTCGACCCAACTTCATGAGCGAATTTCTCTTTCCTCGTTCGATCGTTTCACGATCCGTTTCTTCTGGTATGTTCACAACATATACACCTTTAATTTCCTTCAAATAGTTCGTGCCGATTCGCATCATGTGCGACGAAAAATGATTTCCAAAATCGAGAAAAACTTAATTTATTGGACGTTAGAACTGTCCCAAAACCCCAATTTTGTGGCCGATTTGCGACCAGCGTGTTGCAAGTTTTCAAAATTGGTTTGAAGAGACTTGTAGAAAACCTATAGGGCTTTAAAACCCTTTTTATAGAATTAAATTTCATGCACTGTACGAAAAGTTATTGGTTTGTGAAGTTGGAGAAAAAATTGATTTTCAAAACTAAATTTTTAGAAAATTGTCCCGATACGCCGTCCGTTCCGTCAATCCGGACGGCGTAGTCGCAAACCGAAAGTATCGAAAGGGCCTATCGACTTCGTGGACGTGTGGGCTTTGACGGAATTCAAATTGATCGCGTGTGCACGACGAATTTGATGCGTATCCATTAAATTCACCATATCGACCTTTTGCATATTTGTCAATTACTTTGTGCACGCTCGTCATATCGAGACGAAACTTGTGACAAAAGGATCGTATCATTTTTTGGTCTTGTATGCCAAGTTGATCTGATTCTGAGAAGGTCGATCGGAACGCTATTTGGCGGGCCCGCCCCGATCCAATGGGCGAATTTGTGCACGGCCCCGGAATCCAATTTTGGACATACGGTTGAGTTTGTCTCGTTAAACCAGACCTGTAGATATGGTTTGATAACTTTAGAGACTGTAAGTTCTGGCACATTTTTTGGTGGCAAAGTGGGTCCAACGACGGACACCATTTTGATCCGAAATTATCGTTTTGCCCCTGTATCTAGAATTGGACTAATAAATAGACGTTTCTAGCTAATTTGACCATTCTGAGAACCTTAGTAATGTCTGTTTTCATCATTTGAGACCATTTGCGAGTTGACCGCTCGTAGCTTATTTGAATGATTGGTAGAGTCGTTTTTCTCAGCTCAGGACACAGGCAAGTACATTCTCTGATAGTTTTCATTGCTTTGATATCTACTATATCTGATTCAGTTGTAGTATTATACTTGATTTCCGACACGAGGATACACGGACTAGTATACATTGAATCTCCTCATGAGATGTTATTCCCGGTTTACCTGGTATATGAGTACATTGTTCGATATTATTCTTGTATTGTATAGACACCAATTTGGGAGTGGCTGGCCCCTACTCTTCGAATCCCTGTCATAACCTGTCATGTCTGGATTCTTTATACTACTCGAGGATGGGGAGTTATTGAGGTTATGTGATCATTACCCCTACTTGTTTATTACTTGTGCATAGCTCCATCCTCACCACACGTAGGGTATAGCCTGACCTTATACTACTTTTGCATAGCTTTCCATTTTGGCCGGCCTGATCCCTATACTATTATACTACCTGTCCATTTTGTCTGGATTAACATTCCATTTGATACTTTGAGACTTGTAGTATTTATTTTGGGATATTGTTTTATGTTTTGTTTTTGAACTTGTGATTGCGACTCAGCGTTTTTCAGACTATTTATCTCATCTTTATCTTTAACTTTATCATCATGTTTATCTTTCTTAGAATTATGTGATTGAGTTGTGGTTATATTCCTCCGTGCTGATATGACAGGTTATATTATTGTGTCTTAGATTCTATATATTCTAGATGACCTTTAAAGCGTTCTACTACTGCGATAGTTCGGCGTAGGCTGGACGTACCCCGTGCTCGTGCCCCTAACAGGTGCCGGTCGTGACAGATATAAAGTGTAATACGAAGATCATATCCCAACTTCTAAACAAATAGAAGAATGGTTACGATCGATATCCCATTCTAAGGGATAGATACTCTAGTTCAAGGTTCTACCAATCTTACTGAAAATGGTTGATCGTGGAAAGCACGGTGGGCTTTTATGAAGGTCAAATGTCAAGGAGTATATGAGAATATGAGGTACTTTCTGATCATAATCATGGACTCTATAGGTGCCTAGGTGTTACTTATTTAACATTGCCCATATATTGGCCATGTTTCATCAAGACAGTAGAAGAGGTCTTGGTCAAGCATAACGGAAAATATGTTGGAACAACGGAATTCCATTCATCGCATAACATATGCTACGAAGGGATACGGTTAAGGGATTTATGGAAGTAGAATTTATGGACTAAAATAGGGACTACATATTAGGTGTAGGGGCCTATTTTCTAAATTTGGTTTATAGTCCAAATGTAACGATATGCATAATGGGTTTAACTGGGTCTCAATAGGTTCCCCAATTGGACATCAATATTTGGTTGAATAAATATGGGGTTTTAATCTGTATTGGCTGGACAAGTTCCATAAAATTAATCTGAACCATTCCTAGTAGGTTAGGGTAACCTAGGTTATGTTCCAACTCAAGTGGTTGAGCTAATTGTCTGTCGGGTTGGTTACTAGGTTCCTTAAGCCCCAAATACGCCTTCTGTGACTTTTGTGTTAAGTAGCACAAGAAGACTCAATTGAGTGGCACACTAGTAGCATGTGCATAGTAGGCTTCGAGTATATCACGACCATATATTGGGTTGAAAGGTTTGAGTCAAGGTTGAGTCTCTAATTGGAGTCAGGAATTACATCGGTATTACGGTAAGGGTTCTAGTTAGTCATTTTGACTTGAAAGTTGCATCATGAAAATAGAGCACAAGGGGACATGTTTAAGAGGGACATGATATGCCTAAGTGAAGGTGAACTCGTCTAAGTCTTACATATATAATTTGTTGGAAGGTAGTAGCTAGTCTCGTGCTCCGAATATCATTGTCACGGTCGAGGACACCAAAAGATCTAAATAGAAAGTGGATGTTAATGAGGCACTAATTTATCTTCTTAGTGGGAACCAACTTATCCTAATCAATCGTAGTCCCAGAAATTCTAAAATTCAGAAGGGCTTACAATCTATTCCTTCCAGAAACTAAGATACGACTTTTAGATTAATGAGGTTAGAAAAATTCTAAAGTAGTGATATTGTACCTCGACTCTTGGTTATAAAAGAATATTACACGACATAATGGAGAATAGGATATGAATCAAGTTCAAGATCGTTTTCGATTTCGAATAGATGGAAGACGATTGTGTATATATAGCTTTCATGACCATAGGTGGTATGACGAGCTAAGGGGGACATTCTGTGTCTATCTTTCCTCAAATAATGTTTGTTTTTCTGAAATAGTAGGGCAAAAAACAATGAAGAGTTCAAGGGGGAGGGGATCGAATGTGAATACAGGGTTCCAAGATGATTGAATAATTCAAAGAGAGTTGTCAAGGCAGTTGCGGATCAGATCATAGAGTATATTTGTCCACTATATCTCAATCCATGTGTAATAATCATATGAAGAGCGAACCAATACACTAAGGCTGATCATACCATAATACATCGATTCTAATTAGACAATATGTTAGTGGGCATCCCCAATAAGTACATGTCCTGAACAAGCTCGATAAAGATAAGCTTGCAAAAACTAGGCGATAATAGCGGCATTAGTCAAGGCATTCCAAAATATAAGTACACGAGATTTGTGATTGAAAGAAACAAGTAGTTCAAGTTCCAAAATCTAAGACTCGTCCGGTGTTAGTGTTTCTATAGTTGTCTCACTTATCTTTTTGTCTAAGCCTTTGTCGACCAATGGGTTAGGGACCTCTAAGCTCTAGTCTAGGTAAACCTATTAGTATTATTCAATTAATCCCGTTAATAGGTTATAAGGGTAACGGGATGTTATGTTGGGAGGCATACTACCCAACTTATAGAATGTTTCACTGTATTGGCTTTGAATCAATGGATATACAGGTAATTTTTCTAACCTCTATAGTACCCGAAAACCGTAATCATGTCTGAAGTCATTTTACCATGAATTTATGTCTCGCCAGTGTACCTGGCTGTACTCTTAGTTTCCTGACTCAAATATGATATCGAATATTTTTATTAATTCTATCCCATATTGACATAAAGATAACTAAGATCGAAGAGGACAACTAAGACATAGTTTTAACGACAGTCGATAACCTACGTTTACTTGAAATAGTTTCAACTTTAGGGGGGTCATCTTTCGCCAGTGCGCTGCTGGCTGCAGTGAATCACGCAGTCTCCATAAGTCAAATAAATGACGATAGTGCGCTGCTGTCTTGCCATTTGAGTATTTGAAAACTATACCACTATTTTCGTAAAATTTCAAGAAGATTCTAGACTTTCAACAAGTTGACTATCACAGAAAAAGCACAAGTATCTATCCTTGAAGTGAAAGTATGAAGACGACTGGGGATTTAACATATGGATAATTAAATCAGAAAAATAATTCCTTATGCCCAAAGAGAAATAATTAAGCAATATGAGTTCTATGATATGATGATGATGATTAGGAGAAAAATTGCACAACGATCAAGATAGGAATTGAATCCTAGGAAGTCCTAGTTCATCAAGCGAAAAGTCTGACTACCTTCGATTCCAACCAACATATCAAAACACAATAGCAAATCGTCCTATGAATATTCCTCATGTTATCTAATAGGGTTAGAATTCAATAAATCGCATGACCTATTTATAAACCTTAACTGTCCAATAGTCAATTTAAATTAGGGACTCCTAGTCCTAGTCATTCTCCTAAAATTAACTCGATCCTAATTGTGAATGAGCACTTCCTAGTCGCAGGCTCGCAATAGTATGAATAACTAAAGCACTATCACGAGTTCGCACAGTTTGTGAAAACTAACCTGTATGGGCCACTACAAAAACTTATCACGGCCCACATCAACTTTTTGGGATACGAGTGCGTGTCCAAGCCAGCCTACGCCGAAGTGTCGACGGTAGAATGCTGCCAAGGCCTTGATGCTCAAAATCACATAAATAATAACTTCCTGCTCATTCATAATAACTAAATTAAACTTACAATATTCAGAAGTTTTACATTTAAAGAAAATATAAACTTTTACAAATATTAAAAATATCTACAACACATCTATTTAACTAATATCTAGGTTTTGGCCTGTAAGTACACTCGTCTCCCCAATGCAAAGAGTAGTTGCGGCTAACCTGAAAAATGTTGGTTTCCAGTAAGGAATGGAACGAGTACAATTTATTGAGTGCAATTCCAATATACGATAACGACTATTAAACAGATGTTAGCCATAAAATATATGATGAGAGAATCTACTATTAAATGGCAATACAATGAACTAGAGACAGGAAAATATATGGAACATATAAAGGGTGGAACGAGGAACATAACTATCTAAGTGTGTTGAAGTACTCCTTTCGATGTGTGATCGGCTGGGACACTATACCTCATGGTCTACGAGGTCTATATTGCAATAAAATAAAACAAGGTCTACTTAGCATGAATATAAACAATGTCTACGAGGTCTACTTGCATGAAATAAAACAAGGTCTGTGAGTTCTACTTGCATGAAATAAAATAAGGACTACGAGGTCTACTTGCATGAAATAAAACAAGGTATACGAGGTCTACTTGCATGAAATAAAACAATATCTAC